>CM044559.2:18614093-19814093 GCA_024416835.2 Perccottus glenii | reverse complement strand
TCTTCTTGTTGCTCAAACAATGTGTTGAGGCAGAAAAAAAGAAACAACGGGGGCAAATTAGCCTTTGCTAATCTAGACTCCATATATAAAAACATTAGTGACAATCTTGTACATGAGAGGAAGCAACAACACATTTTTCTGTGTCAATATGTGTGCAGTTATTTTGGAACTGTCCAGGAAGAGATAGTAAGTCCAGGTCCATTGGTGATCGATGTGCTCCTGTGTTGAGAGGAAACACACAAGTCATATTACATATTTGGACACATTGAAGGGGGCAGTTATTTGGATGAAACACACAGTCATATTACATATTTGGACACATTGTAAATGGGTCTAACAACTATAAAACCAAAAAACTACTACAAAACAGGCCTTATACTTGAGCTAAGGCGTATAGTAATCAGAAAATGTTGTCGGTCGAGTCTGTTCTGTGCAACACTTTGACAGGATGTGTTATTTCTTCATTAGCCACCAAATATTTCACATTTGATAATGGCTTTTTCAATTTAGCTTCTTCCCTTGGCTGAGCTGTGAAGCCAGCAGTCTAAGTAACAAAGCCAAGACCTCCCTCCCCCAGACACCTCCTCAAGCTTTTACAGGAGAATACTTTTCTCAATTATTTTTTTACCTTTATTTATTCCAAACAAACAGAAAAAATGCTAAAATTTGTCTATTTGGACATAACGAACACAGGACAGAAAAGAGAGAAAATGCAAGGTACTCTCCCTAATTACAATGTCTCGTTAGAAATAACTTTCGGTATAATTTTCCATATAGGCATTTGGTATTTTTAGTTTATCCATGTGCTAATTTTTTATTTGCCTGGTGAGAGTGGATCATAAATCTCCAGAAGAAAAGTTAAACTTGTGGAGGTTTCCTCTAAAAATACTCTTGGTTTCGTATTGCCAGAGGGTTTCACGTGTGGTCTCAGCTTCAAGAAAGTAGATAATATCACAGCTGGAAGGTGGTGAACCTTGTGGTGTGTGCCCAGTCAAAAGCCAAAGAGATCCCATTTTGCTTTACATAATAGCAGAAATTTGTTTTTTATTTTAGAAAGGGACACTACCTTTTAATCATTAAAAAGGCAACCAGAAACAGCTTTTGCTTGCAAGCAACCCTTAACTTGCTTTGTCCTTAGAGAATCCCCCACGCCAGCTTCCCCTCAGATCCAGTCCAGCATCATAAGTGGTGGTCAAACCACAATGTTTTCTCAGAGTGGTTGGTTACACCATTCTCCTCCCGTGGTTGTTAGACCATAGCAGGGGAAGAAGCTTGTTCAACATGTTTCCCCCCTTTTTAATAAACTGTCTACTCTTAGTCTCCATTCAATACCACCCAAGAGTTGGAGAGCCTTTTATATGCCAAGAAGGAAAAGTAGAAAAAGGGAAGTCTTGTGACATCACATGATTTAGACTGCTCCAAATGCAGACTACTACCGACATATACCCTAAAATGTTATACACATCAGACTGTGGTGGTCCATAATCTGGAAAGCATTAGAAGCTTTAAACCACAGAAGAACTATTTTGTTCCGTGAAAAGTGTAAGCATTTCAATTGCAGCTGTAGGTGGCTCCTTTTTCTTAGAATGAGTGGGCTTTGAAAAGTAGTACCTATAACTGGGTTTTATTAACATATTCAAGATAAACATAGGCAGATAAACATAGGCATGGTACATGAAACCAGAGACTCACAGGTTACATTTTTGTTAAATGTTTATTTAATTAATCCTATACACAGCCTTAAAATTAGCCCAGATCAGATATGATTGAACAAATAATATAAGTAATCTGCGAAAGTGCCTACATACAATAAAATAACATCCACAATAAAAATCAACTTTGAATCAGTGATGTTTCATGCTAAGAAACACACTGCTTACTGATTTAGTAAAGTAATGCTAATCCTCTTTTGTTTAAAACCCTCCAGTGTGTATCCTTCTCCACTGCGTACAGCCCAGTGATACCGGTTTATGGTGTGATGCAGACAGTAGAGGTGCACCCTTCCTCCTGTGTCCAATCTGTCACTGTGGTTATTACAGTCTTGGTCACAATGGGACTGACCTTCACCAAAACTCAATGGATCTGTTTGACACACACCAATCCATCCACAAAATCACCACGCCTTACCACCAAAACTGTGTAGTGCCACTGACACAAATGTTTGAAATGTATGCAAAACTGAATCATAATACACGTTCTCTTTAAATCTCAAGAAATTTTAAAATATTTAAAACTGAATAATTTATTCCTCAAGACGATATAGCCTATGACCTCCACATCACAGTTTACAGTTTGTGGTATGCATTTTGTTGTTATTTGGATGAAGGAAGTCAATTAATTCATAAATACTTTAGCACATTTACAGTAAGGCAAGGGGAAGAAGACTATTGATCAGCAGCTCTCTCCTTTCTTCCAACTAGTGTACCTTAATGAAGCAGGGTCTTTTCTTAACCAACAATAATGCATTAATAAAACATGAAACACAAATCCATGTCAGAGAAATATGTCTCAAATGGCTCAAAGATGTATTACAGATGTAAGGATGCTGATCCAGATCAACCAAAAGAGAGGCTGCATGGCTCTAGAACCTATTGTCCTGACCCCCAATGAAATTTGGTGAAACAGCAGAAAAACGTGACCTCATCTTTATAGCACTAAGATGGGAACACCTACTGTGACCCAAACAGACCCGAGCATCACAGAACTCAGCACTTCCCAAAAGTAATTTCCTTTGTCCAACCACAAACAAGAAGTGATAATGCAGAATCTGTGAAAATATCATGAAAAGTAAAAGAAAATCTTTCCTCAGAGAACCACTATAATTCATATGCTTGACAGGGAGCCCAATAATCGAATAGTGTAGTCTTTCAGCTCAGACAAGACCTCTTCCATCGGAAACAGCTCTCCTATCTTTGATGTTCATGCTCATCCATAGCTATTACACCTACTTAGGGTTATGAATTACTGGCAGCTCATCAGCCAAGCAATATCTCAATAGAATAAAATATGAATGAGGTCTGAAGCTGATTTTATGCCGCTTAAAACCCCATGCAGATAAATGGATGTGTGAAACACTTCTTGGGCAGACTAATGTGGGAAATATTGAGCTAAGTAATTGCAGTGGTTTCATCAATAAACACAGGAAAGAAGAGCATTACAGTGAAATGTGATTAACACAGAAATTGCAGGGTGCTATATAGAGGCACATAAAACTGTACTGCATAATTTACAAAGGGCAGATTATTTTTGATACAAAATGATGAGAGAGTTGTTCCTCTTGGTTTTTTGTGTGGTACTTCAGGATAGCCGGTGCCTTTTGAGTGAGTGTAGTTTTTTTTGTGTATTTTACATTTTAACATTTATATTATATGTCTTGTAGATTAAATATGTGTGTATGCATTGAATATACTAAGTTGAGACATGTTTCCACACAGACAGCAGTGAGCAGTTAGCTTCAGTTATGGTGAACTGTTACATTTGCAACAAGCTATTTACTTATTGCCAACTGGCCTCTGATTGAAAATGCTAAATTTTTAATACTAAGTTCTCTTTTTGCACTTGACCTATAGAACCATGACAATTAACAATGTTACAAAAATACATCATCATCATCAGCTGTGATATATGGAAGAGCATTGCGTCCACAAAAAAAAAAACAAAGAAAGAAATTCTAGTAATTACAAGAAAAGGTGTCATAATTATGAGAAGATTATCACAATATCTTTTCACGAAAATATGAGATTGTTTTTTTCTTCTTTTTTTTTTTGTGAATGCAACACGCTTCTATAGTGATAGGACCATTCTACAACCATATAGATTTGCATTTTTCCTTTTTCTTTCACTGTGCAATTAAATATTTTTTCTGTTCAATGACAAAAGCATTCTCCTTTTTGCTCTTAATAAATGTACACTTAGACCTTTGTGCCTGGAGATACCCAATAATAGCCACTGGTAATGTAGGTCTAATAATTTACTTGACCTATAGATAACAGACCTAAGTCATGCAAAGAGGCTGCAATGCACACATAGAATGCTCACATTGAATAAACGTTGTATTAACTATTTGGTATCATCACAGGAATTAATATGACTGGATTGAACAGGGTCATGGTGAAAAATAGGTCAGAAATGTTCTGTTGTGTTGCTCTATGTATGTAGTCACTCACATACTGTATGTATTTCTTATTGCATCACTGTGTTATAAATACTGTCATTTTTTAGGCCTTCATCCTGTCTTCAGCTTATTAAAGGTTTAAATACATCCTAGCCTACAGTAGATATAATATCTTGCATATGTTAAAACACACAGATGGGTTTGTAAATAACCGAGGAAATGTTGGATTGTGTGTGTGGACAGGCAAGGGCCATTTGTTCTCCTCAGGGCCCCCAGAGCAATCAGTCCGTCAGCAGAGGTGGAGCTGTGCTAATTTCCCACCCCCTCCCAATCTGCCCCCTGTCTGTACTCGTTCCCAAGACGGATGCTTCGGGTAATAAGGCTAATCAATACATTTCCTCAGTGAGCTGCCACACCACTGTACTCCACCCCACTTTGTGTCCTGGGACATTATCAGCTGTTTGTCATCAGGAAAGTCAATTGTTCTTATCAGGCATCAACATCTACATATTGTACATACAAGCACTTGCTACAGAATGGCTGGAACATGTTGACATACAGAAAGGCTAATATACACAGCAGGTGTATATTGCCATTTGAATCCCATATTTATTGTGATAAATACAGGATATTGTTTATATTTAGGGGTTTAAAGTTACTTAAAAGCTGTATTACCCCAAAACCCCCACAACAACGTAGCTTTAAAAAATTGCTTCCATTCATTTATTTGTTTTTTTTTCTCCATTTTGCTTTTTAAGCAGAAATAGCCAGTGATGAAATAGCCACTTTCCCAAAGAAGATTTTCTGGGCCATTGCCTCAATGACAAACGGTGTAGACCAACCAGCCAATGGGAGTCTTACTTGTGACCTCCTTTGATCTATTGATCTATTTTTCACAGACCTTTGTTAATACAATATGATATAAGGTGATCAAACTGTTTTCCACAATTGAAAATTAAAGGAATGGTTGGAAACTGTACAGGTAGTTTCACCCCTAAAACTGAGCCAATAATTAACAGTTATAACAGCTGTAACATAATGAATGCCCAGGCCTCAGTAGACAGTGCATGTGCTTCACATCTGTGCACAAACAGATACACAGTTACTGATCCCAAACACACACCTCCCAGGCAGTGATGAATAGACTCAGGGGTCCTCTGTGACAGCTTACACATGCACAGCGCTGTCAGGATCCATACAGAGAAATTAATCAACAATGACATCAGCATCTATAGCTCCCCTCTAGGCTCAACATGGTGTAATTTGCCCTGTATGATTACCCAAGGGTCCCGGGGGCCACTGCTCAGCACCCCCTGCTTAATTAATTAAGCATTGTGTTGTTGAGGAGGGGTATCACAGGCGATACACAGAGGCACATGTAGCCTGCCGTTGCCTGAAGTCACCGTGTTGGTAAAGGGCTGTTCAAAAAGTTGGATAGCTTTGACTTCAATGATTTCAAATCAACCATACAATAAATCTACAAGTGAAATATGTAAAATTCCATTTGTACCACATTTAGTAATTTTTAAGCTTTTTCAATGGTTTTAAAAAGTCGAGTTGAGTGATACCATAAACCTTCCAAACTTAACAATAAACCAGGAAACAGTACACAGCAAATCAATTGAATATACTGTAACTACGTAGTATGTGCACTACATATATGTTTATATATGTTTATATATATATATATATATATATATATATGTTACGTGTTAATAGCTTGCCTATTTGTTCAATGGTAGATTTCTTTATTGCTTTATTGTTTTCAATTCCCCTGAGTGGATGCTGATTGGCTGTGGGGGTGGGGCATTCCTAGGAGGAGCAATGGCAGGAGGCTGGTAGTGTATCAAATGACACAATTGTTTGCCTGTTGTAATGATCAGGCACTCCAGATTATATGGCAGCCTTTGATGGATGACTAATTTATCAGCTGTCTGGACCTAACGATGGTTAATGATGCCACTGGTGGTTTGTCAAAGGGAGGGTGACACACGCTGTTTGACATGATTAAGAATTTTTTATGGAAATTATTCTGACATACATCGCTCTAAAGCAAAAATAGTATTTATATAAATTTAGCTACAAATGGTCTGATGTCTCTGTGGTATAGAGGGCCTACAGCTTTCAACATCAAATTGTTTCAAGGCCTTTGTGACATTGTTTTTTTTTTTTTTTTGCTATTCCTTTCTCATTGTGGATCCCGCTGGAAAACAGGTGATGCAAAACAATTATGCAACCACCCATCACTCTATCCACATTCAACAATAACTCTGACTGTATCTTTCAGTAGTAAACATGGCCCTCATCAGCACACCACTGGGCAAACGTCGTTCCGGAAACAAATTCATTGTCGCAGACGGAGCTGGAGGGAAAAAAAGACTGGAGGCCAAAGCGTATTGGAAATCGGAAAACAGCCCTCTCCTGCCTTTGAAAGAGTTCTGGCGATGAAAATATGTAATATAAATAAAGCTCTGGATGCTTTGAAAGCCAAAGCCTTCCTTCCTGGCCTGGTCCTCTGTGGAGGGATACGCCCACTTGTGAGCCCTTGCTCTTAAATTCCCAAAGACCACTCTGTCATCAGGGTCCCAACTGCCGCTTTAAAACATGCGAATGCTAGAGTAGTTTACACCATCAGGCCCCAAGTCCTTTTATGTGACTCCCCCCCAAAACCATTCTCTGGACAGCGGCTTTCTTCCTAGTTATGTCTGCTTAAATACACACCAAACAAGCTCCAATTATTTCAGCTGCGACGCATTTGTGGTGAGTGAGTGTCATGACTAGGATTTCTCCGTTGCAGTGCTTCAAAGTGATGTCGGAACTTGACTGGCGGATGCAAGACTAGACAGACTGACAGATGACTGGATAATTGGAAATAGCCATTAAAATGTCCATTCATACAGATACCACATTGTATGTTGGTTTTGAAATCCAAGCATCCTTCAGAAAAATAGAATGAAAGTGAGTTAGTGTCTAGGAACAAGCTGCATTTCCCAAAACTACAAGACCATATATCAAATTCCACTCTGGACACTTACTGGACTCAGCGCTGACCCTCTGTGGCAGGGTCTCTAATGATATCCACCATCTTGACTCAAACAATGCAGCATTTTCACTGACTGCCTTTTTTGATCTATCTGCTGAAGTAGAAGACCGTGTGGGTCAAGGAGAGAGATCTGCTGGTCAGCTCTGTTCAGATCTTTGATGAACTTTAGTTAATTATAGCTGACTTGACTCTTGTGTATGTTAGGTCGTTTTATTGAAATGTTTTTATGGAGTGTAGCGCAAAGGTGGTCTTGAAATGGTTTAACTTCAAACCACAAACTTGGACAACGCATATTCAAGTCATAATTTTTCTCTGTGATACACTTACATTAAATAAGGAAAACATATGTTATGAAATATGTCCCAGTTATTCTTACTGTGCCGAAGCATTAATAATTTAAATGTTAAAACAGCGAGTGTGCGATCTACTATATCTATCTATAAATATGACATAGCATACCTTAAGTGATTCTCATGAGTCTGTCCTGTCCGTCATCCCCCCCCCCACACACACACACACAAAAAAAACACACAAAAAAAAAACAGCACAAGAGGCCTTTATAGCTTCCTCCGAGAAGAAGCCATTAAAGTTCCCACATTGTCTGGGGGTCAGGCTGCAAATGTGTTAGGAAGCGCATAGTAATCAAATGAAAGAGAGCAAAAAAGCAATTCGTGAGAAACAGACGTAAATAATGGACCAGGAAATGGGAGATCAAAGCATGTGAGGCGGCCCCGCGTTTGTTTTCATACTCGGCCTGGCCTCTCAATAAAACACGCAAGAGGTAGTGGAGCGGGGTGGGGTATGGTTGTGATGCAAGGAAGTGCCCAAAACAGTGACGTCCCATCCTGAGAATCCCGTGCCACTATCCCCATGTTGGGAAAAAATGTCAGGTACAGGCAGTGTTTACCAGGAAATGGGCCGTCCACATCAGAGAGGACTGTGAGTGGCATGGGGCCATCTTGTTAGGCAGGCGTGTTTATAACAAAAGCTTTTCCTTATCTCTGTATAATAGAGTGGCTACTGAAGACAATGTGTAGAAAATGGCACCAAAAGCCTAAAAAATAAGAGTGCAGTGAGTTTGTTTGCGTACAAGCAGACGTCAGTAAGTTTCCAAGAATTGGCACAGGATGAGTTTACAGCCAGGATAACTCAAGACAATATAGAACAACCGTTGTAAGATACAGACATCTGGAAGGATGTAGTGCTTGTAAAAGAGGGCTTTTCTTCTATTGAAGCAGTTTGAGAGAATTACAATGTGAAATGTTAAAGTGTTAAACTTGTTGCCTGCTTCTTTATGTAATGGACTATCATGCAAGAGTTGATCATTACTGTATGTCTCAAAGCGTATAATGAGCTGTTCTTTTTAGAGGTCAAATGCTAAACACTGGTATCTTACTCTGGAGTCAGTTTGTCAGCACATAAAGCTCTGAGAAGATTTGGCCAGCGCCAGTGTTTCTGGAACATTAAATACATCATTTTGATCCGTAATAAACACTAATCACCCTTTTTCCTCCAAGGCAGCATTTTGTAATTGGACCAGTGATGGCATTAGAATTTCATCTTAATGGGTTTAGTCATAATGCAAAAGCCATCTGAAAAATGTTTTGAAAAATGTTTTATTTCATTCCAAAATTTTAATTTTAAGTCTAGCATCCCGTGATGTATCTAATAAAATACCACCAAATATGGCTATGAATATAAAAGATAAATTAAAACAAAACCCTCAAAATAATTTCATTTTTCATTAAATCCTCTTTTTGTGCCTGCTACTGGTGTTGATTCACCCATCCACTTCCTCTTGAATGATTCAGCTATATTGAGCTAATATAGCAATGTCCAGGAACTGTCTCTTCATTCCATTTTTCAGTGTAAGTGTGACCTCAGAAATCAATAGCTTTTTGGCCCCTACTTGACTCTGACCTCAGTCTTTTAATAGTGTTTTGATATGCAGGCAAATTAATTCTCCTTAATGGAGTACAAGGGGGTAAATGGACTTTGATCCCATTTGGACAAAAGGGCTGTAGTGGAGTTCCATTTAACTGGCTGGTGTCATGAATGGTGGTGTGTGTGTGTGGTGAATCTCTGATGGATCCCCCAGGGTTCAACCCACAGGAGTTAATAGCTTTATTATGCACTGTTTTAAGATCGGACCTGTAACACAGATGAATTATTTTGTCATTATGGGGCCAACATGTTATACAAATGTGTAAATATCCATCTTAAGCAGCTGAATTTGTCTACTTCAAGTACTTCTAACAGACAACCAATGGGATCTCAGTTGGCATGTCGGATGGCTTTCATAGGGAGCCCATTGACATCCAAATAAATTCAAGTTTGTGGAAGCTTTTCCGACAGTGCAGTGAATCTAGCCTGCTGTGGTCCTTGCTTCGATTCAGCCCATTCATATTGATTTCACTCTCTCAGCCTTTTCCAATAAAGCTGGGTTCATGAGTTCATTATTACAAGAATGGGGGTGTAATTGGCTTTCAGGCATATAAGAGGCTGTTTGCACTAATCTATCTGGTAAGAAGAAGTTAACAGCCACTTTGAATGGCACGTTGTGAGGCTTCTGGGTTTACATAGTCAATTACCAAAAAGGGACTTGCACTCAAATGGTATTATGTTGAATGGTTTTCTTTTGGTCAATTGGCCTATTGCTTTAGTGATTATTATGATTATGAAATAATAATTAGCAGAATTGGTGAAGCAATATCAGTTGTTCAGAGAAATGTCTTTATTGTCTGTTTTTATCATTTTGGTGTTGATATTTAAGGCAAGGGAATGGGAAGGAGCCATGTTTGAGAGATGAGAGCCCACTGAGGGGGCCCCGGCTGCTGTAGAGACTTCCTATGATGAAAAGGTCAGTGGCACCTGTAAATCTGAGCAGCTGGAGGGAGTATGGGAAAAGGGGGAAAAAAGAAGGGGGTTCTTCTTTCTACTGAAAAATCCAATATACTGCTGCTACTACTGCTATTTGCATTTTTTTTGTTTTTCTTAGTTATAAAAACTGCTTTATGGTCTTGCAAAGTTTTATTTTGCTGACATAAATTGTGTGTTAGTGAGGAACATTTTACTTTGTGTCCGTGATTTTCCTGTTTTTGGGAAGCCCACTGCTGAAGTAGCAACATTGCAGCTATGCTAAAATTGTTGATGTATTTCAATCAGCACCTCATCCAGCACTCATGCAAACGCAGGTGCAAATAAAGCCTGTGTGTGTCCCCTCCAGCTGTGTGCGTGTGTTGGTCACTGCTGCTGCAGTGGATTTACTGCACAGCCCTCCAGCAGGGCAGCTTGGTGGCTGTGTGGGGGTGAAAAAAAGAGGGCCTGGTCAAGGCTGCTTCCTCCTCTTGTAACCTGAAAGGATACAAGCTGCTGACAGATACCTGGTCTGGACTGAAAGAACACTTCCTCCTCCAAAATAACCTCTTGTTACATTTATCTATGAAGAAAGCTGGTGTTTTTGTCACTCATACTATTTACTGTTAAAGTACAGTAAAAAAAAAAAAAAAGGGGGCTTGTTACACAATGAACTGTAAAGGATGTGCAGATGGACAGGCTAAGAGAACAATTGAAGACATCAAAATGAATCTGGATTGTCTGGATTATCAAAGTGGACATTGAAGGCAGTGTATAAAAGGAATATCCCTACAGTTGTCCAACAGTAGCTGGCAGCATGTGCTTTGCTGCTATTTTTAAGTCCTAAATTGTCTTCCAAATACAGCCCTAGAGATGAACTGGCATTAAATTGCATTCTGAAGATACACCCGAGGACAAAAGAGGCCTTACACTGTCAGGTATCAGTTGCAAGTAATTTCCCCACCCATCCTAATTTTATGACACAGAAAATATCCCACAATTGTTGTGTATGATTGTGTTTTAGTCTTTATTGCACAGTTTTTCCAACATATGTATTTAATTTTTTGGTGGTTTATACTCCAAGCTCTCTGTAATGCAATCCTCCCACTGCCTGCCTTTTGTCTGTTCTAGTTGCTGTCACCGGAGTGCATTGTTATTTTTGAAGTAGCATGTGTATGTCTAAGCGAGGCTCGGGTTTCTCGGTTGTCCACTTGCCGCAGTCCTGCAAAGGAGCTGTGACGGATGGCAAGTGCAGCAGCCGCACATTCCCCCTTTAAAAGGCCTGGATGAACACAAGAGGTGTGCAGCTCTGAAAGAGCTCAGATTTCAAATAGTTGCATCAGACCTAAATTGAGATGGGGCTGGTGTCCAGGTTAAATATTTTTATACTGTCCTCTGTTTACTGTTCTTAATATTAAAATTGAAAGATTCAACTTAAAGCTCTTGGGTCCATAATAAAAGATAAAGATCAAAGTCAACTCTTGAGCAATTCAATAAAGATAATGTTTCACAGCCGGATATTAGTTGAGGTGTAGTTTGTATGTTTTATCAGGTACTTTGGCCCTAGAGAGGGAATTTAAGCAGAATTGGTCAAGCTGGAATCTTTATTCAGTAAGTGAATGTGAACAGGCTGTGCTATGCGTCATTTGATAATTGATAGAGCAGGTTAATTGCCTTGATCAAAGGTCACCTATTTTAGTATTCTGAGTTCAGGCCATAGGATTTGAATTGAACACGTCAAATGTTTATACGATGAAACCTAATGCAGTCATGGGACCCTTGCCAATTAAGAACATTAGGAATGTTTTATTCCAATCGACAGTGATATTGGTTGCAGACATCCACATTAAGCTTGATGAATATTCATGACCACTTCTCTCTTGGTTGATCGAGTGCATATTAATTTCAGAAACGTGTGTCTGGATTCTGGAGAGGTGATTGTATTTCCCTTAAGTATCAATCCTAATATGCAGATGAATGCTCTTTTAAAGCAGGCCCTAACCACTGAGGTACATTTGATATTTCATTCATGTGAATGACTGTGAAAAAAAAGAAAGGAAAAGGAAACGGCGAAAACAAACAAAAATACCCACAATGCCCCAGTGTGAACTCTCTGGAGGTTGTGCATAATTATCTTGTGCACTAGTTTACCTGCACACCTCTCGATGCCTGTCAGCACACACACACACACACACACGCACACACACACACACACACACACACACGCACGCACGCACGCACACACACACACACACACACACACACACACACACACACACACACACACTGCTAGTATAGCACACAGACGCATAGAGCGGCACATCAGCAAAGAGCAGTGCTGCTTTGAGGCTCTGCGGCCGACCGCTGCGTTCACTGGGGACAAATCTTCAGCTCATTTCTGACCAGCGCTGCCGAGGTGTTAATTGCCCTCCTGAGTTGGCAGAATTTTCAGGGTAAAAGGTGCTATCCTTGATGGATCAGCACTGTTGCCACCAGTGACTGATTCTTTCAACTTGGATATGTACCTTGCATATCCTACATCTCATTAAAACAGACTGCAGGAGGGGAAGGAGGGCAGTAAGGGAAAATTGGGCTTAGTATTGTTTGCAAATATATGCTTTACATACAGTTTTTGCTCAACTTTAAAACAACTTCATAAATAAATTTTACTCACACAATACTTTTTTTTACACTATTATTCAAATTTATTTACCTTGAACCAACCAGAAAAGTTTCTCACATTTATCCAAACAGGGTCCAAACTGGCTCTAAATGAGCTCAGAATCATATGCATTACATTTATGTTTTGAAAATACTTTGTACTCCTAAAAATATAAACTGATCAACTGATTCAAATAAGAAAGGGATCCTCACTAACACGATTGGCAGGCAGTGTATTATTCATAGGAAATTAAACCATACTACAAACATACAGTAATGAAAATATATATCTCAAAACAACAAAGTGATAAAGAAAGTGGTAAGCTCATGAACAGTGAACTGTGCTTTAGACACGCGTTAGTGTAACCCAGCCCTCACTGGAATGTAGTCTTTTAATAGACAACATGTTACACAATCTTTCTGTCTTTGTTTAGCCACAATGAGGTTTACACACAACTAAAATCAATTTATCTGACTGGTCTCCATCCAATTTTAAGAATACAGGGACTTTACACTGTTCAAAACATTGAGTGAAATTCAAACACATGTCTGAATACACAAAAGTATAAACACCGAAAACCACATGACCAATCGCTGACCCATGAACAGATGTCTGTGTTCACACACACGACATTTACATCATGATTTTACATGATCTGTGTCATACACAGCCCAGACCCATTTGATATTCAAGAAGTGCTTCCAGAGTCTTTACCACCAAGCATATATTTCAGATCAAAATAATTATTACCTTTATTGACATCTCTTGTTATTAGTACAAACATGCTTTACATTTAGAGCTTCAATTTCATATTTTATGAAATTTGTCCAAAACCAGAAGAGACAGCCATTCATTTAGATGAAACAAGAATGAAATCCAGCTGTAAAACATCCCAAATGTTTGCAGAGAATCATTCCTAGGAATTCCTTTTATTTTTTGTATGGTAGAATTTTACAAGCAAACCAAAAATGCTTAATATCCTTTTAAACATACAAAAATCTGTATTTGTTTACATATTTCTTCTATTAATAACAGCCTTAACAAAAACATTGTTTCCATTCTGATGCCAGACATTACATATATTTTCTTTGAATACTTATGATATAATAATGATTCTTTAATTCCAGTGTTGCTGTATGCCATTGTACATTTTATTTAATGAAAGGTGATATGTTCACTGAAACATTCACACTTTTAATGCAAGATTTATTCAGCATTGTATTTGGCCTTGAGCATAGTTTTTTTTTTTTTTTTCTAATCTGATTGATTTCACAATACAACAAAGCCATCAGCACAACATGAAACATTGACAGACACAACATGTAGCCTGACAAGGAAATGAAGATTTCATTAGCTGTAATCGTCACAATCATTCTGTGTATTGCCATGAATGATGGATTGTATTATTTAAATTCTTTATCACACACCTGATGAATCACATATTGGTTATTCAGAAGATTTTTCTTTTGTGCACTTGCAGCAGAAAGGTCTTCAGATGAATGGATTCGTATAGGACAAATATTGACAGGACAAAGTTTCAGTTCCGTCTTTATTTCTGTTAATGCTTTAAACTGTGATGATTAAACACATCATTTACAGGCATCATTATAAAAACAAAAAGGAAAAAAAAGAAAATTGCCTACACTGTTAATTCACTTATGACAATGTCTAACCCTAATAAAAGCTAAACATATTAATGTAATTATTTCATCCCATGAACAAAGACTACTAAGACTACCAGTCTACAGTGTCTTTTTACATCACTTGTGCTAATGGCAAGCCATACAATAAAATCTGCTGCATTTTCTTATAACTTTATAAGCTGTTCATTGCCACAGTAAGTTATTATAATGTTAAGTAATGTAAACCCTGGGCCAAAACAAACTGAAGAAAATTTAAAAAATGAAATGGAGAACGGGACTAGTTGTCGGTCATTGCTGTCTGTCTGCAAAACAATAGTGCCATCTAACGACAAACATATGAACTGCATGCAGAAGAGGCATTCCCCGAAATTTACAGTTTTTCTCATTTGCTAAGACACACATTAAATGAAATCCTGAGTTCAGTGTTGTTTTATTTGATTCATATTTATTCAGGTGAATTTAACTTCAGACATATTACTGTAATAAGCTATCACTTTTCTTAAATGTGTAATCCCACAATGTAACTTCAAAGCTACTGCTTCCCATCATTGAACACTGCTGGAATAAAATTACATTAATTTATTCACTACTTGGTTTAAGAAATACAGCAAGTTTGTGTTCAGCTGATTGATTGAATAACTGCTGGAGGTGTAGCAGTGGGGTAAGATACATTAAAAAAAAGAGTAGTTACTGGACATCCAAGATGCAAATGTTAGTAGTCTGGTGGGATGCTCACAGCAGCACTGTTATTTGGGGGAACTTTTCATATCAAACAAAATAAACAAATGAATGTATAATTAGAGGTTTTCCTTTCTACACTTACTGCTGCAATCACTACAGATGTAACGGACTACAGATTTTTCTGGTAAAATACTTGATATTGTATTATATAAGTATACCCTCCCATGTTTATGTAAGTCATTGCTTTAGGTATAACAAAGATATTTGGTTATAAAGATTCTAAATTGGTTGATAATTAGATTTTAGGACTTGCAATACAAAAAGTGACCCTGAGAGATTTTGTGTTTCCTGTAACCTTACTTTGACCAATGTGCATTATAGTGTATACTAATGCAAAGATTCATCTGTACAACTGAATACCAAACAAGACATAACAAATGTGAAATGTGACAGTTTTGACCTTAGGCTGTGGGTCGTTGGCAGGTCAGCCACTCACCCTCTCAACCATGTCCTTACCTTATCCATTGCACAGATTAATTTGCAAACATGGAAACAGTAGCATTAGTTAACAACAAAAATAAACGTGATTTGAAAAAATATGATACTACTACCCATCTATATATGACCTAACATTCCTTAGATGATTTTGTTTTTATATTCAGTATTGGGTTCAACTACAGCTACTGCTTCCCCTTCCCACCCCCTGTTAAATCCCTGTAGGTCTATGCCTGTTTTCCACTGTCTGGGTTCTATGGGACTCATTTACATTTATTCATTGTGTGTTTGTGTGTTACCCGTGTTTGCCTGTGTTACCTGTGTGTGTGTTACCCGTGTGTGCCTGTGTAACCTGTGTGTGTGTTACCCGTGTGTGCGTTACCCCTGTGTGTGTCCCTGTGTTACCCGTGTGTTCGTGTGTTACTTGTGTGTGTGTCTGTGTTACCCGTGATGGGTCAAATGGCTTTGTGTCCAGTGGAGGACTATCATTTACTGTAATTCAGGTGCTGTCAGGCTGAAGGAGAGGGAAGGTGAAGTGGTGTGGGCCCCATGCTCATCTATCTCTTGTCCTGCACACACTTATCAAAGACAATAGCAGAACCGTGCAGTGTGGCAGGAGATACACTGACTAATATTTATCATTTGAAGCAAGCTTTGAATTTTCTATTTATTCTTTTTTTTCTCACTGAGGGACCCCTGAGCATTTTGAAAAGTATTAAAACCAAACACTCTGATCAAAATTAAAATAAATATGCAAACCATAAAGATACGAATGGCCAATAACAGTGACAGATTGTGTTCTAGTTTGATCAAACCTGGGAAACATGACAGAACATTTTTCCTCCCAGCTGTCCTCCCTGCAGTCATCCTGCAGTTACTGACAGCACGGTTAATATTTCTCTCCAAGACTGTTATATTTCTGTCAGTGCATCTTCCTACAGTCTGTTTTTTACATACAAAACAACAGAACCAGTTCAAATATGAAGAGTTCATTTGCAAAAGCAGATAACGTTTTTATTTGTTTTATAAATTGTCAGTTTTGTTATTCATTTTATTATTTGCTAAAGGTGATATTAGTCAAACCAAACTTGAGTGGCTGTGTCCAATTAGGCCCACTGATATGGATTTAGGCTTTGAAAACAGGGCTATAAAAGAATAAATTACAAGCCTTAGTTCACTGTTTTCCAAAATGGCATTTATCAGTTTTTGCAAATGAACTCTTCATATGTAACAATAAACTCGGCTGACTTCAAGATTCAGTAGTGACTGCTAAACACAATGGCCTACTGATGAAAAAAAAAGTAAAATGCTGCTTAACAAAAAAAGTCCAGATATATTATTTTAAATTAGCCTTACTCTACGTTTCAACTCTGACTGATGATGAGGACACGTATCAGCAGTGCAGTATGCTGTATGCACAGGCAAATATATTGGCACAGAAATTTGGCTCATGCACGGATGGAGTAAAACTGACTTTGTTTAGAGCCTACTGTACTTCCCTGTACACTGCACATCTGTGGTCTAGTTACAAAAAAAGGAAGTCTTTTGAAACTGACAGTGGCTTACAACGACGCCCTAAGACTATTATTAAAAAGGCCTAGGTGGACAAGTGCCAGTGAACTGTTTGTGTCATCTCGAGTCAGCACATTGTCAGTTGTTTAAAGAAATTTGATGTATAAATTGTGTGTGTGTGTGTGTGTGAATAATTCTGTGTGTGTGTTAACTAATACTGCATATAGTGACATGCATTACACATCAGTGCTATGGAAACACTGGTACGCCTGCCTTTTAAAGGGTCTATCTATCTATGTATCTATCTATCATCTGTGTTTCTTGTCTGATGCTGCCCATATCAACCAAGAACACTTAATTAAAGTGACTTCTGTAATTTCCTACTGTAAGGATTTTACTAAATTATGAGTAACAATTCTATCATTTACATGATTGAGTCAAAGTGAACTATTACTACTATAAACTATAATCCATCTTCTACCGCTTATCCGGGGCCGGGTCGCGGGGACAGCTGTCTATGTAGAGACACCCAGACTTCCCCTCCCCAGACACTTCCTCTAGCTCTTCCGGGGGGATACCGAGGCGTTACCAGGCCAGCCAACAGACATAGTCCCTCCAGAGTGTCCTTGGTCTTCCCTGGGGCTTCCTCCCAGACACCAAAGTCAAAATGTATATAGCAACAATTCAGCATGGCAGCTGCTAGTCTTATATTAGTCACTAGAGGGCAGCATCTTCTTTAACAAACAACATCATGCAGGGCAAAGGAAACGCCCTTTTGGCTGCCTTCTGTCTTCAACATCTCATGGGGAGACAAGCAGAGTGATCAGACAGAAATAAATTATTTAGGCCAATACATTACCTCCATTGAACATATATTTGAGCATATAGAAGTGTGCCGCTGTCAGAATAAGAATCATACAAATTTATGACATGAATAGACACACGTCAGAAGTGGAGCAAATGCATTACATTGATAACTGGTTTTAAAGAAAGGGAGTGATACATAACATTTGCCTACATTGTAATAAGCAATGATAACCACTGGAAATATTACCAGGAAAAGTACGCAGAGACAACCCTACCCCAATGTGAAATTTAATGGGATGTGCAATATTACTGTTCAAAGGTTCTGTGTGACCTCATTTTTTAAAGCGACCCTTTTTTTAAAATAAACTTTGTTCTATGTGTCCACAAGGGGGCAGCGTTGAATGCAGCCTCCATTACACACAATATATCCTTTTAAAGTACTCTTCAATAAATCAAACCCTCTGCAGACGTCACACTAAACCAGTTACTGTAGTTCCAAATAAAAGCAGTGCTGCATCCTTTTCGGTATTTTTCATGGATCATCAAGGCTTGCTATTGCAGTTTAAGGGCTACGGCTAAACTGACATGTTCCAGGCCCTAAAATAAGCCTTCTATGTCTCTCACTTTGAAATGGGATCTTAAAAACAAGAGCTTGGCCCAGTCGCACTCTCTAATTAGTGAGGCCCACAGATGCCTCCATTGCCCCGTTTACACACACACCACATATTCATACACACACATTACAGATAGACAGGAGAGATCAAAGAGAGCAGTACAGGACAGCAGTTTGTGTTGTTTTAATGGTGAACTGATGCTGCTTGTTTGGTGTTGAGAGTGCGCTGCCTATCTATGATATTATTCTCTGTGTGTGAATGAGCTAGCTGTCATTTTCTATCTATGTGTTTTTTTTCAATAACATGTCACATGATCAGCAAGGCAGTCCTAGCCCGGGCCTTTATCATGCTAATGTTTTTCAATTTCCCTCCACAAAGAGCATACATCGCTCATACAAAAGATGGCTTCAGACAGACAGGACCGTAACTGTCCGTCTCTGTCTTTGTGAAGCACACTGACAAAGTGGTGTTTCAGTGGATACATAGTCCTGTCTTGTCTCACATTAGAAGACATTGAATGGGACATAGAGTTGCAGAACACACATTTATGCACAAGCAGGGAACACACACTTGGTCTCACAGCTGGTCGCCACTCTGAATGCGAGCAAGTGGATCTTGTCACTGGTACTTGTCAGACACACACCCTTTTTTCCATCTTATGTGGGCTCTCATTTACACATTTTTGTTTAATAAAATAAGTAGGACTAATGATGTATTTTCTGGACATGGGATAAGCCTAAGCAGCGCCAATTAGTACATATGCATCCAAATTTAAGATATCTACTGTGGTTCTTTGTTGTAAATATTGTATACATCATGTTTACTAAAATGTGTTACATAAAATATTAACTATGATAGGTGTTAACGTTCTGATTTAGAAAAATAAATGCCCTTGTAAAATGTAGCTACGCTAATTGTGAATGAAGTATGCTGCGTGTGTTATATAAAAATATGGGCACTGTTGTACAGACAAAGTGTGCAAACAAAACTTTCTCTAAACCACACTTTCATTTGTCAAACATATGCATAATGCATCCATATCCATAAAGGGCTTTGATTACCATGCAGTTGCAAAGTGCAAAGGTTTCCTTTACTAGTCTGATCATCATAACAATATTTACATTTATTCATTTAGCTGACGTTTTTAGCCAAAGCAATTTACATTGAGCTTCTAATTACCAGTGTTACAGCCTCTGGAGGCAAGGTGGGTTAAGCGTCTTGCCCAAGGACACAACGACAGTATGAACTGTGGGGAGAGCGGGAATCAAACCGCCTACCTTCCGATTGAAGGACAAACGCTCTACCACTGAGCCACTGCGCCCCACAATACTCAAATTCTAACTACTAAACAGGCTGTACTAATATTGTTGTTGCTCAAAACAGATGGGCAGAATTTTCCAGACCCTGACATTAATATTCACTTATACTTACTCAAGCCATGATTTTTTTTCACACTTCTGCAAATCCATTCAGTTACTGTGATAAGTAGTTGTTTTATTTATGTTACTCTTTTGTTTTTGTGCCCCATCCATCTTTATCAGTGCACCTCTTCTCTCTCAGCTGGCGCTCTTGTCTAGCCCCAAAATAACTACGGTACATCCTCTCAGCATGTTCACAATGAGGTTCAATCAGAAGATAACCTTCAGTTTCTTTCGCCTAAATGCTTTGTTTATGTATATATAAGTTAGCTTTGTCTTTAAGAATAAGTTGCTTTGCAAAAAACTATTGCTGCCATTATTTTATTCCCTAACTGATTTGGAGGAATAGTGAAGCAGTGGGAAATTGGTTCCTATGATGGTACAGATTCCTGACAGTCGGCCTAGCTGCAGGCTTTGTTGTCTAACAACACTCACACGGAGGCACACACACATATGCCAATATGCCCCCTCCCCCTTGGAATAAATCAACACATGAAGCATATAATTCTCCATGTAGGCGCTGTTTAAGGGGGTATTATGGCCCATTTTAAAATCTCATTAGCAGGGCAGCTGCACTTTGCACCCCATGCTGGTGATTGGGTCTCTCTTTTTGTTTTGGTTTTTGTTCTACAGAGGTCCATACAGAATCATCTTACACACCCTCCTAATTCACCACAGTTCATCTTCTGTGACTGGCTGCACAGAATTCAACAAACAATAGTTGCTGTAGGAAAAATTGGAATGTACTGTACATTCATTGGTACATGATAGCGCTGTTAAATACTGTTATTTATTAAATCTAATTCACATAAATATAAGTGAGAGGTAAGCTGGACGCAGGTTTCGTAACGTTTACTGGAATATGAGGTCACAACTCTATTGTCATTTTAGTTATTGTGACGTGAAAGCTTCTTCAGTGCAGCAGTTATAGCAGTTGGTTCAGACTGTTATGTTATGTATTTGGGGTATTATTCATTAATCCCTGTTAGGAGTTGCTCCCAAATGTAGTGGCCTAGAATAAACAATAAACATGTGCTACGTTCACATGCATTCATGAAAGCTTTCTAAGAACAATAGCTGAGGTCAGACTGTATTGCATTTAAAAAAATTAATTTTCCTCTTAAAACTTATTTTATATGAGAAAGTATACATAGACCTATAGTAATAATGTATATCATCTAAAAATCAAACAACTGCTCGAGTGGTTTATGTCAATGTGAACCGATCAAATTATTACAATAGACAATCTTGGGACCTCTGTATAAAGTATAATTTAGCATAATAAGAAAAAAGGCCTTGTGTGCTAACCTTTGGGCATATTCCTGACATTTTGTTTGCACAGCTTACAATGAACACTGAGGTAAAAGTGGCAGTGTTAGCAGAATGTAAGCAGGAAACTCACTGACTTTCAGTATAATTCAGTGAAGTGTAGAATTTAGCAGGCCCTATTTTTAAATGGCAAAACCTCAGAGGCTGTACTTTAAGAGAGGGTCATGCGAGGCAAGATGGACAGCTGCCATGAAGCAGGCTCTGACACATGTGGATAACGTTGTGTCTCTTTTTGCTGTCTCTGTTTCCTTTTCCTCATTTCCTGCTGCTATCACTTCCTTTCTCAACTCTCCAATGCCCTTGTGTAAATGTATAAGACATACTTAGTTTAAAAAATGTTAATCCAATTGGACTGTTCATTTGTTACTTTACTTAAAATGGGTCAACAGGAGTTGTGATGTTTGCTCAGTGATGTTCTGAGTCAATATTGATAAAGTGGTTATTCCTGTAGACTGTGGAAAAAGTCAATAAATAATGTTTGTACAATTATACAGTCTGGTGAGACCAACAACATATTCTGTATTCTTTAGTGTTATATTAATACCATAGAGCTTGTGCTCATCATATAAACCACAGTGGGTTCCATATCCTACTGTTAAAACTATGTTAATCTGAAATAAATGTTTATGTAAAATAGTAAGTAAACACAGTATGGTAAATATTTGCAGATTTTCTGTTACATTAGTTTACATAAACCTCATAAAGATCTACAGGTTTTCATAATTCCCTGCATGTCCTTGCATGATGAATGTAAAAAAGAGGGAGAACAAGAGAACATCAGATATGAGTGCGGCTCCATCCTCCCTGCATCACATTCAGCAAGATCTGCTGATAAACACACGGCAGACAGAGACTGGCTGCCCAAGACAGGATATTAGAATGGACGTTTCCTTCTTGTTTTGTATACGCCACAGACCGAGCCCTCTCTTCACTTGGCTAGAAAGACATGAAGTAAAGAAACAAAACAAAAAGATAAAGATAAGAGGCTGACATTCTCTGATCCCTTTCTCTGTTTGCTTCTTGAGTCCATTTCTGATTTTATCCTGAGAAGATGATTGCAGAAAAGGAGGAAGCAGATCTCTGTCTGAGGTGGTGGGAAGTTACGTGATGGTGAACAATACAACTGACTGTGTTTTAATTTAACCTTTATTTAACCCTAGGAGATAAAATATATTTTTGTTCAAGCAAACAGGATCAAGGAAGCTATTAGATTACGAGCTCTGGATAACACACTTTTTGTAGATATGCAGTAGCAAATTTATTGCAAAAAGTAATGCAAGAGGCATTTGAAATGTGATATAATAATGAAAAACAGGTTAGAACATTTATTCTGACCCTTATTCACAAATACATCTTTTATTATATGAAATAAATAGAGACGGCAATCATTTTATTTAACTTAGTAAGCCAAAACTGCTTTGCTACAACTGCATATTATTTATTTACGCCACATGTATTCACTATAATCATATTCTTGAATTAAATAGCAAACATAAAAATCTGAGAAAATGAACACCTCCAGGCCATAACATTTAAAAAGTGCAACAATATGATTCATTTTGCATTATGTCTGTCAATATCTGTTTTAATTGGGAGCAAATTGGCTGTGTTTGTGCATGCCAGAGCATTCATGCATCATTTGGATGGGCATTCCATTTGTGTGAGCATGAGTGCATGCATGCATGCGTATTTCATCACACATGACCTATGACCATCCATACAATTCAACTTCATGTGGTTTCATAAACAGATGAACAAAAATCCTTTTTCATTGCTATTATCTTACTTACTATCTTACTATCTTACTTGCTATAGCTTATTATCTTTCTTCTAAACAGATCCGGATTAACTAACTATGCTTTATAGTCCTGCCTTAATTCTAACATGACCTCATTAGCATGTAAAAGTGATTCCAGATGTGCTTGTCATGCCCAAGCATGTGAACTGACACATCATTTACATAGGTAACACGCAGCCGTCTGTAAATAAACAAATGAAGCAGAACAAGACGGGCAGCATCTTTCATTAATATAATGAGTATGTCTCCTGCACACTCCATCACAATGATGTTATTTAAGTGATATTTGTCTTTCAGTCTATAATAAATAAAAAGACATAATATTCATTAACAATTACAATAAGCCAAATATAGTAGTACCAACTAAGCATAAAAAAGGCAGAGGTTTGAATGTATACTGTGGAGTTGTTGCACCTGGCCTCTTCTTCCTCTTACGCTTGCTGGGTCTTTATCCCGTTCTCTCCAACACTGTATCAGTAATTGCCTAATATTCTGAGAGTTTAATGAGAAACTGTTCTGACAAGGCATTCACCAGTTTTAGGCAATTTGCTTTCGGCCCAGATTATTTTAGGGACTGAGTGCACAAAATTGGATCATTATGAAGTGTGTTTTATAATATGAGCACACAAAATCATTAGAACAAGTGGTCACGATGCTTACTTTTTAACACTTTTCTTTCTTACATGTTTGAGTCAACCTTTTTAGTGTTTTAAGGTAGGGCACTTTTTGAGACTGTGTTTATAAAATCCATAAAAGCAGTGAGACTAAAGAGGACAAAGTATTTCATTTTTATTACTTTTTGTTGGATATCGAATGACTGGCATTTTGTCAGTGACTGCTTTGCATTGGCCTCACAGTGATTGTGCATGAAAAATAAACCACCTATTTAGCATTTCCATCTGAAATTAAGTGAACCTGAAGTCTGCTCAAGGCCCACTTCCACAAACCAACTGATTACTGTGGTAGGTGCAGTCTTCCATTTCCTATGTACAATACAGTGAACGTATAGGGCATATGGGTCCGACAAAGACAGTCTATCTAGTACCAGCAGGAGACTCCAAACCCTGTCGATCTTTCCATGCTGTGGCGTTTTAGAAGCTTTCCCAGAGTTACAGTAGACTAACGCTGGTCTTAATGAATACCTAATTGGTAATAACTAAACTGTCATAACCTTAAATTTAAAATACCATTAAAATAAACTTTAATTAAGAATCATGATTTATTTATTTATTTTTATCAGATTTAGGCTGTTCTTTGTGCAAAGCTATGTGCTGAGGGATTGGAGATCACAGGTGTTCAGCTCAGTACCCTTCCCTCACTGAAAAAATTATATTCAGTGGCTTTTGGACCATGGCCAAAACATTCAAATCACATCCAAAAGAGAAACATTTCAAAAGTTTTTTTCAGACAGCCTCCCTGCATATTTTTATCTACATAATGCAACATTTTCTTGATGCTGTTTATGATTACCTCCTGAAAATTCTTGATTAAATATTATCTTACTTACTTCTGCTGTTGGTGTTGTGGTAAACCTGAATAAAATAAATAAATAGAAATAAAAATGTAGGGTTCACGGTGACAGAGTGGTTAGCACTCTCACAGTCTTTCTCTATGAAGCCTCCTCACCCTGGCTACCAGCTTCCACGCATACCAAGTGCACCTAAGATATGGTCTCCCCCTCCCCCCAAGAACAATAAAAGCAGCACTGTAACATATACACAATACAATAACTAACACAATACATACTGTGCGCATACTTTATTGTATGTACTGTATTAGTTCAATGACTAATATTATACAATACATACAATAAATGATTCTAGTGCTGACAGTTTCATATGTTATTCATGTTTTTACAGTGAAAGACTTGTGTGTCTCTGTTTAATGTTGTCTGGATTTAAATGCCATTCTTTGCGGCTTCGAACAGCCCAGGCTGACTAAGTAAAAGTGCTTTACCCAACGGAATAAAAAGTCACATCTTGTTGCTCTTTTCGTGACTACTCAGTAATGCTTAAAAGTTGGTACTTTTTTAAACATTGAAAATGGTTGCCCGTTGAATGCTGACATTCCATCTGCTTTTAAACATGATGTAATATGACCAAAATAAGAAGATGTTTTACATGTGAATTGGTAACCACTTCTGCAATCCCGGACTGTGCCACCTAATACTCCCCACGTGGTCCAGGGTAAACACAGCTGTACCACGTCCTGAGCTACGGCACAAATAATAAACGTGTATGGGTTCTGTGGGAGTCCGTCGAGCTGTTCCTCATTTGAGGTTCTATCTGGCTTTCTGTCTGTTCATCTGTCACTCCATCTTTCCCAGAGGGGCAGTAGCAACAGAACACAGCCCCAGTGCATCAAATGAGATGTCGGCAAATCAAGATAGATGGCAAAAGAATGATAATGTCCTGGCTTTTGGAGGTATTTCAGATTTGGCTTCATCCGTCTATCTGTTCACATTTACTCTCAATTTGGACAAGCTGTTTGGTTAGGAGCACTCCGCTGCTTACAAGTCTGTGAAACCATTTGAGACAGAAGTCATCCATGTGACAGAATACAATGTTTTCTATGTCTTATGATTTGGTCTTTTATTTGGGAAGAAGTGCAAAGAATCAAACCATATAAAATCAGACATCTCTAGAACACCTTGTTTTTTTTTTTTTTTTTGCTGAAAGTCTACAGCATCACAAGTGTTTGTCTAATAAATTGTGCCACATCTTTGTCTCCAGAGTGTGGACATCTCCTGAAGGCACATAGCCAGCTAGTGGCAACACAGGTGCAGGAGCTTTAGCTCTTGTTCTTCTTGTCAAAAGGTGTTGAGCACTCTTCATCTGTGTCTCTGAGAGTGAGATTCCAGAGGAAGTCGGGGGATTTTCACAGGCTGAGAGCACACTTCACACACACACACCTGAAGCTCTGTTTTCCATGTCAGGCTTGTCAGATGACAAAATATTTTTAAAGGCCATAATATATACAGTTTTTCTGGTGTAATTGTTTTGAATCGCTCATAGCTTGCCCTTATAGCTTGCTTTAATATTTTTTGGCCATTGGGGGCACAAATATTTTAAGTACCTTTGATTTTGAGAGTCATTTATCATAAAGGCCTACATACTACTCATCTAGATAATATCAGAGATTGAAATCTTACTAATACCATAGAAAAACCTATTCATTACTATAATTTGTTGTAATTTTACAAAGCAAAACCATAATTTGGGTGTAACCTTAAACTAACAAGAAGTCACATATCTAACTTTCATTCAACATTATACTTTAAAACTCCCAAAATGGAATATATTGCCTTTGAGCCAGAGCTCTGACTACCAGTAATTCCAAAAAGGGCAGTAAATGCACTAAATGGGCCGTGATGGGTTGTACAGTAAAGCATACTGTAGTTTTTGTCAGACTCAACCAGTTTCAACACTTAGCGGTGTCTTTAAATGTGCTTTTAAACCCAGTTCTAAAGACATGTGTGGGGGCATGTGTTGATTGAGTCGCATCCAGTAGAGCTGCTGTGGGTGCACAACTGCCTCCAGTATTAGCATGTATAAACAGGCTTATAAATGGAGCACTATTTGGCTGTTCATTTTCATCCTCTTAACAGTAAACAAGGCGGAACAGGCTCTGACACCCTTAAATAAATGGAGACCAACAAACGCAAATTCAGCTAGGGCGGTAAAACCAGAGAGGCTGTTTGACTTAAGGTCAATCCTGTTTAGATTGCATTTGATCATAGGCTGACTTCTTGTGTTTTGTTTGCTTTTCTGCAAGGTAAATCATGTATCTGTTTATTCTGAAATGTGATGTAGTAATGAATGTGACTGTGTTTACTTGTGTCGTGTAGGGCTGGTTTTTAGTACTTTTGGAGTAGGACATGTATAAAGCACTTGGCACATGTGCTCTAGAGGAAGGACAGTAGAAATGTGTGATTGTCTTAAATCGATAGAAATGGAAAATTTATTCTCTACTTTTTTGTATTTTAAGGTTTAACCATTACCATATCACATAAGATAAACATTTCATCTGTTGATTTTTAAACATGACATATGTGCAACGTGATGACTTCTTGTGTCTTGATACCTACTGTATACATGCATTTTGGAGTCAGCAAACCCATTGGTCATTCTTAAGCTAAAAAGCATTGGAACATCCACCCATTGATACACTGCTGCTTTTCCAGCTTTTATATTAAAGACGTCCCTACCAATGATACAATCTTTCACTATATTTACCAGTACACTCATAAAACAAAAATGAGATTTAAAATCTTACATGGCAACCTGAACCGATTCACAAAAAGCAGTGAGAGTTTTATTTGACAGAATTGTCTGACTCCTGAAATTTACTGTGTTTCTTTTGCTTGAGGTGCTACACCACATTAATAACATGACAGGTTATATATGACATCTTCATTCATTAAACAATCAGGCCCTTGTGAAAACCCATAAAGAGAAGTG
Source organism: Perccottus glenii (assembly GCA_024416835.2). Classification (NCBI taxonomy): domain Eukaryota; kingdom Metazoa; phylum Chordata; class Actinopteri; order Gobiiformes; family Odontobutidae; genus Perccottus; species Perccottus glenii. Next base: position 19,786,661 of record CM044559.2, on the reverse strand, counting down.
TACTGAAGACAATGCAGCATGTCATTATTCTCTGTTTAAAAAAAAAACGTGCGGTATTAACACGGTGGATTGAAACAGTAAACCTCACTCAGAAACATTTGTCTCTGTAATATGGCACATAGTGTGGTAGCTCCCTGCAGTGTGCGGCTCGGAGTTATTTATGATGTTGAAATTAATCTCACTTACAGCGAGATGGGCTCTCAAAGAGGGGCCCTCCTTCCGAGTCGGCCGCCTAGAAAGGGATGAGAGGGAGATTGAGGAAAAGAGAGGCAGTGCAGAGCCACCAAGGACTTAGTCAAATCCCCCCTCATAGATTAGCAATCGCAGCTTGACAAGCCGCCCCACTACTTATAATTTCATATTTTTTTCAAGAAAATTGAAGCTGTTACTTACTCACATGCCACAAAATGGGGGGAGCTAATCCGTTTGGAATTGACGAGTGATGAGACAGGGGACAAACTCACTGCATGTCACAGAGTAGTGTAGAAGTAAAATATGCTAATAACCTACGCTGGCTTTAAAGCAGCTGTCGGTTTGATCGGGGCTCTCTGGCATTGTTTGCCCTGTGATGGATGGGAGCCTTCGTGCAGGTGCCCATTAGGAGAACAAATATTATGATTTATGATTACACATGGACTTTCATTGTGAAATCAGTAGGTGGCCCTTCAAATGTAAAGAGGTTTATTGTTTAGAACTGTGCATGCAAATTTAACATAACATGTGTAGGATGTCTTTTCTACCACCAGGGGGCTCTCAATCAAATTACAAAAGCTATAATGTTATATTAAAATATCTCATTGGTAAAAAGTAATATGTTTTAATTATATTCTATTGAATGAGGTATGTTAATGTAATAATTATGCTGAAAACATTGTTGGAAAACAACTCACCTGGCTTGCTGCTTTTAAAAATAAAACTTTTAGTATTGTTTTATAAACTTGTTTATGTAAAGAGCTATTCATGTGAGCATCAAATTGAATTCTCCCTTTATAGGCTTTTCTCTCTTGACTAAGGCTTAATCTATTAAGATAATCATGCAGCTCGAACAAGCACGGAGCAAGGGCTGTCTAAACGAATGAACACAGTGCCTTTGTTGCAGCTTCCTCACTGGGACAGTGTCTTAACAGATAAACAAATAGTGCAAGTGAACACCAGGCACCAATAGCACCTCTTTCTGCAGATGCTGATTGTATTAGAATAAGTAGGTTTAAATGATAAACAAGTTCAGTGGAGTGGAAAATGTATTGTAAATATGAAAAAAAAAAACTTTAATATTTTCAGCTAGTGACATAAAATTTAGTGCGCTGTGATTCTTTTGATAGCATAGCTCAGATCAAATAAACAAATCCCAAACAGCTCATTATATATGAGACCTTTTGTGAATATGCTAGTACTGTTTGGAGATGTAGACAGTGACATTTATAAATATTTGACCACAAATGAGGATGCTCAGTGGGATACCACTCTAAGCACCACAGCGAAGTCTACTCATGAAGCAAAGGCCATCAGGCCCACTGCTAATGTCTGCACTCATGATATCTATTGGCTGAGACAACAATGACAAAACTCATACTGCTTATACTTGTTGGTTACCATTAGCAAACAATGCATACTGTGTAGATGCACGTGTTGCACTATATGATCCTGTCCAATAAAGTTAAACTGCTACACTTTAAATATTTGGCTGATCATGTTGATAATACTATGAACAGATTTGCTGCATTGTTTAGATCATTGAAGTGGTTTATCGCACCTTATAGGACACACTAATTGCTTGGCATTAAGACATGTTAAAGGTATTAGTTGTAGTATTGTGTAGATTTTTCTTTTGGCACAAACCAACTTTCATTCATTCACCTGGAAAAGGGAAGGTTGAGGACTGACAGTGATTATGGATGATATTTTTTACACTTTTACATTTGTTGTCATTGTTAGCGCTAAAGTTTTTGAATTTCATAGACCACAACAAATGCAAGTAAAGGCCTGGTCTCCTTTAAGATGGAGGATATCTGTTTTCCCTTCCATGATCGTTGTTCATGATTTTAGTTGTTTGCATTTTAGAATTAAACAGAGACACTTGAGAATTTTGGCCTATAGTGAAAGTGGAATAAATATGATTCCATAAGGCTTTGCTTGTTACTAACAACATGAACAGACTAAACCCTGTTTGATTTAAGACACTTTTGAGGCCATTTTTTTGCACTTAAGGTCTTGAATAGCTTAGTACCCGGATAAAAAAAGAAATTAATATACTGTACAAATTTTTAAATTAAACTGTGGATAGGAACGATTTATCAAACAGCTGCTGGTGTATATGAAACACTTCAGTATGAAGTCAGGCTTCTATGTAATTTCACATCTTACCATGTCTCATTACTGTCCCTTTGTTCTTTCTCTTTCATCCTTTTCCCTTCATCCCTCTGTTTTTTTCATGTCCATCTGTATACGTTGCCCGCTCTATGTTGGCATGTGTAGCGCTCTTCCCCTGTTGGTTCTTGGCCAACTCACCCACCCCCAACTTCCTCTTCTTCCTTTTTGCATGTGTGCCATGGTCCGGGGGGCTCGGCACAGTGTACAGCCCAGTGGCCTAAAAGTGAATACTTACGTAATTGCCAACTGTCTCTAATCATTAGGGGCAGCCCTTGAAAAAGACATGCTTTGCCGACAGCTGCGTCCCCTCGCCTTTGCCAGCCTTTCAGATCGCATTTGCTTTACAGGCCTTGTCCGCATTATATTTAACCTCAGAGTTCTGTATACACTCTAGGCAATGGCATTTGGATAAAGATTCAAGATATAGAAGACACACTGCAGGAAAATGGTTTAGATTATTGTTGAATGTGAAGTGCACTGATGTTTAAATTATGATAGCCTAACCAATTTTTTATTGCAGAATTATTATGGAATAGTTAAACAAGGTGCCAATAACTATGTGACCTTTCAAAAAAATATTTACTCACTAGTGTTGAGACTGATCTTGGTCACCAATCACACTCCTTCTCGTTGTCTCGTCCATCTCGTATATTGTCTTGTACAGTAGTTAGCTCAGTCATTGTCATTTTAGAATAAATTTTTCCATGTAGGTGTTGACTGAGAACGACTAACAATGACTTGTCTCTATAATACAAATACCCCAATGCACATAACCAGACATATGAGAATGTAATGAAAGGAATGTTGGCTTTAGTACAATATGTGTGAGATAATAAAGTTTGGGGTTCTCATAGGAGACCCATTTGTTTATTTAAACTACTGCAAATTCACTGCCAGTTCTTGCCGGGGAATAAAATGTACATTTTTATTTCCGTGCATTGGGTGAGACCTCCCACAGCATGGTTAGTGACAGCTGGGTCAGGTCCCCACATATCGAGGACACAGCTGCCCCGCAGACATGTGCTCCAACAAACACACACATTTCCATGCACCAGACAAACAGGAACAGGAAAGCAGAGCATCTGAACGGCCTCGGAGCAGAAGCGTACAACCACGCTTTTTACTGTTTGACAAAAAAAGGCATTCATGTGTAAAAACTAAATTTCAGCAAAGTATAGACAAGTGGGTGTTTTCAAATGAGTCCTCAGAGAAACTTAACAGTTAGGAGGTTTCAAAGGAAAGGCTTTGAATGGGCGAACTCTTCAACCTGTGCTTGCAGTTATCTATGGTAATGTATCCACAAGTATGAACTGACAAAACCCAATACTAAAGACCTAATAAGTTTTGTTAACTGTTTCATGTTAAATAGCAACTACCTGAGTGCATTCAACAGGGCATATAGTAGCACTCCAAGGCAGGCTAGGTGGTGATTCCTGTGAAAACAATGCATATAAATAGCACATCTATATAGAAGACAAAGTTTGTGAAGCAGTCGCTGATGGAAAAATCCATCAAGAAAGCAGCAAACTAGCCCTGAAATAAAGAGTGAATAGAATCACTGAGAGTATGAACCTACTAATTTTTATCAAAGGTTGATTTTTTCTTCTCATGGAACCCGAGGGCTGGGGCCTGCTTTTGATCTCCAGATAATGACAGATATTTTTATGTATTTAGTAACTACTTTTTGGTGTAAAGCAGAACCAGTACAATGGCATTGCTTTATGGGACAGAGTGGCAGCTATAATAATAATAATAATAATAACTGTCACCAATACTGTATCTGCACATCATTACTCAAATGAGAGTTTGTAAAATATTCTGTCAGTTTCTTAGGAAATCCAAGCAGCAAGAGTGTTGGATGTAGGCCTCCGTTAAAGAGATGGCATTGTAAAGGGTTTTTATAAAAAGTGGGCAAATAAAGTCAAGTGTATTGGCAGGTGGGGCTCTAAGTCTCAAGTGCTACAAACATGCAAAATACTATACATATAAAATACAATCCTTTATTCTTTCTTTTTGGTTACAAATCCTTAAAATTGTTTATTTTTTAGTATTTTCATTTTTCATACTTGCAGATGATATTAGATTCATTGTTATTAAAGGTTGGGCTGTAAAGTTGGATATTCAGGAAAAAAATGTCTTGTGTGAATGTTTCTCTAAAAATGCTTAGAAGGCCATGAATCAACCATGAAGGATAATCAAATCAAATGCAAATGAGGTTTGTGTGAACGTGTTTTCATTCTGTTGCTTATGCTTGATGCCCCTAGGGCCCCGGTTGGTTGTAAGAGGAGGGGCTGTACATAATGAGGGGTCACGCTCGAGGGGCCTTTGTAAGCACGCTTGAGTGGGAGCTCATTTTAGGGGACAAGATTGCAGAATTAGTCCAAGACAAAGAAGGCCATCCTTTCACTTTTGTCCTACTCATTCTCCATCCTTGCCTAGAAATATAAAATATTTTCAAGTTTTGCTGTAGATTTCAAATTAAAGGTACTTTATATGCTTTATTAAACTTCATTAAACAAAGTTCTCAACTTTTGAACCACATCTGAGGGTTAAGAAGGGACCAGCACAAAGTGAAGGTTTGCGTAAAAGGTGTCATGCTCACAAGCAGAAAAAAAACACAATGTGTGTAAAATGGCCTTAAGCCTGCCACCTGTCTCCTAAATGTCACAGCGGGACAGTAATGTTAAAGTGGGCAGCATTGGGTTTCTGCCAAACAGCTGAAGAAAAGTGAACACAGTTGGGATAGTTCATGTTACTGAACAGTCATTGGATCATAAATATGACATTACAGTCTAGGACTAAAGTCAACAGACAGTCATACTGAAGTAGTAAAATGTAATGGTGCCGATCTTGTTAAAAGGATCAGTTTTTAATTCCAAAAAGAATGAAATAGTTATAATTTTTGATCTCCCACAACTGAGGATTTTTATTTTGAAATTTCAGATCAATCAAAATAGGATTAAAAATTTACAGTTTCTAGTATCTTCTGTAGCAGACATCTTCCATATTTTGTGTTAAAATGATCTGTGAAATAAATTACTCAGAGCTCTCCAAGACTATGATGTGAAAGCATTACCTCCCATAGTAAAAGCACTGTTTACTTGTGAATATTGTTTCACAGCTTGGAAGCATTGTATTTTGTTAAATGTTTTTGATTTGTGAAACAGTTGCATGTAGCTAATTTTCATTTGCTCTATATACCAAAACAAAGGCTTGCTTTAACAACACTGCCCTGGTAATTCACATGCAAAACAGAGGGCCTTCTTTGATAGCCATGTGGAAGAAGGCTTGTGCGTAATTACAGACAAGGGGTCTCAATAGCATCATAATTGGAGGCAATGCTCCAGCCCTGAAAGAGGCCATGGGGCTCTAAACATGTTGAAGTTTATTGCAATGAGCTCTCTGTCTACTACTCTTTAAAAGCACAATGAAGGGCAGTGGGAAACAATGGCGAGCTAGCATGATTGTGCTTGTGTGTTTGACTAGGAAGCTGGGAGCTGTCTGTTGTCCTTTCTCTCACTGAGGGGGAAGTGAGGCATACTGACGACAAAAGCGACGGGTGCTCTGGAACATAAAGGGCCTGCTTAATCACGGCCCTAAACTACAGGAAGTGCTGATTCAATGAACCCTGAGGCAGCAAAGCAGAGGTGCAATCTGGGCACTCGGGTGGACAAAGTTTAGCAGTGGGAAGATGACAGGGAAAAGAATTAAGATGTAAGGGATTTATAGCTTAAGATTGTTGTATATACCCTTGTGACATGAAATTTTTGTTAAATGTTGGTTAACAAAAGAACAGTTGCTATATTATAAATAAGGAAACAACTATCAGAATTCAAACCTGTCCATTCTTAAAAACTTGAAACAATGATACAATACATTGTTTGCTTCCTCTTGATACTGTGCAACCCCAGGATTATAATCACAGTTATAAATGCAAAACTGCAGCGGGACAACAAAATGTATGGTTTCTTATTTTCAGTCAGAACTACTGGATATTTGTTAATATCATGTTAATGTCATTTATTAAAATCAGTTGCTGATGTCAGTTTCTATACCTTTACATGTCGTGTTATTAATAGTTGTCTGAAACGTCCTAGCGTCTAAATTAAATTTCAAACCACTGTGTGGTGGAAAATATGTACTGTATTTTACACTATGAAGCAGACATACAGTATTGTTTTGCATTTACAATCAGCATGTCGCAATCTCTTAAAGAAAATAATCACAGAAAGGTGGTTGTACCGAAGCTGTGTTTGAAAACTTTGACTGGTCAAAATTCAACAATATTGAAATGGAATAAAAATTTTCCTGTGATGTTTCCAGTCTAGAATTGCCTAATGTATGTGTATATGTGATAAATACAGGGCTACTATATACAACAGTGTATGGTACATTGTGCTTTAAAAAATTTATTAAAATATAAAAGTTATTCTTAATGAGAGATTATTACAATTACAATTATTATTATTATTATTATTACAATTAAGAAAAGCCAATTGCAGCAAATGTATATCAGCCTACACCATGCTAAACAGTTTTAAAGCTACATTTTCTATCAGAATTTCTGAGGTTGGAAATAATGAATTGTCTATTCTTCACAAACGCAAATCCATCTCTATCGAATAGTGTCCTACTTGTGTCCAATTCATTACTGGCACTTTCAGATGCTTTTTATTTTGCATATTTGCCCAGCTAGGTTCCTTGTGTGTCACTTAAGTTGTCATGTTCAGTATAGTGTCTGAGCATAAGTATGGAAAGGGGGTAGTGGTGCTAGTTTGCAAACATCCATATTATCTCTTACAGCTCATCCGGGAGAGAAGCTGGCCTTAATTACAACTGTCTGCCTGAGTCACTAGAATGCTCCCCTTCCCACACGAATAGACGGAAACAACAAGCAACATCTCAAAGGAAAGGCAAGAGTGGTTTTGCCTTGTAGCCGTAGGGCAACTTCTCCCTGCCAGCTAGATACAAAGGTACTGTGGGCCCACATCCAAATAGATCCCCAGACCCTTCTCCCTTGGGCCTTGTTGACTTCCAATTGTTTTACAGAGGCTGCAGTTTGGTTGAGTTAACTCTATTGTTTGCTTTTACAATTGCTTGTTTTTCCAGACTCAGATAACTGTTGTTATTTTGTGCTATTTTAAACAGAGTTTAGAATTAGGGAAAGTACTTCTAAAACAGACAGTTATTATCCCAAAGGCATTTCATTTCCCTTTGTACACATACTCCAATAGTGTTTACTCTTATATTATTCATTCCAAATAGCTCCCTAACTCCTTGAATAAAACCTTAGAAACCTGGGAACTGCTTCATTTGAACATCTGGAAAGACCAGGCACGGCCCAACTTGGGTGGAAGCTGGCTGAGGCTATAAATAAATTCCATGCATTTTCTGCGGCCAGAGGCGTCCTCAGCATGCAAAGAATTTCATTTGATCTAGCTATAAAGTTATTACAAGGTTTTGGATTTTGGTCAAGAAATTCTAGTGTGTCACTGTTGACTATCCTCTACATGTACAAAGTTTTATATCTGGCTCAAGTCCGAAGCAGATAAGACCATGAACAAAACACTTTTGTGGGCTGACTGTTTAACTAAATGGTCTAAAGGTCAAAACCAGCTAGCATTCTTTGTTTTCACACTAAAACCCAACAGAAGCACAAATAATCAGAAAATATGTCATTGTGTAGGGCATTGCATAGATATCGTTTATTGCTACATGTAGCAATAAAAGTAATGTAGCGAGTTCTTGTCAGCATTTGTTTCTTTTTTCTTTTCTTTTTCTAAATTTATTTATTAGCCTGTGAAGCAGCAGATATTTGGGGAACTATAGCACAACCTATTGGTGCGGGATGCTGTCTTGTCTGCAGTATTATTACAATGCAGTATGATAAATATTCTTAGTCATTTGCACATATTAAAGAATACATTAAATCATAATGTCTTACACCGCACCTCCGCTAATAGATCCACACAAGCCCTATACTTGTAACACAAGCTTCTTTTGCAAAGTGCAGCAATAGTTCAGCAGGCATTCAACAAAAATAGTTTGCTCCAGTTCTTTAGATTGGAAATAGTGTTCTATTCACAAAATCGCATTACTAACAACTGAATCGAGTGATGCTGTGGTAATACAGCCCAGAGTGGAGCTGGTTCAGTTTCCCGATGCGAGGCAGCAGTTGTCCTCTCTCACACAGCCTCCTCTGCACTCATCTCCTCCTGCATTAGCAGCGGGGAGTCCCACTCCATTAAGTGTCCTGCAAGACACTAACAAGAGACAGATAAGAAAAAAAGTAGACACTGACTTTTCACAATGAACTTTGAATGTAACACAAGCAGTGCTATTTGCCTAACAGTGAAATAAGAATGTGTAGAAGTGTACTGTATGTAGAGATCAGTGTATATGCATAACAATGTGCTATATGAGTTAACAGATGTCACATTTGAGTGACATGTTTCTGACAAGTTCATGCTTTTTCTGTCCATGTACAAATCAGCAGATTACTGTATGTATTACTGCAGAATGAGCAGCTGTTTTGGCATCTTTGGGATTCATCCTCTAATACTCACTGAGGGCCTGTTCTCGTCACTATCTATAACTACGTAAGAGCTACTTGAGTGTTTACTGCTCATCTTAAAAGAAAAATAAATTACATGTCATTTTGTTGTCACTTTAAGTCTCTAATGTTGATGTCCCCTAAAAATATTTCTCATCTGTTTCATATAAATTTTTGATCGAAATGTAAATCCCCTTTTGGTAATACACAAAGCCTGTTTTAAAATGCTTGTCTCGTGCAGGAGTCTTGATAATGACCCGAGTTGTGAGGATATTGATTTATACTGTTTGGCGAGAGGGACAGAGGCAGAATAAACCTCTTGCTCATCGCATGCAATGCATCAAAATAATTGGCAGTACCCAATTATCCTGTGATCCGTGTACAGGAGCTATGACGAGTTGCCTCAAACAAATCTGTAATCAGACAGCCTTGTGTATGATTCACAGAAGTTATACTGGCAGGTCTAAGCTGTTGGTCTAAAGAGGGCTTAGCAAATGGTATCATGGTGGTTAGACACAAAAGATGACCAGATATCCCTACATTCAATATACTTAGCAAAATAAGCGAAAGTACAATTGTACATGAATTTTGTTTTTGTCAAATGCCCTACCAAAACCAACACTGACACATATCAGAAACTGTTCTACAAAAAAATGTATCTTTTATTTACCTTCTTGGGCGCAGCGGCTCAGGTGGTAGGTCCTATAACTGGAATCTTGGCGGTTCAATTCCCGCTCTCCCTGGTTCATACTGTTGTTGTGTCCTTGGGCAAGACGCTTAACCCACCTTGCCTGCAGTACCACAGGGCTGGTGCATGATAGTACGTAGAGTTGAGTTTGGTGGTGGTCGGAGATGCTGTGAGCGCCGTGTGTATGGCAGCCCCCCTCTCTGTCTGCCCCAGGTGTGAATGTGTGTGAATGTGTGTGAAATGAGGTGAATGGATACATAATGTAAAGTGCTTTGGGTGCCCAAGTAGGGTACAAAAAAGCACTACATAAATGCAAGCCTTTCACAATTTTTCACATTTAAGGAATGACACTTCTTTTCAACTTTTATTCAAGTGGAGTTCTGCACAAGGACACTAGGTCTTAATCCCTGCTTTAGTAATATTTAGTGTAGTAAGTATGTGATATGAAAAGGTCCGGACCAACTGAGGTATTATGTATGTTTGTCACAAAGCATGAACCATGGTTAGGCCTCAGATTGGAATTTAACTGTATTGCTCTACCAATGTCTCTGAATGAGTCTCTTGTTGTTGTAGGCTGTAATTCTCTTGTATTACAATTGTTTGAAAGAGAAATCAGAAAAGCAAGTTCAAAAGTTGACATAAAACATCCAGACAGATGTTGAAACATTTTATGGGGGACAAACACACTGATAGGTCAGGTTTGACAACGCACTGAGAAAGAATAGCTTCTAACCATGAAATGTCAGTCAGTGTGAGTGAGATGTGGTTTGGCACCGACCGGGTCACAAGGTGGCTTTGTGTATGAGGAGATATCATCATGTTGTTCAAAACACAAACAAAAACTGTGAGTGCAGAACAGAATATGTGCTTCACAAAACAATTGCTCAAATAACCAAATATGTAGTATAAAATCATGCAAATGAGAAATCATGTCAAAGTTTGTCATTTTCAAAACAAAGATAAGCACACATCAAAAGCCCAGCATTATATAGCTATAGAAGGGTCTCTGTGTGGAGTAGTTACACCAACAGACATGTAGTCAATTTTTCAGTAATAAAAAATTACAACACGTCTAGAGCTCATAGCACATCTAAAATAAATGATCACTAAATGGAAAAGGAGTTTTGAAACAAAAGCATTTGTGTGTTTAAAGAAAACTCACTTGATGCCATAGCATACAAAATCTTAATAACAACCTTCATTTATTTTGAAAATCCCAAAGATGATCAAATTCAGAAGATAAATGCCTCAAGAAATATAGCCTTTTTTCTTGCCCTCCTTGTCAAATCAAACATCATAAATTCTTGCTTCTTATGTTTCAGCACTCTCAAAATAAGAGTCACCAGCAGCTCTTAGAAATAATTCATGTGCCATTCTCATTTCCCCTCCTCTCTAACATGTTCCCACTGATCAAACCCACCTGCCTTGCCTTGTTTCATGCTTATACTTACAGACAGGACTGTGCTTAGTTTTCTTTCTCTCTGTTTCAAGTCTTTTCTTGAAGTTAAAGTTTGGGATCTGCATGGATAACCAGGCAATATGTAAAAAAAAAAAATGGTACTTGATAACACCCAGGTTTCTTTCAGCGCATTATAAAAACCCTTCTGAGATAAATGACAAACTGGGAGTAGCAGCAGCAGGGAGGCTGAGGCTACATGGGCTTCTGCTTGAATAAGCATGTAGGCCATACACCACGGCTGCACCGCACACCCCGAGGTGAGTGCAGAAGAGCATTTTTCCCTTGTTGTTTATATATATATATATATATATATATATATATATATATATATATATGTACACATCAAATAGGCTTCAGTGCATTCTTGTGACACAACCTCTGCTTCACCAAAGATTCAGGCTTGTGACGAATAAAATAGCCTTCATAACATCACGGAATATAGAGAAATCACTGACAATACCCCAAAACCCTATTAAATGAACTTACAAATACATGTAAATATATGATATGTTACAAGATGTTAGAAACTAAAATGTTTGAAAGCATGTCATGTATTTACCACAGTATTATTGAAGAAATCCACATTAAAATATGAATTAATAACATTTACTGAAGATCCAAAACAGCACAGAAAAAACTAACTCCAAAGGTTATTAATGCTACACTAACTGACTAGAAAAATGTGTAGTATCGTTACTATCAATATATTGTCTGTGACATGTGCCGCTCACTTTTGGTTTGAACTCACCAAACCACATGGTATCTGATTTTTCTGAAACAGATAACAAGAAAAAAAAATTGACCAAAATGTCAACACAATTAAAACCCTTCACTGGGTTATTTTCAGAGATTTATATTTGTTTGTTTTCAAATCTTGGTCAATTTGAACATAACTTAAGAGCCTTCTGCTTTTACAAAAGACATTCACAGGTTAACTCTTTACAGTCACTGGATTTGTAGCACTAATTCACTTGTTCACTGCATGTCTAATGAATTGTGGGAAGAAACTCACACAGGCATGAACAGAACAAACTCCACACTAAACAAGGCCTTGGTCAGACAGCTGGGAATTAAACCTACCTGCCAAATGAGTTCTCTCTCAACTAAAACTATATTACATTAAACATTTAAATGAATACAGGCCTTTTGTTCACTGTGGACTATGTTCACATTACAGTCTTTGGATAACTTTAAAATTCTAGTGTAGCCAACTGACTTCTAAAAGGTTTAGAGAAGAAAAATGACAATGCCTTTTTTTGTCAAGAAAAATATAAGCATTGGGACAGAAATAGACAGAAAGACACAAAATGATTGACGTTTTAAGTGTGCTCTGTGTGATTCTGTTGCTAGGTGATGTGACCTAGCCCATCTCTTGATTGGAAAAAGCAAACCAATCGTGTTTTCTTGTTGGAAATCCGGCAGTGAGATTAGTGTGGAATTTGAATATGAATGAGGATATCTGAGCTAATTATAACTCCTCATCCTGCTGCCTCGTCAGCACCTAGAGACGTTCAATGAAAGAAAAAGATAAAGAAAAAACCTGGAATGGGGAAAAGGAAGAGAAGACAGGAAAAGGGGAAGGAGAAGTGAAGAGATCAGTCACTATAGTTTGGGATTATGTGTGCTTAGATAACATCCTACACCTGACTCACCTACTGAGATCTGCCCCCTCGTTCCCGGGCACACCTCAATCCGCATAATGCTCCCAGCCAGGTTTACACCTAGCTCTACAGTCACACTTTTCCAAATGTGATTATCTCTTATCTGAACCAAGACCAAACTATCTTCATCACCAAGTTTATCATCCTCATCCTCACATACATATTCATGCCATTCAAATCCCCTCCAGACTAAAACTAAAAGGATTCTGGCACCTGAGAACATCCAGCTCTAACAGAGGAGGAAGGATTATTTCAATTCTTTATTGAGGTCAGGGCTCTAAAAGAGTTATTTGAAGAAGGGTTTTGAGACACAAAGAGATATCAAGTGCAGAAAAAAAGTGACAGATATTCCTAGAAATGTGATTGATTGCACATAATAAGTCTCGCCTTAAAATGACTCCTACTGATGTAAAACTGTCGAAATGATTGTATGACATACTGTCATCTATTTTTTAAATTATGATTTTTTTTTTGGGGTGGGGAGCAGATACGGTAATTTGCTTCCAAGACATAATATATCACTTCTTTAATGTATGTGTCAATATCATTTTTTGATGATGTCTGGTTGTCCCTGTAACGAAACACTTAAGAAAAAAAGGCAAGGATTACAAACGGCTCATTTGTAATAACCACATTTTCTAGTAATTTTTTTTATCTTAGAGTAATTTTACAAAATAAATATAGAAAAAATACATACTCTACACCTTACATTCAAAAATGTTTGCGTTTTTAACAATATGGGGGAAACATTTCTCAAACATATTACCAACATTACACAGCAGAACAGTGTTTAACAATGTAATGAAGAGCAATGTCCATTCTATTTGTCTGTTGGTGAACTCTAAAGGTAAATAGTACAAATGCATTTTTATGGAAAACTTTATAACGCCCACTTTATAAGCCACCTCTGTCGTGGCTTGTGCTCCTCTAACCTCTTGTAACGACTGTTCCCCTTCATCAGCCACATGGGCCTAGCTTCAAACCATGGCATCAACGGTTCCTCACCGCTTCCACCTCTTTTAGTGTCTGAGCGTGTGTGTGTGTGTGTGTGTGTGTGTGTGCGTGTGTCGGTATGCAGTGCACAGCTGCTGAGAGGCAGCCAAACACAGATAACATCATGACACAGGAAAGAAGCTAAGGAGCTGGGCGGTAGTAAAGCTTTTTTTGAAATAGTTTTTTTTATACTTTGTGACTTTTTGACTCTACTTGATAGGTTTGCAGACAGACCGGAAACAGGGGCGTGACATTGGTCAAATGAGCCGAGTGGGAATCAAACCCAGGTTTCACAAGCAAAACAGATATTTTGCAGTATGGGAGCTATTTTGACCTCTACTTTGTGAAGTTAGTCACCACTACTAATTAACAATGTGAGATGCATAGAATGTGTAACCAAATATCCAAGAAAGACAATAAAGTCTGGACTGAATTAATTATTTGATTGTGTAAATATATATTTTTTGTATCATTTTATTTTTGTATCTTTTAACTTTTTTTATTTAAACATGCCCAGAAACAGATTGCTCAACAAATGAGGGGTGAATGCAAATAATATAAATTTTAAGCATTGACTATATCTATTAAATACAGTATCTTTGATAATAGTTCATGAGCCAGTACACAGTTTTCTGGTGGGCCATTGAATGTTGCTATCTCACTAAGGCAACTTTAATTTTTAAAAGCTTTTTATGCTTTAAAGAAGTTCTTCATAATGTGTGTGGTAAAAGTTTGCGCTTAATTTGTAAAATTAAAGCCCTACTACTACAGACTTAGAGTGTCCTTCTGAACTAAAGTCAAACTGCAGTCAAACTTCAAAAAACTTTTAATATTTTCTCCCTGTGGCAATACAGTAGATGCATATCAGTGGACAATCTAGATCAGCTTATCTTACAGGCTGCAAGTGAACTTTGGTGGTGCACCACACGTTTTATCCCCACCACCAACCGACCCCTCCCTGTTTTTTTTTTTTTTTTCCCACTCCAGTCCTTTTATCGCTCCACATCCACAGGGGAGATGTAAAACTTTTGGAATAAATCAAGGCTTCCTCCTTCATAAACACTCATGCAATTAAGTTAGCTCTTTCTCCCACTGATTTATGGCTGCTATGTTGAAGACTGGAGTCCGCCAGAGCTCTCTCGGTTTCAAGAGAGAGGGCGAGTTCAATAACCCTGTGTGTGTCTGATTCAGCACACATGTTTAAACTCACTATGCATAAACATATTCTGTCATATTCACATCTCCTTTGGAAAAAACATTATGAGTGAAAAGAAAGTAAAGGAAAAGAGCATTGAAAGAAAGAATAAGGAGTCAAAGCACAAGAGAACCAGCAGTGGATATTTATTCAACATCATCTTCAATGTACTACAAAAATACAAACAGAGCTGGACAATAAAACAGAAAATGTGTCACTTAATACAAAATAAAAAAGCCATCACACATTTATTGTGAGACTCAATAAAGTTACTATCAACTTTAGAAATAATTCTTAGATGAGCCTGTCAATAGACCTTAAGATGTGTGGATCTGTATTTCAACATATAATATGAAATAAAAATGTTCAAAGCTTAATTTCATCACAACAACAATGTCATAATACGATATGAAACAGACCTGGACATAGTGTCGGGTATCAACCCAGTTTATATACGAACTATCCTGTATCCAAATTCTTTTAAACTTGAGAAAAAGTGTAATGTGTGAGTGAGGATGTGAGCTACTGTAGCTGCCATGTAACTATATGTATATGTAAATATAGTCAGTGTTGTGTTTCTCCTTAAAAGTCTAAAAGCCTCTAGCTTGTATCCAATAATCTGATTAGTTAGAGATAGATAATATCAGGAGTTCTACAAGAACCAGTCTGAATACATTTGCATCCATTAATCCATTGTTCATTCCCTGTATGTACATGGATGTGGATGAAAAAAATCATTCTCCGAGTTCCTTTGTTGCCTATTAAATGTTGAATGCTTAGTGTAATTCACTTTGTGACAAATGCATGACCTTTATTTTTCTAAAGACCAATTTAGATAAGGGCAAAGAAAAAAAGTCAAATCAAGGCTAGGCCACAAATCAAGTGATGTCACTGGGACAACCTAGAAACTGTGAGAATAGTTAATAGTCATCTAAATTATATTCTGGCGTTACTTGGACTTGAGCTTGCTGTGTTTTGTTAGTTTTGCAAACTTCAGAAGATTTTCAGCTGACAAGAAGGTGAGCAGACAATGACACATTTTTCATTTCACATTCTGTACTTCTTAAAAGACACTCTTCTGCTCAAATCTTTTTGTTCTGCTTTTAGACAAGCTTCTAAATTTAGCATGGAAACATCCGCCATTTTAATAATTTATTTCCAAGTTCAACTGCCATCCTTAGAGACCTTTGTAGATGAATCCACACATCTCCTGCTTTTTGCATTATACAAATCCCAGAATGTTTCAGATTCTATTTATGACTCTATATTTACTTAAATACACTTCAGCTATTTATACAGTCCTTCCATATGGTCCCTCCCAAAACCTACCCACAAGCCCTCTTTAACCCCTCACACACACCGTGGCCCTGCCCTTGTCTGCATGCTTCTTCACTGCACACTGGCTTAATTCTTTTGGCCCACTGCTTGAGTAGGACTGATGTGTTTAATAGTGTGTGGGCTCAAGTACAGTACATGAGTGTTTTGGTGTGTACTAGTAAGTCATAGTGGATATGTATGGCTGTGGGAGGCCATGCAGCAAAGCCTACATTTTTGTGTGTTTGAGAGTGATTATGGTCTTAGCCAGTACACATGGGGTTTAATGCATGTGGGAGGCTTATATGTACATGCAAGGAATCCTCTTTCTCTGCATGTTGTGAACTTAAATTATGGATAGTTGACTGTCACTTTGCATCAGTTTGTTAAAATTTTCTTCACACGTTTCTTTGTTTTCCTTTTTCCTCTTAGATCACTGTTTCTCCTTTTTTCCCTTTTTGTTAATCTCCATTCTCTATTGTCATAAACCAGCCTGTTGACAGTCCCAGGACTTACCACAGCTAAATTTGGTCAAAGAATCATCTCAACTTGAAACTGCCTTTAAGTCAGGTTGGGAAATTAATTGGAAACTAATCAAACTCTTTACTAAGACCCTGACCATGCCCTTTACCTCAAGTAGTTTGCATTATATGTGACTTTGGTCTTGTGCCTCTGGAGGCAAATTCCAGTCACCAGTTTCACTCATACACTAAAGAATATTCACTTTCACAGTCATTTTCCCAACTACACTCTTTTTCCCCATTATCTTGCCCTCACCTGTCATGACCGAAAAAGGTTCCTCTCTAATCAACCACAGTCATACCCTTTAACTTTTAAAGAAATTGAATCACCTGGAACTTAGCTCCTGTATCACGAGCCAGTAATTTCTGACAGAATGTATGTTTGCATTTGATACTGTAAGAAAGGAAGAACTACAAAGGCAAATGCAGCATGTTAGGCTTTTTCAGTGGTGGAATGTAACTAAGTAAAAATACTTAAGAATAAATTTCAAGTATCTATATTTTGAATTTTACTCCACTACTTTCTGCTTGCGTTTGTAAATTGTTGTAAATGTGATTCCTTAATTGAATGTTAAAGTGGTACATAAAGGTTTACCTAAATCGATAGCGCTGAGTTTTATAAGGGAACACTTGAGCATGACATCTGTGATCTGTCAAACTCTTAAACAGACACATACAGGTAGACTTCATGATTATTATGACTTTTATAAGATCTTCAGCCACCAAGGTGATAAAAGATGCTCTGAACAGGCCTCCTTGTGTGGATCCACGTGGAGGACGTGCACAGATCCTCGCCATCCTTCCATGCATTACACATCGCGTTGGAGTGTGCGTTTGCTTTTGCACACTGTCAAATTGTAAGGCACAAAATTAGATCAGATTAGATAAGATACAAGGTTTTTAATCATTCTAATCAATGATCCACCAACCTTTTAAATATATATTTAATACATTTTATATTGATAAGTTGTTGAAGCTGCGTCAAATACTTTTACTTTTAATACTTTAAGTAGATTTAAAAGCAAGTACATTAATACTGTCATTTCAGTATTTCAATGTGATACTTTTACTTTTACTTGAGTACATTTCTAATTCTTTATCTGTACTTTTACTTAAGTAGAGGAATTGAGTACTTCCCTCACCACTAGAAGATGACCACTACAGGCCTGTCTGCTTCCTGCCTACCTCTCAGAAATTAGGCCAGCCACCAGCTGAACCATTCCAGGGGAGGTCCAGGTTTATTCAGAAGCATACATCATACGACACGGTTAGCACTGTCGCCTCACAGTAAGAGGGCCTTTCTGTGGGGAGTTTCCGTGTTCTCCCTGGGCTCGGGTGAATTTCCTCCAGGTACTCCAGTTTTCCCCACCAACATCAAAACATGCTGGTCGCCCCCTGGTGGTGGATGCTGACAGTGAATTTCTCTGTTGGGGATAATAAAGTGAGAGTAAAAATAAAATAAAAAAGTGTGGTACTTATCTAGAGTCACTGTTTTAAGGATACAGTAAAGCTGTAGCCCCCACTTAAGACAACAGATTCCAAGGCTAATTACTATCAGGGATGTATCTTTACGAGTGACTTGATGAGACCTCACTTTTTAGATATATTAAACATTTATTGTTTGGATTTATTGTAAAATACTATACAGCAAGTTTTGGTTAAACGTTCTATGACAAAGTTTAATACACAGTTATTAGTGTCAATCAGTCAATAGTACTGCTAGGCTCGCATTGTCTATTTTTAGTGTTTCAACTTGCTGTCTTGAAGGCTTTAAGTGCGAGACATCAAGCAGCACTAAGCCTGGAACTCTGCTGTCTTCCTAAAGAAGTTTTGTGCTACGCCAATGGCTTCCCTTCGGTGCTGGAGAACAGAGTACAATCTCAAAATACAATATACAATCACTGCATGTGTTATTAGGAAGACTATAACAAAACATGCCAACTTTAATGAGATCTAGAACAGTAACTGACGTCTGAATGCCTTGAGCCCTCAGGTCCTCGTCAACACACAAATGCTCAGCCCAGTGTGGCCGTCATAGTGCTGAAACCTTGAACCTAAAAGCTACATTTCCTTTTCATTTCTTTCAGCACATGGCCAGTAATTGCAGAGACAGGACCATAACAGCCGCTTACCTTTGTGTCAGCCCAAGGCTCTGAGCGTTCTCCCTGCCTACATCTTCACTTTGTAGCCCATGCCAAGCTCTGTCACCCCAAATCTCTCACTAACCTGCCTCCTTATGGCAGCAGTGTTCTGAAAACGATTGCAGTGGCATCTAGTATCCGCCCGGTACCATCTGCTTTGGTACTGTATGTGGTGGAAGAGTGTAATGGGCCTTCCTCCAACCGTCTTTATCTTCATCCAAAAAGTCACAAAGTCCTACAACTAGCCCTTCAAAATAAAAACGCTCCTGATTATTTGAAGGGTGGTGTTTTTAAGCTATACGATAAATGAGCCCTGTTGGTAACTGTGGCAACCATAGGCAAGTTTGTATTTAAGGAGGGGGGCTCAGGCTAAAGGAAAGGGGTTTGGGGTGGGGAGGTGTGTGTTGGAGGGAAAGAAAAGGCATTGTTGTGTTGGTATTCAGGATGTCAGTGAAGCAGAGTAATTGCTGGTCTTTAAAAAGGGTAAGAGGTAAAAGCTTGTCTGGGGGGGGCTATGCAGCTCTCTAAATAGTTCCAGCACATGGAGCAAATGTATGCACACTCTGTTTATTGGGCTTGTTGACAAAAAATATTTGTAATTTTTCTCCTGGCACAACAGCGATGGAAGGGTCAATTCAATTTGTCCGGGAGCAAAATAGCACATGACATGGCATCTTTTTATTTACTCTCCACAAACCATTTACATTTTGGGCAGAGATGATGTTCTAATCATCCTATGCTAATGCTGCTATATCATATGCTATATGTAAACCTGGCAACATAATGTGTGATCTGTCTGACTGTGTGTGTCTGTGTCTAACTCTGCGATGTATATATCTGCTTTCTGCTTCTTCTTATCACGCGCTCACAGTGGTGCCTGGAAAGCAGGGGCTCGACCGCTATAGAGACATACTCGGAGTGAAAAGACAGAGGCACAGAATGAGAGAGAAAGAGGAATGGAGAGAGAGGAGAAGGCAGGAGGTAAAAAAAAAAAAATTCCTGACACCTCAGACTCCACTTCACAGTCAGTGAAGGAAGAAAGTGAGCATGCCGCTAAGCCTTCCCTCCATGCAACCGCCTGCAAGGTGGAGATATTACCCTTAACATTTAAACAGATGCACGGATCCCACTGTGTGTGTGTGTGTGTGTGTGTGTGTGTGTGTGTGTGTGTGTGTGTGTGTGTGTGTGTGTGTGTGTGTGTGTGTGTGTGTGTGTGTGTGTGTGTGTGTGTGTGTGTGTATGCAAGGCCCTCTGACACTGACATGGTAATTGTCAATTATTTATACAAAAAAATAAAAAACATGCTTTCAGCCCTGTTACTTTTGTAGACAGTAAAAAATAATCTGACCTGTGATGTCTATAGAAAACTGCAACATGTCTACTGTTTTGTTTTATTGTATCACGTGATGTTTTGATTTGAATGTTTAAAGGGGCAGGCAATGATAAGTCTCAGACTTTGTCCTACACCCTTTTGGCCCATGTGAGCTTTTGTTTGGGATTACTTTATTCTTCTCTTTATTTATTTTTTGTTTCTTTCTTGCTTGACTGAATAAACAACTAAACTAGAACTAGAGCTGTAGAAACCAATTAATCTTGACTTTATGGAGTCAGACGTTATTACCATGTTTGTAAAAAGGTCAGGGTTTTGAAAGAACAATAGTAGATGTCAGCTGTAGCCATAGCTTATGCAGCTGGTGATGCTAACCACTAGGGGCTTCTAAAGGTTATTATTCACTAGTGGCTGAATAATGGCTTGATAATCATTAGGTCTAAGAAAAGATCTGAACCACTGTCATTGTAGAGAGTCTTCGGATGTCTACACAATAACCAATGGAATCAGTGAAACAATGGAGGCATTTTGGGTTTAAGTATCTTAACTTGACAATTGCGGGTTGTGCAAGTATTATGTTTCCAAAAGCCAGCTTTTAAATGGTGTACGGTAGAGCTGGTATGGGAAACAAAATAAACACCTGAAGAGCAATTGCTTATGAACCAACATTAAACAGATAAACCCTTTGAGTCACTATAGTCCAAACCCTTGTTTCATTTCCCATGCACTTTCATGTTGCATTATATTTAATTATAGATCATACCAGAGCAGCCCTTAACATGGTCTGCTTCCCTCACAGGTACAAACAGTTGAATAATTCAATATTTAGTGCGTCGGATAGGATGTGCCATGTGAGTGCTGTGAGAGAATAAACTTACTGTTTCTCAAGCTTTAGCCTTGTCTTGCTGGAGGACAAAATGGAAATTCATAAAGGTTAAATTGTAGATTTTTACGAGCCTGTAAAAGTATGTCCACGACATCAACCTGGGCAAGCTGAGGCATCTCTAAGTAGGCCACAGAAATATCATAATGTTATACTTGAGCTGTTTTATTTTTAATACAAGGACACCGGATCTGTCAAACTATGAATCAAAATATATTACTCCTTCACAGTTTCTTACAATTGATTTAGTGTTCTTCCATTTTCTCAAAATAGCAGCCATTATGTAAAGGAAATGACTTGTACAGCCCAGAGTAAACCAGGATGTTATGCTCATGAGAAAGAGAAGACTCAAGCATGGTCTACATATGTTTATTTATTTGTTTATTTATTTGGATCCCCATTAGCTTCCACAATGTGGTTGCTAGTCTTCCTGGGGCCCATAAAAGTGCTGAAACGTATGTACAGCTAGAATACACAAATATAACATACATAAATATAACTTACATATAACATAACCACATGTATACATTTATTCACATATACACATTCACACACATACAACATTTAAAATGTCAGTCCCTATAACAGTCACAAATTAACTGGTGTAATACTATTAATAATAATCTGTTTTAGAGTCTTCTTAAAATTACATATGTTGGATATATGCCTTGTTCTTAAGTCAAATTTATTCCAAGCAGATGACGATCTAACTAAAACTGTTCGTGTCATACAATTGGAATATGTTTAAGCTAATTAATTATAATGGCTTTGACATTTTTAGTTTGTAAATATATAAAATCTTAGAGCATATGAATTATGTGCCACAGGGCTGACACAGCAAAGCCAGTCAACACTGCAGTCACACATCAGAGTAGTAATTCTACAGTACAGGCACTATTTGAAAAATAGACTTAAGGCACAATATCTGAATAAAGAGGTTGCTTGTCATAGCATTTCAGTGTTCCCAGCTGCTGTCTCTGCTGACTGTGTTGGAAGTATTTTGGATGAATAGCAGAAGACTATAAGCACAAGTGGGAATCATTTGTTAAAAAGAAACAAAAATGTATCTGAGAGTGAAAATTTTGGTAAAATGTGACATAAAAAAAGGAGTTTGGGGCAATGTATATGTGTTATCCTTAATTAAACTAAAGCAAATTTCATTAATGATAGTACTCAAGAGAGAAAGACTTGCATGTGAAAATGGAACTTGGTTAAGGAAAGGCTGAATACAGGAAGGACATGGAGATTTGGGATTGTGGGGGTGGAGAGCCACATTGAGAAGGAGGAATGAGGGAGCGCAAGAGAGAAGTGTACGCAAAGAACAGGACGCATCCGGAATGAATTCCCAGCGATGGCCACGCATGGCTGGGCTGAACTGGCCTGGATCTGTGAGGTGGAGGCTGGGATGGATGGAGGGGTTGTGAGGGGGGTAGTTTAGAGGCTTGTGCATGTCCAGCTGGACAGAAGGGGAAAGACAGAGAAGAGAGAGGCCCCCGGGCGCTGACAGGTGTGGGCCCCCACTCCAGCTGAGGCCTCACAGCTGACCTGGATCTCTCGGTACTTCTGTGTGTGTCTGCGTGTGTCACTCTTCCTCCACAAACACATGCTTTGGTTGACTGTGTTCACGGGGCTCATTGTGTATGGCAAGTCTCCTAAACACGCTGTGGCATATGTTATCACAGAAACGTCAATAATGAAGACGTAAGCAAACAGTATATTCTTTTTGCCAGTAAAATGTCTACAAGCACACATCTAGCAAATAACTTTTGTAACCGCAATTCTTTACAAAGAGGAGGCTAAAAGAAGAAATACTCTTAACATTCATTTAATTTGAATCTAACAGGATAATATTTTGAGCTCTATTTTAACTAATGCATTCTGATGAGGTAACGAGATAAAAATCAAATGGTGCTTTATTCTTGTGGCAACTGTTATGTGATGACTGAGAACCAAGAATGACCACAAAGCAACATGTGTGAAGTGCCATTTTAAAAATAACATACTGAGGTTCTATTTAGTCTAGACACTACATATAAAGTTCAAAAAAACTAGGTAAAAGCGGGTTTTAAATAAACCCTACTTCTTTTACCTTTGTCTGGGAGCATATTGCTCTATCTATAGATAATATACATTTAGTCATTTAGCAAACACTTTTATCCAAAGCGACTTACATGAAGCTTCTATTCACCAGTGTCACAGCTGGAACACCACTGGAGGCAAGGTGGGTTAAGTGTCTTGCCCAAGGACACAAAGACAGTATGAACTTTTAGGGGTGCCACCAAAATAATAACCTGAAAACGTGAATGCAATTACTTTCTACAAAGAAGATGAAATTCCAAAACCAATATTGCTGACCTGAGAACAGCCAGAACACACAAAAAAATGTTTACCCTTATTTGGGTCATAAAAAGTGACTTTACAATATCAATTCATTGTCAGGCTTTGTTTTTTAAAGCCTCAACAAGGCTAGAATTTATTTAGTTTGCTTGACTGTCTTGTTTTGTGAGGTGACTCTTAACATGATGAGTAAATGAACATTGTAATATGACAAGTTAAAATGATAAGGTCAGTGCTGCTGAACAAAGACAGAATGTTTTCTGTCATTTGACAAAAGACTAGATTATACTCCTGTTAAATAAACAATAAATTTAAGTGAATGAAAAGGAACAGATTGATTTGATGTTAGCAGCACAGCAATTAATCTTACACTGTAACTGGAAGAACAAAAATTACAAAGAATGAAAAAAGCATTGTTTTAAAATGTCAGTCAATAGAAAACAGTTTTTTTTCCGGAATGATTTCACATGTATTCAATGTGTCCATGTGATAGGATTACTAAATAAATATTAATAAATCTAATGGTGTGCTGACATATTAGTGGTCAGGAAGTGATGTAGATCTTTCTTTTTTCTGGAAAAAGAAAACAGAAACATCTTGTATGTAGAGGTCTGTACAAACTTGGCATCAAGCTAAGCTAATGCTTCAAGGAAAACCTTTTTTTAGAGTTGTGATATTTGCCTATTTGGACAAACATGCTTCCACCTACACACAATTAATTCCCTTATACACAATACACACGTATAGTAGACTCCTGTGGATATTATCTGTGATGCTCAGTTGAAGCTCCAGGCCTGTCCAGCCCCAATAGTGCAGCGCTGACCAGGGGAAGAAGAGCTTATCTCAGCCCCAGGCCCCTCCCATGGCCCCATGCCTTGGCTTGAGGATCTGGGAGGCAGATGCCATGTTGGTCCCGGTGTGGCATGTTTCTGTGGCCAAAGTGTATAGCATGTAATGCTTATGGGACTGTTTTTTGAACCATCCTGTCTGTGTTTTCATGTGGAAATGTGTGTCCTTCATGCAGATGATGATAAAAGTCCATAGTACAGTTGAGTTGATCTAATCCACCTGGACTTGATTAGAGCATTTGGCACACATGCATAAATATACCGCTTTGAACCGTCTAGAAAATGCTGTTATGCTTGGAGCTCTTTTCATGTAAATACATGGGATGGGATAGAGAAGAAAAAGATTATGTTATCCTTAAATGTTCACTGTTGAGGACCACAATAAGACTCAATAAAATTAATTAAAATTCCCCATAATGTCTATTCACAATCAATGATTTCATCTTTGAAATGCACTGCATTTTACAATGAGACAGGTGCTTTCAAAATGCACAACTGAAAAATCTTGAGTTTTTGCAAAGATAAGGTTAACAGCTTTAAAAAGCTTTTTTCGGCCCAAATTATGTTCACAAAACATTGGTCTAAATATAGGACTGAAACTCTGCACCAGATTAGCTCACTCAGTGATGGCTCTATAAGCAGGCTGCAGCGAGCTGTCTTCCATCCTTGACTGGCATGGCTTTGAACCTCACAACTCAAATGCTGTCTGCAGTGGATAAATATCTGCAAATGTCTGACTGTATATTAGCCTCTCTGTGAGTGAACTAAGGCTGAATGGATTTTTTTTTATAAATTTTGAGGAAATCCGATGTGTTCAAATGCTTAACTGAAACCGCTGAGGTAATATAAGGCAATGCAGTAGAACGAGGTAGTAATAAAAAAATACTTATATTTAACACAAGGGGAAATTGCCTGTGCCCTTTTTTAACAAAGACAACCATGGTCTAATTTTGGAGTCTTGTCTTTGATGTCTAATCATATATGCGCATGTCTACTACTCCAGCAAAAGCACTATACCATTGCTGTAATAAAGTGACTGCAGAGTATGACCTATTTTGCAGAGGAAGGATTTTGCTTTCATAATGACGGAGTTTAAGAGAGGATATAACTAAAATCTTAGGCTGAGATGATGCAGCATGACAGCCCTTAAAAATTGAAAAAGGAAGCACATGGTTGGTTTCTGATAAAAAAGCTACTGTCACACGTCCGGTCAGAATGCCGTTAGCCATACCTACCACGGGGTGACAGGCAAGCCGCAGTTTACATGTTCACAAGTGGTAAGAAAGGGAGAAGCAATGTGTTGTTATATTCAAAACATTATTAAAAAAATCTAAAGCAAGGCTAAATTGTGAAATATGTTCATGTTGTGTGGTGACAAGCCTTAGAACACATCATCATGCTCCTCCAGCAGTTAATAATTATTGTTTCACGGTTTTGAGAAAAGCAGAGATAATGTTTTGTGTCGAGATAACGCGTCGTGCTATTGCTGCTGCACTAGACAAATGGAACAGGGGCGCCTTGGAGCCATCCAAATGATGGTGTCTACCATGAAGTGAAGTGAAGGAAGAGGGAGGGGAGCAAGTGCCACAAAAATCAGGGAGCGGCTGCTCGACCCTCGCGGCGCATCATGGCAGCAGTCAAGTGAATGTGAAAACAAGAGAAAGCTTTGCAGAATATTGATTTAATGCAGCAGCCTGGGCATAAAGGAAAGATGTGCGCTCCAGATTACATACGCTCTATTTCCCACCTATACCAAGCCTTGAGTTCCTCTTCCTCCACACTCAAGAGAACCAAGGATGTTCTTTTATGTGTCGTCACCCGGTGCACAGTCCGTAAATCTGAAAACATGAGCATAAATATGTAATAGCCTTCTTTGTCTCTACACATCAAGGGATCTTCAAGAGTGTAACCGCCCACTACTGCACCTCTGGATGAAAGTCTCCTTCTAATTATCTCCACTTCTTCTAAATAATTTATTAGATACACCAATTATTACCATGTATTTGATCTTATTATGTAGTTTATACAGAAAATGCCAGAAAAAAAATGGGTTGGCAGTTCCAGGAGTACATACTCAAAGATTGTTATTTGTTTAAATTACTGTTTAAATTTTAATGGCCAGACACTATTTGTTTCTCTGGTTCTACTTCTAACTGCTTCACAATGTGAAACCTATGCAATGAAAAGAAGTTTGTGGAAGTTGAAAATCTAAGTTGAAGTTTGATGCACGGGGAGAGAACATTTTCAGATTTAGAGCAAATGTTTTATTTTATATTGCATAGGAGTTCTTTTGTGTTAGAGTTAAAATGGATATAACAGGTTTAGCATGAAAACTCACCATGCTGTCAATTATCCCCCTTTAGAAAGTGAGAAACCATGCACTGGTGTCTTCTTGCTGCTCTCCGAGATAACTTGGTGCTTCGATGACAACAAAGCTTTTTGGAACAATTTGTTACTTAATGCCTCCTCCTCTTTGCTGAAAATTATGAACAGCTACACATGCACATTCTTGCGCACAGCCCAAAGTGTGTAGGCGCCTCCTGCTTTGCTCTCCCCGCGTCCTGGGCCAATGACGCGCATGCTTGTCCTGTGTTGGCCAATGGCTCGCCTCGAGTCACGTCACATGACGCCTTTCTGTTCGCTGCTTTTCCACACAGCGCTCAATCCCGGCGAGTGCACGCATCACTACAGACCTGACACCGGACACATCAGATGTCCACTCCGTCGTCTCTCCTCCTTGGCGTTATCTCTTCTACACAAAAATTTAAAAACTCATCTGATGAAGCTTCTTGACTGTGATGAAGTGGCTGAAGTCCTCTTGACGTCGCTACATGACCGGAGAGTCTCCTGGGCGAGACAATAGCCCTACGAAGTTATTAAAATGTAAGTATTCTGTGTTTTCTAATTTTGACGTTTATGCCTCATTACTAATGGAAAAACAAAACAAAAAAACAAAGCAACAAGATTACTTTTCCACATTTCTCTCGCTTACACGGAACTGCATGCTCCACTTCTCTGTCTTTGTGTTTCCACTGATAGTGAATATAAGGTTTAAATGTTCAAATCATCGAATAGGCTATATCTGCTATCTAACTTATTATTTTCTTGTCAAGAATGTTTGCGCGTTTCCGAATTGAGAGCGTGTGTGGCAGTGCCCACGCGTCAGCCAAATGAAATGTAGATAAAACAACATTTGAAACCCGCTGACCCCAGGCACACAGGTCCACACAGCTCAATGAGGACAATTATGGCGGGACATGGGGGCAAAAATTTGTAGTTACACTTGAACAAGGTTACAGTTAACTCCAAGCAGCTGAATACAAGGGTGGATCTCTAATCAGAGCTGCTAGTTATTTTTTTAAGGTTGGAAAAAAACAAGTAATACAGCTTACTAAATGTCAAATGTTAGTAGTTCTGACAGTAAGCCATGGTCAGGTCATGTCAGCCATTGAACCCTTTTATTGATCGGAATTAGGGAGTCATAGCGGGTGCAAAATTGATGTCAGTGTTAAAGTATTTATGTTGATGTTAAAGCAGAAAGAAAGGAAAAAAAAGTCATGCGCTGATTTTTTTTCCATAATTTTTGCACAATCAGTGGGGACAAGCTTGAGGGGGGACTAGTGCCATTTGATGTTTTGAAAGGCTTCAGATGGCTTTAATTAGGACCTATAAAATCTGTCTGCCCCATTCTCTGAGGCGGCGCTCTGCTCTGAAGAAGGGAGGGGAATTGACACACACACACTGGAGAAAAAAGAAAAGCAAACCCAACATAGAAAGTCACTTCAGCAAAGGGCGGTGTAATCAATTTTTTATAACCTTTTTCTACTCCTTCCCCTCCTTTTTCCGTTCTCGATACAGATGGTATGAAGGCAGACTGGTTACCCCTTTGTCTGTGTTACCTACACTCTATACCCCCTCCCCTATCCTCGCACTACCTTTACCCTAACTGCCACCTACAGTCAGCCTGACCTCAAACACCTGAGGGCTAGACATAATGATGAAGAAAAGTTCCAGTCTGTGTGGAACTCAGCCACTTTTTTGTCTGCTCCTCTTCTGTCTCTGCCTGGCTTGCCGAAGCTGTTTTTCTCCTCTTGTCTTGAAGCCCCAATGGAAACATGGTATGTTGTTTGTAGGTTGTGTGGAAGACAGTGTGGTAGGCCTATAGAAGTAGCATGGTTCCTCTGCCAATGTGTGCTACCGTGTTGCCTGTATCAATGTGGGTGACTCACACAGCTGCAATAGAAAACAGCAATGAGGAAACATCAAAGACTTCTTCTATATCTTTCTTTTATATCTTAAGGGAGAGAATTCAGATGTTCTCTTGAGTGTTAGCAAGTATGAAGTTGATATGATGCCCTTTTTGTCACTGTACAGTACACGTGCTGGGCTACATGTGTTATTCTCAAGTAGTTGCTGTAATCACCAAAGTGCTTTTTGTACATGGTTGAGATGTTAGATTGTGGCACTGCTGTCATTGTTGAACTATTTTTGTGACCAGTATTACTGATATTCTTGACATTGTTACAATATCGTAACAATTTATTCCAACATATAAAACTGGAATAGGAATATTATTAATAGATATTGTCAAAAACTGCTTTAGAATGTCTATAGCTGGTGCTGCATCTATGGTATCGTCCGAAATTATGTAAAATAAAAGTGGAGATTTATTTCAGTAGATTTTTTTTAAGAGAGATTTTTGTTTTATGGACTATGTCTCTTTGTGTTAGTTGGGGATTACATAATTTAGCTGTTTCAGAGTTAGCGTGATAATAAGCATGGTGAAAATACTGTAACTGGTTAAGCTCTGAGGCTTTATTGGACACTTTTGCTTGAAAGCAGCAATAAATCTCAACAAGTCATTTTAATTCTCTTCCCAGGCATGAAATGTGTATTCATTTAAATTCACACTTAACTTGTTTGTTTGAGATAATACTTAAGGCCCAGCCTGAATACCAGCTGGAATATGGTCTGTTTTTAATCTAAGCATGTAATAATTTTTGTATAGACTATAGACTGTTTGTATAGACTGTTTAAGGATTTGCACACAGCTACTGTCCAAATCCTGCCACTTGTTTGTGTGTGTTTTCTCCAAACTGTGACTGACTCTGTGTGTGTATCATGGCATCAGTGAGATTGAGGATGTCTTTTCCACTGCCATCACCATCCTTTGAAGGGGGAAGTAATAAAAACTCAATGGTTGCAACAAGCTGTTCTTCCCTCCTACACTTTGAGGCTTTCTACCTGGAGATGAATAGGAGGCCCCTCCATAACGAAGGGGGAGAAGAGAACATTTTATTGAAGGCTGGAGTGGGGGGATGCGCTACAGCTAACAGACACTTGGTGTGAAATAGTCCAGTTACAGAAATGTCTACTGCATTTAAATAATGTCCCTCGCTGAGTTTAGACTTTCTAAGACCAAACAAATGGTTCAAATGACTAATTGTCAACATGTCATTTTAAGTCTAATTGATGTCAATGTCTTACCCAGGTCATATGGTTGTTGTTTTAACACTGGCACACTGTCCTGTTAAATCAAGCTTGAGGTAAAATAGCATAATAATATACCACACATGATATGATATTGTCCAATCACAAAGAAAGAGATTAGGACTTTTGGTAACCAGATTTATGCGTGAAGGAGTGAAGTCATGGTCAGGAATGTAAATGGTGGAGTCATTAAATTACCACTGTGCCCTTTTCCTGGGAAAAGATCCTAGCCGTGAAGAGGTTAATTGTTTTTGAATCTCCATCTGAGAGAAGAAAAAAGAGTGGACGGGAGGGATAATTGAGCAGCTGATAGTTGAGTGGGTTATGGATTACTGCATCTTTTTGTAAAGGAGAAATGAAAAAAGGAGGTAAACAAGGCTAGTAGGGAGAGAAGGGGTGTGAGAGGCACATGTGTGATGACACCGCGGTGTTGTCTGGATTTCGTACTATAAGACGAAGAACTTCAATCCTTTTTAACCCACACGGTGACCCTTGACCTCTATCGATGCTCCTCCCTGTTCCAGGTGCAAGCACTCACTGCTGGGAGCTTGCAGGCAGACACTCAGCAGAAGCCAATTTTTCACTCACTGTGAGTTATCGGAGACAGGCTGTAGATTCTTTTCACATAGTTACCCCCACATTTAATTTGCTTTATGCCATTCTAGTCTCTAAGGTTAAAGATCTAAGCCTGCTTAGTAGGGCAAGGCACACTATGATAATATCAGGCCTCCCTTTTATTTTTAATTTTTCTAAAATATGGACTCTTTAAACATGGGAGAAAAGAGAATCTGACATGGTGCAATAATCACAGCAGTGTTAATCAGAGGGATGTCATGTATAATTATATGTGTTTGATAACACTACAGACAACCACCTCAGGCAATGAGCAAAAGTTTCCTGATGTTATTAATGGGTGTTAATAAAATTCGAGAATACCCGAATGGTATGCACCCTGTGCATGGCCTGCTGATTAAAGCACTGTAAGGTTAATGAACCAATTTACATTCTCTTCTGCCATCTGGGCGGAGTAACAAGGCAGATGCTCCCCACTTTGCACTACGAAGGAATGTGTGTGGTTCACAGAGGTCTATAAGCATATTTAACGTTGATCCTCAGGGCAACAGAAAGGTTTTGCCTAAATACAATTAAAAACCAACTGTAATTTTCTCAGTTTTTCCTGCAGTTATTAGACAGTATAATCCATTCTTCAACTCAATTTGACTATTATTGGTGTTCAGGAAGGGATTAGACTTAGTAGACTTGCCCTTACCTTGACCCTTTTTATACAACAGTTAATTTGTATAAAAGGTAAAAAAATTTGCCCAGCACAGTGCTTTGATGTCTGCTGGTGCTAATCACTACTTGTATAAATCACAAGGAAATGTAATTTAAAGTGCTAGTCAAACTTCACTACTGTCTGGTATTGGTTACAAAACTGACATTTTTGATCCATCCATAGCTTATTAAAAGGCAATAAAGTAAATTTTTTATATGCAGAAATTGGATTATGGAGTCTAGTCATTATTGAAATATGTGAACAAGATCAATGCCCAGTGGTCAACTGTGGTCTTCCACAAAATGTATGCCTACCGCAGTGCCAACCTCATCGGGGGTTGATAATGCTACAAACGGACGGATTCTCGAACCACTTCTTTAGCTAAGAAACACAACGAGGCCTGTCACTGATCAATAAAGCAGTGTGAAAGCTGGGGTATACACTTAAAAGAATCAAAGGCTTTGGCTGGCATGGCCATAATCTTAACCCGTCTGCTGGAATCAGATAAGGGAGAGAGGTCTCGCAGCAAAGGTTGTCAGGCCCCAGGGCAGCTTGACTTGACAGATATCCCTCTAACTGGCACCAAATGCAGCATGCATGTTAGGAGACCAATATGATTTAGCATCTTGTGGTTGGACTCTGATATTGTGGGTGAAGAGATAGATGGGGTCTGAAATACATACTCTATTATCCGTTTAATGGAAAGAAAATACACAGCTTTTTACTAAACTCTCTGTTTTCATTTGACGATGATGGCCTTATGCTTCACTTGCATGTTTTAGAGAAAATAAAATCCTGTCTATGTTTTAGTTTGATAGTGTGTCAAAATTGATGCAGGTGTTTATCTCAGATTAGCTCTTTGTGCCATGAAGAAAGGAACAATACTGTTGCAAACCCAGTTGAAAGAAATCATTTGCACAATTTTATGAAAGTGGTATTTGTCCAGTTGGATGGTTCTGTCAAACCTTAACAGCCACAGGAGCGTGATTTAAATGACAAGGGTTAGGCACAAAGCTGGAAAGATGTCGGGTTAAAGTCACTTCTCAGCTCAACACACTCCAGGTAAATGTGCTCTCCAGTTTTTCTTTCTTAGGGGAGTATCATTTTGTACATTAAGCTGTGAGCTGACACCAGCTCTGCAGAGCTTATTTTCTTAGAGCTATGCTTGCACTACATTTATGCAGTGAAAAGTCATCATGGCTACACTTTACCCCTGTAAATGCAGCTCTGAAGAAATTAATGTCTTAGACAAGCCTCTGTTCTCATTCATGCTCCCAGTAATAATAAGCCAAGAGCAAATCAGCTTTTAATAATAAATGAATACTACAGTTCTGTGTTCTAAATTGGCGTTCCATAAACCCTTTACCATGTTTTTATTTATTTATTTTGCCCTGTAGCAAACATGTTTTACCTGTATGTTTTTTTTTTAAGACACTTTGTCTCTATTGCCACACAGTTTGCCATGTCTTTTATGCTAAAAAACTTCCCGAGGATAAACCAAACATTTTTATTGCCGATGAGGGACCATTGGCATAATGAAGTTCTGTTTCTCAGCATGAGTTTGCGAGGCTCATGATTACAAATGCTCCTCTCATTGTCTCCCATCATCTCCTGCCTAATTGAAGACAATATAACAAGACAATGGGGTCTCGCTCATCATTCTGCATCAGTGGCATGCTCTATGGAACGTGCCAATCTGTTAAAAGCGTGATGGTGGAGACGGGAGGGGCTGAATGGACACTTGAATGTGCTCAAGCTTGTTTATTTTGGACCAAGATGATGGACAATTAAACTACAGATCCCAGGGGGCTTTTCATTTTGGTGAGCTTCCCCACCTCATGGCCTCCCCACCCGTGTAAACGCTCCTGGAGCTGTCTGGGTCATGCAGTTAGGGTGTAAGGTGGTTGGGAGGCATAAAGGGCTGGGGGTCCGTCTCTGGAGGGGTTGTCTCAGATGATTAGGATTGCCATGAGGGGTGAGTCCCTCGATGCCTGGCCTCCTTCACCTCCCTAATATACTCTGAATAAGTCCCCCTCCGCTGTGCATTTGTTGAGGGTTTGGCAGGAGGGTGGGATTATGTCTGGCCATGGTTTAGGAGTGTTTGTCATCTGCCCCCTTGAGGCACCGGCTCCTTTGTCTGAGCATCAGGCGCCGGTACAATGTCAAGTGACATAGTGTGAATATTCAATCAGGGCATCGCAAGTTAAGAGCTAACGTAGGACTTCACGTCTGGAGTTTATTTTTCTTTAGCATTTTATTGCCACATATGGACAGCAGTTCATTTCATACTTGACTAAACCAAATTTTTATTAAATTGCACAATGTTTTGACTAGCCCTTAAGTTTATCTTAGTATTTACATTTAGCATACGCTTTTATCCAAAGCGACTTCCATGAAGCTTCCATTCACCAGTGTTACAGCTGGAACACCACTGGAGGCAAGGTGGGTTAAGTATCTTACCCAAGGACACAACGACAGTATGAATTGTGGGAAGAGCGGGAATTGAACCATCTACCTTCCGGTTGAAGGATGACCGCTCTGCTTTTATCTGCTTTAGTGGAAAAAAATGGGAACTAGTATGTGTAACATGTATTTTGTTTTCGGAGTCTAGTATGTAGTTTGGACATCACAATTCACTGTCACTTTCAAAATTCTTGACATTTACCAGTAGTGACTAGATGCTCTACTGCAAACTGTAGCTTTAGCACTCTCTTATAATGGTAACAAGTGATATAACATACTAGGGGCTGTGCAATTAATTGCATTTTAAATTTTCGGCTACCAACAATCACAAAATCGAGAAAAATAATTATTTAGTCACATTCTGTTTTGCATGTTATTTTGGCTTGAACACATTATAAAACACATTATAAGATTTGAAACACAGCGGTGTCTGCACACTTGTTTTCCACGAGATTGTTGAAGTGCACTACATTGTTTACATTTATTTCAAGGAGTTTTCACTGTTTTGTTCAAGAAATCCAACATATTTCAACGAGTCAATGACTAATCGTGTAAAATGATTGTGATTTCAATAATGACCAAAATAATCGTGAATATGATTTTTTTTATAATTGAGCAGTCCTATAACATACCATCTGTGTCAGCACTTAGATATCACCATAACACAACATACTGTGCTACCTTGTATCTCCTTTCCATTTCAAAGCTATAATTATAAATGCACCATTGTAGATCATTAAAACCTTTGTATAAAGCTAATGATTTCTATGTAACATAATATGCTACAGCGGATTAGCACTTCAAAAATGGTGAGTACATTTTGTAGTTTGTAGTGTACATCATTAGTAGATGATATTATAAATGCATATGAGCACACTAATAGCACATTCCTGAAAAATATCCCAGTGCACAGTATGAAGAAACAACAGGTATTCTCATGATTCACTTTTAACTCTAATCAAGATCCTTGTCATTTTGCACAAGTGTTTAGCATAAATGGAAGAAAAATAATCCATCAAAGAGGAAGCAATGCTCATTTGTCTAAAGATGCGTCAATAAATCAGAACGCAGTGCAGCCACAGCTTGCCTCTTTCCCAATCTATGATTACTAGTGTGAGAAATCCATCAAACTCTTTAATGTTTCAACAATGAGACACTGTGGCATTGTTTGTTCCCCAGTCAATTTTAATCTAGAATCTGGGAGAGACAAGAAAAAAAGAATCCATACACAGTGCAATTGCTAATGTGTTCTTCTCAGTGTGAGAGCCATTAAAACATTCTGACATATGCAGAATGTTTTGAACAATCAGGAAGCTTATGGTAATTTATTTAAGAAATTATTTTCTTGTAACAAAAAGAATGACATTCAATCATTTAGTTTTTTGTTTTTTTAATAGTTTTGTATATGTTTTACTAATTAATATGTAAGCAATGCATTCATCTGGAATGCCAGGGAAAGGTATTTTTTTTATGTCACATAATAAGCCTCAAATTGTTCGATAGTTCTTGGGGAGACTTTAACCAGATTTCCACAATACGGTGGTTTAAGTTATGAAACATTCTGAAGTGCTGGATTTATACAGGAAAGATATAAGTATGTCTTATGGCTCTGTCTCAATCATCAACTTGAATTCTGACTCAAAAAGTGCATTGAGGTTAACACTGACTTAAGGTTTAAATGTGTACATTAGATATATCTATTGTTGGAAAGCGAAAAACAAATTTACCTGTGGGGTTTTCTTCTTTTGTTCACATAGTTTTTTGGTGCTCTCTTTAGCATAGCATTGTAGCTAATGGAGAATATTTGAATTGCAGTCACAGCAGTAAACATTTGCTTCCAAAATTTGTTGCACCACTTCCTACACAACTCCTTAAAAGGGTAAACTGTGATGGTGGATCTAATTGAATCTGCTTTACACACCAATGCAAAAACATGTAGGAAACTGCTCTTTTATTCTTCCAAAAATGTATTGTAAAAGGTCAGTGTTACTAAAACAGCAGAATATCAGTCAATGCAAATAATCTGTCAGACGTATTCTGTATTTTTTTGGTAAGAGAAGAAAGCAAATTGAGAGCGGGGGATCTTGTGTGGGCAGGAAGCCTTGAAGGTTTGCATCATGTCTGCCACGTTCTCCCTGAGGGTTTTCTCTACCCGCATACATGCAAGCTACCGTTTTCCCTCACAACGCAACGGGAGTCTGTCTTCATCTGTCCTATTGATTAATGAAACCAGCGCAGCAGGGTGTCCGGGAGAGGCAAGAGTCTAGATCAAGGCTGCGAGCTGCATCACTGCCAGTTGCATCCACACATGCTCCTTCACACACACTTCTCTGTCTTTGTCATGTTCTTTCTCTGTCTGTCACTGCGCACACTGTAGACACCAGCAGCCGTGACACACAAGTGTACATGCGCACTGAAAGACATGACACACACACATGCTGCGCTGACATGCACATGTTGTCATAGCTTGCAAATATCCCACTCAATGCACACATACCAAATGAATTAGCAAGGCTTAACTGTACATGCTCCTAAGCTGAAAAGGCGTTTCATTAAACACAATGGTTGTAGATTAGTTGGGGTTAATGATCCGATCTCTTTGGAGCGTGGCATCTGTGTTTTGTGCATGTGTGTTTGGCTAAAGGGTAACTGTGCTCCTCTCATGTGCTGTCTCTCTTCCGTTTTCCAAATGAGACATGCCCCGGACACCATTTACAAGAGCAGTATTTATGCTATTAGGGAGCTGGGTTTGCCATGCTGACAGAGGTACTGTAATGAAACTGCTAAAATTATGTCTCAGCTAACCTCAGTAAGCAGGTCCAGTACTTTTTGTGCAAGTTGTGTACTTCAGGGTTATTTTTACAAGTTTCCTTTTTTAAATTCTTTCTAAGTCGAGTTGTCACATACGTTTAGTGTTTGTTCTTTCAGAGCACAAATAAAAATTCAGACAGATTTCACCTTGTTGTTTAAAATTAGGCTCTAACCAAAAATAGTTCTCCAACTTTTTGAAGCCAGTGGGTTCAGTGAGGGTGTAGTCTTCAAACACAAAACCCCTCACCACCTCTCTTCCCTCACACACACTTTCTTCTGGTATTCTGAATGAATGAGTACAAAAATGACCCCATATTTTTAAGTGCCCCTCTGACACGCTTCATTCTTTTTTCAATCGTTCTCTTCCTATACCCGGATCCCTCCCTTCCTCTCATTCAGCGTTCCTGTCGAGGCATGCCTATGTCCCCGCCAACCAGCATCGGCCGAGGCAGGGCGAGGGGGCAAGAGAGGAGGGTAGGGGGATCAAACAAAGGAGCACTGTTGCAGTCTCGCTAGGGTTTTCGGGAGGGTCGACACCAGGCTTGAGGGGTTGTTGCTGCAATGCCTTTAGGGGTTACAGACAGCCTAAGTGAGAGTGGTGGTGGTTTATCGTTTGTATTATAATGAACAGCAAGGGATTATGGGTGTTCTTCTTACTGTAATACAGAGGACAGACTGTGCCATTTCTTTTTTCTCACACTTGAAACACTCAGCTGTTAGAGGAGTGTGAGACATGAGCAAAATTAGAAATGCAGATGGTAATGGTGCATTGTCTCTAGCTTTTTGTATAATATTTATTTAACCCTTGAACATTATCAGAACAGCTGTACTCCACAAATGAGATGCTGAGAAGTGTAATGTTTGATGGCGGCCATTACAGCTGGTAGCAATTTAAACAGAGCGCTGACAACCCCTCCTCGAAAAACAGACGGAAACAGACCCTGTCATTTATATTGTCATTCATGGTTTCAAATTGTCTTCCAAACATGGCATGGGAGCATATAGAAAAATATAGATACAGCTATTCATTAACACCGTAAATGGCTATATCATAACCATATTAATACTGTCCATACACTATTATTATAAAGCTACCAACTGTTAAAACGGAATTATTCTCTTGCTACTCTGATATGCAAATGTTTTTTTTTTTGCATATATAATTAAGTAATTGGCATTGCTCTGTTTGACAAAAGATATGTTTTTCTCTGGTTTCTTGTCTTTTTTGTTATTTTCTAAGAATTACTAAACTTGATCAGTTATTAAAAAAGGAAAAGACCTTCACGCTTTTTTTGGCATTTCATGAAGTATGTGTCCATCTTAATAGCTCCCCAACACTTGATTTTACCCTGTTTCTTTTCTGTTACAGGTCATGGGAGAAGACAGTAAACAGGCACTGGGAGCTTTAGCCTTGACTACACTGGGAAAAAATGAAAGGCAAGCGCTAAACCCCAAGAGCATAACTCAACAAGGAAAAAGACAAGCGTGATGAAAGAGGGGTAAGAGAGGGCTGCTCAGGTGTCTCCATGCATGTATGTGTTTTTGTTACCCTGTTGTTGTTTTTTGTGTCCCTGTATTCTTTCTTAGTCACCTGCTCCATTTATAACTTATTGCATCTCTCCGAATACCTTCTCTCTTATACAACTTTGCAATAAAAAAAAAAGAAATACATACAAAGAAATATTTTTTAATACATTGTGTGTTCAACTTCAATTCTTACAAAGGGTATTTACATTTATTTATAGTTTTACACAGCATATAGTTCTCTCATTAAGTTGTAAATATACATGTTCTGAAAGATAAATACGGTATATAGTAACATCCAAGTCTGTAAAACCGTTTTTTTCCAGTTTTTATTCTTTTAAGATTTCAGGGAAAAACTTTACCTTGAAGAAGTTCCTGCATATTGCCACAGGGCAAAGCATAGAAGTGAAACTGGGAGGAGAGCCACCTTATTGTTTTAACTGCATTTTCCAGCAGTCCTCAAAGTGAGCAGTCTGTGCAGAGTAATCCCCTCTGTGTCTGTGAGAGGCTAAAAGCAGCAGTAAACCATTTTACCACGCAGACATGATCAAAATGGCTTCTCCCATGGTTAAAGAGTGAAGGCAATGAGAGAGCCTTCAGGTTTCTCTTTGCCATTTTTAGGACTTTATGCATTTTAACATCAAATAAAGCCATTAAAAAGTCCAAATGACTGTAACTTGTTATTGTACTATCCCATTTCAGCTTGAACTTTACATGTGACAGTTTGGACCTGGACATAAAAACACTATAATTACAGATGTCACTTGCTCTTTAAACTACCGCTCACTATCACATCCTGCAGAAGACAGAATTGAATTCTCATGAATCTCATCTCATCTGAGGTTCACTCATTTCTCATCAACCCATTTGAGTCAAACTCGGTCCTTTCTTCTCATTTCCTGTGTCTTGCAGTCATTTACTTTCAGTCTGCCTGAGTCCTGCACACTTATTTCACATTGTCAAACGTTTGTCTTTCTCCTTTGAATAGTCCTTTAGCACAGTGTTTGAGCCCGCTTTAATTGACATCATTCAAAGTCATTCTTTCATTTTGCCATACTCATTTTAAACAAAGGGTTGCATATCAGATTTAGTTCAATATAGTATTTTTCACATTAGAGATGTAAAAAAGTCTCAAACATGGAGATTCAGTTTTATTAGAATAACATGGTTTGCTGTTTTTAATTGTTTTTACAAAAATGACAGTTTCCTTAGCATTCATGGTTAGGTTTGGGTGGAATATCTTACATTATTTTATTCATAATTTTATTCCTTAAGTGTAGTTTTCCTTATGTATGAATGTACTTAAAAAAATGTCTTGTAAAACAAAGTTTACAAGACTGTGAGTGGTGTTATTGGTCTTGGTAAATTGGAAGTGGTTTTCTCCTCCCATTGTCCCTTTGATAGATTTATGTTAGAAGTGTCTCTGAGTCACAAGTTCCATAGCGACACACAAGCCTATTGTTTTAGGAGCTGGTCAAATGATACAAGTGTTGCTGGGGGAAGAGAAAGATAAAAGGTAGAGGATGTCGTAAGGATGTTTCCAGACATCCTTTTCCCCTTTATTCTTTCGTCTTTCGATCTCAACGGTGTCTATCCTTTCCTTTTGGTGGAAGTAGGTCTTTTAAGGTGCAGCCAACTTTGTCTAAGCTGGCTTTAAGGCCACAGTTCCCTCTCCTCTGGTGTCCATTTTGGTGCACTGAGGTGTGAGGATGAGTCCTCAGCATGCCACAGTTTCATATGTCATGAAACACATATAGAGAAAATGACAAGCAAATGACTCACTCTGTCAAGTTGCATTGATTCAAGGCAAGACTTGTTGACAGGGCGAGTAATTGTCACTTTTACGCTTGCACAAAATAGCCATCAAATGGTAAGCAGTGATTTACAACAGAGATGGTTAACAGATGTAGTCACCATAGAAAAATCTATAAAATAAATAAATAAAAAAATAAAACAAAAGATAAACAAGTGTCAAGAATTGTAATAGTGGGCAGACTCTCCAGTGCTCTTCCATCAAAGTGTTTTAGTCCTGGCAAAGACACCCTTCCACCACTAGAGGATTAAAGATTAGAATGAGAGCTTTTATTGTGTTTGAAGTCCGGACCGTTTCAAAATGGATGGACGGCTAGGCCTGATGGGACGGAAATAGACAACGTTAGAACAAAGAAAAAGCATTTCAAAGTGCACAGAAAATTGGTCTTCACAAAAAGGTGGAAGCTAGAACTGGTAAATAGTAGGGTGAGGGTAAGAGCCAATGAAGCAAGGCCTCTAATGTCTTTATAAGGCCAATACTGTATAAATACTGGATTTCCTGTCCAATTGCTGTGAGGGACTCAACACTACCTCCCTACTGAATCAAGCTTTTTAAAATCCTACTGTTTGGCCAAAGAGCTTTTTCCTTAGCTTGCCACGGCAGCAACATTGCATCTCTTTTGCCCTGGTCTTTGTTTTGGGATTAGTTTGGACATGACACGGACAGAGGAGAAAGGTCTGTTCATTATAATTGTGATAAATGACTGCATACAAACTGAAAGAAAAAACCTGCAGATGGAGAATTTTTGACTGACCGGATAAGAATCGTAGCAATACTTCCCGAGGGACCAGTACACTATGGTCTTAAAATTGTGAAAAGTAGTGCTCGCAATCCTTTGGAAAAGAAAACATTTTTATTTCATTAACTGTGTGTCTAAGGGACCCTGCTCCAGCCTCTAAGCTCCCAAAGAACTGACAGAACCCTCAGTAGGTTTTATGAATACGAAAGCACACAAATGGGACCACTGTATGCCTTAGAAATCTCTGAATGTGCAGTATTCAGTTTATGTACAAGTGCTGGCACTAATGCTGGTATTAATGGGATGGTAACAAATAAGCCTGATATATAATGACTACATATTTAAGCATTTTAAAATTTGAATATGCATTATAGTGTTTTTTGCAGTTGAATTTTACATTTGTAAAGTTCTGTGTTTAAAGTTAATGATACTTTTCCTTCCAGTTCCCAACTTATATATAAAATCTAATAACTTTTTAGGCTTTGTGATTTTGCATTTTTAGTATACATTCCAATGTTAATTCACATCTTTTGTTAGTGACTTATCCTGAGTTTTGAGCTGTTTGCCTGACTTTTGATTATTAGGCCTGGGTCTTTATATTTTGATAGCGGGTTACAGGGGCGCATTGTGTCTCTATGCTACAGGAGCTGTATAACAGTTGGCTTTTTTGTGCTAGGCTTTATCAGTGGGTGAGAGAAAGAAAGAGCGTCAACGGCAGCCCCCTAAGCTTTCCATAATGCGTCCCGAGAGAAGACAAAGGCTTGTATTCACTGTTGGGTGTCGATAAGACCTATCATTAGTCTGCCATTGGAGGTAGCGCACACAAACACACTTGTGCACACACCATGGAGTGCAGTTGGGTTCCTCTCTTTCCTCACGTACACACCAATAAATATATTCAGTTGCGTGTCACAAAAGGGAAAAAGGCAGCCAGGCTTGAATTGAATCCAATGAAGGCAGAGGAGTGGACCTCCTGCTGATTTCCCATCACAGCAGAATTCACTCAGTCTCGATGGCAGGGACGTCCACATGCAGCTCCAGTCTGTCTTAGTATCATTTTGACTTTCCTTATGGATAGTTGCCAGTTTGGAGCACTTATGCAACAGCCAAATGTTAATAAAGAGGACAAAATAAATGTGTGTAAAAAAGATTTTGAGCTTTTAACTTTAAGATAATATTTTTTCTCCACATTTTTATACTCCCTGGATAAGATTGTGGTTTTGGTTTGTTCCTATGTAAAGCAATTTCCCCACCTCAAATACCCTATTTATGCAACGTGTAACTACATGTAACGCACTGCAGCGGTAAGTAAAGTTAAATGCTGTTAAAAGTCTTGTTAGATTGCTTGCTTCAAACACGTCTCGGAATTAATGTGTTATTGACTTATTGATGATAAAAGCTACACATTAGGAGTCCAAATAAGGCACAAGAAAAGACCGAAGGTTGGGTTTTCTATTTACACTGTGTATGTGTGAGGATGAGCGCTTTGCTGTCTGGGGCCTAAGTAGATGATGGACTGTAGCTCCCTTTCCCACTTCTGCTCATTAGCCGCCTCCCTCGAGAATATATGAGGTTACTTACCTTCTTTTGCTCTGAGATCCGGGCCAAATGCAGAGGGTCATTAACTTCGCCGCTTGGAACAAATGGCCTTCGATAGCATCGCAGTTAAACTTCAACAGAAGCAGATTAACCCTTTTGAGTGTGGCACATTGGAAACATTTGCAGAGAAGTGTGGAGTAGATGACCAGATTTTTAAAAGTCTTTTCTAACTTCTTTGAGCTGTTTTTAGGTCTTTGAATCCCATTGCACTAAAACATCACAGTTGTTTGCCAGCAAAACAAAAAGCTCAGAAGGAGGAGTGGGCAGCAGATCAAAGCCCAGAGAGGATTTGTCTGGCAGATATTCACTAGGGTCTCGCCTCTCCAGATTTCTTTTGGTATCATTTTATACCTTTAAGTCTATTTATGTGCAGTCCACCAGGTTGTACACTCCAGGCTTTGAAATTAAGATGAGCAAATGCATCGTTACTGTTACACTTGTGTAGTTTTGTCTTTGGCAGTCTTACATCTGACTTTTTAGAAAATGGTAAACCAGTCAATTTTCTCAATGTCCAAATATTTAAGAGATTGACTGCTCAAAACCAGCTTGTCTTTGTGACCTCGGGAGAAGTGATTCCACACAGTAGTTTATTTTCATCTTGGGTCACTGTTCACCCAAAACGTTCTTTCCATAAAGCTTTGTGAGGTTTGTGGCTGTTGGTGGGGGGGGTAGCTCAGATGTCTCTTCTGAGCACAAAGACACGCCCAGAGGATGGATATAATTAAAACAAGTGACTTTTTTCTGTCTTTTTTAGAAGTATAGAGGCTGTTTGGGTAACTGCTCGGGTGGTCTAGTTGTACATGCCTGTACTAGCTTTATTACAA
The DNA here is from genome assembly GCA_024416835.2 of Perccottus glenii. NCBI lineage: Eukaryota > Metazoa > Chordata > Actinopteri > Gobiiformes > Odontobutidae > Perccottus > Perccottus glenii. The sequence goes on along the minus strand of CM044559.2, from coordinate 19,743,829 downwards.
ACAGGCACATTATGGTAAGAGCGCAGACATACCCCGACAAAGCACAAAGATGATTATATGAAGTATCATCCAAGATAAAAAATAATAATTTAAAAAGGAGCACAGCCTTGTTACTAAGTGTGTAGAGCATGGACACGGCGCTGCAGATAAAAACAAACAGAAAATCTTAAAATACAAATGATCAAAGGCAATGCAAGACAATACCTGGAATTCATTGTTTTTTTTGTTTTTTTTTAAATGACCACTTTACGAGTGAGTCAGTGCACGCTACATTTTACCACACAGCCAAGTTAGTCACTTTTAAAAACACAGAGCCTTATACATGCCTATCTGAAAAGATAGTGTTGCTATTGCTGCTGTTCTAAATGGCTAACATGTGTGCACATAAATGCATTTGTATTTGTTTACTGTATGCGTTATGGTTTAGATGGTTAAATGTATAAAAATAACCATTTTTGCATTCATATAGGTCAAACAAAACCCTCAAAAATGTATCTAAATTGGAAAAAGAATGCATTATACAACCATTTTTATCGATAAGGAGAAGAACTAGAACACACAAAAATGCTGGAGCTAATTTTTCGTTTTGTTTATCTTTCAAAGCTTCTGTGACTGCTCTTTGTGGGAAAATTGTTAAAAATAAAAAGCTGGTTACTGCATCAACAAAGACTTTTGATGCAGTCAGGCCTGATTAATAGCATCTTCTTGTTAACACATAAACACCCAGTGTACCAAACCTTCAAATGTTCATTAATTTGCAGCTTCTTTTTTTCTCATTTGCTAGAATTGGCGCATTGAGGCACAGAACACAGATCTTTATTGTTGGATTTTCAATTGGGCAGGCCTAAACACATGGGTGGTCCTGGTTGTGTTTTTTTTTTTTTCATGTTCAGAGGAGTGCACGGATCTGTTAATGAGTGTATAAATTGGTGACTTTGTGCTGAGACCTTAATGACGGAGGTGCCCTCCCAGGTCTCGCCAAGTCTGCTTACTGGAGCATCAAGAGGGACGCGAGTAGGAAAGAGAAATAACAATGAGACAGACAGAGGCTGCAATGAGAGGTGAGAGGCAAATTATGCATGTGGGGTTTAAGAAATGCTACATAGTGAATAAAAGAGGGGACAAGCATCAAAAACCAGCACTATGTGAGTGATACATAAGGTCGTGGAGACAGGAAAAGTAAATTGCATGTATATTCTGGCAGATGCAGACAATTGAACAGAGGCAAACTTAAGAAACGAGAAATAAGTGGAGCACAGTTCTTAGGCGGCATAAAAGGTTTAATTTCTCCTTCGGCTGTGGCAAGCAGCTTTCCTCAGCTGCTCTGTTTCACTGTATTTAACATCAAAGTGAAGTATGAACAATTGAGGCATTTTTTCATCTGGCCAAGGTCAATCATTGTTCTCTCTGTGAATGCAGATCCGGCTGAGAGGAATTCAGGGTGGCCATATTTCACTGTTGAGTTCCAACCTTTGATGAGCATCCAGTTTTTGAACTATACCATGATGTATGATAATGTAATGTTTTTTGACACATCTAACGGTCTCTCGAGCCAACACACAGGGGACTCAAAAAAATCATGTAAATCAAGTGACATTGACCATGAATGTTCATTTGTTAAGTACACTACATAATTCATTATTAGTCACAATGTGTAACCATAAAACATAATATGGTATGTGTAAGTCTGATTTAAAAAGTCCTTCTAATATTACTTTATTATGTGCTTGTTTTTGGTCAACAATATTTTTCTCATAACAATGACATAATGTATTGAAGTTCTACATTGGTACAAACTAATGGTTATACTTATTAAAGCACATTTTTTGTACAAACTTGTTATGTATAATGAATTTATAGTTTTCCTGCCTATTACATGAGGGTGGTCTCCATCTCCTAAAAAACTGACAAATTGTGCACACATGCACTGTATATAGAAACATCGGCTTCCTATTGGATCTCCAATTAAAATGTTTGAATCACAAGACTTTGAACTATGCTCAAAGTGTTCACATCCTGCTCCAGTCTGCAAGCAGCCCAACATATCAACACTAGAGCCTTTTTCTTTTATCATTTATTCCCTGTGTATATTTTTACATTTTCTAAAAATAAAAAGAATTGTTTGTAAGATTGCTAATTATTTGTGTGTCTTGGGTAACCGTTGACAAACAAAATAAATTATTTATAACTTGAGGTAATCCTACATTACAGGCCCCCCTACTGTTTTTCCAGGTTTCACAGATACCCCCCCTTTCTGCCTTTCCATCTGGTCAACTTAAGATGTTCCACTTAGAAATTCTTTTTGATAATGTATTCTGTCTTAGTTGAACATCACTGGCAGCCTTATCATGCTGCGGGCATGTCAGACACCCAGCTTTATATAATACATTATAGTCAGCGCTGTCATTATTACATTATTCTTTATTGTGTTTAGAGTTTCTACATAAAAGCGAATCAGTGATGTTTCAACATTACTGGATGAGGCATAAGAAGTATTGCAACATCATCACCAGCACAGGCTTTTCAAGATTTGAATTTACACTTTGCAAAATGGCTTCAAACAATCAGTCCTTTTTTTTAAGCTGATGTTTTTGCTTTTAACTACTTTTTTTTTTATTTAAAATAAATAAAGTGTTAATGTACACATGCGATTGATCATTGCCATTGTTTCTCAAGACCACACACATTGGTTATATGAATTGAGGCTTGTTGTTGTGCATGTCAGAGGTCTTTACGGGGCAGGTTACAGTGGCTTACACAATTTGTCAGTGTTATTTTATGCAGTAAAATGTATGTTGTACATGTCACACTGCATCTGTTGGACTCGGCTTTATTTGACTCAGCTGTGTGTATTTATTATATTAATTCAGTGTCTGTAAGTGACAGTTTAATAACATGGTTTACCAAACAACACCTGAATTTACCCTCTTCTTTCGTCTTCTGTTTGTTCTCTTTCCAGGTTCAATCATGAAGCATGTGCACACTCACACACACAACGGCACCGAGAATCTGTCTGCGGTCTAAAACCAGCCTGCCACATGCTCTGGGTAAAATCAGCAAGTCAGGAGTCACGATAATGACAGGGTATGTATGAAAACTATTTTATTCTCACTCCAAAACATCTATTTAAATTTTGAAATTAGGAAATCATTTAATAGAACTCTTAAACATGTGTAACTAGTTCTTCTCTCTATGTCCCTACTGCTTCATGCGCTAAGTCACTTTTGTCTTTTTCCATTTAACGCAAAGTCAAAAACCAGCCTGCACAAGTTTAGTATAACAGCCATACCACATATTCCACAAACCCCTATGTTCAACCCCCTAACCCACCCAGTGCCCCTCCCTGGCTTCCCAGCATCCTGCCTGAAATTACAGTGTGTGAGGGAGCATTGTGGAAAACCTCTCCTCCCTTGCTCCCCCTATAGTCACCCGTTTTTATGAAGAAAAATCTTTTTTCTCCTCCTTCTACTGTTTTCATTGGCTTTGAGATTATTTTTGACGTTCATCAAACTGTCATACTGTTGCCCGTTAATTTCTATCTGCTGCTTCAGTAAGTTCAAAATAAGGTTAACCAGGTATTTATCAGGCCAGAAGAACGTCTATTTGTATGGATGCTCATTATACACACAACATTACATTTACATTTAGTCATTTAGCAGCTTTTATCCAAAGCGACTTACATGAAGCTTCCATTCACCAGTGTTACAGCTGGAACAGCACTGGGAGCAAGGTGGGTTAAGTGTCTTGCCTAAGGACACAACAACATTATGAACTGTGGGGAGAGCGGGAACATTTTTGCCCACTGAAAAAAAAAATATTAAACACACTTTTTGAGCACCAAAGAAAAATACACTGAAGAATTCTAACCTCATGGCTTCGCTGCTACCTTTTTCAAAGAGCAGCTTCATTCTTGTATTATGTTCACAGACTCCAATGGCTTCCCAGTGTAACCATATTACCGTACTAACCAGCTGTAATGGCACACTCCATCAGTTGAGCTCTGACTGCACGGGGCTATGGCTTTGGTTAACAGTTGGCCACGGTGTAACATGAAAGGGTATAAGTGTGTGTGTGTCCGGGCTATTAAAGCACTTGAGAAACGGAGAGACTGGCTGCTAATGGATGTGTCTATTGATGTTCCCATTTAGCGGTACACTGTAAACGATAGGGCAATGATTGTGTTGAAGACAGAAGGAGGTGGAAGAGGAGCGGGGAGCGCTTTGGCTCGCCGATGATAATGATAAGGAAGGTTATTATTTGGTGCCCTGCAGAGCCTGTCTCCACGCTGTGTGTGTGTGTGTGTGTGTGTGTAGTACAGTGAGACACTCTACCCCCATCTCTCTCTTGTGTCGTGCTCTCAGCCTATGAGCTATTATTCACTCCTTTTTTATGACATTACTCACTACTGCTGCTAGTCCAGTCCTCTTTCTCTGAAGCTGTCTATTTCTCAGTACTGCTTTGTAATGTAATAGCAAAAAACAACAAAAACGTTACCACCTATTAATTTTTTAGGATCGCAGGTTGCCATTGAAATATTGATTTGCTCACCAGTGAATGTATTTTTCCCCAAGTTGTTTCAGGGTGTGTGTGTTTTTTGTGTGTGTTTGTGCTGTCAGTTCCAATCAGCCTGCGTATGATGAATATGAATACAGTCAGGCAGCCGGCAGGTTTGGCAGCGGACCACCTCCAGCTGGACTCAGACCCTCATTCATGTGTGTCCGCTTGTGTATGTGTGCTTGGCAAGTGGGGGTTTGTACATGTCACCCCGTATCTGTCAGCACTATGACAAGCTGAGGAATAAAATAAACAATGTAAAATGGCTTTTGGCACATAATGGGCAAAATGCAGGAAAAGCATCTATACCAAAATGACTCATTTTAATCGTTACTTATCTGATATAGAAAGTTAATCTGTCATTCTTTGTGTGTATGATCTTATAATTGCAGGTCAAATGACAAAGGAAGCAGTAGGAGTGAGACACCAGCTGTGGAGAAATGGGATGATTCAAAATGCTCAAATACATGCACACACACACACACACACACTGGAGGGCCCAAGCAGGTGAGTATTAAGTCAGGCAGCTAAACAGATCACGTCACAGTGTGATATCTGCAGACAGGCAGACAGAGGAGACCGGTCTGTACCTGCAGGCGCACAGCAACAACTTACAGCAGCCTCGCCAGGAATGTCCTCCCCCTCCTGAGACAGCGACACCAGGTAGGGGCGAGGAGGGGGAGTTGATCAACTGGGGCTCCAATGCTATAACTAACTCTCATTGGTAGAATTCCATAATTAATTGCAAAATCTACATTTATTTATAATTAATGACAAACAATAGAAATTGACATCAAATACAGTTACTCCTGTAATGGTGAGAAAGAAATTGGCACATTCACACACTACTGGAAATTTGTCACCTGATGGTCTCATTGTTATTCGGTGTAATGTGAGCATCCCTTACAGTACAGTACAGTTTGTCTTTCTCAAATATCTTTAGAGGTTTGACAGTCATTGTAAAACTTTGATGGGATCTGTTACACAAACTTGGGAAACACTTTATATGGTAACACTTTATTTTACACTGCACTTGTCAAATGGTTTCTACCTCATTAAGTAGAATGTAACACACTGTATAACAAACTGTACTAACATGTAACTACATAGTACAATATGTAAGTACACTAAATGCCACGTTATTACAGTTTGGTACACAAAGAGGTAGATACAATGTATCAAGTGTAATGTAAAATAAAGTGTCACCCAAACTTGTTCTTAAGCTACTTTGCCTGCTTAAACGTCCATTAAAGGTTTATCGCTATTGGATTTTTTTATTTTGTTATCACCTATATTTTTTTCTTGGTTTATCAGTCAATAATTACACTAGCTGGATTTGCCTGTCATTTATGGCACTTTAGATTCAGTTGCCAAAAAACACAACAGAATTCTCTCCTTACACAAACCACCGGATACACTTATCTAAAAATGATTCAGCGGTTAAATGTCAGAGCTGTCTCTGCCATTAAGGCCAGCACGTTTGAAGGAAGGACACCCTTGCTTCCCCTCTTGCCTCCCCCTCCTCTGTCTCTTCTTATTTCTCCTACTCAGTCCCTCTTCCTCATCATCCGGTGCCCCTCGCCCCGGCCTGGCTGGCTTTGAGGGCTGATGTGCAGACCTTGTCATTCAGATTAGGGCCACATTGTCAGCTCAGGGCCCTTCTCTCCTCTAACTCCATGTCCTGGATCTTTCTTCATACTGTCACCCAGGTCCTGCGGCCAAAGAAGACCTTATAAACTAGCATTCCTTCTCATCCACTTCTGTCAATTTCAGCACTGTCACTCAAATCTGCTTTTTTGGGGAGAGTTAGCATTGAACCTCCAGCAAGGACTCCTTTCTGACCTAACTTGGTGTAGCATCAAACTGGAGATTTTTTTATTTGTGGGATTATTAAGGGGTTGCTCATCTAAGAAATAATAATAACAATAGTATTTGTACTAGTACCCAATTATGTACTTCTAGCTGTCAGTTGAAAGGTAAGTGATTAGAAAAGACTTTGCTTTTAGCTACACTTTCTTATCGTTTGACTTTGTATAAAAACTGTAATGATGTCTGATACATGTGTGTCATCCAACCACATGTTGACTCACACCCACAAGTTTATTGTTTTGCGTCACATCTTTTGTGGCTTTCTGCTGTTTCTATAAAAGTGTTTTTCTAGTTGCAATGATTCAGGTGCATTGCACATTTACTGGCATTAGACAGTAAGACAGTAAGTAGGAAACATTACTGTGGAGAAACGGTTCATCATCATCATAATGAAATAACATGCTCTATTGATTGTGTGAGTCAACCAATTCACACGGTTTCTTCTTTATCCTCTGGGTTGTGTGTAGCCCTAGAGGCATGTTCTCATGAGGACGGCGCTTCAATACAACATATGATAAGTAGCTGCAGCTCTGCCCAGGTGCAGTGTTTACTAAAAACCAGTATGAGTCAGGAGTTTCGAGATGACTTCCTCTCTTGTAACTAAAAGGTGTTTCCCTTTACATGATTCTGGCTGTGTGTCAAAATGACAATGTGTCTTATAAAAACCTACCGTAGATGTGTTAAAACCCTTAACAAACTGATAATTGCTATGGAATAAAATATTGCACAATAGAAGAAATATTTATCTTTTATAGTTGAGCATATTTATTGTGCCAAATTTGTCTGTAAACTATAAGGGCAAAAATCGAAATAATTATTCATTAACTAAAATAAATGTTATTCAATTTTGTTTTTCAAACTGTTAATGTAATTCTAGTTTTAAAATCCACTGCTTTTGTTGGAATATAACAGATATGATCGTTGCAATTAAAAAAGGGTCTATACTGACTGTAAGGTAAAGATAATTTAGTAAGATTTAGTGAAGAAAGGGGAGACGCCTCTCCCATATCCCATAGGAATGACTCACTCCCTGTGCATCCCTAAGCAGACTGTCATCTCTTGTCACCATCAAGTCCATGCTCGCCCCAGTGAACATTCAACGCTGTCGGTGAGTTTAAGCTAAATTTAAAAAACCATCGACCGTTGACTGTACCCTGTGGCTGTATTTTGTCACACTGCGTCTTAAAAAAGGAAATAACAAGATGTAAACCCACATTTATGTTCACATAGTTATCCTGATGCATGCACACAACTTATTCGACCAAAAAGGAAATGTTTCTTCAGGCTTCCACAACAAAGGTCACAATCAACATTCATTGCTGTCGGTGGGTTTAACTGTGTGGAAGAGCTCACTGAACGATGAATGCAACTGTGTCCCAGATTTCGTCCGAGCGTCACAAGGAATAGCGTCATGATATGCAGATGATGGCATTATTCATTGCTTCAACCGTCTACTTGGATCCAGCATGCAACACGGGCATAGTGGTGCAAACTGACAGGAAGTTCACATTGTATCTTGATCACTGGGACTGGGGCCTTCGAGGGGGGCTCCACCAGCAGCAGAGGAAGGAAAGATGGAAATTAATGAAAAATGATGTAGCTATGTATCGGCATACTGGCATTTAATTTCCTTTAATTGAAATATTATTTGTTGTTTAATTTAATAAATTTGCACTACACCCTAAATTTATATCTTTAAATTGCATGTTTTTTATTTTACCTTTATTTATTATTTTACCTTCCAGGAAAGTCCTATTGAAAATACAATTCTTGTTTGCAATGTAAAAATGTTTGTGTAAATAAAATCATACCTGAATTATCTAATTTTGTGTATTTGTGCACAAAACAGTACATTACTTGTTACTACAGTTAAGTAAAACACAAAGTGCCATACAATGTAAGTCTTGAATTGAATAAATTAAAAAGAAAAAATTATAAATATATATATATATATATATTTAATACATATTTTTTTGACAATATGTACTAAAAGAAAATAAATAATAGGTATATATTATCAAAACATTTATTTTCATTCTGACAAGGAATATTTATGGATTACAGTGCCCACTAGAGGGACACCAAGAATAGACAGGGTGCGGAACTTTTGCAGATAAATTTATTTTTAGGTTATACTGTAGACAAAGAAAGTAGGCAAAGAACAACATGGTGGAAACAGTAGAAACCAAACATCAATGGCAATTCAGTAGTACAAAATTTGCTCTATGACAATAAATGATCTTAAAAACACTATTATAAACTATAAAAAGGCAATATATAAGCCATACTATACGTATTAATGCAATTTGTGATAAAAGCTTTCAAGAAGGTCATGCCATACCATAAGCCATCCTACAGAACAGTTTAGTGAGAGACAAACAGTGAAGACAGTAATGGGGGCTAGCAATATAAAATATATCTTTCTAAAAAACTATATACATTTAGTCAAACAGTTCATTTATATAAATGCTACATTATTAAGTTTAACTTTAAAAACAGAGCTCTGATCTTTTCCCTTTTTATGACAAAAACAAAGAATATCTATTACATCTACATGCATGTGGTTATCTAAACATAATCCCAAACGTCCTGCTGATGTATGTACAAAATGTAGAAAAATATAATTTGTGACAAAGTTTACAAATGCCTTGTCTGAGAGATGAAGCACAAAATACAGAAAATATGCAAGTTAAAAATAGAATCACAGTTCATACTTTTGCACAAAAGCTGATATGCTTGCATTGGATTAGCATGATTGATATTTAATGGCAGAGTGCAGAGATAATGTGTCAATATTTAAATCAAAGGATCAAGTAGTATTTTCCCTGAACCCTAACTAGTTTGAGTAAGGGTTAATTTTTATTGCCGTATATCTGCTGGTCTGAGCTGCCTCTCACCCTCTGCCAGAAAGATCTGCATGGCCCTGTAGAGAAGGTGGATGCCCAGTTCCTTTTTCTTCTTAAGCTGCCAGTTAGACACCACGCCATAGAAATCTCCTCGCTTCTTATTAGTGAGCATCTTCAGCCCTGCAGACCCATTGGAAAATGGTAATAAAAATTAACAAGGCTATGCAAAGCTTATACATAGAAATATGTTAAGAATAAAATAATTGCTGGTAATAGTGCTTAGAACATACATTTCCCTTTCAGTCTGTACATGAATATTTCAAAACGCAGACCCAAACCAATTACCTATTTAATGGGTACTAATAAACTGTCAACAAAGATCAAGATTTAAATCCATGCTCTTTAAACGGGCATGTTTTGAAGTTAACAACCTCTTAAAAAACATCAATAATCAAGACAAGAGACTGTTTTTACCGATAGCTTCCACCATGCAGGCCTCTCTGGTGTAAGCCTCCACTGGGATAACATTTTGAAAGCAGTGCAGAGAAATGACACCCTGGCCAGCATTCCACACCTGAAGGATGTGCTCCACTTTGCTGCACAGTTTCTGAACCAGAAAACATAAGAGGATGGTTTTGTACATAGATTTTAATTGATTTGTTAATGCTGCTGTGTGTATAACCTTACTTTAGAGGTTTTATCTCCTTTGTAGTACTCTAAAGCCTCATACAGATGACTGTATGGACGGGAGCGCTTTCCTTTACCAACATAAAATATTGCATTTACAAATGTCTGGAAACACTCTTTTGGGCTCATTGCGTGACTGCGAAATGGAAGGTTGTTTGTTACCCTGGGGGAAAAAAACATGAAAACATTAACATTAACTACTTGTCTTTGGCAAAGACGACTGAAACCAGCATGAGAGGTGGCAGACCTTGGATCTAGCAGCAGGTAGTTAAAGCTGGACTTAATGACACCCTCTCTCCACTTTCTGTTCTGATCTGGTTGTTCAAACTGTTGGCACAAAGCCTGTTCATCGTCTTGGCACTGAGGCAGCTCAAAGGTCCTTAGGACTCTACATAATTCTGGACTGTAACCTGAATCTACAAATACAAAAATAAATGCTTTGACAGAAAATGGCACTGTGTATTATTACATTATGTAAGGTATGTTGACGTTCAATGGTTCTAATGAAGTACACTTACCAGTTTGTGTTTGGCCTAAGTCCTTTTCTCGATGTGGGGTTTGTGTCTTTGACTCTTGTAAGAGGCGACACAGCTTTCTCATGTAGGTGGGCCTAGTTCTACTGCTGATTGGACCAGGACTCGCCCCCATCTCTAACAGCTTTAATCTGAGCTCCTTGTCAGTCATGCCTTTAGTCTCTGAAAACAGACTGATCTCATCCTCTTTGGGCTCTTTTTCAGGGACTGTTTGGGGTTCCTGGTTCTCCTTTTCTGTGCTCTTGATCATGTCTCTGTGCATAGAGCGCCAGTCGTACAGGATAGTCTCCTCACTGCTGGTAGTGCTACACAGGCTGGAGCTGAGTGAAGTGTTGGCTGTAGGTGGGATGTGTGTTTCAATCAACTTGTGGCCCTGATCTGTATCAGTATAGAGGTACTCTACGGGATCATCCACATCCTGGATGAGGGGTCGTCCTCCTGGTGTGTAAGAAATATTAGCAAGGCTCCGAGGTCTGCTCCAGCCTGACAGTCTGCTCATGCTGTACCTTGGGGTGCATCCAGTGCCTGGAGTGCAGGGGAGATCTGAGTCTTCTCTGGATCTTCTTGGGGAAAAATAGCTAGAGCTGGATGAAGATGACACAGATTCAGGCTGAGAGCTACAGTCCTCAGTGATCCAGACTTCATCATCTTTCGCACTGAGAGTTTTATGTGCATTTGCATCTTCATTTGAATCAGTTTTGGAATCATCTGTATTTGTTAGATCATCACTTAGAAAGTCTTTGTCTTTATTCTTGTTTTGTATCACCTTTATAATCTCTGCAAGGTTTCTTTCATAGTCATCCATAGAAGTTTCTGGTTCTATCTCTAGGATAACTGTGTCACTTAGCGTTTCAACAACAGGTTCACTGATGGTGCTAGGAAGGATGAGCGTATCGGCTTGGCTGCCGCTTACACTTATTCCAGCCCTCAAAGTGCTGGACTCTATATCCTGGTCTTCATAAGGAACTGAGTCTCCTCCTCTGTTGCTGATGGGATAGTATGTTGTAATACAAGATGCTTGGGGGGCATTGGAAAGGTTTTCACTACTCTGAGACCTAGGTGTCTGCCTGCGAGATCTGACCGGAGTAGGAAGAGTGTCTTCAAAGAGGGATGAGGTGACAAAGAGGCTCTCTGGTGTATAACTTGTTCTCAGTGAACAGCGACTCAACCGTGAGTGTGTCCGGCCTGTCACAAAAGGACTTGGTGTAAAAGAAAGATCCTCATTAAATGTATCAGCATGAGGATTTTGTGTCATTGCCTTTGTCTCGGCAGCAACATTACAAGGCTCCTTTACATCACTGTTTTGGTGTTTTACTTCAGACAAGGAAAGCTTATTAAGACTGTCAGACAAATGTTCTCTGTTTTCAAATTGGGATAGATCATTTTGGAAATTGTCTTTCTGCCTTGTATATTCTGAAGCAGTGTCTCTGGAGTATTTAGGGTTAGCATCTATTATTCCTTTCTTTTCGGTCGGAAGATGTCTGGGTTTTGTAGGGTCCTCTAAAGCACTTGTGTAATGGTCACTATCACAGCTGCTGTAATGACTACTTGTAGTCCCACTGCTACTCCCACTGCCCAATTCTTCCAGAACCTCTTTTACATTTTCAGTCTGTTTTTCATCATCACGTTCATCTGAAGTCCAATGACCAATTACGGTTTTCTCTAGGTCCTCCTCTGTGCTCCCACTGCTTTCTCTGCAAAAAACATAAACATGATCCGGTGATGTGACATCAATTCCCTGCGTGTGTAAAACAGTGGCCAAGCGTTCTGTATCCAAGAAGTCAGAGTACTCTGATGGGTCAAAAGGTAAACTCTGAGGGGTGCCTTCAGCAGGTGCCTGTTGTTTGGCAGATTCAGGACTAAAAACAGGAAAGTATTCATCTACATCTCTGAAGGTGACACTCTTTCGGCTTGTTCGTCTGGAGTGCAGTGCTGGGATTGTGTTTCCTCTGGAGGGGATTCTGTCATTATTTGTAAACAAATCATTCTCCTTGACATCTGGTAATACACCCGTAGGTCTCACATCTGACATGCGAGTGCTTGATAGTATGGAAGGACCTTCAAATGCCCAACTGTTCCACTCCTGAGTAAAACCCCTTTTATTGTCCATGTCAGAAACTCGGTTTGATAATTCTCTGCCATTTGGCCTTTCATTCATGTGGCACAAGTTGGGAAATGAAGAGTGCCTTGTACTACTTAATGGTCCTTCACCAAAGTCACTTATCCTTGATGAATGAGAACTAAAGCTGAATTCTGAGTCCAGGTAGCTGGATGTGTCTGTCTGGTCAGAATACACAGCTATGGAAAAAAATTGTTAAAAGTTAATTAAACAAAACACAATTATTGTATAAACTGGCAAATTCACTTTAAAAAATAAAATAAAATAAGATTAAGACATTAAATGCAATTCAAAGTGTCTTTTTTATCAGTGAGAGAAAAAGCAGCATACAAACTCAGAGCAAGTTAAAAAAGAAGAATTACTTACAGTAATGAAAACGAGGCAAGTCCTCACCCGCCGTATCTCCTGAATCTGACAGATATTCTTGAAGGAGCTGTGCACATTTTCTGTTTTCCTGTTGCTCGGCAAGTTGCCTTGGAGTATTCCCTTCCTAAAAGTTCAAAGTAAGTAGTAAGCAGTAAAACAACCTGAAATAATTATAATAATTAATTAAAGCCGCAAGCGGCGATAAAGGCCCTCGCCTCCCTTGAGACCGCGAGGACACTTGTACTCGGAGGATTGCATTTTGTGCTTTAAAGCGTAAACTTCACGCTAATGTCAAATAACCGGGCCTGTGCTACTGCTTGAATCTTCTTCTGGCTGGAGCCTGCTTCATCACCTCAGGCCTGTGCTACTCCTGGGCTACACCACCTTGTAATTTAGAGTTAAAGGTCTCCACAATCCCTGGTTTTCCTGGGAGCTGTCTGAACCTTTGAAAATAATAGATTATGCTTGGGCTAAGGTGAGAAAAACAAAGTACTGGCTGGAGATTTGAGATGACTCAGAAATTGCTGCACCCCCCTGTTTAAAAAGGAAAAATGTAAATATTACTTGTCTAAAAGTACAAGTTTACAAGTTCCAAAAGTTTCTGAGGACTCTAGCCTTGGCTCTGGAGGGGCCTCCTCCAAAGGAAGGATCCTGGCAATTGGGAAATGGCATTTATTTCCCAAAGAAATGGCTGCCTCTTCACAGACTCATTACGACCACAGCCACAAATGTAACAAAAAACAAACTGATAACTTTTTTGGCACGTGTCTAGATGATACTCACCAAATTTGGAGCTGTTTAGATGAAAACCCTTTAACACAAGGGGTGCAATTTAGGTGGTCACGCATTCCACCCAACAGAGTAGAATTCCTGTTGAGTTTAGGGTGTGGCTATCATAGACTTGGGACTGGGTGCACGTGGCAGAGTGGTTAGCACTCCTGCCTCACAGCAAGAAGGTCATGAGTTCAAAACCCTGGCCGACTCTGGTCTTTCTGTGAGGAGTCTGCATGTCCTTCACGTGTTACTGTGGGTTCTCTCCGGGTACTCTTCCTCCCACCATCCAAAGACATGCATGAACAGGTCAATGGTCAAATCTAAAGTGTCCCTAGTGAATGGTTGTTTGTCACTGTCTATGTCTAAATGTCAGCCCTGCGAATAACTGGCCACTGTCCAGGGTGTACCCTGCCTCAGGCCCAGAGCTGCTGGGATAGGCTCCAGTCACCCGTGACCCCTAACGGGACTAAGCGGTAGAAAATGAATGAATGAATTCCATAGGCACAATGTATTTTCCTTTTCCAGGGGTCGCCACTGAGTCATTTTTCATTCTTTTTCCTCAGGGACTTCAAATACGAACATTTTTCGCCGGGCTTGAATTTTGGGGCCAATAAATTTGACCTTTCGGTGCACATTTACTGGGTCTAAATTGAGGATCATTTTGCAGAAAAATTATAATAAAAAAAATATATAACTCGAGCAAAAACCACAAGAAAATGCGCTGTCTATTGAACACACGTGTTTAGCATATTGTGCCTACGTTTGGTGTCTGTGTAATGAAGCAGCTATTTTCTGTTGTTTTTTTAAAACATCTTCAATTCAAAATGACTGCCTTCCCATGTGTGATAAGGTGTGGTCCCCATTGGCTTTTTTGTTCATAAGCCCATGCTGGATCTGTGTACCAAGTTTCATTTGCCTACGACAAACTAAAATTTTCACTTCCCATTGACTTTTTTCACATATTTGGGGCATTGCTATGGCAACACATTTATAGATAGGGGGTGGTTGTCATTGGCTTTTATGCTCGTCATGACATAAGAGATGTGTGTACCAAATTTCATGTCTCTATGACAAACTAAATTCTTGGGTCCCATTATAAGTTTGTAGAGGGCGCTGGAGAGCCATTTCTAAAAATAACCCTTTTATTTACATATCTTTGTGTTCAGGGTCCCATTATAAGTTTGTAGGGGCGCTGGAGAGCCATTTCTAAAGATAACCCTTTTATTTACATATCTTTGTGTTCAGGTCATGAATGTGCACCTTTTTGAAACGCCCTTTTGGGTCCAACTTGATCCGAGAAGGCGTTAAGAGAGTTAAGGGATATTTTAATTCTACAAAAATGGCCACCTCGTTACAGGCTCGCCACACCCAAAAACAAAGTCACAACTTTGGTTGGCACATGTGTCTAGATGATATTTACCAAATTTGGGGTCATTTAGATTAAAACACAATGAGTTGCATCTTTTTGCGATTTAGGTGGCCGTGTGTTTCACCCCACATGGTGGACTTCCTGTTGAGTTTAGGGTGTGGCTGTCATAGACTTTTCTGTTTGCCCTGACGTGTCCTATGGATGTACCAAGTTTTTTATAACTAACTTATAGTCAGTTATCAACATATACTGATGCTATATTGATGTAATACTTAATAGTCAAAGTGATGATTAAAATGAACGATTTGTGCATATGTATGTATGAGCATAAATCATAACAAAAATGAAATATATAATTTCTGCTCAGCTATGTTTTTACATTATCTTTAATGTTGGGGTTGCCTCCATTGGTTAACAGTATTTTCAGATTTTGGTAGCATCCCCAAATGGCAGCAATGTGAAGAGGTGTCAGACCGTCCGACGATCTAAAATAAAAATACAAAAAAAGAAAACATCTCTTAATGATAACAAATACAAACACAATTTGCCAAAAATTCGTTTTTTAATTGCTCCAGTACATCATTAACCATACTTGACATTTGGGTCAGCTCCATGCTGAAGCAGCATTTTCAAACAGCGCATATTTTTCTCAGTCTCTTTGCCAACAGCCAGGTGTATAGCAGCCACCCCTCTGTTACCCACAACATCAGCCCGGGCTCCTTGTATCAAAAGCTGCTGCACAAATCTAAGATAACAGATGCTTGTTGTTATTGGAATGTCTATTATGTAATAAAATGTTATTACAAATTCATGTTAATAATAGAAAATAAGAGAAAAAAACAAACAAGCATTAACAATGACGATAAAAAAAGTTATTATAAAGAACTGTAATTAGAGGAGCTTCATTTGTAAAATAGTACTGCTTGGATAAAAGAGCAGCAAACACAAAATTGTACAAATTGCTCCCTAAGGTCATTAAAACTTGCAATAGGTATATTTAATATGATATCTCATATATCATTAACAGAAACAGTGAGATAACATTATTCTTTCAAAAACACTGCAGCCAGTCAACATGTTCTATAGACTCACATCTGTCTCCTATAAACAAAGGACATGTCTGGATGTCTGGATATTTACCTGGGGTCTCCATTATTCACCGCTTTTGAAAGCTGACTTTCAAGCCTTTTGTTCCTTCGGTCCATGGTCTAAATTATTCAGGTTGAAAACAAATCAACAATATCTGCAAAGGCTTATTCTCCGGAATGACCCATAGTTTTTAGGATCGCGTTGTGTAGCATGCTATTGCTAACCTAGCTGATACAAACTCGAGCGAGAAGAATACATCCCGTAAACATTTGCATAAGTAAGGGGTTGCTCTTAACCTATTACTGCAAAATAGGTTTAAAACACAACCAAGTATTTTGGTGTTTTACTGTGTGTTACGCATAGATTGTAAAAATAGGTGTTACGGTACGAGTCTACAAATGGATTTCAATTAAATTTCCCTCCACGTTCAGATTCCTTCCCGTTTGCTCGCAAAACAGGAAGTCCCGCCCACTCACATCTATAATTGGGCAATGGCAGAGCCCTTTAGATAGTTTGACTAATCAGGAGCTTCATCTTACTCACCGATTCTTGCGCTTTGTATTCATAAGGGATCCGTTTCAACAAAGCAGTTAACTCAAAATTGTAGCCTACTTAATTTCAAAGTATTCATAGTTACTTTACCACTTCTAGTAGGCTATGCCTTCTCCCAGATTATTTTGATTTGATCATTCATTTTAGAATAAACCAAAGAAAAGGTTTGAAAATGGTCTAATCTAAATATGACAAGTTTACATCCACCATGTGCCTTGACTTGATATGAGTCAACAGAGAGCAGGCCTGCTACGACTCTTGTTTGTTATTGTTGTGTTATTATATTTACTATATTAACAATGCTTTTTTAAAATAAATAAATAAACTAAACTAACTAAACTATTTAGTGATATTCAACACAAAATTATCTAGCCATTTAGCTGAACCTGCAAACAAGGAAGACAATGTTATCAATTATTTTCCCTTTATTGAATTTAACAATGTAATTATGAAAGAAAAAGTTTCAATACATTTACGAGTTTATTACACAGTGGCACTTGTGCGATTATACAGCTCTAATAGCAAAACAATGTGTAATGCGAATAATTTACTATTATGTTAATGTTTGAAATAACATATGCACGTCTCTATTAGCTTCAGAAATTACAGACGTAAAGCAAAAGACCCATTGAAACAAGTAGTAAACTAGAGTGAATGGATGCTGCGTGGCTGGCCTCGGGAAGTTTGCATTCTTCATAGGGGTCAACACAAGCAGCATATGCCATGACGTGAGCAATGTAGTTTTGCTCTTGGACTCCATGAAAAAGGTGGGACATGGGACCTTTGGCAAAGATGGCAACATCATCAATGCCGTGGGTTTCTGAATCCAGGGGGACAGGAGCCTGCTGTCGGTAGTTATTTTGCACTGAGGGAAAAGAAGCTATTAGCTAAGCTGTGGCACTGAAAATGTAAGAATCATAATTGTGCTCTAAAAAGGTTTTTTTTTTTTTGTTGTCTTGTTTTCACAGTATTATTCAACACCACAAGATGGGGCTATTGCATCACTTTAGCCTTTCAACAAAAAGTAGCTTGCTTACTTGAAATGGACTCGTTGACATCTGGACGTCCATTTGTTCCATTCCGGTATCCGGGTCCGTTTCCATACACAGCTGTGGTAAAGTGCTTTTTGTCATCAGCTAGTGTGCGAGACAAACCTGTTCCATGGGATGAATGTAACTATAAATGGCATTTGTGTTTAAAAATCCCTATTCATCTTTTGACAGTTTAAGATGTTTACCCAAAACTGGATTTCCTCTGACAGAATATCCTCCAAAGGCAAAAACATGGGAGTGATCAGCAGTGACTACAGTCAGGGTATCCAGCTCACTGGTGAGTTCAGCTGCTCTGCCAATTGCTCGATCAAGCTCAACAGCTTCATAGAGAGCTCTTTTGGCCATTCCGTCATGATGGGCATGATCGATTCTCCCCCTTATAGTCAAGTAGTATATGTTTTGTTATTTAGTAATAGTCTCCTAAAGTTTATTGAATTAAATGTAATTTGTTCAAAGAAATGATGTTGCATCTATAATGTAAGCAAAATCATATGATAACATGAGAGACAGAAACATTTTAATACTTATCTTCCACAAAAAGGAAAAATCCTTTGGGGTTCTTTCCTAGAATCTTGATAGCTTTCTCCACCATCTCGGTAAGGGATGGGTCCATAGATGCATCACGATCCAACTCATAGCGACAGTCTTTTGGCTCAAACAAACCTAAATGTACAGAAAAAACAAATGTTACTGTAATATGACAACTCAAGGGTCTCATCCTTTTCAATAATGTCTGGTATGTATGTAATCCTTGGGCATAATTTGAGCGGGTCAGCTTAAATGATCTAAACTTATTTTGTTTGATACCTTTTAATGTGAATCTTTATACAACATGTTGACTTTAATAATGGTGTATTGCTCTTACCCATAAGAAAGTCTGTACTTTCTGGCTTAACCTTATCAAACTCTGCTTTGTTCCAAACATATTTTACCCTCTGTAAGCCATAAAGGAAAAAACATGATAATAGATAGAAATGGGAAATAGATGCATTGCAATCATGCAAATATTTTATTATCAGAATACTGTATGAAAGAGTTTACCTTTTTATTTTTCATCCACTCTGCAACAAGATTTTGTCCATCTATTCTATCTCCTTTTTTGGATGGATACTCTGGATCTTGTACAGTTGGGAAACATGTATTGACGCCCTCCCCCAAGAATTACCTGTAGTGATTGCATGGATTATTAATCATGTATAATATGTAAATGTTTAATGAATTTTACAAACAGGCTTATTATTACATTTATTTCCGTATTGTGAACCAGCTGGTAAGCAATGTCCCGGCAGCCATTCAGGACAGCCTCAGGGGTCAAATTGGCATCTGAGTACCAGCCTCGATCGGCGGTGTGAGCGTAAGATGCACCAGGAGAGGCATGTTGGACCCGGGTTGTGGTTACAATTCCCACAGATTTTCCTAAACCACAGAGCAGTGAGGTCATCTTTTAACAGACTCACTAGTGGCAAAAGATCAAGAGTTGGCAAAAACAGTTCTCTCACTCTAGAATCTTTGTAAAACTGTAACGCATGAGTAAAACATTGATATGACTGACTTACCTGCTTGTTTGGACCGATGTAAAACAGATGCCACCTCATTTCCATAACTAGCACTACAGTTGTATCTCGGGGTGGATGCAGAGACACCCAGAGTTCCATAGTTGGCCTTTACGCCACATAAGTATGCTGTAGCTGTACCGGCACTATCTGGCATCTGCTGGTCTACATTGTATGTCTACAGATGCCAAAAAACACATTTAAATATTGGATTAGATCTGGGACAGGAATATAGGTCTATTGTTTACCCCTGCAGTAAACGGACTGGCTCAGTCATGACTGACCTTAGACAGTGCAAGGTGAGGAAATGTATCCATGACTAAACTCGTCTCTTCCCCTGAATGTCCTGCCAGTTGTCCTTTGAGAATTCGGGCTGCTGTCACTGTTGGTACACCCATACCTGCAAACAGGTGGTCATGCAACTGAGTGTTAGATAATATCAGAAACAACACAGCCATTGTGCTGCAGGAACCGTATAAGCCTAAGCAGAAATTCTAAAGAGCAATGAAAGACATTTCAGTTGTACTTTTTGTGAAAGATCATAATTAAAACTTAAACCTGCTTGATGAAAGCATTTCTAGTCTCACAGTAAAACAACATTGTAGCCATACTATATTTAATGTATAATTTAAAAATGCTATTAAGAGCCAGAGGTGAAAATATCCCCTCTATTATTCCAAAGGTTTTACCCAACCAACTCATGCTACACGGACTTAACTTTAGTATGGTTACACCCATACCTCAGATGATGTTTTTAAACTTTACAACAACACAGCCAAAGCATTTTTATCTCCTCTTGAGTGCACAACAACTACTTACCACTGCAATTATATTTTTTTAAACATAGGACTTATCAGTAAATAATCTGTTATTGATCAATCTGAAATGCACATAAATCATGGTTATCAGCAGAATGTGGACTGTCATAGGAGCAGTCTGCCGTAATTTCTAACCATAAAGTTTTAATTGAACTGATTTGCTTTGGAGACATTCTTCTGGGAACCTTCCTGTTTATTTTCATTTATCAATTACACAGTAATATGTTGGTGTCTTTAAACAAAATATAAATATGATTATACAAACTAAACTTGTGTGAGTCATTGTGGATAAGAACTATGAAACGTCAAATAATAATATTTATGCAATCATTATCTAAAGTGACAAAGCTAACTATACCATTTTGGAGTCTCATATACTGTAGCTTCTTTTTGTCTCACCATCTCCCAGGAAAAGGATGACGTTCTTGGCCTTGTGCAGATTAGGCTGAATATTCAGGGCAGTGTGCAGAGCCTGTCTTCCCTTGTTGTTCCAGTAGCTGGCATGAAGTTCGTCCTCTGTATGAGAGAAATGAATATTATCCTCTGGCATTTGAATACAATTGTTTAATTTGCACTGTTTCTTCATTATTTTCATACAGACAGACTTTCTAGTTCCTGTTGTATTAATGTGAAAGTGAGTGGAAAGATGAACAGTGACACAAGTATGCTTCATTATAGCCTTTTTCATATGCATATGTTATAATGTAACTCAAAGCTAACTGCAATGGGCAGAATGTTCATGCCAGTTTTTGTCATCAGTGCATGTTACAGTGTTAGAATGAAAATACTGACAATGTTAGTTAGGTAATGCACAAGTGATTGCCTTTTTATTTCCTTTAAAATAAGTTTGTTTATCATTCCATGTCAAGTGATAACTTACCCGAATAAGACTTTGTCCATTCCACCAAAGTTAAAGTAAGTAATCCAATCAAAATGAATGTCTGTTTGCTGGCCATGTTGAGGACTATATGTTTAAAAACATTTGAACCCAAGACTCTCCTGCTCACGCTTTATAGCAGCAGTAAAGAGTAAAGGGCACTTTTATCTTCAGCATGAGTAAATGGTTATATACACAAGGCTATGAGCGGGTGTGACAGAAAAAAGGTCATTCTTTATTTCCCATAGCAACATTTGCAAAAACACTATAGAAATATACATTGTTTAAAAATATTCAAGTAAAATAATCCAAATAGATATAAAAGTTCAACAACGATCTGATATCAAACAGACTGACTATTTGGACAAAATGAGGTCATTGTATCTTCCAATCTTCCAAGCGACATGTTTTTATTCCTGAACGACACTGCATAATCTTGGATACACCCTGCGAGCATTCTTCAGGTCTTGTTTTTTTGCAGTCCACACAATGGCAATGCATCATCAGTTACCAAAAGTGTCATAAGTTGTACAATCAAGCTTGATTATTACAAATATTTTATAGCAAGTCGCAGTAGCTCCTCCCCAATATTATAGCTCTTGATATTTAAATGCATTCAGCACCGATTGCTAAAATGACAATCTTACTGTTGTAGTGTAATCTGCAAATCCACTTTGATTGTTACCTTGCACACAAAGTACACATATATATATGTATTTTCTCATTGCCTTCACCAGCCTGTGTCTTTAGTCGCTATAGAAATGCACAGTGCATTAGTTGTCTGCATGATTGAAAACCACATATGTGTGTCATCTAAAAAGCCATAAAAGGCTGATGATGGCTAACAATACATTCAACTGCATATTTTGACTATTAGCAGAGTTGTGGCTGTGAGCTTGTGGAGGACAGTTCTTATATGGGTCTAGGCATGCAGCATAGGCCATGACATGGGCTATGTAGTTCTGCTCCTTAACCCCATGAAACAGGTGAGCCATTGGGCCTTTGGCATAGATGGTCACATCTTCACCACCGTGGGTTTCAGCGTCCAGAGGTACAGCAGCCTGCTGCATGTACTCCTCATCATCTGAAGGCAAAAAAAGAAAAGGAAAAGGTGTTAATAATAATAACATAACCTCTGGTCTAGTCTGTGACCTGAAACACATACTGAAGGATGAGAGTTATTTTATTCATTATGTATGGTTGTATTTAATGAGTAGAAATGGTTTGAAAGAACATTTCTAGGTGGATACTTTTTTATTTTTAATGTATTATGTAAATGGATAATTCCCAAAATTTACACATGAATTAAATTACAAATGAACAAATTAGCAGATTGAGACAGTGATGGACCAGCTGTCTACAGAGGTGGTCAATAAAGTTACTACTTTAAGTAGGATATTGATATAGTAGAGCAGTGGCAATGCAGTGCATATTTAGGCTCAGAGATGAAGGTTAAGTTTTACTTTAGAACAATGTTAAAATAACTTTTTTGCACACATCTTTAAAATTGTTTACTGACAAATGATAATTAAAACTTGTTGCAGCGTGGCTATGTAACAAATAAGAGGGCTTTCCTCAAATTAACTGTCCACTTACTTACAGTAAGTAGATCTTGAGATCAAATACAGACCAATCATGGCAGCACATTTGGATAGTTGTCAGATTACATTTGCCCCTTAGATGTTTCTGTGGTGTGCTGAGAATTTTCTGTAATTGTCATAATTAAAAATAATTACAACATTTCAGTCCCACATGTTTAACCCACTCTGACCCTTCTATACAGGTTCTGAACATTTTTAGACAAGGGAAAGCTCAGATATTTTGAGGTAAAATCATTAAAATCGTGAATGGAAAACTTCAAATCATATACTCTGCCCATTGATACCAAGGTGTTAATAACACATACCTGACTAGAATTTACATGTTTCGTTTCCCTGTTTTTTTGTTCCAATTACCCCTGTTACTTCTTGTTCCAAAAAAGACCAAACTAGGAGTTTTAAAAGGTAATTTAGCCCAGCACGGCAGGATTTCCACATATAAGCACACAGACTCATGCAATGACTAATGTGAATGGTGCAGAACAGAAGGAGGAAGAGGATTACTGCTGACCAGTGGTTCAGAAAGAGTTGAAGTTAGGACAAAAGGTCCTGTACATATTAAGTTCTATGTTTGAGAGAAAAGCATGAGTCTGAGTTAGCCATAACCACATCATTTTCCCTGTCTGTAGGCACATTAGCACACACATCTGAAACATATTAGTGTGTACTTACAGTAATCCACCATTGTGATGTTTTCTCTGGTTCCGTTTATATGAACATAACCAGGGCCATTAGCATACAGGATACTGGTGAAAGGCATTTTGTCATCAGCCTTCTTTGGAGCCAGACCTATATTGTTACACAATGGTATACAAAAGGTGAAAAACACAGGTTAAACTCTGTACATCTTGGATGCCAATATACAAATCAAGTTAAAAAAGTATAAAAATTGTCTTTAAATGTTCCACTTATAGCTAAAGGTAGCATGTAAACATTGGTCTGTGGGTTAATTTTGTAGATTGGGAACTTTACCAAAGATTGGATTCCCCCGAGGTGTGTTTCCTCCAAATGTGAAGACATGGGAGTGGTCAGCAGTGACTACAGTAAGGGTATCTGATTCTTTGGTTAGCTGTGCTGCTCTGTGTATTGCTTGGTCAAACACCACGGCCTCTGTTAGCGCCAGCTTGGCAATCCCATCATGGTGGCCATGATCAATTCTCCCTCGTAAAAAAAACACAATTAAATTAGAGCCATGGTGTTACTGTGTATTCAATAAAAAAGAGGATTAATAATATGGCACTTATCTTCCACAAACAAGAAGTATCCTTTAGGATTTTTTCTGAGGATCTGAATGGCTTTCTCGGTCATCTCAACAATTGAAGGGTCTCGTGTGATGTTGCGGAAAACTTCAAACCTCATATCTTTTGGTTCGAACAGACCTTAAATTATTGACACCATTATTGACATTCTGTTTTTAGGTATTTTACATAAATCTAATAATGTGAGGCTTTCAACATTAGTTGGAATTTGAACCACTAGATTACATCTATTAACTGGAATAATGGGAGCTATAAAATAAACTATAAATGTTTTGGTCTTGCTCACACTTGTATCTGAATCATTAGTGCAAAGAGCATGCTGTTTTTATTGATGTGAGCAATAATTCGGTTGCATGATTACTTTACTTGGCTGTAAAGATGAAAGTTTACCTTACTGGAAACTCACTGTTTTAAATCACTTGTGAAGGTTTTGGAACTAAGATAAGAAGCTATTAACTGACTGGGTTAAAATATGTGTGTGTACATTGTTGCTTAACACACACCCATTAGCCGATCTGTAGTTCTCACATTTATTTCATCAAACTCTTTCTTGTGCCAAACATAGCGTGACCTCTTGTTCTAAAACACAAATCAAAATCAACACAATTCTTGGAAAATATAATGTAGCATATAATTTAATGCAATATTGATACTAATACTTACTGGTTTAGCCTGGAGCCACACATCAATCAGGTTTCTCTTGTCTTTGCGATCTCCTTTGCGAGAGTTGGAGGTGGGGTATTCAGGGTCTGGAGTGCCCTTGGGTGTCATGTACATTCTGCCTCCGCCCAAAATCACCTTCAATGGAAGACACAATACAGAGATACATCACCATCTCTCAACAAACAATTACAGTTTGTAATCATTAAATGTTATATATATTATATTATATTAAAGACTTTACATATAAAGACTTACATAAAAATTACATATTACTGTGATTACAGTAATGCATTATTCTAAACAGTGCAATATAATATATTATTATTACTCAGCACTCTGTTTGTGTGGCATATTTGTACATACATCAATGTCAACATTTGTAACCAGTTGAGTGGCGATGTCAACACAGCCCTGTTGTCGAGCCCTGGATGGGAGGTCAGCATCACTGTACCAGCTGCGGCTCACAGAGTGGGCGTAAGCCGCGGCTGGAGAGGCATGCTGGACACGAGTTGTGGTCACTATACCAACAGATTTACCTGGCCATTAAGAAGACATCAGCAGTTTACCATTTTATTACAAGTAGACGTTGATTGATATGATATGAAATTGGACTGGACGTTTTGGACATTGAACTGTAATTACTGAAGTAGCTACACCAAACTTATCATGTAGATTGTACATATTGTGATAAGGACTCATTGGAAACCCACTTCATCTTTCCAATAGCTTACTACAGTGACAGGACTGTTAGCCTACCTTTTGCTTTTGCACGTTGCAGCACCGAGTAGACCTCATTACCGAATGTGGTGTTACACTCGTAGGCCACAGCCATTGCACTGAGTCCCACTGTCTTAGCATTGGCCTTGACCCCACAGTGGTAGGCTGTCGCTGTACTTGCGCTGTCCGCCACCTGCTTATCTACACTGTAGGTCTAAAAAAACAACAGGCAGAAAAGAATAGATGAATGCCACCATATAGGCATTAAACATTAACTAACAGTTTTTCCCTTCTCTCTTGAGAGGTTTGATTAAGCCGCCAGATGTAATCTAAAGAAAGTCCAAATGATCTAAAACTCCAATTTTAAAATGTTTTCTGTTTGCTTGAGTACACTATGTGTACACTATGTTAGGATTGACCCAGAATGACCTTTAACGGGACATTTAAAAAGTCATTTATTAGAATTTTAAATATAATTACATGCGATTAAAAGCTATTTAGTTTTGGCCCAAGACCCATCATTAACTCAGTGTTTGCCCACTGTTGGGGAACAGTTTGGGCACGCAGATGACCAATTTAAAAATCTTTATATTTAAATAGTCATGGCTGAGTTGAATGATTTGCTAATGTTGTTTTGTTTGAAAACCCCATTGCCATTACTACTTGGTGCGCTTCAGGACCAGATGAGGACATTTATTTTGATGTCCAACACCTGAAGACACTTAACTGGTTGTTGGACACATTTGGTGCATTTTCTTGCGACTCTCACTAGACACTAGACACTAGACACTAGAACGTCACTAGAAAGTACAGTTACTATGTGTCTTCACACTGGTTCCTTCAATAAGTCATTTTGTCCAGGATACAAAGCCCCTTTGAGATCCAAAGGTTGAAAGGTTAAACCCCGTTAAGTGCAGCGCTTGGCAGTGGTAAAAACAATGCAAATCCACACAGTCAGGTACTGGCTCTAATGAGGGTCTACTGATTACCAATGCAGCCACAAACTGCTGTGTCATCCAATTTTATCTTTTAATGATATCTAACAATTTAGTTTTGGCCCAAACGCTGAAAAAGTAATTTGTGACAATTTTGGATTGTTTTAATTTGTCTTTGTAACTCAGAGGTCATTAAGGGGAGAGAAAAACTAAAATAAGTGTTTGATAACATAGCATTTCACTCATTTCCAGATACAAACGACAAAACAGTATTTAGTATGAGTAAGAGGGGCATAATTATTACTGTATGTAGTCTACTTGTTTTGTAAATACATCACAGAAATTATACAAATTGGTGTTTATGACTATGATGTAATGATGATAGGATCCAAGATCCAAGTGACACTTTTACCATAGAGTTAATGGCATGACTTGTAAAGGAGACTTGTAAAGGTCAGCTGTGTTGATCCATTACCTTTGAGAGGGCCACATACGGGAAAGTGTCCATTGCAAGAACGGTCTCCTCTCCAGACTTCCCTTCTATCTGCCCTCGGAGTATTCTGGCTGCTGACACAGTGGAAACCCCCATCCCTAGAATGATTGACAGGTAGACAAGACATTCACAGAAAATGTTAGTTTATATGGGGGACTGGAACAGGGAAAGGAAAATAATTAACAACTGAACAATTTGTCACTGGAGGTGTTTTTACCATCATCGAGTTTTAAAGCTTATGTTTCTATGGCCTGCGTTTTGAGAAGCCTCTATAACTGTCATTTTGAGGGAAAAAAAGAGCCTGTAAATCTCTCTGCAAACAAAGTCAAAGGCCATTAGCATCAACTCAACCCATAATTTGACGGTGCATTTAAGGTTGTGGTTTTCTAGGAAAACACATTTTCATACAGAATTATTACACTGTGTAACCTTGACTCTACAGGTGACTATTCACACAGTATGCCCCTGTTCCTGAGTTTATTTTATTAATACGCTTAACTATTCTTGTAGTTGGATTATTTATATCACAACTAAAACTAAAAGCAGAGTCTGGGTTGGGCATTAATAGAGAATCCACAAAAACTTAGCACCCACAAAAAAAGAGTGTATTTAATGCATAACCACTTCAAAATGTTTGTCCCGCTAAACTAAACAATATTATTTGGATGAACATTCTCTGTGCCTTGATGAACCACCATGTTTACTAAAATGGCCATATAAGTTCCATCATAACACCTGACTTCATCAAGACAAAAATTACAAAATGAGTTGTTTAGGTTAAAATCATAGTTATTACAAGCCTTAACGGTTATTTTCTGTGTTTAACAAAACCACAGCCCTACTCTCAACACCTTCATTGTTGACACTCAATGCTTCATCAACACTTTCTAACACATGCTCACTGTATAATCATCTTGACAGTGACTGTCCTACCGTCACCGACGAAAAGAATGATGTTTTTGGCCTGATGTTCCAGAGGGCGGAGTTTCAGAGCAGCATCCAATGTGGCACGGGCCTGAGCATCCCAATAACCGGGCTCCTTCTCATGCTCATATGCGTCTGCTTCTTTGAAAAGAGACATTTATTTGTGTTTGTCAGAAGAATAATTAGACTTTGTGATATGACATTGCTGCATGAGAGCATATGTTATCTGAGAAGCTTAATATCTTGCACTCATAAAATAACAGCTATGTCTTTGCTGACAGGGTTTATGTTTGTTTACCAAACTGCTATTTTGTTTAGCTGTTTGATCCTGTTTGACCCCACCTCTGTTGACACTGAAACTGACCCCCACCCATTGGTTGTTGTCCCCTCCAGGTTTTACTTTTCTAAAGAAGATAAAAAGTACTTTATTGGACATCATAAGACATCATAAGATTATATTTCTAAACAGGCAAGTGCGCAAACCTTAAAGATGAAGGTTTAACAAAATCAAAGACATATTCATCATGTAACTTGGTAAACACTGTGACCTTAGTCAACATTTTGTGTGATGAGAACTCTTCAACCACACAGTTTTCTCTGGCTGTTTCTTAGTTTTTTCTCTAGTTTTCTTTTCCTTTTTCAAGGTTAACACCTGATTTTTTTTTTCCCCCAGATGACTGTAAAAACCCATGAAAGTTTCCTTTTTTTAATCCTGAAAAATAAAACGCTGGCTAATGGACAATTATTGTGTTAAACTATACATTTCCATTCATGCATTAGCTTGAAAGCTGCTTACTTTGTCTCTAGTGCAGCTGCTTTATGCTCTTTTTTCCCACCAGGTGTACCTCCAGCAAATTTATTGACAGCTGATGACACATGGATAGGTGTTGTTTCCTTGCATGCTATGCATAAAATGTTTCATTATGGAATTATGTTTCTGTGCATCCATGCCCATTGAGAAGCTCCAACTTCCATAAGTCTATCAGAAACATTCCTCTGTCTAAACATCACCCCAGACAAGAAAAAATAAATAAAACAAGTACATGCCACATTTGCAGAAACAGGTAGATAAATATATACTTACACAACTGCCAAAACCAGTTTTCTATTTTTACCTTTCCCATCTTATACCTGCTCAAGTCTCTCTGTGTCCATTTGTCCACCCACAAGGTGCTGCTAATGTCCACTGAGCAATAATAGCCATGTTGTCCCCTCACCTTGGTTGTCCACAGTATCCCAATCCAAAGCTAGCACGACGGGGCCCAGAAGGAAGAGTAAGAGAGTGGGGGACCTTCGCTGCATTGCTAAATCCAAGTAACCTACAAGATGATGAACATGTGAGCTGCTGCCTAGACCTCGGGCCCTGCCTTTTTAAAGCCCTACTGGGTGTGTGTAGTAGGGATGGGCTTACTTTCACAAAAAGAGGGAAGGGAGAATGTGAGGAAGAGCAGAGAGGGGGAGAGAAAGAGACCACACAAGAGCAGCTGAAGCACCCCACCACAGCCCCTTGACTCACTTTGATTCCTGCAAATGCCCCTGTTTTATTGTTTTAAAAGGTTGCTTTAATTTAGTTTGCTCTCTTTTGCTGTGCTCTCTCATCCCCTTCACGAGTAAGTGTGATACAAATTCACATGGTCCTTTGAAGTGGTAAATGTATAATGGGTTTCTTTTTTATGCAGCACTTGCTTTAACAGCAAAGGGGAAAAAAGAGAAGCTAACCAATTTGTGTTGGCATTCATCACAATACAAATCATAACCATTTCTTTTTCCATTTGTCATCCCCATCCCCTGGAAAAAACAGTCCAGTAGAATGGGGTCCAGGCTATTCTTGAGAATGTCATGATTGAGTCTTGATGGGCTCTGCTTTTCATGTCAGGAAAATACTCACATTTCCATTCCCTCTCTTTTGAATCTTTGCATTTAAAAGACCCCATTTTTTTTTCCTTTTTGCCAAGTCGACTTGGCTGGTTCATTTGTGGGAAGTAAAGCAAGGTTAGCATTTTTCCTTAGTGAGGTAGTAGAAACGGCCTGCAGAATAAAAATGTCTCCTCAAACATAACAGTTAATGTGTGAAATGAGATGAGATGGGCCAACTTTGTTCCACACGGTCAGAGGAATCAGATTCCATGCATCCAGTTCTCTTCTAGTGAGTTCAGCAAGGCTGGTTACAACATGCATCCTTCTACAAGACCTTTACTTTGAACTGAGGGCTCGACCCATTGTCCAAAAGGATTTGCAGTTAGTCACATGTGCCTAATTTGACTGCAATAAAATCATAGCAGCAATCTTGCTAAAGAGGCCTCACATGATGCGATCCACACCACATGACATGGAAATGCCCGCAGTGGTGTGCAGAACGTGTGGAGGCATGTCTGTCCATTTGTTATGGGTTGGCCCCTGTGAGAGACGCCAGCTTGTGTTGCTGAAAAGATTTGGGAAAGTTTCTTTAAAGACAAGCGTAAAAAGCTTGTGGCTGTTTTGGTTTTTAGCATGGATCATTGTTTCACTTAAAAGGTGCTTAGCTGCTTTTGTTGTGGGATTACATGATGAGATTGCAAGCTTGTGGGAAAGCACAAGTCATGGGAAATGTATTGATAAACGTGGGCAAAACAATGCACGACAGCAAATAAATCTACTCAACATTTTTAGAAATACATGCATATAAACAATAAACACAATGTTACATGTTTTTTTGTCTTTTTTCAAATGGACAAGGCTACCATGTGTTGTATTTATAAGTTATCATCATGTTAATTTACTTAAACACCATTGTACATGTGCTCTCTCTCTCTCACACACACACACACACACACGCACACTATCTTCTGAGTCAGATTCCTCTCAAAGTAAAATATGTCACAGTCCCCTCTACTTGCTGGGTTTCTCCCCACCTCTTTAACCTATAGATTGTGAAATTACAGCACTTAGCTCAGTTATGTGTGTAGATTACAACTCACAGGAACTGGAACTGTTTCATGTTGTCAATGTGAGGATATCAAAATACAGCATATAGGTGGGTGCTTCTAGACCACACAGCCACACTCGTGAGAGTAGCAATACAACTGTTTTTATATGTATATATATATATATATATATATATATATATATATATATATATATATATATATATATATATATATATAGAGAGAGAGAGAGAGAGAGAGAGAGAGAGAGAGAGATTTATCAAGTCTTTGACGTTTCTCAGTTATCCAGGTCATATTGAGGAAAAGGTTAAAGCAAAGGCATCTGGACTTGGTTTTCAATTTATGTATGTTACCTTTTTAATACTGTGTTTTATGGATGTGTGGAGGTATGTCGATTGAATGGATTGTGCAAATGATTTTCCATCTGGGGATAATAAACTTATCTGAATCTGAGTCCAACCTTTGTTTGAAAACCAGATTTTTTGTAATAAGAGAAACATTTCAAATCAGATCATGAAAGCTGCACGCTTGTGGAGAGGAACAGCCATTAAAAGGGAAAGTTAAAAAACTTTCCTCTTTAGCTCTTCCTACATTACGACTTAAAGTGTTTTTTATCTGCACTCTTCTTTAAAAATGTTTTCCTTTGTTTATAAATGTTGTAAATTGTCTGTTATTCCTGTAAAGCACTTTGAGTTACCCAGTGTATGAATTGTGCTATATAAATAAAATGGCCTTGCCTTGCCTAAAAGGAACTAGGAGAGTATCTCTACAGTATTCATTCATTCATTCATTTTCTACCGCTTAGTCCCGTTAGGGGTCGCAGGTGACTGGAGCCTATCCCAGAAGCTTTGGGCCTGATGCGGGGTACACCCTGGACAGTGGCCAGTTAGTCGTAGGGCTAACATTTAGAGACAGACAGTGACAGACAACCATTCACTCTCACATTCATTCATTAGGGACACTTTAGAGTTGTCAATTAACCTGTACATGCATGTCTTTGGACGGTGGGAGGAAGCCGGAGTACCTGGAGAAAACCCACGGTAACACGTGGAGGACATGCAGACTCCTCACAGAAAGACCGGAGTCGGCCGAGAATGTTTGAGTCGGCCTTCACGACCTTCTTGCTGTGAGGCAGGAGTGCTAACCACTCTGCCACGTGCACAAACTCTACAATATCTATCAGACAAAATTCTAGCTCAAAATTCTACCATTTGACCACTAGTCATAAAATGTTTACTGGATGAAGGAACTCAGTCGAGGTACAATTAGAAGTGAATCATTGGAAGACAAACATCCTATGACTCAACAGCTGCTACATACCGTGGTTGTATCCTTCTCGGAAACCAAAGAGCTTTGGGTTCCCGGGAAGGGTACAGAAAAGCGCTATATAAATGCACACTATTTACCACACCATTTACAACATCAAACACTGTGACAACTTTGAAAAGTGTGTCCCCTTAGATTTTAATTGCACTCATAAAGGAAATATGAAGTTTACCCTGATTAGACCACACTTAAAGACTAGTTTAACAAAACAAAGAATAGAAATGGTTTGTGTACCTTGTGTTTGTATATGAAAGCCTCTAACATGTGTTACATTTGATCACAGTTTGTTATGTCGATGACTTGAGAAGTACATGTTATGACATGGAAGAAAGTAAATTGCTGAAAAAAAGCATATGTCCAACCATAGACTTGGCTGGAGTTTTACAGCATGTTTAAAAAATACATTCCTTTTAGAATCATGTTACAGAGCATTGCCTTTCATGGGCACAGGGCGACCACTTCTAAATCTGTGTATGTGGTTTTTAGTATTTTCACCTTTACCCTTGTTTCTATCTGTCCAGACAGACAACAATACAACAATGCTATGCTATTGCTAAGACATAGAAATAACATGCAAACAGTCAACAGATTTCAATTGGCTATTGGGTAAATGCCAGATGAGAACTCAGGAGAGTCCTTGTTAATGCAGATGTGAACCGAATGAGTCCCACTGGCCACAGGTGATTATTGAACTACAAGGGCTGAACTATCCTTAGACTCACATGTAATGTCCAAAAAAAGAAGCAAACATTTGAGCTTTATTTAGTGCAATGGCAGGATAGATTTATTACAATGTCTAGCCATCACACTTCTTGGCTGTATTTTGGTTATTTTGGTTGTTTGGTCTGATACCTTTGACAATAACATACATATTTTTTTGCTTGTCTATTGTGGCCATGTCCCCATCAACCCTGCAGCAATTTTAAATATCTAAGTTAATACACAATGCAAACTGACTTGTATAGTTTATGGTGGTGCAGGTTTTTAACACATACAGCCTGATGTACCTGGTCAGATCAGAAAACCCTAAATACAAAAACTCCCATGCACAGAATGATTCTCATAGTGAGAAGAGACATGTGTTGAGTGAGAGGAGCTACACTGCATTCAGAGGCATTTCTCAAAGAAGAAGATCTCTGGCAAAAAAAAAACAATAGTTAAATATAAATAAACAAGACGGGGGTTTGTAACTTGTGGCAGAATAAAATTATTTCATTTTCCATGGTGCGTTTCTGTTTCAGTGAGTTCCTTTTTCCTGCATGGCCACCCAGGCATGATGCTCATGCTTCTGGGGAGAAAATTGTGTCAAAGGGGGAACGAGAGTCTGCAACTGGCGCTTGAGGTCAGACATTGAGTTTATTTTCCCTTGAAGCCTTCCTGAGAAAAGACAGGGCTCTATCCAAAAACATCCTTCTCTGCATCCACGGTGTCCACCAGGTGCTGACCAGACGCAGCCCAACAGGAGAAAAAAGTGAGGAGAAACACTTTTAGATTGGTCTGCATTTTTCATTTAGAGTCTGCCCCAGTTCATTTACAGTTTGGTCGTTTGGTCACAGCCTCATGCATGGATTAACCAAGGAGGCATTTGTCGGCACATGGACCACCCAGGGGACTGGTGAAAATCATAATTCCACAGCATCAGTGACCTGTTTGCAATTTGTACCCGCAATCTTGGCAGCCTTTACACAACACATGATCAGTTAAATCCCTAATGTAATGACAGAATATCAATCACGTTCTTCCTCAAGGATGTAAACTATTTAAAGTCTTAGAGAACAAAATTGAGCACATATTGTCCTTTGACTTTTAATTGTGTTAACAATGTGACATGTTGTCAACATTTTATTGAAGCCATTTTGTTTCTCAGACTGGATGCATCGAAGTTGATCATTGTCATCAAAAAATGGAAATCAAACAAATCAACATTATTTTTTCTATG
Organism: Perccottus glenii; assembly: GCA_024416835.2. Classification (NCBI taxonomy): domain Eukaryota; kingdom Metazoa; phylum Chordata; class Actinopteri; order Gobiiformes; family Odontobutidae; genus Perccottus; species Perccottus glenii. The sequence goes on along the minus strand of CM044559.2, from coordinate 19,709,993 downwards.
GTCCATTCCTGTTGTATATTGTAATGGTTGACTCAAAGAACTCATAAAAGTATTACAATTTTGATTTAATTGATTCTCTCTTTACTGTATATAACCCAATACGGTTGCAGATAGTTAACTAAAGATGTTTTTAACTATCATTCTTTTCGGAGATACTCTAAATTCACTTTCTTGAGTGTTGGATGTTTTCCTTAGACTTCCCCTTTATTTCATCTCAAAAATACAATACAATAGACTAATAAATTATGAATGCAATAAAGTCATAAAGCTAAATGATCCAAAGAAAATGCTTTCAAGTGGAAAACATTTATAATCTGCGTCCGTGAAAACACCCAAAAGACATCTGGAATAGCAGTCCAGACTTTATTATAAATGAATGTAACTTGATAGATATTGTAAATTAGCTGGCTGCAGACTGGTGAAATGCATTTCTTCCACTGCTGTGGTGGGAACAGACAGGCCATTGGATAAGACCATTGTTTAGCTTGAAGTGCTGAGTGTAAAGTTTTCTTTGTAGGGGTTTGGCCTACATCCCAAAAAGACAAATATAATGTTGAATTATTGTCACAAATGTGTCTTCTGCTGTTCTGAGCAACCACCTTGACCATTACCCTTGCGGTAATAAACATATAGATAATGACAGGTCAATGAAAAGGTAGCGTAAACAGTTATGGACATAGATAATTTCAGTTAATGTGTGAAATTACCACAGAGAATTGAGAATAGAGAATTGCCACAACATGCTGCATTTTCATATTATCTATATAGGTTTTAGTATGAAGGAGCCTGACAAACACTTGAATCAGATGAATGTACCTTTGCATATGAGGCTGGAAATATTAGAGAATAACAAGTGTCTCATGTGACTTGAACAGCACAAAAATAGGATTAAAGTCCAGAGGTGTGATGATGGTATCATCATCACTATCTTAGTATGTCACATTGACAGACAACTGAGAATTCATGCTTCTGAACAAAAACAGTCACTGACAGAGCCTTTAGTTTAGATTTGTAATTGAAAAATACATTAGACTCTTTTACATGCTGTTATGCATACAAACAGGTTTAAATATCTTTAAGGAAACAAAAGTTTGCATAATCACAATCAAATGGCTAGCTTTAGTTCAGTTAACTGACTATCCATTCAATTTATTTTACTTGTTTTTATATATATATCTCTACAGGATATGAATCTAACTACTGTCTTGTGTTTTGTTATAGGCTATTGTCACTAACACCAATGTGTGTGTAGGTTTATATAAGTATGTGCCACAGAAACAGTCATTTTATAATGACAGCATGTCTGGGGTCTTTACATCTGTCTAGGCTACATTTTCCATCTGCCAGTCTGACTGTTGCCTTCAATTAACCCTTAACAAAAACCAGAGCTGACTTTTTATTGGTGAAGCCATTAAGCATAGGCAAGGCCTTTTATTTCAATAAAAAATGTCTCTACAAATGGAATATTAAAGATTGGTTCAGGTTGGTCTTTATTTTGTCAAGGTTTTTCTTGTTGCTATTGTATGCCTGTTATAGTGTTACCCAAACAGCTACCACCACAAAACTTAGAATTCATTTACTAAATGCAATAAAAAAAGGCCTATTTTAATATATGGGGTGATTGAAAAAACTGAATTACCTGTAAAATAGAAAACAAAACCACCCATTCATGTCAGGCTGTCTACAATTTAAACTCCAGTCCAGTAGATAGCACTAATGTACTTTTGTGTGTCTCAGGCGGAACTAAGGGAGATAGTTCTAGAAAGCTCTAGAATGTTTCCGCCCGGCGTTATTTTGATCACGGACCAAGCAGTTATCAAAGCGGCGACGTTTTTTGTTGTTCTCTTGACTGTCACCTGCTTCTTTTTGTTACTTAACAATGGCTGTTCCGGGTAAAGTTATATTTTTGATTAAACATTCATCGCAGTGATGCAAACATTAGCATTAGTACCAACTGCACGTTAAATAAAATAGTTGCTAGCTAAGGCTTTAATTCAGCATGTCTTACTAAGAACTTGATATCTAAAAATTATGTATTCACACAAAATTAAATTAACATAAACTTCTTTCATGTTTCTTAAGATAAACAATTGTTTAGCATTTCTTAAAATAACCACAGGTAAACACTCAGTAAACTCATTTCTTTTCTACAGGTCCAAATAAGGATAATATAAGAGCTGGATGCAAGAAATGTGGATATCGTGAGTAGAGTTACATAAATAAACAGTGTTTATTCTACGGTTTGTGCCCTTGCATGCAAGTATGGCAATGTTTTGGATTGTGTTGTTTTTTTAGCGGGCCATTTGACATTTGAATGCCGAAACTTCGTCAGAGTTGATCCCCAGAAAGACATTGTTCTGGATGTAAGCAGCACCAGCAGTGAGGAGAGTGAAGATGATGCCCCTGTCCAATACAGTGAGAAGCTTTGTAAAGGTAAGTCTTTTTTTTTACCACCCAAAAAGCACTCCTTACTTCTCCTTAATGTCTTGAATAGATATTGTGTCTAAAGCTGTAGTCATATTGAAAAGTCCCCTGTAATGTTGTGTCATTGGTGTTTATCTGTCATTTTATTATAAAAACTTGGTCTATCTGCAATTGTGTAGGTTCCAACAATGATGACCGGAAAGCAAGGCACAAGCTCAAGAAAAGCAAAGACCGCAGGTCAAGAAAAAGGTAACGTTTTTCAACTCTCCCTTTTTAGTTTGTCACCTGTCATCTCTCCCTTAAGGGTAAATAATCTCACAGTTTTAAAGCCACATGAAATAAAAACAAAAAACAGTTCACATTTATTAGATTAAATGGTGCATCTATTTATTAAATGGCCTAATAAGTTTAAATTATTTGTAAACTGATGTTGCCTTTATATATAACCCAGGTAACATAAGCTAATATAAACTAACTAGACATTATTCTTATAATATTTCAACTTAAATCATGTAATATTGCACTGGTTATAAATTACATTATTTTCTTTTTGGGACATATTTTTACCTGGGATGGAGGAAGATTTAGTTTTTTGTTTTGACATGAGGAAATATGTTAAGATCTGGAAGCAGTATGTCTTACCCAAGCCTTTTTAATGGAACCCCTTAAAAGGTCCTCGAGTAGGGTCGCCGCCATACAGCGATATACTGCCGTCCACCAGAGGGCAGGCTCCAAGAGCGGAAATACAAGGAGAAATCCAATGGTGACTTTACAAGTGTAAAAATCATGTTTACAGCCTGGTACAAAAGATGCCTCCGGTCTCTAGAGTTAAGTTTTTACTACATGACAACTCTGTCATGTAGTAAAAACTACATTAATGTTAATATGTCCGTTTATGTTATCTGAAAACTATTGTTTTACTATGCAGTAAAACCAGAAAAGCACGGATGTAACCGCCATTTTATTGCCATAATGACAATATCGGTGAATAGGGGACCAATGGGCGGACGACCAATGACAGTATATACGTCCATAGTATATACTGTCATTGGTTTTACATGGCAGAAATGTTGATGTGGTACATTTTGTTTGGATAAAATGGCATTGTGCAAATCTGGTTGCCAAAAAAAGATCTAATGGACCTTGGTGCAGAACCTGGATTCTCACGAGACTCACACTTTTGCCGTTTTATTCAATTAGGTCCTCTTCATCATCAAGTGATGAGGACACACCTAAGAAGAAAAAGAAGAAACACAGCAGGTCCAGCTCTTCGTCTGAGAGAGATGATCAGACAATGAAAAAGAAGCTAAAAAGCCATAAAAAGAAAAGTAAAAAGGACAAAAAGGACAATGGAAAGCATGACAAAAAGAAGCAGAAAAAAAGGAAACCCGAATCTTCCTCCTCCAGCTCCAGTGAATCCTCAGACAGTGACTGAGCCCTATCTGTTTAGTATCTGAGTATTAACTCTGATTGTTTGGTCCTCATTGCTTTGTATATATTACAAAGGATTTTTTTTTTGTCACAATATTGGTATCATTTAAATAACTTCCACAATGTGCACTGAAACCAAACATCTTGCAAGAAAAAAAGCTTTGATGAAGCATATGGCATGCTCTTTTGCTTGTTCATTTGACTTTTTGATGTGCAGAGCAGAAGCGACTAGTGTTAACAGCATTCCACAGAAGACCAATCTGCGTTCTAGTTTTGTAAGAAATGAACTGTTTATATGTCTAATACAAATATGTATAAAATTAAACCAGCAACTTACACAATCTGCTTACAACAAAGTATACTTCTGACTCTTTAAAGGAAACGATTGAAACAATAATTAATAAACCATTTTTATCTTTGATTCACAATGGTTTGCGTATTATTATCTAATAGAAATGTTTTGACAGTCACAAAGGTTTTTTCTCTACTACACCTCTATTTGTATTGTAAGGTCAATACAATGTCCTGAAGAGGGCAGCAAAACACTTAAAATGTGGAGCTTCAAAAAACTCAGGACATAAAAAGAATATTTAAAATGTATAAATATTTACTTTACTAAAAATGTTGTATATTCAAGCTGTGCTTACTTTTCCATTGAAAAGCCAAAACCCCTTAATAACCATGCTTCTTGGTGTGGACGGGGAAACTTTGAATTTCCACTGAATCCAATGTCCATCTAGTGGTCAAGCCATGAATTTTCAGGGATTAGAATGCCCTCTGGTTGGTGGTATTATCTATTCAGAGAGGTTGCAATGAACACAGCAAAAGATTTAATAATATTTTTCAATCAATTATGATTCAAGAAAATGTACTTAGTAATGATACGCCTTGGCAAAATGTCAAACATCACTCCAATTTGCTACAGCCTATCTTTTGAGGTTATTCATCAAACAGAAAAAGCTTTATATGTCACGTCCTCACTTTCACTTCCCAGAACACATGTAGGACAAAAAATATATCCACAGCAATTCTTTAATCAAATAGGCAATAGTGAAACTGAATGTTGAATCCAGGACAGAATCAGCCTTCTCGTAAGCTCAAAGTGCTTTATTATTGAGCATAGAACTACTAAAATGGTTTGTATCAAGTTGTGGATGTCTGGAAGTCTCTCTTGTTTGATCTGTGCAATGTGACGGCTGTTTAGAAAAGCATCATTAATTTTCTTAGCCTTGGGAAAAGGGATGAGTTTTGAAATATGTGCAACAAGTTGACAGCTACATGCAGAGCAAAGCTGTTGATCAGAGCCACGTTTATGGCACGGCATACCATTCCCAATATGTTTAAGGTTTAGATTGTTAAAAGATAAAACAAGGACTAAAAAGCTCTCTTTATCAGACACATGTTTAAAGTACATGTCTTAGGAACAGCCATCTGTATTCTTCTAGTTTTTTTGACCAATTACAAAAAACAAATTGAATCCCATTTTTTAAACATTATAATTATTAAATTAAATCCAGGGGCTGAAAAACCCTTTACATATACATTTTTTTATTCACTCCACAGCGGCCCTGGGGCAGACTGACAGACGTGGCAGCCATTTCGCACCTACGGACTCTCTGACCATCACAAATACATTCACTAAAAAATCTTACACATTCATACACCAGTGCCACAAACACTGTAAGCAATTTTAAAGATTTTATTTTAAAGTTTTCATTTAACTATTCATTCATTCATTAATTTTCTACCGCTTAGTCCCGTTAGGGGTCACGGATGACTGGAGCCTATCCCAGCAGCTTTGGGCCTGAGGTGGCGTACACCCTGGACAGTGGCCAGTTAGTGGCAGGGCTGACATTTAGACATAAACAGTGACAGACAACCATTCACTCTCACATTCATTCACTAGGGACACTTTAGAGTTGCCAATTAACCTGTACATACATGTCTTTGGACGGTGGGAGGAAGCCGGAGTACCTGGAGAAAACCCACGGTAACACGTGTAGGACATGCAGACTCCTCACAGAAAGACCGGAGTCGGCCCGAGAATGTTTGAGTCGGTCCACTGTTGTAAAAAAAACTTTGGGAGTGTGTAACTTTATAATTGTCCAGATGGTAAGAGGACAAGTCCATTCGAAGGAGAAAATGAAGCGTACAAGTGCTGCCATGTGCAGCCACAATTAGGAAGCCATATGCTGACTGTATACGAAAACAAGCTTTTCCTCTTCTCATCAGCTCATTTACTTTTATTGAGCCTTACAGAAACGCAGAGCAAATGGGACTCCGCTGAGCCATTTAAATGAAAATGAGATGTTCAAAGTCATCCCCTCAGAGTTCAGCTCCAGAAGAATAGTGATTTGTGCATCTTTAAGGTGCTGCTTTCAAAATTGTTGTAAAAGTGTTTGCAAAATGGCTAACTCTTAATGCTTATACCATTGTCTAAATAGTCTCACATTAACATGGTTGTAAAATTAAAGCAGTAGATTAGGTCTTCAATAGCCTGCACAGTACTTTGTCCTAATTCCATTGGACTAAATAGCCAGATAAGACAACAATGTAGCTGGAGCTATAGTGAAGAAACACTAAAACTCAAGAGCATTTGCTCATTTCATTTGACTCTGAGAACCTCCAACCTTCTGCGCCTGCTTCTCTTACCCTTATGGCCACCACCTCTCACACCAAAGCATATTATCTTCCCAGAAATAAAATGAAAATCCCTTATGCAGCTCTTTGGTGGGAACAGCCCAAGCTGAGAGATGGCGCCGGTTTTGCGTCTGTAACCACTGTTGAAATATTATTTCAGAGGCAAGCCATCCCCGCATCTTGGAGCATAGCAGAGCACTTGAAAAATGCATTAGGGCCAAGGGGCAAGTCAGAGGCTATACATTTGCTACCAATTTAGTTTCTGCATCTTAAATTTCATCCATCTCTTCCTCTCCTGGCTCTAATGTAGTAAATGACCTCTAGGATAAATAGACAGCAGGCTACATGACCCCAGCCATCAAAAACGGAGGATGTAATAAATACTACATGGCTTTAAGGAAGTGTGTTCGACGTTAACCCTAAACCTACAGGGAAAGAAAACGTGGGGGCGAATGGGGTGAGTCTCTGTTCAGTGTGCTCTCTCTGGTCAGACCTTTTTTTTCCCAGCGACTGTTATTACCGGCCTAGTTCCTGGGTTCCCATTCAGAGCTGGGCTTGTTCATATAAACCTTGAGGTTTTGAGGTAGTGCTGGACTGACTGGGTGGCTTTCACCAGGGAATTAACTCCAGGTCGCCTTGGACCAGGATCAGTGGGCCCTCAACACTAACCTGTGTTGGACTGTGGTCCAAGTGGAGCTGGCAGTGGTGAAGACAAGATTCCTGGCTCTGCAATATGGGCCAGTACAGACCTAGGCTGTGAAGACACTGATGCTCTAAATCACGGAGGGTTATGATACTTAATCTTTAGCCTCAATAATTTGACCTCAAAAAGATTGAATTTAACAACTAGTTTCCATATTACTCCAAAAGAAGATGTTGAGTTCAAAGAGGATATGAGTGATTGCAGGATTAAGACCATTCAATTCAAAAGTAATGAATACTGAATTTTCATGTTTTGGATAGCCAAAGACAGCACATCCCAAATCCCAATGCCAATTTTCAAATCCCATAGAAACATGTGTGTGTCCTTAACAGTGAAATAAACACTAATTCATTTGCTTCAGAATGCACATTGACAAAGTTATCCTAGATGTATACCTAATATATTTTGAATGATCACACTAATTTATTGATTTATTATGTAGCCCAGAAGGTGGCAGGAGTGGCACTGCATGACAATCCATCCAGCAGCTTCAGCACCACTTCCCTCTCTTCGGATGATGGTAGATGTTTTAGATGTCCCCAACATCAGACACATGTGGCTGCTTTCAAAGTTGTACGACATGGTGTCATCTCTTTGCTCGTTTTAGTGTTCTTTCCATTCCACATTTATATGGAAAGCATTGTATGTCTTTGTTTCTGTGGGGGGTTTGTTGTCCCTTCGTTTGAAGAAGACATCAAACAGACACAGAGCTGAGCACTAGGGACATGTGATGGCTTGAGCATGATGAAGACGGTTATTTTTTCTCTTCTTACATGCCTCTGGTCCTCTCACTAGTCATTCTTCTTTTTTCTAATGGTGGAAAAGTTAGTTGCGATGCTCTTATAAACATAGACAGATGTCATCAATTTCTTTAACAGATGCTTCCAAATGTTTTCACAGTGAGTCTTAAGGTGGGACTTTCTTATTTAGCATTTCTTGTAAAACTGTAAATAGAAAAAAAACAAGTCATTTTGTTTTCTTTTTTTCAATTCACATCATGTCATTTAATTTTACACACTGGCTATATTTATGCCTTTAGAAGTGTCCTTGGCCTCACCATGCAGCTGATGGGTTTAGTGCTGTGCGTAGTGGCACCTAACTGTGGTTAGCAGTCAGCAGAACGTGTTACTCATTTTCTCCAGACAGTTTCCAATCTGGTTTAGAGACACAAACCAGAAAGTGTCTTGTCACAATGCTCTTTTGTAAAAGAGCAGTTTTGCCATGTTGCTCAAGGCCATTTGAGGCATTTAATTGCGGTCTTTGTAACACAGCATATAGTTTGTTGATCTGCAGATTAGATTTCAATTTGATTTTGTTGAACTAACAATTTAGGGCATCTTGAGACCAACAGCACAGTATTTTTTTCCTCTGCAGCCACTGTACTTAATGGACTGGATTTATGTTTGGAGTCAACCATTAAAGGAGAATGCAGAAGTAGTATTTGTGCTGTCCACAGTTACCAGTAATGCCTATAATACAGTATAGTGCATTAAACAGATTTTAAAGGTGTGTAAAAAAAAAAAAAAAGTTATGTATACAGTTGAACAACATTGAACACCATCCATCCATCTTCTACCGCTTAACCGGGGCCGGGTCGCGGGGGCAGCAGTCTAAGCAGAGATGCCCAGACTTCCCGCTCCCCAGACACTTCCTCCTGGCTCCTCTCAATGTGGAGGAGCAGCGGCTCTACTCTGTGCTCCTCACCCTATCTCTAAGGGAACGCCCAGCCACCCTGTGGAGAAAGCTCATTTTGGTTGCCTTTATCTGGGACCTTGTTCTTTCGGTGAACACATCATCCTTTTTTGGTAGTGTATAAAAACCTCAAAATAACACGCTTTTGTATCTCTTAAAAAATTAGACAGTTAAAGACCCCATTGCTCCCAGTGCATATTTGCACAACTCACTGGACAAACTGAGCTCTGCTGCAGAAGAATAAGATTTATGTTCTTTTTTTAAAGAAGACTTTTCTGACATTTATAAAATACATTTTCCTGGGTTGGTTCATAGACAACAGCATATCTCTGCATGGCTACCACTGATCCTCACATGGAGCTGATGCCAAAAAGTACACAGTGCACCTCTAAAAGTCACAAAAATCTAGTATTCTAGTTTATTTCAATGATTATGCTCTGTTCAGCTTCATCTGTCAGATGTCAGAGCACAGCTTATACAGGTTTGTGCATTTCCATGTTGTGCTCTGATGCTCACCGCTACAATTATTTTGGTAGAACTGCAATCCAATGACAACCATCACAAGATTTTTGAGCACATCTCAAAGGATAAAGAGGTAAACTTAATTTTTTAAAGATGAACATTTAAGTTATTTTCTGAAAAGAAAAGGACATTAAACAATGCATTTATTCTCTTTTAGCAGTACTCACTCACTATGCATAAACTCTCCATTACTGTTGCTCAACTGGCAATAGAAAAAGGAATATGTTGTTTTAAATGTTCAACAAGTGCAAATGTTAAACTTACTCCTTTTATGACCACACTTGCTTGCTTTTTTTTCAGTATTCTATTATAAAATATCTGAAAAAGCTTGTGTAGTAGTCTAGAACAGTGTGTTAATGAGGTAACTGCAAAGCCGGTGCTGTGTGGGATGGTTTTATATTGAAAAGGATAAATAATTCATTAAGACCTGTGAAGAGCTTAGCTGAACATCAATGCAGCTTAAAATTATGACAATTAATAAAATATGTCTTGATTTTTTTTGCTTAGCTCTGTTGGAATTTTTCTGTTGTCTATATTAAAATGCAGCTTATCATTAACTTCAGGGGGCTTGTTTAATCAGCACAGGTTTTAGAACAGAGCTGACAGTCACTAACATGTTTATGTAACTTCTCCAAACGTGGACTGCAAACTTTCCAGCAATGATCTTTGCAATAATGTGTTTTTACTATTATAGAACCCAAGATTATTGGATTTTATCTTCTGCACAAATTTAAACTTTACATTTAGGAATCCGGTCTGTTCTTCAACAAAAGTAACAATGTTAATGTACAAGATTGAGCAATTGTTATATTATTTAATTATTTAATTTAATTTAAGGATAACATTTCTTTTAAAATAGGCAGTAGAGGGAAGAAATGCCCCTTTGCATCCGACTAAAGACAAAATTATTAACTTGTATGGACATCAAATGAAATGTATTAATTAACTACACTAATGTTGTAGAATATGTAAACATAGTATTAATATTAATTGAATTTGTGTGATGAAAAAACGTTTAATTATGTTCCAGTTCAGCTCCACAAAGGGCTCATCATGTTTCTGCTTGCATCCCTTTAATTGAGTCTTTTGATTGAATAAACAACAGTAAAACCCTGCACTTGCATTCTGTATTTGTGTGAGCTTTCTAATTGCCACTAAATTGCTCTACCTAACCTGCTTTTAGGTCAGAGCTGGCGTATTGTCATTTTTCATCCTTGACTTCAAAAAGACCAGTGGTAAAAGAGAAAGCAGTAAGGAGCATAGCCACAGAGAAGGTGGTAACCAGAGATGTTTTCACAGCGATTCCCTGTTGGATTTGGTTATAACCACACCTGCAGTGCATGGGAACGACTACACAGAGCAAAATGGAGGGAGTAGGATAGAAGGAGAGTGGGAGAAAATTAAGATGGAGTCCTACAAAATAGCAGTGCAAGTGTTAAGTTGTTTGTTGCAAATGACGTCAAAGTTGACATTGTTACTTTTTACAAAGGCAATTTTAAGCTAACACTTAACTAGGATTAATTTATCTACTTTCAGCTACCAAATGTCATGTTTTTCATCGTTCCAGAGCAGTGATTAAAGAGCTAACACCACAAACTGAACAGCAACCAAAAAAACCTTTCTGTGATTCAGCTCACTTCATGTGTCATATGTCAGAAAGAGAAACAAAAGAAAAAGTATCCCATTATCAGTGACTGTGTATATATATATACAGACAGCTCTTATTAGGTGACATTATGCTAATAGCAGCCCCGCTGTAGCAATAATGTGATGTTGAGAGTTTATCCGTTTATCAGGTGCCATTTAGCTTTAAATGTGTTAAGCGTGAAGTCTGCTTGTAATGTTTTTTGAGAGTGCAGTCACAAAAGATCATTGTGCATTACACAATTTTCTTTTTAACATGCTTTATGTGCTCTAGGCAAAAAGTTAATTAAATTGCAGGATACAAAATTATTTTCTGGGAATTTGATAATTTGAACAAATCACAGCTTGTAATGTGTAAAATGTAAACATACAATTTCCCATGACCCCAAAAAACATTTATATAATCAATATATTGACAGATCTGCAAAAACTAATTTCCCCACACTATTAGACAAAGAGTATGGAGTGTAGGTATGAACCAGCTATTATCAGAAATATTCAACAGTAATGTTCAATATTCTACATATTGTATTCATTAAAATTTAATAAGATATTTTTACGACAGGAGTAAGTAGAATAACTATTCGGGACAGACAAACTCCAACAATGCTTCACCCTAAAACTTTTTCCATGTGAGTATTTTCCTCAGCCACAAGATGGTGCCAATGATAGCACTCGGGCTGATTGACATGTAATCCTGAACATTCAATTAAGGTCAGTGTTTGAAAAGCTCCAGCATTTACTAAATCCTGTTGTTACTATTACTAAATGTTCAATTCAGTTGTACACAAATAACTGATTCATTCACTCTTCTACTCCTATATGTTTGTTTCAGCCTTTTTAAAGAATATGCAACCCTTCAATAGATACATCACTGAAAATAACCAGCTACATATTGTTATCTTAAAAGCAGATTGAGATTTGAAATGTGGGTGGGAATTTGTGAAATTTGTCAGGTCACTTCGACAGTACCACAGCAGCTACATGTTTGTGTCAGGTTTGTGTTGTGTGTATATTTTTTGGTACGTCAACTAAGGGCGGGGCTGCTGTTGAAAGAACCACTGTTGAACAGCTTTGATTAATCTGCACAGGAGATTAGTCATGGCCTACAGATTGTCTTGTCTTCCTGTGCTCCCACTGAACCCATTATTTCAGCGGGACTTTTTGTAATGTAGCAGTTCAAACTTATAGCCACTTGCTTGAGAAAACAAGACTAGCAAATCTGGGACAATGTTTATTTACTGTTGTTATATAATTGCTAATTTGCTGTTAAGGAAATGTGTAAATTATTGGTGTCCTTTTTAAAGGTTTCTTGACATTAATCACTTGATTTCTTCTGTAACCACGTTATATTTGAAGTACTAGCCTACACAAGAGATGTCAATAATCTCTTGTTTTCTCAAAACTCTATGTTCTATGAGTAGGACTTGGTTGTTCAATGAGCTCCTGGACATGTATCCTTAATTGACCTAATTTGGCTGTGTGCATGTAAGATCATAGTGTGTAAAGGGTAACTTTGTTGTATCACATTGACTTTGCCCAACTTCTCTTTAGGCTCTTGTTGTGCTGAATATCTGAGCTGTGAGATTATTTGCCATTTAAAACACAACGCATATTGTAAATAAAAAAATGGGGGGAAAGAAATCAATTACTGGATTATATCTTGGAGGTTTATTCAAAACCATCATTTATCCTGAATTCATCATGGGAAATAGTGTCTGGAAAAGGACACAGTAACTGGAAACCACATGCTTGATGTTGACTTTCTAAGTCAGATTTCTTACCTTTCCAAAACCGATTCAAACTAATTTAAATAGTTTATTTCTTTTGACCAAAGAACCAGTTTGATCTGTCAGTCTAGATGCCAACTCTATTTCTATTTCTTTAAACCCAGGTCCTGATTGATTAGAGTGGATTTCAAAGTGGTGAGGAATCATTTCCCTTTGAGAGGTTGTGTTGCTTTAAATGAATCTCTGATCTTAGTGGGCAGATATCGGGCTATGTTATAACATTACATGCAGTTCAAACAAAAGACATCTCTATATGTAGTGTGGTATCAATTCATGTTGCTGATTAATTAATACAATTAAGTCAGTGCCCTTATAAACTCCACAATCTTGTTTCCAGTATGGCAGCCATTTTACCAGGAAGTTCATTGTCTGCATTATCAAAGACAGGAAGCTCACCTTGTGTTTTGCCTTTCACTCAGAATGTTATGGTACAGTTAGGTGTGGGAGGTCAGAGCAGTAGTGGAGGTCATTTAACATTTCTAGGTTAACAATAACACACTTTTTGATCTTCCCTCAGCTGACTCATATCTGAGAAAACCTTAGCTGATAAAGCAGCGGAAGGAAACAAGCCAAAAGTATATCACTCAAACAATGACTTCAGCCAGTGGTGGTAGTGGGCAGCTCCACGTATTACACATACAGTGTACTGCATTTGTAGACAATGGGGAGTTAAAGTGTGTGGAAATGGAATGACGTTAGGCTCGTGTTCTGGCCATGTTTGTGCCCTAAACACTGAGCTGACAGGTCAAACCAACCCAGACAATTTTAAAAACAAATGCATGACCAAAATGAATTGGGGAAAAAGAAATATGTCCATCTGTGCTCCACATTACTGTCTTCCTGCCAATTAAAACACTCCCTGTCAAGATGAGAAAGCATCTTGTGCATGGTGCTGAAGGACAGCTCCCACACTGTCTACTGGACACTTGGCCAGATAAAAAAAATTAAACTGAAATTGCTCATGCCACAAAACAAGTTTTTTGTAGGTAAAGAGTTTTTATTTTTTTCTACAAAATTACAGTGAATAATAAACACCTGCCTGTTATATGCACAGTTGTACACAACTGCTGTAAAATTTTATAAAGGGTGGTAGACAATTTTTGATTTCAAAATATTAACATGGATAACCAGTCATTTATTTAGAGTTACACGAGTTTATTACCTTAGTCTTTTGCCTTCCCCACCTTTAACCTGGTAAAAGGAAAGCTTCATACTTGAATAAATCCAAAGGATTTGTTGATGGAATTGTTGCTATAAAAAGTTTCATTTGCCTGCTATAATTGACTGATTATAGCCATTGGTCTTATAAATATTTATATAAAAAACAGAGCTTTGTCCTAACACCACAAATAACCTTATTAATATATTTAAATCTATTTTTGGTATGGATTTCTTTGGCCATAGGTGTTTTTCGGAGTCAGTTCAATTAGGAATGGATCACACACAAAATACTGCGTCACAACCTGCGTTAACCCTAACACCCACCTCCAATGCATAAACCTTCTCTTCTCATTAACATTGGGCCTCTCTCTTTATCATGAAGTACACTTCTGTCCAGTTTTCCATCTTTACTGCCAAAGAACAAAGGCTTTTCCATTACTAGCCTGCATGGGAAAGTGCACAATTACTAAGGCACAAGCGGCATGGTTTTGATATCTATCAGTTATACCTGGACCCCTGACAATTATTGTAAATGTTACTGTACAAAATATTACTGTATTTGATATGTGTAAAAATTTACCTTATATGTATATTTTAATATTTGGTCAAATTACAGGGTTAAATGGATTACTTCTAAGTGTGCCCAGTGATAACTAAAATGGTGGCAATGAGGAAATACTCACAATTGAAACCTCTCAAAACCCATCAAAAGCATACTATTGATTTTTGGATCCATACAACTTTTCCTTTTTTCTTACAGGGTCCAATTAGCACGTTCATTAGCACAGGAATGATGTTGTGCTGTTTGGACAGTGCCTTGGTCTTTGAGGGTTTAAGTCTGAACTTGTTATGTGGTTTTGAAAACAATTAAGAAACCACGGCCGCCTGCACGGTTATGGGACATCCCCAGTAAAAGACATGACATACGAAGATCAGTTATTTTAAATGTCTTGACAACAAGGAAAGGACCCGTAAAAACACCATTTGTACGTTTATACAGATAGATATTGAGGCATCTGAGCATTTCCTTGATATTACATAGCTACCACATTCACATACTGCTACCACATGACTTTTCCCATGAGGATTCCTTCACTGGTGTAGGAGATGACACTGTTACCCTTGTGAAATCCCCTTATGTGATAGATGACATCATTGCTTATGTTATTATGACTGTAGTTATAGAGTACGACACTCATCAAGGGTTCACTGTCTAATTATAGCAACGTATTACCCGCAAAACGAAATGGTGATTCCCAACTGCTATCTCACCGTTATCCTGCTAGCTCCCAGTTAACATAAATCCCAGACTATAATGGGAATACAAAAGGAAAGCCTCTCTTCAAGATGTCGGCAGATGATTCCTGTGTTCAGATTTATTACAGATCTCATTTCCTTCCCTACCACTCCAGGACTTCTTGTACACGGCCACACAAAAGTATGACTAAATAAATAATGATACAAGACACATGAATGGTGTCAGTTGAACATGTTGACTAGGAAGTCTGGGAGGGCCAGAATAACATACGCATAGTCTGCGTCAGCTAAGTGCGTCAACTTCCTGAACTGTGGGAAAGCCTTCTCGTGTCTTTAGGATTCCCTGTGAGCATTTACCTGCCCAGCATTTTGCTTGCCTTAGGGACTGGTTTATTGTAAAGATACCTTGTAAAACCATTACACAGGTTTCTATTTTTGGAGAGAGGGGCTACATACTGGGCTGAGAACCACAAATTCAGCACCAAAATAACTCCATAAACTTTTAGTGGGAAAGTTTAATACCAATACGGCTCTTGTGTGGTCTTTGTTTCATGATAAAGGCCTCACTCTTTTCCACTCAAAGTCTGGAAACTCAAGCTCTCTCTCAGGCACTATAGTAGTAACTTCATCAGAGATCTTGTACACAGACTAAAGGCCAAGTCCTGCCAATAAAAAGTTAACAATACTCTGATTCAATCTGTTATTGTGGCACAGATGAGTTAGCCGATTATGTAAATTAAATTTCTCATGCACCGATAAATTGTTTTCCTGACAAACAAGTGTTCTGATTATACATTGACAATGATTTTTATATGTATTTTATATAGCTTATATGTTAAATGAAATGCAATTTATAAATTAGTGCAAAACATGAAAATATTAGAAATTTATAAGAAATACTATTAGTAGGGGTGACTGTAACAAAAACATTCAAAGATGCATAATGCTGCAAACAGTTTATTTAGAAATGTGCCAGACTTGTCTTTACTTGTTTAGTGATAGAAAAAAGGGATTCGGAGAAATGCCACTGTCAGATAAGCAGCTTTATCGCAAACCACATCTCGGTGCCGCCTTCACTCTTTATACTATATTCCTGACAAGTATAATTGTTAGTCTTTCTATTACAAAATAAATGATACATGGAAGGATAACTGTTATTTCTGGGGAGTCTTCTGCATTGAAATATGGCCAGGAAACTGGCTACCAGCCTAAATGGTTTTGGCTTGGCACCATTGCTAGAGTCCATTTCAATGATTTATATCGGAAGGAAAAGGCATTAAAATATTAAAAGACAATGGCAACTACTGCATCTTCCTACAGCTTCTGTCATTGGCAAAACACTTTCTGAGTCATGCTTCATCATCTTTTGATTAAGTAATGCTATTTCATGACCATCCTATATGCACCCTACTGTCTGCACTGTATCCAGAGGAGGAGACAGTTTCAGCCAAAGGAACATGGTCAAATGTTAGAGCAGGACTGTAGCTAATACATTCCAGACATCAGTGTGCATTTGTTTCAATTGTCTTCCTAAATTAAAATACAGAAAGTATTATTTTAGTTTGTCCTTTTCCATTTGGGATGCTCACTTTTGCCACAAACTTAATTTATAAAACAGTGCTCAACCTTATTTGCTCAAGCTTCGGCTTCGATTTACCTCAAACTACCTCGTTTCAGACAGCTAATGGTGTCCTCACTGTTAGTCTTTGCAGTCCTGTGGCTTGTTGCGACACAGTGGATTATGAACGCTCCTCCTGTACTGTTCTGCAGCCTGTAGGGGGTAATGATAGACTACCACGTAGAATGAATATTTCTACTTTTATTAGTGTCAAAGCTTCCCTAAATGCCAGTCATACCCTGCTGTTTGTCAGGCTTCATAAAATCAATGTTACTTTCATCCAAGTACCTGATATGGCCAGGCATATGGAATGAGGAGAATACTCCCAGGGGAGACGTGCCAAAAGTGTTCTCCCCAAAAAGCTGAGGGCTACTATCTTTGCTTCACAACTGGATCAGAGCTCAGATTATTATACATATATTCAAGCGTCTTTGTAATTTTTGACACATGTTTCATTACATTACAATGTGGAATATGTTTAAGAAAAAATGTAGGTCATTCTAATGTTGGCATGCTACATTCCTCTGAGGATTCACAAATTGACTGATCCTTTCTGTTATGTGGCATATTAGAATTACATTGTGATCATTTATGTCACAAGAAATGCTTGACCACAGCCAGAGGGGTGGCAGTCCACACACATTGTCTTCTAGGTGAGTAATCAGGTTCAAAGAGGCTCTTAAGTTTTATCTATTCAAAGAAAAAAATATATACAGTACTTGTGTACGCAATCCTGGCATTTTAGTGTGATGAAATTGTCTGCAAACAATGAGTTATACAGAATTGGTCATAGCTATCAGACGTCAGGCCCATCCCATTTTTAGATATGTTTGAGGAAACTATGAGGCAGAGGTGCCTTACAGCAGAAAGAACAGATGAGAAGCTATGTTTATTCTTCAACTCAGCCTGTCAATAGGTGAAAAGAGGGTAGAGTTTAGGAAAAGTGTGTTCTGATTAACTATTTATGTTAAAAGGGATTGTCCTTTAGCTTAGGTGGAAGCCCAGCATACTCCATTTTCACATGCCCAAAGAGAGTGAACTCCTGCACATAAAACTAGGTTAGTCCCTGTGATTAAATTAGTTCTTGCGTGATTGAGTAAAAATGTTCCACATCACTCAGAACTCTTACAAAACAAAATGCCAAAAAGCATGCAGTCTGAAGGAGGGGTTTACATGACCTCTGATATGAGTAGCTATTGACATTCCCAGCACGCATCCCCTCACAAAGGAAAGAATCCCAGTCCCTTTTGCTTGAGACCACCAGGCTTTGGGTACAAAACAAGGCGCCAATAAAAATGAATGGCAAAAAGGAAGGAAAACGTAGAGAATGGTGGAAAACCCATTGACTTGTTGCGCCAGGCTAAGAGAAAGTACCATTGTTTGGGTCATTTTGTTTGCAACAGCAGGGGTACACTTCCAGCGATGGCCGGGAAACATCACGTGATTCTCTTCAACCACTAAAAGAGCACAGAGCGCCAGAGCTGGGCCTAAAGGAGCCTTTGAAGTCAAATAAAAAACACCTCATCGATCACTAATTCAAAGCCCTTTTGCAAATTTTCCTTTCTCCTTGGCCTTCTTTTCACTCCTAAGAAACTTTTGTGTGTATTGTACGACTAAACTTGTTGCAATGCTCCATCATTTCCCTTGAAAAGTCTAAGCTAATTCAAGAACGGACTCAATTACAGGATTTTTTTTCCCAGTGGAAGGGCATGTCAACAGAAGGTAAAAACATCAACCCAAAAATGCCTACATTTCTGTAATTCTGTCCACAAGAAAAACATTGTAGCTATGGCAGCCTTAAAGTGCAAACAAAATAACCAAACCGAAAACAAAATGTACACAACTGTAATTCAGACAAACTAGAAAAGGTAGGTATCGTTTGCGGACGGAATTCTTACTGCTGATTGGACAAGACATCTGTCATGCAAGACATACAGGAAGTACTCCTTGGTTGCTAATAGCCATTGTTATTATTTTCTTAGAATGAGAATGAAGGCAGAACACATGTATAAGAAATAAAGTGAGATACCTACTTCTTTTTTATCTTGAGTGCCTTGTCCAATCAGCAGTAAGAATTCCATCTGGTTTGTCCGAATTGTTGTGTTTTCGGTTTTGTCAATTTGTTGCTGATTTGTTATTTTGTTTTTTAGTTTTGATATTTTGTTTGCACTTCATTGACACTTTAATAATGAATGAATTATTGAGAAAAGAAGGATTAATACTGTAACTCCTTAGTTTTTAGTCACACACTTCTCTCTTAAACCTACATGGGCCAATCCTCTATTACCATTTTTACAAAAAAAGGAAACAATTAGGCCTAAGTGTACTGGTGACAGTAAATGTAAATGTAAGTTTAACATGGAAATATATCAGTTGTGAAAGAAGACTGTGAATGTCAGAGTGTCAGATTTTTACAGCTCGTGCTTTAATGATGTGTTAAACTAAACCATCCAATGAAAATGAAGGCCAGATGTAGTGCTCCTGGTGAACAGTGGCCTGCTGGTATTACACAAATAAGACTGACAAATAAAACTGTTGCTCTAGACGTGTCTAAAGAAACACAACAGTTGAATTGTTGCGTTTAATGCCTATTTAAAGAGCACCTATTATGCTTTTTAGTTTTCCCTTTTGATTTAATGACCCACATAGCTCACAGTTCATATAAAGGTCTTTAAAGTAAAAAGCCATGTTGATTTAGTGATGATTTTAAGTAACATAGTAATCTTTTATAGCCTTAGCCCACCCACCCATCCGATCAGTCAGCTTCATTACTGTCTCACCAATCAGAGCTAATATGATAAAGAGACAATCAGAACAATAGAAGCATAACCATTTCAGCTCTAAGGTTGTTGCTGTAATCTGAACTACTGACTTTTAGGCTTCTAAATGAAAATTCTCTCCATTAGGAAAAGACATCGAGCTATGATCTAATACTTTTCCAAACCTACTTCCCCTTTCTGAATAATCTCACAGACCGATTTTCGAGAGCAACAGTGGCACCTGAAACGTACAACAAGGCAATCGGATGTAGTGGCTTAAACTCATTTGTGGCGGCTTTGCTTTCAGGAACTATTTTTTAGCCCTGTGTCCATGACCTGGACCGGACTGTTCACAGTTAATTGCTTGAGTCATGTTTTGGTAAACTTGAACCCGTAATCACTCCTATATGCTCTCTCTGTCTGTCTTTCTACTGCATTCCCTTTGGCTTCTCTCACTTACTTACTGCACTTTTTTTAGTTTTGTGAGTGCACCCTCACCCTCCCTCCCCTTCTCTCATTTCCACTGGTTCAAGTTGTGGGCAGCGGAGCTCAGCCAAGGGTCACTGGTGTACTTTTGCTATAGCTGCCATCCTGGTGTGTTTCTCTTCATCTCGAGCAGCAATTGTCGGCAGAGATCTGAGCACTTTCAACAGTCTGACTTTCAAGGATACACACTGTTCCCTAACACAAATCAAAGAACAAAGCTGCAATGGGAAACTCAATTTAGCTAAGATACAAACCCGGACTTTAGAACAGTTAGCAGAGAAGGGCCTGACAAGTACTTCTATTTTAACAGGGTATATGCCTCTAAGAGCAACGGACTGGCCATGCATTGTCTAAAAAATGTCATTCATTCATTCATTTTGACAATATTTAGAAGGAGAAACTTATATTTAGAAACCTTGGGGTCAAAAGTTAGAATATAGCCACTAAGACTGAAGTACAATTGTTCACAGCTGGATTGTCTTCATTCTGTTGCCACATAGCCGAGGATTACTGTATAAATAATGATAGAAAGACATCCACATCAGGTCACTTATTATTTTTCAAATACTTTTCCGAGATTGGTAGAATTATGCCTCACTGACACAGTGCCCTCAGCAGTCCAGAAACCTCCAATGTAACTTTCCTGCCCCTAGGACAGGGACGGGGACAGGCACTCAGACAATGCAGAAAGACCTGGTGGGTGAATGTTGGTGCACTAGAATTTGAATACACTGTGGCTGAGACAGAGGAAAGGATAGAGCTTGACGATAGAACCTCAGTGTGTGGTAGTTCCCTAGCTCCAGGACTATTGCAGCCCAGGGTTACCCTAACTGTGCGACTGGACTGTTTTTTTCACCGCTCTCACAAGCAAACCAAGGAGCTTTTAAAACAACAACACAGCACTATTGTGTCCTTCAGATATGATAGAGATTACTATTCAAGGTTTTGTAAGTAATGGTTTGCATAATGGGGTAAAATGCTACCAAGTGCAAAGTTTAAAATCTATTCTGTTCTCTGATTTGTTGTGACAAAAAAATCACAAAAGAACAACCAAGTATTTGTTAAAGCATAATCAGTGTTCCCATTGCTTCCTAATGACTTGCATCTGTTCAAAATGTGCACCACTCATCTGCCATTGTGAGTAAGTGAAGCTTTGTTCGAACACAAGTGTCATGAGACATATCAGGGACTTTACTTTTATCAGTGTGTCACTCAGAGTCAGTGCAGAGCGACCCCGCAGCTATCACTTCTGAAAGTTTAAGTCTGGGGGGATACACTTGCCTCTGCCATGATTTCATAGGCATTGGCAAGAAATCAAACAGCTTCGATAGCAACTGTAATTGTTGCTTTAACACTGCAGTAGAGATTAGGGCATTTCAGTGTTGTATTTGATACGATTACTCTACGTGCTTTATCCCACATCTCTTTTGGCTAAGCGGGCGTTTCTGTACACAGGTTTGATTGGGAATGCTTAAGGTTGATGATTAAAATCTGTTATGGATTATACTAAAAGAAAGAACAGCCCTGACCCCCACACACAGAGGTACAAAATAAAAACAGCCATGCATTGAATCACGTAGCACATACGCATGTGTGTACATGTCCGAAATGCAGACAGAGCATGGCACTGGTAAAGATTTCAAAATGAATGATAAGGAAGAGTCACTTGCACAAGAATAGTACTATAAACCACCTGATTAAATGACTTAAAACCACAAGTTCAAACCTTTGAGTTCAAAACAAATCAATAAAATCAACCTTGGAGATTATCATCAAACAGAACAAGATAGATGCTTCACTCAGTAATTTACACCTCTGTGACTTGTCCAAAGCCTGAAACTTGAAACTGTTACGTCATCCAGAAGACATTACCCCAAGCATCCATTTGGCAACAGTTCAAAACACTTCAGAGAGTAAAAAAGTTCATGTTTGGACAGAATAAAAGCACTCTGGTCCTGAACTCTGAGGACAAGCTCAAGGATTCAGCCAGCCAGACAAATTATGATAAATTGCTAGATGCCACTACAGATGCAGGAGTAAAAGTCACACAGAAAAAAAATGAAGCACCTCTCCTCATCATAGTCATTAATAGAGGAATTCTTCCCATCAGCCTATCTTGCAAATATGAACAGTAGTTTGACTGGGTGGATGCAAATGCTCTCACAGCTCCTAAATACATCAACATTAGGCTGAAATATGATGAACTCACTTCTTCATTTAAGATAATGTTCAAAAATGCACATATCATTTTCCAGTCTGTACATCTTTTAGTAGTTGGATGTGTATGTATAAGAACAACACTTAACTCAAATAGTTTGGAAAAACCTCCTGAGACTTAGAAAGTGAGACTTGTGGCACTTGCCCCCATCCATTGTCTTGTGGTAATGAAGCAGGTGGTAGCAGCTGATTTTGGTGGTGGGAGTTTCATGCCATGGAAAACAATGACTGAAAATGCACTGACCCTTATCATCCACAAACACTGGCAGAGCCTCTCAGACGTCACTGTGACGCTGTCCTGTTGCCCGTTTGACACCACCACACATCCACGTAGTAATCTTTGCTATAACAAGACAACACCTTCCACATCTCAAACCTTATTTATTCAGTCACCAATGCCCAAGTGTGAGTTAGCAGTCTTTCCTACACCTGACTTGCCAGGCTCTCCGGTGGTGCCCTTGTAGCCATTTGCCTCAACAGTCTCCAGGGAGGACACTGGATGGCAATGCTTTGGATTTATACTTGGGACTTGACTATTATTCATCTGCTCTCATTGCAGATAGGTAGCCTTTTAAAGGTTAATTGCAGTGGCTAATTGCTCTCCCTCCCTTCTGCTAACAGGGGCGCACTCCCCGATGATGTCATTGCATGTCCGAACCAAAATACCTCTCCAACTACTTTGGTAATGGCTTCTCACTTCAGAAGGGCAGAATAATTTGTAATGTTTTTCACTGTGCAAAGGCATCCTTTTCAATCTCTGTGAAAAGTGTGTTGTGCTTTGTGAGCCTACAACAATCATCACTTTCATTTAATGGTATTCTCATTAACATTTACGTGATTAATAAAAAAAAAAAAAACATAACTCATTCCTAACTGCAACATTCTATACAAGATATACATAATATATATTTCATAAAACATTATATTACACATTAAAATAGTAGGAACATTAAATTATCAATAAAGGATAATGAAAAATAAGTAACGAGAGAGTAAAACATTTGTTCAATAAATGACTGAATAATGTGAAAGCATTTTAAAAGTAGCCAGAGCAAAGTAAGTGAGCACATTAATCATGCTAAAGTAGCAGTAAAATTACCTTTTTCCATTAAATTAGTAGTTGTTAGTAATATTATATAACACTATAAATTTGTTGTATCTAATGTTTATTTCTGTATTTGATTTATTTGAGCCACATAACTACCAGATGTACCAGGACTTCCAACATTTACTTCTGAAGAGGCTTACTCAGTGAATTATGTTTTTCACTAAGTAACCAATAATGTTATTGCATTCACAGCAACATGGGATGATATTACTGTCTAATAAACATTCATAACCTATTAATTTATATAGCCATGCATTTCCAGACCTTGTGATGACTTAAATTATAATATAATTTTGCACAGATTCATATTGGTTCTCGTTTTAGATATACTATACCAAAAGCTTCAAGCTAAACCTAAAGTCTACTTTTCTGGAACAACTAACATTAGAAGATGACCTAAGGGCTATAACACTTTATTAACAGCACAGGTGAAAATTTTACTGTCAATTAACAAACTGACAGACAGCCATGTAAAGAGTTCTACCATTGCACTGCCACAAGTAACAGAGGGAAAGAGTTTTCATTTGGCTCTAATTGATTTATTAGGGTAGACTATACAGCTGAAATGATATAGTCCACTCTACTACTCTACCATTTTATGCACGGGTCAGTTCCACTTAGAGGCTTGAATGTTCACATTTTAGTGTTATTTATGAGGTGATAAAAGGTAGATTTCTAAACAAAGCGTATCAGTCTAAAAGCTTTCTGCTTTCTGTGTCAAAGAAGGTGCCTAGCCTTGCTAAAATTTAACCACCATGTCTACATTTTATAAAATTTTATTACTGCATATTAAAAAATATATATTTGAAGGTGCTTATCTAGCCAATCCTGTGCCTATTTTTACTTCCTAATTGTAATACAAAATCATAAAACATCATAAGATATTTCACAGCAATAATATAAACCAGCGCCTATTTTACAAAGCATTAATGTACAGTTGTTTTCCCACTGTTGTAGTGAAACGAAACACTTTTGGACATGTTGAGTGTTTGACTGTGGCCTTTGCTAATTGGAGTGGTGTCTGCTTTCGGGACGTTAAACAAGTGAGATTTGTCAGAGTAGCGCAGTGTTGATGTTCGAATCTAAAAGTTTAAACAGCTGTATTTGTTGCACAGACAATTACTGTTAAATGTCTTCGGGGACTTTTGTTTTCTAGAACACAATTTAAAATTGACGTCTTAAAACATTGGCAATGTACAACACGGCTAACAAATCCACACGCAGATGACTGTCATGGACTGGAGATGTGCGTCACAAAAATGGCCTCATAAATGACTGTGTCTGCTTCTTGTAACTACAGTGCCTACTCTTTGTGTGCACCTGAATACAAAATAAATATAAAGCTCTGATTATAACAGTCTCCATGAAGTTCAAAAGGCGATTATTTATCATTGTAAGTTTGTGAACGATCTGGATTCTGTCTCAGGTATGATATGCAGTGCTTGCATTTGTACTTTGTGCATGCCTTCTATGTCTTTTTTCAAAACACTGTGAAGGTGACCATGCATTAAAAACAATAAAATTTGATGACCTTAAACACAATAAAAACACCATTCACAGCTGCAAATGACACATGCATTAAAGACATCTATTAGATGTGACAGTGGCCATATTATTGTACAAGCGGTCTTCGTGTTTTACCAGTGGACCCTCCCTGCAAAACCAACATGATCAAACAGTAGAAAGAGGTCATGTGGACATGTTCCAAAACATTGTTATGCACTGGCCTGCTGGTGTTTCAAAGCTCCCTAAGATTAGATTGGGCAGGTAACTCCATGGAAACATATGATTAGGTCTAGGCCTGTGAGGTTAAGAAAAGGTAAGGTTGCAACTAAAAACCCAATGTGACCAAAAGTTAAGACCTGTGAAGTTTTTTCCCAGAGACTGCACTGAGGGAACAGGATGGGAATGGCAAAGATGGCCTATTATTACTATAAATCCCCCAAAACACAGCGTAGGAAATGATTTATGTGCATAAATCTGCAGAGTGGGGAAAAGACAGTGGCTCACATTACTGTTTCTGTGTTTGTGCATCTGGGGTTCACGGGTGGTGCGTAACAGATCCCAGTGTACACACCTAACATTTGCGTGGATTGGCAAAGAGATCTTTCTCATCATCAGATCATTTGTCCTGCATATGCAATCATTACTGACAGTGCTTCAGTTTGGAGAAAATGACGCAGCGTTTGATGTGTATCTTTTTTGTATATAATTGAATACAGCATCAGCTAAAGAGACCATACTCAAATATGCCATATTAATTAGGTGATATGTGAGGAAATAAAGATAAAGAACAACAAAATAAAATGATTTGTCAGTCAGTAATTACAAGGGAATGATACATTTGTAAATATTTACTGTGGTTTGCAGTGCACTTCTTTCATCAGCCATCTTTTCATTCACTTACTTTTGCCAAAAGCAAATCCACCAAAGTGCTGTAACATTAGCCCCATGTTTACACCAATAAACCTCAAATCTTACAAGGAGTTAATTTAGTTAATTGTGACCTATGCGCATCATGATCCCTTTGATTCTGATATCCCTGGTCCATATCGTTTTCATCTTCTTTCACAGGTTTTCTTTGATGATGCTATCACTTCACTTCACAATACATAAGAGTCAGTTGAAGCTACAAAGCCACAAAGTTGCTCTTGGATCTTGTGCTGCAGCCACACAATGCCTAAGTGCATGCTTGCCATTTTCACCCATTCCATTGTCATATTCCAACTTTAATTGGATTGAGTAATATGAGCGGCCCTCATAGATTGTATAAATATGGATGATATCCGCCCATTGGTCCCCTATTCACCAATATTTTCATTACGAATGGGCAATGGCCGTTACATCCTGGCTTTTTCCATTGTAAATCAATGGTTTTTAGATAGCATAAACAAACATATTAATCAAAAATTCACCCCCCCCAGAGTTGTCATGTAATAAAAACTTAGCTCTAGAGACCGGAGCCATCTTTTGTACCAGGCTGTAAACATGAGTTTTACACTTGTAAAGTCGCCATTGGGTTTCTCCTTATATTTCCGCTTTTGGAGCCTGCCCTCTGGTGAACGGAGGTATATCGCTGTATTTCGCTGTAAAATCACCGTATGGCGGCGCCCTTACACGAGGACCATTTTAGAGGTTCCATGGGAGAGGCTTGGCGGCCCTTCAATGTTACATGTACTAATTGCTAACATTCTAAATTAAAACTGCTGCTGTGGTCAAAAAATTACATTTGAGCCTAGCTAAAAATCCAGTCCACTTTTTGATATTTCTGTGCTATTGTTGATAATGGTTCTGTCATATTCATCCAGCATGCTAAGATTTAAAAATGTCATGGGATTAATAAGTTATGCATTGTACGATGGTTTTCTCTATGGAACTAAATGTTCTTTTTTGTTGTAACAGTCATCCTCCTTTGTACCACACAATAATTTAGTGAAGATGCTTAAAAGCAGGCCAAAGGAACTTCCTTGTCATTCATATTTCTTTCTTGATTGATTCTAGACACAGAATGAAAAATAATGAAATAAAATGAATGAAAAAACAATAATCAGAAAGAAACCCCACAGTTACAGTGAATCATCTACAATACATGAGGCAAATTAAATGGAGAAAACACAGCATAACTTCAACCAAAGACATTGTAACATAGATACAGCACATGCCAGAAGAGGAAGTGGTAATAATAGGTCTCAGATACACAGTATATTTCAAGTATGTTAAACAAATTCATATTAAAAGTTATTTTGACTTCAGGAATGACAGTAATACTACTCCAATCTGTTAAACTACTTTTTTCCTCTGTAAATCAGTGTAGCGGGTTAGGTCAACTCCAGTTTAATGTCTAAAACAAATGCCCCACTGTCATTTATAGTCAGCCACTATGAAAGATAAAATGTGGAACAACCTTATTTTTATTCAACCTTTCAGTGATAATTATTCTTCCTCTGAGGCAATTGTGGAACAAAAGCATAAACGGTACACAAAAACCACAGCTGGACAACAACATCTGTTTGTGTCACCATAGCAACCGGCCAGACATTTTCGTGTCAAGTGATGTTTGGTGGGCTGCATCCCACGTTGGAAATATTCAGATGCGATCTACAACACAAAGCATCGCTACAAGAATTAAACAAGAGTTGAACAAGAGAAATTCAAGGCTCGCTGAAGTGTAATGTCACACAATATAAATTATCTAGTGACTTAATCTGTTTAGAGGGTTAATGCAGTCAAGGAGAAACATAACATGGCCATTTCTTTATGTTTGGAATGTATTACACACACTCAAATAAGATGACTCACCTGTAATGATATTACAGTAGGGGCTAGGTGGATGGTTGTCTACTGAAAACAAATGTGTTTATTGTATCAATTGAATCAGATCAGAAGGGAAATTTAATATACTACAAATTTAATGTCCTTATCATCTGTACTTTAACATGTATATTTGAACTGTACATTTAACATGCAATACACTTAAAGCTGCAATACCTGGTTTTGTTTTTGCAGTCCCTCCCTGAGCCTCACCACTCTGCTTTTTTTATTTGAAAAAAAGCTAAAACTGGAAAACATTTTCACCACAAAACAATAAGAAATTACATTAAACTGAAGTTTAGAGCTTACCTAAAACTTTTAGCTTTGAGTTTCCTTTATAGACTGTAGCAATCCGGTAATTATCAAAGCATTGCCAACATTTATCCATGTTAAATTTGCAGCCCTTTTTGTCTATTTTTTCTTTGTTTCACTGTCAAAAAACACTGTTTTGCATCAAAATAACCCATTTCTTGGTTTATTTCCTTGTTGACTCCTTTTTACCAGAAGCGAGCTGTGATTGGCCAAAATTAGAGAGTCGATGAATTCTTAAGTTCTCATTTATTCACAGATGATTCCTGTTATAATAAGCTGTTAGTACTACTAAATGCAAGAGTAAACAAATGAAGTATACCCCATTTAACACTTAAAATGCAAATTCGCAATTCTTAGCTTTAGTTAGTCAACAACTTACTTGACAAAGAAAATAAGACACAGCCTGAGAGTCTCTAAAGCTGCAAAAGGCAAGCCCAAATATTACTTTCCTTGTGTTCCTTAACATTCATTTTAAATCATTTGATTGGTAGGTTTTTGTAAGACTGCCGTACAATGCCCTATATTTTATGTGCACAAAATGGGTCAGAAGTAGAAAGAAACAAATGTCAGACCAAAGATAATAAAACTTACATATGATCTGAGATACACTGAAAGCCCTCTTTTCCTGGTTTCAAAATTACTTTAGGTCAGCAAGATGGACACAGACTTCAAAGTTTCCCAAGTGTGAGAGGAAGAGAAGAGGAAATGAAGAGGTTTTCAGAGCTACTCTCCCTCATCTCACTTTACATGTAAGAGGGCTGGAATATTGCAATATAGGTCTCCCTGCTTTTAATGACAACTGTCTCGACTCACTGTAGCAGCCGCCTTTATCAAGTGTCCAGTCACAAAGTTCATGGGCGTACAAATCACAAGAAGTACAGTTACAACATGATCATTTCAATTAGGGCACAGGAAGGTTACCTAAAGCTAAGTTTATATTGGCACAAAATTGTCTTAGGTTGGGATACCTGCACATTTTCCTTAATCCTAACAACACTATTATCAAATCCTATTTCATTTTTTTTACATAACACCCACACACTGTCACTAAACAGAAGCTCCAGTCCAGTCAATTTCACACAACACCGTCCGGCAACTGTGAGTGTTACCACACTTTGATGTCTCATTAAGGCGACTGCGAGGGTAAACAAGTTGAGGAGTGAGGGAGAAAGAAGAGAGAAAAATAACATGGAGCTTTACACCAGGGTTTGGGGGAGAAAAAAGTTCAACACTGTACAGGCCCTGAGAGCCCTCCGGTGCTTGACTTTCCGCTGGACCACCTAAAACGCTCCACAAACCAGCAAGCTCTGAGAAAACTCAGGGGTTTTCTTTAATGGACAACGCCCTTGCCATGTGCTCATCAGCTTTGAGCCTGAACCATGCATTGTTTATTGACCTCACATTATACCTGTGCCAGTTGTCTCCCATTCACCTAGTATCTGTGGAGTCATTAGAATGTCATGTGACTGGTCCACAATTTAAGCACAGCATCACCTCATCTATGCACCTCTTTCCTTAGCAGAACTGCTGTTTACACTGTGCAGATGGCTAATCTAATGCGGCTCTGCACTCTCACCGATTCAAGTCCAAAACTAACATTATGAAATGAGCAGCACAAATTACTATAAAAATAGAGGGCTGCTTTAAAATAAACCCAGCTGATTTTGCATTTACTGAAATATTAGTCCATCCAAGCGCCCCTTTCAAATTTATAAACCACAATCTCTTTCTTTCTTTTCTTCACCTTTTCAGTGAAAATCAAATGTAAACAACCAAGGGGAGTCTGTATTTTTCACTGTTGAATGACTGAGGTAATGTTTCCTTCTCTCAGAAAATCAAACAACATTGTGAGTGCACAGCCTGTTGGGTAATCTGTGCGTTCGACAGACATCCCGCCAAAAAGCCAATGCTCGACCGTGACGATGTGTCACAACTTAGTCATTATTTTTGTAATCCAGTCATTCCCCATGCTTTCAACAGTAGGTAGGTGGGGTATAATTGGAGTGAGTGAAGACTGTTTTCTAAAGGTTGATGTATTAAATGTAAAGAATAAAATATATAGATGGGTAGAATCATGCCTATTTCACTGACACAGTACCCTCAACTGAACAGAAACTTCCGATATAAATTAGATATAAGTCCTGTTGCTGAGACATTACGTGAGTGACACGCTTTACGGCTCAAAAAGAGGGAACAGAAATAGGCCAATACACTGGACGCTAGCAGGGTTGTGTTTGTACAAAATACACTAAAATAACCCTACCGTTTCAGTAGACGTGTTTCTTTTTATTTGTTTTTTCCTCCAAACTTGCCATTTATAATTTTCACTCAAAAACAAACAACAATGTAACAACACTGTTGAGGGATCTGTTGGCTCAAGGTTACGCAGTGCCACTTTTGAGGTCTAAGCAATATTACTTAATAATTTATAATAATTATGGTTCTCAGTCGGAAAAGGGTGGCTTGTCCCCTTCAGGTTGGTGGAGAGATCCTGCAGTATCTTGGGGTCTTGTTCACGAGTGAGGGAAGGAGGGAACGTGAGATTGACAGACGGATCGCAGCTTCTGCAGTGATGCCGGTCTGTCGCGGGTGAAGAAGGAGCTGAGCTGTAAGGCAAAGCCGGTCAATCTACGCTCATTTCACCTATGGTCATGAGCTTTGGGTCATGACCGAAAGAACAAGATCCCGGATACAAGCGGAGAATGGGCTTTCTCCGCAGGGTGGCGGGCGCTCCTTAGAGATAAGGTGAGGAGCTCGGTCACCGAGGAGCTCAGTAGAACCGCTGCTCCTCCACATCGAGAGGAGCCAGCTGAGGTGGCTCGGGCATCTGTTTCGATGCCTCCTGGACGCCTCCTAGGGAGGTGTTTCGGCATGTCCCACCGGGAGGAGACCTCGGGAAGACCTAGGACACGCTGGAGGGACTATGTCTCTCGGCTGGCCTGGGAACGCCTCGGTATCCACCCGGAAGAGCTAGAGGAAGTTTCTGGGAGAGGAAGTCTCCTCTGCTTAGACTGCTGCCCCGCTGACCCGGCCCCGGATAAGCGGTAGAAGATGGATGGATGGATGGATGGAATTTATAATAATATGATGCTAAATGTATGTATTTAAAACGTGCTGTAACTATGTGGCACAGGAAAAAACTGCTTGGGATAATTGCATTACCTGGTAAATAAAAAATACTGCAATCTGTCTGACACAATGTATAGAATATACTGTACAGTTTTTCTCATAAGTTTACATACCCTGTCAGAATTTGTAATTTTGTTTTGGTCCATTTTTCAGAAAATATGAATGATAACACAAAAACTTTTCTTTCACTCATAGATTTTATTGTAAAACAATAAATGTGTTTACTCTTTTAAAATTATAATGACCCTGATCAAAAGTTCCAATACCCTTGTGATTTTAGCCTGATAACATGCACACAAGTTGACACAAACAGGTTTGAATGGCTACTAAAGGTAACCATCCTCACCTGTGATCTGTTTGCTTGTAATCAGTGTGTGTGTATAATAGATCAGTGAGTCTCTAGGCTCCTGACAGACCCTTGCATCTCTAATTCAGTGCTGCACTGATGTTTCTGTATTCTGAGTCATGGAAAATAGAAAAGAATTGTCAAAGGATCTGCGGGAAAAGGTAATTGAACTGTATAAAACAGGAAAGGGATATAAAAAGATATCCAAGGAATTGAGAATTCCAACCAGCAGTGTTCAAACTCTAGTTAGGAAGTGGAAAATGAAAAAGTCAGGTAGACCAATAAAATACTCAGCCAAAACTGACGAGAAAATTGTTCTGGATGCAAAGAAAAACAAATAACAAATAACTTCAGCTGAAATACAGGACTCTCTGACAAAAAGTGGTGTGGCTGTTTCAAGATGCACAATAAGGAGGCACTTGAAGAAAAATGGGTTGCATGGTCAAGTCACCAGAAGAAAGTTATTACTACGTAAATGCCACAAGCATTACAATACTCCAAACAGCACAGGGACAAGCCTCAAAACTTCTGAAACAAAGTCATTTAGAGTGTCTCCTGACCTCAATATCATTGAGCCACTCTGGGGAGATCTCAAACGTGCAGTTCATGCAAGACAGCAAAAGGAACTGGAGGCTTTTTGCCAGGAAGAATGGGCAGCTTTACCATCTGAGAAAATAAAGAGCCTCATCCACAACTACCACAAAAGACTTCAAGCTGACATTGATGTTAAAGGTGGCAATATATGGTATTAAGAACTGGGGTATGTAAACTTTTGATCAGGGTCATTTGGGTAGTTTCTGTTGTCATTTTGATTGAAAAGAGTAAACACAATTGTTTGACAGTAAGCTTCACCCAACCACTAACTATAAAAATTGTAAAGGGCGGCAGTAGCTCAGTGGTAGAGTGGGAAGCCTTCAACTGAGAAGGTAGGGGTCTGATTCCCACTCTCCACACAGTTCATACTGTCGTTGTGTCCTTGGGCAAGACACTTAACCCACCTTGCCTCCAGTGACTGTAACACTGGTAATTAGAAGCTCAATGTAAGTCGCTGGATAAAATTGTTTGACTGTAAGCTAAATGAATAAATGTAAAAATTGTAATTAAATCTATGAAAAACTATGAGAAAAGGGTATTATTTGAAAATTAACCAAAAAAATCACAAATTCTGACAGAGTATGTAAACTTATGAGAACAGCTGTATATTTAAGTTAACAAAATAGATTATTACGAATGTCGTAACCTGCAAAGTATTTTTGTTTAAAGAAGAGCTGAAAATGACAATAAATTGAATTCATACTTTCCATTCTTGCCCCACTGCCATGTAGCTTATAAGAAAACCAGGAACCCAGACCATGACTAAAATGGAAGGGTATCAAATAACCAATCTGTCTGCTTTACAAATGAAGCCTTGTGTGTTTGCTGTTGCTCGGCTACAGGAAAAGCATAGGGCCTGAGAGTTCTGTGAAAGCAAAGGGGAAATGGT
The DNA here is from genome assembly GCA_024416835.2 of Perccottus glenii. Classification (NCBI taxonomy): domain Eukaryota; kingdom Metazoa; phylum Chordata; class Actinopteri; order Gobiiformes; family Odontobutidae; genus Perccottus; species Perccottus glenii. Next base: position 19,676,960 of record CM044559.2, on the reverse strand, counting down.
CACTTTATTTTTGAGCAACATGTTGCAAAGTGGAAAAAGTATAGTAACTGCCATCACGTTCTAAAAATAGTTTTATGTGAATCTCCCAAAGTACTGGTCTGTTGTCTGGTTTTCTGATAAATGGAAGAGATGGAGCCAAAGCAGCGTATGCTTCATGCATTATTTGCAGTAACCTTGCTGTAACATTAACACAAGTAAGTTTAGGTGTTGATCTATTGTTGACGTCGTCAGGTTGGAATTTTTAATTATCTAAAAGATTCAAAGTGGATTGTATTGAATCTCCTGCATTTTGGACTAATGGTATTGCTGAGATGCAGCGAGAAAAGGGGCTTTCAGTGTGGAGTCTGCATGTTCTCCCTGTGTCTGCATAGGTCCCCTCCGGGTACTCCGGTTTCCCCCACCATTAAAGAAATGTACAATAGTTCCCCCAGGCCAGGACTCCTCTGAAAAAGAGATTTGTAATCACATTGGTTCTTTCCTGGATAACTAAAAATAAAAAATAAAAATAAAAGATTTTGTGATTTTTTTTTTTGCCATTTTTCAGAGAATATGAATGATAACACAAAAACCTCTCAAAATGTTCCATTTGTGGTTGTGGCCAAAAAGTTAAATTTGGTCTCATCACTCCAAATGACTTGTTTTGAGGCTTGTCTCTGTGCTGTTTGGCGTATTGTAATGCTTGTGGCATTTGCATAGTAATGGCTTTCTTCTGGCGACTTGCCTGGCAGTTGTGGCTGAAATGTTTGTTGGTCTACCTGACCTTGGTTTGGTTTCAACAGAATTCCTAATTTTCAACTTCTTAATTAGAATTTGAACACTGCATTTCCTGTTTTATACAGTTCAGTTATCTTTTCCCGCAAATCCTTTGACAAATTGTTTGCTTTCCACCTGACTCAGAATCATAGATTGTATAAATATGGATGATATCCGCCCATTGGTCCCCTATTCACCAATACGAATGTCATTACGAATGGGCAATAAAATGGCCGTTACATCCAGGCTTTTTCCATAGTAAAACAATAGTTTTTAGATAGCATTAATAAACATATTAATCAAAAATTCCCCCCCCCCAGAGTTGTCATGTTGTAAAAACTTAGCTCTAGAGACCGGAGCCATCTTTTGTACCAGGCTGTAAACATGAATTTTATACTTGTAAAGTCGCCATTGGGTTTCTCCTTATATTACCGCTTTTGGAGCCTGCCCTCTGGTGGATGGAGGTATATTGCTGTATTTCGCTGTAAAATCACCGTATGGCGGTGTCCTTACACAAGGACCATTTCAGAGGTTCCATGGGAGAGGCTTGCTCAGAATACAGAAACGTCATTGCAGCACTGGATGAGAGATGCAAGGGTCTGTCAGGAGCTCAAAAAATAATTTTATACACACACACTGATTACAAGCAAACAGATCAAAGGTGAGGATAGTTACCTTTAGTAACCATTCAAACCTGTTTGTGTCAACTTGTGTGCACGTTATTAGGCCAAAATCACCAGGGTATGTAAAATTTTGATCAAGGTAATTTGGGTAGTTTCTGTTTTCATTATGATTAAAAAAAAAAACATTTTTTTACAATAAATGGCTTCACCCAACCACTAATTTTGAGTGAAAAAAAAGGTTTTATCAATCATATTCTCTAAAAAAAAAATGGCCAAAACAAATCACAAATTCTGCCAGGGTAAACTTATGAGCACAACTATTTATGCAAATTGGCATAGAATAGAATAGATAAGAATATAAATAATAAAGTGGGTGTGAGAACACAAGGCATGTCAAACAGGTTGTCTTCAACTTACTGTGTCTTCTGGCTTTTGACAACATTATGTTCATTCATTCATTTTCTACCGCTTAGTCCCATTAGGGGTCACTGGTGACTGGAGCCTGAGGCGGGGTACACCCTGGACAATGGCCAGTTAGTCGCAGGGCTAACATTTAGAGACAGACAGTGACAGACAACAACATTATGTATAAAAATAAAATTAAAATAAAACAACAACGTGTCTTAAATGAAATCAAACTTTAATTTGTTTTATAATTATTTTTCTACTTTCTCATTTTGCTTTCATTCACACTCACCCCTTATTTAGCTGCTTGCTCCTTATTTACCCAGCTCAGGCTCAGTCTTTAGAATAATTGCCAGCTGTATAGATTCAGACTGTGCCATGGTAACAGCCGGAATAAAGCTAAAGTTAAAATCATTACCGTGCTTATGAGGCTCTCACAGTAGCTTCAACTCGGGAGGGCTTCCAGGTGTACTGACACTCCCTTGGAAATGTTTAATTATAGCTGCATCACAATCTGTAATTGCATTTCCTCCTGCGTTGCATTTCCCAGAAACTACTTGATTCGTTATTGTTAACTGAGCGTCAGACTTATGTGGTAAAAGGAACTGTTCTTTCTCAAATCTCTGTGGTTTTATAAACAGGTTAATACAAGGTTGAGTCATGCGCTTCTTCTGTACATAGGAAGTAAAAAAGTATTTGGTCATATTTGTCATTGTCCGGTTGCAAAAAAAAATAATTCTCATAATTCTGTATCATTATGGTACAGTTTAGGATACATGCATCGGTGAACAGTGCTACAATAATATTTTAAGACACATTTTATCAGGAAAAAACACTTTCACAATGAAGGACTCTGCCCTTTATTATAACCTTTAAGCAGTCTTATTTCAAAGCTCATCATCTTGTTCCTTATTATTATTGTAATAGTGTTTATTATATTGTGCATACACTGATTATTATTGTGCAAGTAGGAATAGTTGAAGAATAGTTCAGCTAGTTCACTATTTGTAAAGCTGTAGAACAGAATAAATATTAGCCATAGTATATATATATATATATATATATATATATAAAGCAAAATACATTGAAATATCTTCTATACAGAATAGAGAGAGAGTATTTTTCAGCATATTTGTCATCTTCCAACGCTTATTCCTGTTGGGGGTTGCGTGGGGCTGGGGCCAACTACTTTGGGCCTGGACAATGCCCAATTAGTCACAGGGCTAACATATTTTCAATTGCCCCACTAGCAATCATAGTTGCTTCTGTCTACTTCACCAAACTGAAATGTGCTCACCAACTGTAAGTTCAGTCTTCATCAATGTCTCATTAAGCTTAAAATATATGTCCATCTACTTTTACGTTAAATGGTTGCATGATGCTGTATCTAAGCATAGTGCTAACTTCTATATACAGGCCTGAGCGTGGCAACATATATATATACAGAGAACTGTTATAATATCCTTTTGCTTGACTAAGGATATCCTTTACAGTTTCAATACCAGTTTGATGAATGGTGAGAAAAAAGTCATTACACAAACATTAGCAATCTACAACACAAAAACTAAAAACAAGGCTGAATGACAAGAGCAGACGCGCGCAGCTTTCAACACTTTCAGGAGAGTTGGGTTAGTTAACATCCGCTCAGAGCCGGGCAGCTTCTGGTGGTGTCCGTCAACAGTTATCCAGCTCAGCGTTCATTTTGACCCCACTAGCTCTCTGTGTAAAACGCAACCCTGCCCTGGGTTTGGGGGAAGGTTACATCAGCCTGGCTAGAGGCAGCAGTGTGGATGTGTTTGCTGTATTAGACTGACATCATGCCAGCCTTTCATCCCCTTGTAGTGACTCTCCCCTCCATGTACGGACTCTCAACACTCCCGGCCTCCCTTCCCACCTGATTGCTCTCTCCTTTGACTTTAAGGCTCCCATCTGTCAGCAATCATCTGCCCTTCAAACCCTGGACTGGGCCATTGTTAACCAATTGGCCCCACATGCCAGTAATCTTTCTCATGAGGCAGTGGCGCTGGTTCCGAATCAGGTCCACTATTTGTTTCCCGTCTGATGCTAATCACCTGTTTGTTCTGAATGTCCCAGTTCCCAGTACATGTCAGTGTTGGGGGGTTGGTATCAAATGATCAGAGTCACATTGAGGAGTTTTATGGCTCAACTGAGTTCAAGATGGAGGACTGATAGCAGAGATAGCATCTTTTAAACAGAAAACACCTTGTACAGCAGATTTTGTAAAAGGCAATTACATTTGATACAAAGAGCAGTCATGTATCAACAAATGTTTTATGGGGCTATTTAATTCCGTTTGAGAAGATCTACAGAAACAGTAACATAGAGCTTTACTAATTTTAAAGCACTGGATAAAACCCCATTAACAAAACAAAGTTTCTGTTCCCACAGTTATTCCACACTGGAAATCTATTTTAGGCAAATTACTGCAGTGTGTTTCATACATGCAGAAAAACACTTCTGTTTTTACCCTCAAACCCACAGGTATTGGGCTTAAATATTCCACTTGGCTGAGGATGAACCAGCCTCAATGCAGAGCCATGCACTTGAGGAGTTGCGTCATTAAATGTGCTCTGACTGAAGCTGCAGCCTGTGGCTAATGGTAGAGATGGCATTTACTTGCAGGTTTTTGCATTTGGATTAAAAAAAATATAGAATATGGAATGTATTAGTTTAGTTTTAACTACACTCAACTGCTCAGGCTAGCACAAAAGCACAAAGGTAAGTTGTCTTTTGCATTTCTTACTTCAAGCCTCTGTTGACACTTCAGAGCAGGGTTCACTTTTTTGCTAATATATGGAAACATTATTATACTATTGTGTGGTATAACAAAGCGTGCTATAACAACATCATTATGTGTTTTTACAATGTCCAAGATACCATTAACCAGTTTATTAGTTTACATTATCAAACTTTAAGAGACTAAGCCCATTTTTGAAGGTTTTGATTTTCCCACATTTCATAACAAAAGCCCGCTTAATTCTACTGTTTAGTGAACATGGCCAGTGCAATGCCAAACAAGTAAAGCCCCAAATAATGAGGAAAGTCTATTTGTAAAACCTCAGTAAGCATCTGGGAGTGGTTGTGCAGGACGAGGCATCATCAAGGGGTTCTTGGCACAAATCAACTATGTTGGAAACTTGTTCTTTCCAATATCCAGAACAAAAACAAAACAAGGAGTTCCACAGGCTCACTGGGAAACACCATCATAAACAATCACCTCAAAGAAATCCAGTGGAAACTTACCCCATTACGACTTGAAAACCTGCCCAGGACTCCCCTTTTTAATGTTCTTTGTGCAGGGACCAGGGCAGTGTTCAAACCAAAAGTGGTGGAATGTAACTTTTTAATTTAGTAAAAGTGAGCAGTATTTTCTAAGACCAGTTCTCACTAATTTCATTAAGCAAGAACAGGAAGAAAGAAACATTTAGAGTAGTGGTGTCTGAGAGTGACCAGATAAACCATAGTGTAGGAAGCATACTGATTTTGTAAAGAGCACATGAATGCTAATGTCATAGATTTAAATGTTACACATTTTCATCATTTTCCAGCATTTATGGAAACACTGACATTTATAACAAAAACTAAATATAATGTCTGCAGCAATATGTTACTTAACTCTATTAAATATAAACATGTAATATGTTTAAGGTGACAGGAATTGCAAAAGGCCCCAATAAATGTAAGTAAAAATTGCTAATATATTTCAGATTTTTTTTTTTAATGAATAAACCAGGAATGACTTTGCAACTACCAACTCTCTTTTGTGTCAGTAAACTTTCTTTCTTTCTTTCTTTCTTTCTTTCTTTCTTTCATAGTTATTGTTAGAATTTGTTAATATGAGAATGGTTGCTGTAATGTTATAATCAGTACAAGTAAGTGTCAATTTAGTGACAGGGCAGATGCCCATATGTTGATAATGTGCTAACACACATTACATTCTATCAGATTATCATACAGACATTCAACAGAAAAAAGTTTTTGGTCAAACATATCTGACTGCGATCACTGTACAGTTTTTTGCCATGAGTCATGTGTGAAGACAGCTTTTCCTTAACAAAATCAAGTCTTTGAGCATCTAAATTTAATTTATAAAGACAAAAATACTTACTGCTTGATAAAAAAAACAAGTCAAATGAACCTATGTGCGTCATCCCAAGGTGTGTCTATTCTTAATCAGCACATCCCTTCAAGTAAGATACAGCAGTTAAAAGCTCCATAACAAAAGACAACTTAAGTCTCGAGGAAGTGGAGCAAGCAGATAACACCCATGTGGCTAAAAGCTTTGTCCTATTCTTCAGCCGGTTTACACCCACAACCTTGTTCTATGCCAAATGGGTAAAGACTTTATCTTTACCTTCCTTGTTGCAACCTTAAGAATAAACCTCTCAAGAGATTAGAGAAAAGCAGTGACAAACTACAACATGTACTGTAAAATTTGTAAAGTAGAGGCTTACATTTAATGCTGCCATGTGAATTATTCAAGTTATTTTCAATCTGCTCTGATATTACATAAAGTAAAAAAAGGCACGCTGCATGTAGCCAATGGACATTTTTCCTTTAATCAGCTACAGTGCAAAAACCAAACGTGACCAACCAAAACAGGTGTGAAAGTAACATAGTGAGATATAAAAGTACAAGTTTCTCACACTCATCAGAAGAATACAGTTCTGTTCTGTGTGTAACCAATGAACCAATAAAAATCCTCCATAAAAGACAGTCATTAAAAACATGATTCATTATTTCCTCAATTTTACTGTTGCCCGGTAAATACAGGGATCATTACAAAAAGCTGACTTCAACTGGTAGACAGCAAACTGATAAAACGAATATGGCAACTCTGTCTTTATGCTACATGCCAAGGCTGTAGCTGAAAGATCTATGTGAGACTGCCAAGTCTGATAGACATTACATACATATTATTCACTGTTGACAAGGACATGTATAAAATTCTATACAACTCTACCATGGAAAGCAGAATAGGGAGGTGAGGTGAATGACAGGGCACTGAATACCCAATACTGTCCCATTAAGAGCATAAAGAAAAATCTGTATGTTGTAAAATGAGAGAAAGCAACAATTCCAGTATATGAAAATGCAGGATATTGAGTTTTTAGAATGTGTACATTGATACAAGTTACAAAATATAATGTGCCTATTACAAGTGAGGATAATTCCAGCATGAGGTCAACAATTTTTTCTCAACAGGAGATGTTTTAATACCTATCAACATGCCCCCCAATTGACAAGGCTACATTTGTTACCTACTTAGAACCTTTCTCCTAGTTTGTCCTGCAGAGTGCAGAATGGCTAAAAAGTAATGTGTCTTGCTGCCCACAATCTACACAAGGTGAAAAACACATTACTAATTTGCACTCAGACACCACAGTATTTTTGTTTATGTAGGCAACATGATTACCTTTCTCTGTTATTGACTCTTATCATTTTTAACATCAGCGGCTGCCTAGATGCCGGCATTAAACAAAATTGCCCATTTTTGCTAAATGCTTATAATTTCTTTCATGAACAAAACAAAACACTTCAAACATGCTGCACTGTTTGCATTGAAGACTTTTGTTTACTTTAATTGTTCAAGTGTCCAGTCATTCAGTAATTACACGTTTTACGGTATGCATAATAACCTGATGAAGCAAATTCACAAAGTCACACATCTCACATAATCGCAGTCATTTTTCATCTATAGAAATAAAAGGTAATAAAGAAGGAATCTGGGCATAGGGTTTAAAGGTAGAAGATGTTTCATATGTAACTTTTGACCATTGACAGTAGACAACAGGATTCCCACTCCCTCTTGGGATATAAACTACAGTTTACCGTAGGATTGAAAAAGTCCCTTGGATGAGGAATGAAACATCTTCTATCGTTAAACAAATGTTCAGATGGCTTCTTTGTAACTTTTTACTGTATTGGATTATGCCTCTGTTTTCATACTTCCATCACTTCAGATCCACTGCTGAAAGCTGTAGCCTGGTGATCTCATTTAGAGTCATGTTTGCAGTAGTTTTTTACTTGTGTTCTTTGTAACTAAATTTTGAATTAGCCAAAGAATATCTTTCCAGTGTGAGCATTCGTTTATTCTTTGGTTGAATCTACAGTGAATCTAAAGTGTCTTTATATGAGATCTGTGCAAAGAATTTTGAAAAAAAGTTTGAAGACTATGTGAAACCATGTAAAATGTGTTCATCAAAGTGCAAGTTTTATTGAACTGTTAAAGCAGCAGAAAAACTGCAATAGAAGTGCCCCAGCTTAGGTAATTAATGTCTTTCAAAGCTGCTTTGGAAAACATGCAGACTATTTATAAAAAATATAGAACAATGTGGCGGTATTGTTTTTTACCATTAAATACCTTTCACAACTCACAGATGTAGAAGATACAGCACAAACTATTAAAGAAGTGGCTACAGTTACTTATGGTGTGTTAAAAAGCCAAAATTAGCCTAGATTTAATTGAAAGGTATACAGACGATAAGGAACAGGGCCAAGTTGGTTTCATACATTATTTGTTTAACATCATGACCGCCCATTGATTTTGTAAAACACTTACAGGTTTTGCAATTTTTTTTTACTACCTAAAATAATAAGACAAATCCTCTGTGAAAAACAAGCCATTCAGATGTTATGTATACTTTATTATTAAGGATTTGAATAGGTGAGAATGTTCAACACTTTTTGTTTTTTGGCCCTATGCTCACATACAAAGGTTATTTGGATCAGGGACACAGCTACTGGTTGGTTGGTCTACACAACACTGCAGGGAGGAAGTCCTACTGGAAAGGTTTATACTGTATGTTAATACTGTGTCAAAAATTCAAGATCAAAACATTGGTTTTCATGTAATGTGTAAGTACTTCTTAAAAATTAAAAATGATAAGGTAAGGTTTTTAACATTATTGGGCATTGTGGGTGTTTTTTTATTTTTTATTTATATAGCTTTTCCACCTCGTAGGCACTCAAAGTGCTTTACCAGTGTTACAGCTGTCCACTGGAGGCAAGGTGGGTTAAGTGTCTTCAACGACAGTATGAACTGTGGGAAAAGCGGGATGTTTCGGATATTTCGAGCGGGTATCTAACCGCCCCCCCCCCTCGCCGGTCGAAGGACAGCCGCTCTACCCACTGAGCTACTGCTGCCCGGTGTTGGTATAGGGAATGTGAGAGAAGACGGTTATGGTTACTGCAACTTTAAATCAGAATATCAGACACATTTTAATGCTGTTGCAAATTACCTTAGCTTAAGTCTACATGAGAAGTGATTAAGATGGTTATTTGAGGACCCTTGGCTATATTACAAGGGCTGGCCTGAGCAGAAGGCATTTGCGGTCTGAAAAAAGGATGGAATACTCTGTTAAATGAAAAAAAGACAGCAAAATGCTGACTTTGTAATAAACAAATTAAATTATACAAAGGCAACTGGAAACATTGCTAACATTTAAGAACTTGCAGTTTAGCCCATGGTTCCTGTATCTAGAGAAAAGTGCTGTTGGAACATGTAAACACTGGAAGCTTCTCAAATGTCACCAGATCTGGAGAGTGTGTCACATTCTCCCATTCATTCAATGATTTGCTAAGTGGGGTTGTTTTTTAAAGTTCCAGAAATGGAAAATCCAACAAGGAGGCACCCCTTGTTGGGGACAAAATGCAGGCCAAGAAGCTGGTGGAAATTTGTGGTGAACATAGACTGCATTTGAAATGGAAGGGTTTTCCATAATAATTGTAGTCAAGTGATAAGATATCTACAACAAAATGTGTTATATCATTGGTCTACTGAGAAATTATTTCACGTGCATTAAAAAATCTACCTTAATTAGTGTTGTGTGCTTTACCTCTTAATCACCACAGAAATACAAATGTAACCTACTTACAAGATACTCTTTTAACTCTTTTAAGATATAGACAGTTAATGCATGGACAGAATTATGTCTGAGCCTTAAAATAGACCAGTTACCTGAGATGGAGCATATTAAATCCACATGTAGCGGTAATAAACTGCACATATGGATGTGCCATGAGATTTGATTTTGTGTTGACAGATTTAGAAATGGCAGAAGACATTAAATATTTCATTTAAATTCGCACTGTAAAAATATAGTTTTCACCTCATAATTTGAATAGATAAATAAAACCAAAGAAACATAATAGAAAACATAATGGTTTACTGTAAATACTGTAAAGTGTTATTTAAATAACCCAACTGAACCTGTTGTAATACATCTGCAGTCACATTAAAGTTCCTACAAATGATAAATTTCTTTAATTTAGTTTATATGGAACAAAAGATTCTTAGACGCGCTCTTGGATCACGTTGGCCATCTACTTTTATGATTGCCTGACCATTTGACATGTAGCCTTTGTACTGATGACCGAGCACAAGCAACACACACCATGAAAGCACTAATATCCCACAAGCAGGGGCAGTCTTTCAGATGACTCATCAGTGCACAAGTCCGCAGGGAAATCTCAGTGAATCAGCACTCATTTTCCTATCAGCAGTAATAACGCGCTCACCACTAACAGACGGCTCTTCCTGAAGTTCCCTCGTGGTAAGTGGCTCAACATGCCTCCAATGTTTTGGTGTCTGAGGTCATATCCTTTAAGGAATTAAATACCCTCAACCCCACAGTTTAATGCATTGATCTCACAAAGCCAAAGGCGAGGGTCTAGGCTTGTGACAGAAAATAGCACAGATTTTTTACTGTTTTTGTGAAAAGTGATTAGAAACGTGTTTTCAGACATGTGCAAGCCAACAGCGGTAATAGTACTCATATGATGTATTAACAGGACCAAAATAAATCAGAGATCAAGAGATATTTTTACAGATTTGGGGCAATTCAAGTTTATTTCCAAAACCATGTTTAGGAGAAAATGTTTGACTCAATATTCTGACACTGAATAAAATTAAGATTTTCTGTTGCTTGTATGTAGCTGAGGTTGCTCGGGCATCTGTTCCGGATGCCTCCTGGACCCCTCCCTGGGGAGGTGTTCTGGGCATGTCCCACCGGGAAGAGGCCCCGGGGAAGACCTAGGACCTAGGAAGATGGCTCCTCCTGAAGGGAACGCTTCAGTATTCTGAAGAGCTGAAGGAAGTGTTTAGGGAGGTAGGAAATCTGGGCGTCTCTGCTTAGACTGCTGCCCCTGCGACCCAGCCCCGGATTAGCAGAAGAAGATGTATGGATGGATGGATGTTGCCTTAAAGCCTATTTATAAAGTATATTAAGCCATGTGGTTAATGCATTTAGTAAGTAATATCAAGTTGTAATATGCATAAGTAAATTCTGACTTCAAGACTTTGTCAAACTGTTTAAATGAGTGGCAGATAATCTAAGTAAACTATATGTTACAAAAAACAAGCAAGCTTTGTTTTCCATTCCTTCAGTACAGTTGAAGAGAAGTCAGCTCTAACATGGAATTACCTGGCTCTGTTGCTGACCATAATGCCTACTCTGACTAAGTGGTTGTGATGTATGGTTTTGCCGCAGGTAAATTCAGGTTACAAGAAACCTGTTAATGGTCCCTTTCATCCATTTTTCCTGAGCATTTAAGTAGTCGGATTCTAACACGTCAGCCCTTGTTTTCCCAAATTTCCTTTTCTCTCATGGTTGCATCAGCATTAGACAGACAGTAATTTGTGTGAATGGCTCTGTAATATGACCTATCTCTTACTAAGATGCAGTTCCCCACAGCTGCCTCTTGTTCCAAAGCTAGAGATTGTCCCTTTAAGACAATCCTTTTACAAATCAGGTAATTACTCACATTGTACCTAATTACCTGCTGTCCTTTTAATGATATTACTTAGAAACACTCTTTACAGGAATATAGAGCTACTTACTTAGCCTCCAACATCAGTGTTTAGGTCAACAAATGAGAGCATGCCAGATGTTTCACACTGGTGTCCTGAGTGCAAACAGCTTCTGCAAGGATTTTTACACTGGATTTGTAGTGAATTTGTTTTATTTATATATTGACAAAAGAAAAGACTATTACTTGTTGTGCTTTGAGCTTTTCAGAGATCAAATACTGTACTATAGGCCTAAACCTCATGTTGCATTATTAGTTTAACTTTAGGCTAATTAAAACAATGATAATAATAATTTTAAAGTTTTCATTTAAAGGTGCAGTGTGTAAAATAATGTATCATCTTAAAGTAACACTTTGCTTGTCATGAAATAAATAAGGATTTTTTTTTTTCCTGGCCTAGGCCTCTGATGAACTGTCTGAAATATTTGTTGATGGTTACACTGATCACTGCAGTGCAAAGCCAACTTCCATCATTGCAATGGCCATTACTGCTGCTTCCCATCACTCTTTCTACTTGGTTTGCATCTTACCTCACTATGATGCATTTTGGAGCTGCTGAATATTAAAATCAATATGTTATTTATTTCATTCAGCATGAACTTCTCACAACATGAAATTTATTTTTTGAAAATAGACTATGCGTGACAGAGGATGCTAAATTAAAACTCACATCATCATCAATCAACTCTGACCTTCAAACAACAGCCACATTTATTTGTTCCAACGTTTAACAAGATCAGTATTACTTGCAATAAATTGTGGGATTTTCCTTTAGTCACTGCCAGCTAAAATGCATCTTTGATATTGTTGGAAATTGAGTGTCCTTCTTTAGGAATTAGTCTCCTAGACATGCCATCAATAGTTTCTGGAAAATCAAGTATGGAAAGTTGAGTTAAAAGGAAGCTACATTACGTTTGTCTGTTGTTGTCTTGCTGATAAATACTGTGAGAAGAGTGCATCCAAAACATTAAAAACTATGCAACATATGCTTTTAAAACACACATATTTCTCTCATACTTTATGGTAAAAATCATCTCACTGTTCAATTAAAAACATACTGCTGATACCATAACTAAATACAGAAGGACCTATAGTCACACTCTGAAGGTAAAAGGGCCTATGATGAGCATTTTACTTTGGAACCAGTGCTCAACTGCATTTATGAAATATTTATTAGATGGTAAAATATTTATATTTTGTGTATAACACTGGGTACATCATATTAAAAAAATCCATTAGTAAGTCAATTTGAATTTGTTAAGGGACAGCAGTACCTCACAGACCACAAATATTAAGTATGAGGTCAGAGTGACCTAAATATGATTTCCCTCTAATTTGTTAGTTTATCATTTGATTTACTGAGATTTTTGTGGCACTGGGTTAATTATGGTGCATGCACTGCAGTCACATCTATCATGTTATGCCCGTTGGTGGTTGTTTCATCATAAGTCACAGATTATTCTGGCTGAGCTGTGTACACTGTGTGGTCAATAATGCCAAGGAATGCTGCCTACTTAAGTTTTCATGCAAGTGAAAAATGCTAAGCAAATAAGAGCTGGAAGCGCAGGGCAGTAGTCACATACTTCTGGCGCACTGATCTCACACTAATTTGATTGCTTTTTAAATAAATACTTCACTAATAACATAGCAGGTGCTTATACTGTAACATAGCCAACAGGAGGGTTGGTTACACTGCAAGACTGCGGCTATTGCTCTGGCTCCTTTTTAAAGACTTGTGAGGTCACACTGTCATCAAATATCAAGTGCATCACCGTTTGAGGCTTTGGTTTGCTGGTCATCCTGAATACTGGATATGCTGCGATAAAGGATTCCTTAACCACACACTCTCACACACACACTCAATTTCTAATGACTGTATGTCACTATAAGATGTGGCCCTTTCAGTGTAAACCTCTACTCAGTTGAGAAGTAAAAATAACTTTTGTACCTCTCTTCCAGGTTTGTGGGAATAGGAAACTGGCATCTACTATTCAGACTCTTGTTATGGGAGAACTAACAGCAAATATGTGTCACCACCATTTTGGTCCTGACAAGTTAAACATGTAGATAAGGACTTTCAGCAACCTCATTTTGACTTGATTAATATAACCTAATTCAAAAACCAAAGGCTGGGATTCTGGTGCTTGGGAAATTTCTCCTTTTCTTGTCGTATCTACAATAAGTGACATAACTGGAAGCTTAAAGGGGGATTTATGAGGTGGAAAATCCTGGTGTTTTGGCAGTAGGCTATCGGAAGATGAAGCAAATCACAATCAGGCATTTCAAACAAGGAAGGTCTACCACAAGCCATACCACCTTTACTGATTCAGTGAGGAAGCAGACATTTGAGTTTACGTTATTTGTTTATTACGTCTTGAGCCACACTAATGCCTCCTTAGTAACTATGTAAATGGTGTAATTGGTAACCGTAAACAATTAGGAGCTGTTTTAGATTAGCCAGCATGTTACCTCATAAATTCTCTCAAAGACTTGTAACAGAACAATGACCTGAGTCCAATCAAAAGGGAACTAATGTCAAAATACTAAGGTAATGCAACTGTTTTCAGATACAGGGTTTTTATATGTAAAGTTAAATATTAGGCAAAGGTTCACTTGGTCAAAGTTTAACTCTTGGCACAATCTCAGTGGAGCAGATTACATCAACATGCAGAACAGATCTGGATTTATAGTGACTGGGTAAAGCCAATTAACTTCCCTGATGTTTAACTTGTCTGGACTTCATATTTCATGAGGAGTGTCCATTGGTGACACAAGTTCTGTGTTTAAGTCTGTGGGGGACAAAGGGCATGCTTTCTGGGGAAGGAAAAATCATCAGAACTATGTAAAAAAATATATATATATATATTATAAGTGTGGTTGTAGTTATGGTATATTCCTTGCTTTCATTGCTGAAATTATATTAAATATTCAAGAGACAAGTGAAAAGTATAATTAATATGTGAAACTGGGGCACTCAGCTAATTGTTAAATTGTCAAGTGAAATATTCCCCCTGAACACAATCAGAAAAGGAAAAAGAGCCAAGAAGCAATGGATTTAATAGACATTTTAAGTGGCTGGTGACTATTGCCCCGGTGCGGTCTGCCGCATGTGTTTTAATGCAGAGCTCTGAGGTTGAGAACAGCACACCTGGGACACACTGTGCACACTGTGAGAGGAAGTGGTCCTCCGCCAAAGAAAGCAATAGACATTTCCAACTAATTCACTAGTTTGCTGAGACCCCACTCCCCCCTTCCAATCCATCCTGTTAACTCACTTTTCTGTGAAACATCACTCATTAGACATTTCAATACTGCTAGGGGAAATAAAGGTGCTCACATGTGGTCCATTTTGGGCTCAACAAGTCTTTTATGGATAGCACTTTCCTTAATAGTAAATAGATTCAGTAAACTGTCAAATTAGCACTTTAAAAAACTCATAATGCCAATAATTTTGTTCATGTAATGTGCCATCCAACACAGTCTAGATGAAAAGTAAATATGTAAATAGACTGGGTAATGTTGTGTTACATTGTGCAGTATGAAATGGGAATAGATGGGCAAAACGTTTGCAGCATATCTGTAAATTCAATCACAAAATGATGATACTGATGTGATTTGCAAACCTTCCATTTCATTGCTTTTCCACCATACAGTATCCAGCCACACCGAGAGAGAATAGCCTAGTGGTGATCGTGCTGCATTCAAATGGAGGGGTGGGAAAATACTATGTTTCCTTGGCTTAAGCAGTCAAAAATGCCACAGGCAAGTTAGTACTGCAAATGTCTCTCCTCTTGAATAGATTATATTACACAATTTATTTCATTATTCCAATGCCTGCATCCACTCACACAAGCAAAGATATGACAAGTAATAACTTCCATTCATTACATCACAAGCCCACAGGTTGAACTGAGTACATATTATGAGCTATTCATATTTGTATAGACAGTATCTGCACTTGTCATGGCATTGTCTCATTTTAAATGCTGTATACAACTTTTGTTATGTGTGGAGTTTCAGTATGGACTCAGTAATATGTTTTATTTTCTTTCTACAACATTCTGCAATAAGAGGATGGACTGATCTTATTTTATCTTAAAAATAATTGTTTGACATTTTTTCAGTGTTTTGATACACAGAAGAATCTGAAAAATGAGAGTGGTACATGGCACGTAAGAGGTAGAATTATTGCTATTATTATCCCAATGAAATAAACTGACATTAACAGGGCAGAGCTTTTTCTGTCCTGTATCTTTATTAGTCTTTTTTATAAACATATTTAATGGCCCCTTAATTCAAGTTCCCTTACAATTTCTACAATTATCTGCAAGTTAGGGTTGGGATACATTATTTATTTATTATGGATCCATGAAAAAGTGCTAACAGTAAGTCTCTTAGAAACACGACCTTATTAGATAAGAGTCTGTTGTGTGGGTTTCTATCAAAAACACAGCTAAGACAATATAATCCTGGAACTGAATGACTCCATATTGCACTGTAAGTATTACTGTACAGGAAGCTGCTCGCTGTGACCTTTCCCTCCCAGTGTGCTCCACCATGGCCTTCATCCTAAGACCAGACAGAAACATGGCTTATGTCATTTGGGTCCACTCCCAATGACAAAGACCCACTTATCTGCGAGTTAGATGTTTACCTCGTCACTTTTCCTGATGATTTGGGTGGAAAGACCACATCATAATGTGAAACTCTGATGGGGAGTCTGTTGGGCTACAAGTTAATTTGAAACAAAGCTAACCCATTTAAACTACAGCTTAGAAAAATTAACTCTTGTTGTAATGGAGAAATGTGTACAAGAATTTTCATCTAAGCATCACACATAAGCATAAACACACACCCAACACCACAAGTCTACAGGAGTGTGTATAAGGGGGGGTTGGATGTAAGCATAATTAGAGCTGAGAACAGTCCTCATAGGCACATTAGCACAGAGCCCACAGTGTACGAACACAGCTGCCCAAAAACAGGTATATGGAAAATGGAGCTGATACAAAACAGAGACCTCTGAGCAGAACAACTAGGAGGGGTCACAAAAAGGAATGGGGTATCCGTCCATGAGCTGAGACCACCTTGAATTAGATTTTAGGAGTAGGTGATCTGCAGATAGTACGCTGTGGGATTTCGATGTTTCCTTACGGTAAGGAACTGTTAGAACTTGCTAGAATGGAAACAGACACTTCTTGCCTTAGTGGTTTTAATCACACATGAAGAATGGTGACTGACTGACTGTGGTTTTCTTTCTTACCTTTGCCTGAAGGATGTATGCACAAGGACCACTGTGTAAATTAGTTCTTTTCTTGTGTCATGTGCTAAAAGAAAGATTAAAAAGCCATAAATCTTACTTGAAGCAAACACCTTACACAATTATCATTTAGGATTCAACATTATATTTCTGGTTTTGTAAGCAACAAGGATATTGTGTATCATTGTCACATATACAAACCACAGAGCTCTTATCTTCCATAATACAAACCATGCAAGTTTCAGATCATTTTAAGTTGAGATTGGTAATGTGGCAATGTAATAAAGAGTATGACAATCAGTTGGGTTAGGACTCCAAAGTAACAACATTAGGGCACTAAAAGCATGGCTACATGAACACAGTCATGCACTGAGAACAACTAATGGATTAGAGCAACAACAACATCATCATCACCATCAGCTTATGATACAATGTAAAATTTGCCATGAATAAAAAGTTAAACATTTTGAAACACAAATTAAAAGTTCTCAAATAGACTGTATATGGAGTAAAATTGTTACAATCCCTTTTTTTTTTACTTTTGCATGTTCTTCCTGTGCTCAGGTAGGGTTTCTCTAGGTACTCCAATTTCCCCCACCAACATCAAAACATGCTGTGTGCCCACAGGAATAATAAAGGGATAATAATTAAAAAAATAATAATAATAATAACGATCCTCAGCTGTAGATAAATAGCACCAGACTATGGATTCTCATCTATTCTGTTTTGTGGTATTACTTTTTTGTAATTGTATGTTTGTTCATTTCTTCACTTTTTTCTAATTGCACAAACGACTAAAAATATTTAGCCGCTTTGAAAAATAGAGGAATTGTGAATCAAAACTAAACTGCTTAAGTGTTGCAGAATACTGTCATCATAAGGCCCACTGTCTCTATGAAAGACATTATAAAGACTTTACACTGAACATTACCATTAATTACATTACCATGGATTGCCATTTGATCTTTTAACCAGATGAGCACAAACACCAAATGAGGTACATGTCTTTCAGCATGTTATATCATAACTGCTGCCATAACCATATGCTCATGAAACCAGAGTGCATGTCTATGTTTTGTATGCACATATGGTAATGATTAGAACATGCCAGTCGGGCAAGCCTTGTTGTTAGACTGTGCACAGGCTACATCAAAGTCATAGTGCCAAGAAATGATAAGTGTCGCAGCAGATGATTTGAACCTGATACATTTATGAATGAATGCTTCATCCACAAACTGACAAACTGATTATGGGCTAGATTCCTGTGAAGAAAGATTAATCTAACATTGTATGCACATATATTTATAGACGCACCAGTTAAACTTTTTGCTGCTGTTCATTTTCTAGCCTCATGGTTGAGGTTCACCAAAAGGGTGAAACCAGAGATGATTTCCTTGCAACAGGCACTGAGACAAGTGATGTAAGAGGAAATGACACAGCCTGCCATATTCATCTGAGAGTACGTGCTGATTTGCAGAAGCCCATGTTTTTTCTCATAATACCTGTGTGACTGAGACAAATGTATAGTCATTTTTTTCTTGTCCTGTCTGCAGTTGATGTTGTCACATATATTTTCACAATAAAAATCTGCAACTTTTATTTTAAATAATTATTATATTTCTTTGTATACGCATTCACTTATGTTTTTTTAGTATGTGGAGACTATTCCGGCTGCTTTGGGCATGTTAATCACTCATTTGGAGACATATACTGACAGAAAAGCATTCACGCTGACATTTATTCACCATGTTCAATTTTGATTCACCTATTCACCCAACACATGCATGTGTTGGGATAGTGAGAGGATACCACAGTGCCAGGAGATAATCTGGACCGAGGACATGCAGAGTCCACACAGAAAGGCCATTCTGATCTTAATCAATGTCAGATAAATTGTGAGTGCTACCTGATCAGTTATGTTTCCTTTTAATAGCAGGCTGCTATCCCCGCTTTAATCAAATAGAATGCTTTATCTGTCCTACCAATCTTGCTAATAAGACACTAGTGTTTAATTTTGTGCCAAATTGCACTATTCAGATGCCTTACGGGTTGTTTCCTCCTTGTCAGAACTCCACTGTGCTTCCAGCCCTTTATTTAGTTCATATCAACATTCACACCCAGAACAAATACTCTACCTCAGATGACTCTCCAAACAGATCACACAGGATGAGTGGAGGCTTCCAGCCGCGTTTCCTATAACCTCTCATAGCCCTTGGAGGAGGCTCTCTTTGTCAAATGTTTTAGTAGATCAAAGGCAGATCAAGTCAATTTTTTTTCTTGCCGCCTGTTTCCTGTCCATGCACTTGATTAGATTATGAATACTGAAGAAGAACAATAAATGTGGTAATAATAGTAATAATAACAACAATAATGTCGTGCCTTGGGTTCTTTATTTATTTGTGTAATTTTTGGCAATTTTTGGGGGTAATTTTTGTTTTTTTGAAGAAATTGTATAACTATAGAACGTAGTGATTTTGCCACCTTAAGAGTGTGTCTGTTAGATCCAGAGCAGACAGACAGAAGGAGAATCCCCCTAAGGGAGAACAGGGTAGGGCAGGAGGCAACATGGCAAATAGAAACACTCCAAAAACATGGCCAACTGCCAGGAGTCGTTTGGTAGACACTGCTTACACAGCTCTTTTCTGCAGCAGCTACTTATGCTCTCTTTTGGTAAAACTTAAGTGGTGTAGCTCCTGCCTCCTGCAGTGTAAACAATGTGCACACTTCAAGATCAGAATTAGTCAGGCACAACAACAGTAAAAAAAAAAAAACACTATGTACACACAAGGTGGTAAAGCTTGTAAAGTGCAATGCAAACACAAGACATGTTGCCATACTAACAGAAGAGACTGCATTAGAAGGATCACACAAAAATGGCTGATCACCGACTGTGTTCACTTTATTTGCTTACTATCACCTCCAGTCAAAGGTTCTGACAAACAAATTTTGGAAGTGTGTAACTCACTTATAGGAATTTTTGAAGGAATATGAGATTGAGTCATTATTATGTACTTTTTTGCAAATGTAACAAATCATGTTTTGGGGTCCTTTTAGAAATCATCAATATCAGTGTATAGATCCGGGCTTTTGTTTAGCTGATGAACATGACAAATGTAGTGTAGGAACACAGTACCATCAATAAATGATGTCCCCTTATGTGAACCAAATGAAGATGAGATGTTAAGTCTCCTAAATTAACTTAAAGCTGTCTTTCCACTTTCTGTGTCTGTGGAAACTATAATGTAATAAAAGTTTTTTTTATTGGAAGGCCAATCTGAGCAATTCTTGCCATGATGGATATTCTGGTTTAGTGGCAGTTAGGATGTTGACTTTTATTAAATGTTATTATTACCATAGTACTGAGAGTATATATGCTCAGATGCATTCCTCTTCAGATTTTTTTTTTTATATAAAAACATATCAAACTTTGCTGCTTTCATGTAGAGATGTGACCATTCAGATGAAAGGCAGTCTGTGTCAAACTGCTCTCCAAACTGAGGACAGGCTCCACTTTGTCGAGCAGACATCAGTGAGCTTAAATGGTCTTTTTACTGTCTTATGGACATGGCAAATCACATCAATCGATAGCAAGTTATGTGGAAATATTATGCCTCAAATACAATACTTAACCTGTATAATACTTTCCCACTGCTTTATTGTAAACTATTGGCCTGGTCTGGTTTTAATTCTGGTTTACATAAAATAGAGTTTAGGACCTATATTGCAGCCAAAGAACCCGTTTTAGCCTCACCTCAACAACAGTGCATCCATTTTATACAGAGACAGTCTATGTGAAAGATTCTGGCAAAGACAGTCTAAACCATGGGTGTGAAAGTCAGCAGGGTTGAAAGAGCAGGCACAAGCCAGAGATAAAATATTTCCTCCAACTGGCTCATACTTGATTCCTGAACTCATCTCTCTGTCTTTTTTATTCTTTTTCCTATCCATTTATTTTATTTTATTGAAACAATCATATGAAATGGTTTAACTGAATCTTGTATATGTTGTATATTTGATTTTTATAAATAAAAATAAAATAAAAAACAGCAGATACTTGTGAATAGGTTGGTGTTACTCCAAATGTTTTGCCTTATCTGAGTCACCTGAGGCCTGCTGGACTGCCTTCACAGGTCTGAAGATGGTGTAACTTGTTCCATACCTTTACTTCATAAGCCAACTATTTTCAAGTTGAGTCTATGTTTAAAACTGTGGATTCAATTGTCAAGTTAGCTTTTTTTTCCCTCACTGCCTATTGATGTCATTTGACTCTAGAATGAACGTAGATTGAACCTTTTCACATTGAAGACAAAAGCCAGATGTTAGTAGGTCTTTTGGCAGGTATGAAGCAGTATTACGACAGGTAGCATGCCTAGTTCAGTGGTGAGGTAAGAAAAACTAATATTAGCTTAAATGACAAATGAAAAAAGGAGGAAAACCGTCACCTAACTGCTTGGTGGCTAATTGCCTGCTAACAAATTGTTACCTCTCTGGTGTTGGACACCAGTATCCGGTCATACATTGTTTTTGGAAACAAATGTCTGCTTCCAGGGTTATATGTCAGAGCATAATTTAGGAGAAAGCTCCTCCCAGATGTGAGGGCAGCTGTCGGTCTTATTAAGTGAGGAAGTCTTCCTTTTACAACCACCAACTTAACATCTGCCTGAGGGTTTTCCTTCCTTTCCACAAGTATATTACTTATTTGGAGAACCTAATAACGATTATTCAGGACGGCAGGGAGGCCTAGTGGTTACAGTGACCATGCCATCGCGCAAAGGACAAGGGTTCAATCACAGTAACAGCCGTATGTGCTGGCTAGATGCCTTTGAGCAAGATGTTAAAACCACTCACTCAGTCACTCCAAAGATGACAGTTAGCCATATGTTAACATGCTCTAAATTAAGTGGAGTGTTATCTACATTTTCATCTGTTACTTCATCTGTGTATTTATTCATTTAATAAAATGTATTAATTTAATTAAAAAGGAAAGACACTATATATATATATATATATATATATATATATATATATATATATATATATATATATATATATATATATATATATATATATATTCAGTATAATGTGTAAACCAGACTTAGAGAAACTTATCCATGCTACGCCAGTTTTAAAATCTCTGCAATGGCTTAAAACAGCACTGCTGGTTTACAAGTCTCTTAATGGTTTATCACCAGAATATATTTCTGATATGCTAGTTGCTTATGAACCTCCTCGGACTCTGAGAACATCTGGGACAGGCCTTCTGCTCGTGCCCAGAGTTAGAACTAAACAGGGTGAAGCAGCGTTTAAGTTTGCACCAAAAATCTGAAACAGCCTCAACTTTAACAATGTTCAAGAAGAGGTTAAAAACTTTCCTCTTTAGCTCTGCCTACATTACAACTTGGAGTGTTTTTTATCTGCACTCTTCTTCTTAATCTAAATCTTATAAATTGTATTTTATTCCTGTAAAGCACTTGGAATTACACAGTCTATGAATTGTGCTATATTTAAATAAAATTACCTTGCCTTGCCTTTTAATTTCAAATTTGGATTGGAACTGATCTCCATATCTCATCCTATCTTGTATGTAGGGCATTATCATTTTTTTGAAACAACTTTAAACAACGGGGCCCACTATGGAAGAACAAGCATAATGCATGAGTTGACCAATAATAAACATACACTTGATTTGTGGAACATTAGCTGATTGGTTTAGAAACTAATCCTACAGATTAGATGGTAATGAACAAAAGCTGACAGTGTCACTATGAAATGGGGACCAAAGGAAGTGCAGACGGCAAATGTGAGGTGGGCCCACGCCCTTTAGTATGAGGCCTGAGATGCAGACTTTATGGCTATTACCAATCACTAATTTGAATTCCGCCGTATGATCTGCAGCAATCAGGGAAGGCTGGAATGGAAAAGGCACTCTGCATAGCAACACGAAGACAACGTAAAAACAAGTTCTCTCAGAGTCCCCATAGGTCAGCTGCTCAAACAATAGAGGAAGTAAAAGTGAACATTCACCTGCAAAAAGACAAAAGCCAATACACCTTTATCATGTTGCCTTAATTATAGCACAGACATGTACAAGTGCAAAAAGTGAATCTCAAAATAGCTAGTTAGAAGAAAATGGAAAGTTGTTCCTCATTTCTATTACCAGGGCAAGTTTAACAACTTTTCCATGGCAACGCTCCTCTGTATTTACCCAGGCAAATGATAGGGAGCCAAGAGATGCAGGGTTTGAATGTGGGCCGGGACAAGATTCTATTAAACTGTTGATCCCAGCATGGTGATAAAGATCGCAGTGCTTCCCTCCTTAATATTGTAAAAAGCCTGGCTCAAGGCATCATTCCGGAAGGGCAGAGGCAGACCCCTGAACCTGTGGGGGCAGGTAATACTAATAGATAAAAATATAAATTTTGTATTAACAGGTAATTCAGAATTGAGACTTGCATATGACACAAATAATTCCATCACCTTGGCCGTTTTCATTATACATTATGGTTGTTTCTGTCAATCTTGTTGTCTTGTTTATAATAATTGTTAAGTTTAGACAAGGTACTATGTGAAAAGATCTAGAGACCGGCATTGCTCAATGGCTGCCTGCTGGTCTTAAGGGCCGTTTACACAACAATGTTGCTCAGGAATACGTTGCCTATTCACGTTGGGGTGACAAAGTTACAACACAATTTGCGTTTACACGAAGCCACCCAAAATGGCTAAAACAATAGTACAAATGACATTAGGTTTTCTCTCCATTCTTCTTCAATGACCAAACCATTCACAAAGTTGTCCCACCACTGACTTCTGCAGGGTCTAATCCAAAAATGTTAAATACTGGGAAATGTTGTTTAGGAGATGTGAAAACACTGGAGTTTTTTATTTATTTATTCATTTATTTAATAGGGACAGTGCACAAAAATGAACATCTATTAAAAAAAGAAATAGATGTAAATATGGCGGATTATAGCAACAATGCTAATTTGCATCCACAGTCCCTAGGCAGGTAACACAAAAACATAATAATGAGACCTAGGACAGAACAATAGATAACAGTAAGAGAAAGACAGTACATTACTAAGTAGTTAAAAGTCAATGGTTACAAGACTGGTTTGCTTTCAACCACTGCTTGAGGTAAATTTTTAAGGTTGGTAAAGTGGGACACTACCTTACGGAGAGAGGAAGACAGATTTTACTGGCCTTTACAGAAAGTAAACAAAAATCTTATATGCAACAGAACCATTGCGGATTTGGCAAAGCATGTTGTTATGTAAACAGCCCAATAGATATTACCACATTTATTGTAGAATTGGATTAAAGGAGTATGAATTTCTCCACAGCAACAATAAGTAACTTGAAAACATCTCCTGTTTGTCATTTTGCTATACAGCAAAAACCAAAGAAATCTCTGATTCAAAAATAAATCTGTTGAGCAATTTCAGTTTTTGGTGGCCTAAGGTGCACCAAACACTTAATACAGTACCTTTAGTGAAAGTATTTATTCATAGATTGTGCCCTTGAGTTTTAAGTTTTTGCCATTTTATCCTTAAAGCCACTGTGCATTCACAACTACGCGTTCGCCCATAGTGACCATGTTGTCAACAGTAATCCTAGATGACCTCACAGGCTGGCTCTTTGCACTTATTATAGTTTACTGTGTAATGTTGCAGTTTCATTGGGTGTGAAATTGCAATGGCTCCACAAGTGTTATTAACATCAAATTAAATAGTGGCCCAAGGAGAAAAGTGGCCACTGAAACTTTTTATAATATATAGAGAGGGTCATACTGAGGTCAGGGGCAAGAATTCAACATGTGACAGGAGTTTATATGGTCTTTTCTTAACATTGAATGACAGTGGCTGGAGAACTCTTTTCATGTGGTGCACTATGGCCCTTTCATAGCACTTAGGTAACTGTCTTCTATCATGTCTCATTTAAGGCTCAGATTTAGAAGCCTGCTGGGTGAAAACAGATCTTTATTGAATTATCCCCTTGACAGTAAAGCTAACTGCCATCAAGCTAAACATCTTATTCTCAGCTCTTATGCCAACTGGTCTCGTATTGCTTTGTCAACATCTTACCAATATTTATATTGATTTTGAATCCGTGCATATTACATTAAACTTGAGGTAAAATGAGTTAAACCAAGACATCTAAACTCTTTGAAAGCACTGCATTGACCAACACAATCTTAGTCCACTAAAAACACACAAATTATAGAATATGCAAATCTTGCTTGTACTGTAAATAGAAGGAGTCTGTATTTTGCTCTGCACTAACTTTCTCATTACAGACCTGTGTGGCCATTGCGCAGGTCTACCTACGTTGACGTCAAAGATCGGCCACAAAAAGTGGTAGAAATGGTTTTATTTGATTCGGGCTCACATAGTCAGCACGCCACTTCACAAATGTTTCATCTGGTTTTAAAATGGTGCAGTGACAATCACA
Source organism: Perccottus glenii (assembly GCA_024416835.2). Taxonomy (NCBI): domain Eukaryota; kingdom Metazoa; phylum Chordata; class Actinopteri; order Gobiiformes; family Odontobutidae; genus Perccottus; species Perccottus glenii. The sequence goes on along the minus strand of CM044559.2, from coordinate 19,651,640 downwards.
ATGAAAAGGCAAAGCCACATTGGGCCTCATTTCCAGTCAACCAGAGCATTCCTCTACTTTGGCATCTTAGTTTTGTCATCTATGGAAGGTTGTTCTGCCAAGAGATTCAAAACAAATCATTGAAAGTGAACACTTCTTCATTTGTTACTGCTATAGAAAGGTTTCTGCAATTGTTAGGTGTGGGATCCTTTATCTTATTACTCATGTAGAAAAAATATTTTTCAGTTTCTATGTTTTATTGTAAATTTGAACAAGACCGCCGCATATCAACTACAAACCCCTTTGTGACTGCTTTTGATTCTCACTGACAGCATTAACTTTTTAGCCCTTTGTTTATATTAAATATATTTTCATTTCTGTTTCATTGGACAATGAACATGCCCAAGGAACATGTTGAATCATTTTCAAAGACTTGGTTACAAACTCAAACTGTCTTCCACACCTTCCAATATGTTGTGTTCATTTTGTTTTGTAAGATTAGTGATGTCACATTAAACTTCTAAAATAGCACAGGATAATTTATCTAGTTGTACATTATGAAAATATATAATTTTATGGTTTAGTGGCAACTCAAATAATTACAAACGAAAGACACAGCAGAGACACAATATTGCCTCTAATATGTGCTGGTATACTGAGGTCCGCATTAAAATAAATTAGCTTACACATTGAAAAATTTTGCAATTTCCACTGCTACACAAAGAGTAAAAAAACAGGATTGAGAAAGGATTTTGTGATGCAGCATCATTTCTGACCTGATATAATTTTGTCAAGTGCTGCAGAAAGCACTGCTCTGGAGGTTATTTGTGTTGTATAATTAAAGTAAAACATTTATTTTCTAAATTAACTTCACCAACATGACTGACAAACACTGCACATCTCACTACTTTGCTTTTTATTAGAAATGGCAATATTGTGTGCTGTATTTGTAAATGTAATTTTTGGTACATGAGCAAATCTTTCCCATATTTTTTTTATTTTTTCAGTGTCTACTAAAATGCAGTATATATGGGTTATTATGGGATTACAAAAAGGAAAACATGTTGTGGAACAGCCAGTAAAAGTCATAACAATATTCCACTTGTGGCTTTGTCTTTGTGTTTGGCTTCATGCATGAGCAGCATTGAACAATATTTAGGAGGATACCCGTCTTTTTGGAAAATGGATTGGGAGACATGGTATGTTAATAAGTTATATGACATTTTTTATAATTAACAATAAAAATAAGTCTTTAGAAAAGTTGTCTCAAATCTGCTTTGTACATTAAAATACAATATGAACTCAAATCCAGATTCAGGTGAACTGTGTGTATTTAGGTTTCTATCCATCCATTGCACCAAGCCTGTTGTTGGCACATGTGTAGTCATTTACAGAACTTGTGTAAAACACATTAAAATTCCCTGAGCAATAAACCCGTTATTTATAGGACCATAAGTCTTGTAGTTTGTCTTGCCCAAACCTCAGAGAGGGAACCATGACACACTGCCATCTCATAGACAATGAGCAACGGCAGTGCATGACCCTGAACTGTTTCCTGATGCAAGCCACTGATGTTTTTCTAATCCATATAAAGAGGAAAAGGGGCAAAGAACAAAACAAAGTAGTGCTCTGTAAAACTTGTGTGATGGCATTGGTAAAATGTGTAATTGTCTTAAACTACAGAAAACAAGACAAACCTGTGACACTTGTGGAATTAAGAAATAATGTGTCACTTGCTTGTAAAATCTTAAAATAAGGAATTTGTAAGTGGTTTAAAATGTTCTGTAAAAGCTACAAAACTCAGGTCTGACAGAGGTCAGCTGAGTTTAAGAGTTTTATATCAAGACGCTGCAAAAGAGCTGCTCTGATATAAATAGAAATAAAATTAGAAGGTTGTGGTGGTCTTAATCAGTATGTTTCAAATTCAAAAGAAAATAGAAAAAGATGATATGGTGAGATTTACAGGTTTTGCAGAATCTTGCAGGAATATAATACACCCCAATAAAGAAAAGAGACGATACGATGTGCAAACTACAAAGGACCTAAGCTAGAACACACATGGTTCCATAAAATAATTTGGATAATCAAAACTTTAAACTTACTATCTTCGTAGACAACTAGTTCTCAATGTTGTTAACGCAATAAAACATCTCATGACCTCAGCAACATCTGTGACAATGATGCAGTGGATGCCAACAGAAAAGATGAGAACAGATAAAACAGATGGAATTTTTCAGGATGGTTTGTCCCAAAACAATGCACTCTATACAAACCCCTTACACATTTATAAAGTAATATAAGTTCTTACAGTGGATTCTGCTTGATATTTACCTGGTAAACATGGCACTATGAATAGGATTCACTTTTCGGAACAGCAAATACTGCCACTCTGTGTCCCGGAAAAGACAGTGCTGCTTCAGAAGGTAGTTCCATGGTGCAGGGCAGAGACTGTCCCACCAACTGCCCACTTCAAAAAACCGTCTGGTTTGCACTATTTCTGTGTAATAGGGTAAATATGGTTGTATGTTTGTATGCATATTTCGGCATTTTATTTAGATATGACACAAGGAGTGACTAATTTACACTAATAAAGTGTAATTTATTACACTAAAGGTGTAATTTTCATCTATTATGCAATGACAACAATGCAGAAACAGATTATATTGTTTGTGTTCTATATGACTCAGAAAAGGGTCAGTCTGGGATACTATGCCTCTGTAAAGCACGGAGCTAGCTCTTGAAAATGTTTTCTCTTCCAGTGACACTCCTGAGGTATTTACTTATACCCTCCAGTTTCAGCTGATGCCACTAACATTTTGATGAAGATTGGACAGTCTCATCTAATTTCCTTCAGGAGTGGCTTGGCACCTTGAGATGTTCCTAATGTGAAGCGCTCGGAGGCAGGTAGAGAGCAGGCAGCTGGCGAGAAAGAAGGCACACCATTACGCAGGTTGTCATGACATCACCATGGGCTGGCTATAAAACACTGCGATCTAATACACCGAGTTAGAAGAGCACTTGAGGAGCTTAGGAGTGAATAGGACGGACTGGAACAGCTAATTGGCTGCTACTGCGTCCCACAGGAGTCATTTTAATCAAGAACTCACGAGTCTTCAAAATGAACTTCTCCTACTTGGTAGCGTGTGGACTTATGGTCACTCTGCTTTCAATGAAGATCGGAGCAAAACCTTTATCACAGGCGCAGCAGAAGGTAAGAGAAAAAATTACAGTACATTTTTAAAATGGGTAACAAAATCGCGCCGTCCGTTTATGCGTCACACGCATAATGGGATACATTACAACAATTAACAAAGATGAGCGAAATTAAAACTTTTTTTGCAGCAACAACCTGTTCTATTAGATCTTTAAAGTCAAAAGGAAACATTAACAAGGTGTAGACTAACTGTGTTGTAGAAATGAATCACCCATGTTCAAATGTGTTGAACACGCGCGACAAGAGAATCCAGTGAAGGTTGTAGCTCATCTAACAGTGACTTGAATCAGTCAAAGGAAAACGGTCCATCAATGAAAACTTAGCAATGAATAAAGGATGCAATTACCCACAATTGTGTGTGGGATTATAAACGCGTAGCTATTACAAAAGTATATACTACAACAAAAGTAGTATTTTTTTATAACAACTGTTCGTGATCTTTGGGCTTTTGGGTGGCTGTAAAGTGATGCGTTCATAGCATAGCATAAAGCACCTGCCGTCTGACTCTTCAGGGCACCAGTCTGCAGTCGCATCATAAATGAATGGTATGCTTTAATTAATTGCCAGCACTGTTTTTCAGTCATTTTTGTAAAGTTAATTAAAAAGTTTTCTCTATTCTCTTCTTCTTAATACACCACAGTCCTATAGCTCCAAGTGTACTCCATATTCAAAACAACACCCAAAAGAGGCTATAACGCGTAGGTATTACAAACAAACACAAAACTTATTCTCTTCCTTTTGTGGGTGTTTACAGTCTCTTCGGAGCTTGCTGGGTGAGGAGCTGGCGGACTTTCTGGAGTCAGAAGAGAGGGAGAGGCGACTAGAGGCAGTGCGCTCTCGGATAAGGTTACTGCGTGATTTACGCGTGGACACCAGGGCCAGAGGGATGTGGGCTCGTCTACTTAACGACAACCCTGTGCCCAGAAGAAACAAATCTGGAAGCAAAAAGGCCGGGTCCACGACGAGGAGCGGCTGCTTCGGACACAAGATGGACAGAATAGGAACCATAAGCGGCATGGGATGCTAGGGACTGGAGCGGTGCTGTGACGGTAAGCAATCTGTAGGAATACCTGTGACTTATAGGCCTTTATCGCAATACAAGGTAAATTTGTTAAATGAATAAAAGTAGAATATCTACATGACTTTGATAATGAAATTTTAACGGGTAACAAAATAGGTGCGAGAAAAGATAAGACCAAATCCTTACCAGATCAGTTTGTGTAGAATGGAGATTTTGGAATAACAGAATACAGAGAGATAAACTGGTGTAAGGAAGCAGACACTTAATACTATTTCTAATTGCTTCCTTCCCCTATTTAATTGTGTGTTTGTGTGAACTTGCAGAAGGGAGAAAGTGGAAGGAAGGAAGTATGTGAGGAGAAGTGAAAGGGTGGGATTGATGAGGTAAAAAGAGAAAGAATTGTTGAAAAAAAATTACTAATTATACTGTCAGGTTATAATTTGCCTTGAAGTCATATCCTGCTCTGTGTGCACAGGGAAGGTAGTTGCATTGAGAAAATGTAAAAGTGATTACAATTATAACATTATAGGCTACCACAAAAAACTACAGTATTTGATTTATGAGAAAGAGTCCTATTCATGGAGACCGCTAAGAACAGTCCCATCTGCTTCATCTGGTAACAAGCAGGATGTATCAAGTTTAAGATTAAAAGTCAGAGTGTGATGAAGGAGGGACAGACACAAAAACAAAACAGCATGCTGTGGCAGTGGGGGGTCTTTCTGGGAAACCCACCCCTTTTTACCAAAGACATTTTAAAGCAAACGACGTAGGGGGCTGCAATAATGAATGAAGGAGTGAGGAAGTTAAGGTGACGCACAATTAGTCCTAAGGCTGGAGGCTCCTGTGTGTGTTGTTGTGGCAAACTGTTATGTCCTTGTGGCTTACTGTGAATTTTGTGAGTCAGTGTTTTTCATCACTGAACACTTACACTCACATTATACTCACATGGGTTTGAGCATATCCGGCAAGTCTGTCTCAAATGTGTGCTTAATGCTTAACAGTTTTCAATGGTTTGCTCCTCTTGTCAGTAACTTTTGCTTTCTCTTCAATTACCAATCAATCAACACAAGCTCTTTGTGTTTTTCCTTTAGATTTCTGGACGTTAGGTTTGGACAACTTACGGTTTGGTCTCACCTAAAGGAATAAAGAAAAACTCACCATTTGACCGACTTCTGGTACAAAAGTCTCCGTGACCAGCATAAACAAAGACTGCAACAACAAGGCTACAAAACACTCATATAAAATATATACTGTGTATCATAATATGCAGCTATACAGTACATCCATATTGGCAGCACTTCCAGATACAGCATACTATGTAAAAGATGACGGACAATGGTGTGAAAATGCCAAATTGCAAAGTTGTATATTGTTGCTGATGCTGCTGTACATTCATGTATTTCATTTTTTCCTGCATAAATGTATTTATGTTTACAAAACTATTTATATGTTTATAAAAGAGCTATTTATAAATATGAGTTTTATTTATGTAACATTTGAAAAACAAACTGCAGGTCAATTCTGTTTGTAACTTTTTCTTTTGTCTCAAATAGTTGTAAATGTTTAAAAAAATATATAAAGAAAACATTCCATGCACTTACTGAATCTTCTTTGAGTTCTATGTTTCTTCCAGCAGCAGTTTTTATGATGGTGGCTGTAAAAATGGACATTATAACTTCTTACTTTGCATATGCGGTGCTTAAAGGGCACCAAAAAGGATTGTGTCCAAAGTAACATGCATAAAAGACTAAAAAGAAAAAATAATTAAATACTAGATGCCTCAATATTAAATGGGAACAGTTAAACAGTGGAGTCTATAAAACAGGGAAGTAAAAAGTGCTATTGATAATGTTAAAAGAACTTATAGATGCCGTGTGCTTCATTATAATCACTCTCAGCCATTAAAAAAAGAAAGAATATGGGAATTCTTGCAATCATTTACTAATGTATTTATTGGCACATGTGATGAATAGTATCATACTGGCCAAACATTATATGGGAAATCAATGGTGGCACTGACATGAGGCAGCACTAGAGGGCAGAATTGAGCAGAACAAGAAAACACCTGTTATGCATGCTCCATAGACAGACTGTAGCTGTCTGTGAATGATCTTTAGTGTTTGAGTGGTGTCAGTTTGGTGTATTACCTGTGTTATAGGAAACAAATGGACTAATTAGTTTATTTCAATTCACTGCTTAAAGTAAGCAATTTCAAAATGGTGACACTTTATTTTACATTACACTTGAAACATTGTATCTACCTCCTTGTGTGACAAACTGTAATAACATGTAACTACATATAATGAAAATATGTGTACTTACAGGGGCCGGTGCATAGGGGATCAGGCAGCAGTCAAAGGCAGGGGCCCCGATAACCCGACCTCTGGAAACTGGCTTTTGGGACGTGGAACGTCACCTCTCACGGGAAGGAGCCTGAGTTTGTGCGGGAGGTAGAGAGGAACCAACTAGCGATAGTCGGGCTCACCTCCACACAGCTTGGGCTCTGGAACCACATTCCTTGAGAGAGGCTAAACTCTACCACTCTACCACTCTGGAGTAGCCCGCGGTGACAGGCGGCAGGCTGGAGTGGGTTTGCTCATAGCCCCCCAGCTCAGCCAACTCAGTGTAGGAGTTCACCCCGGTAAACAAGAGGGTTGTTTCCCTGTGCCTTTGGGTCAGGGATAGGCCTCTCACTGTGTGCCTATGTTCTGAACGGCAGTGCAGAGTACCCGGCCTTCTTGGAGTCTCTGGAAAGTGCTCCAACAGGGGACTTCGTTGTTCTACTGGGGACTTCAAAGCTCCTGTGGGCAACGACAGTGACACCTGGAGGGGTGTGATTGGGAGGCACTGCCCCCCTGATCTGAACCTGAGCGGTGTTCAGTTATTGGACAGCTGAGGTACAGAACTTGTCCGTAATGAACACCATGTTCAAGATAAGGGTGTCCATCAGTCCACGTGGCACCAGGACACCCTAAACTTTGTGGTTGTTTCATTTGACCTCTGGCCATATGTCTTGGACACTCAGGTGAAGAGAGGGGCAGAAGTTGTCAAATGGTCACCACCTGTCCTGTCAAGGCACCGGGGGTGGATGAGATTTGCTCCGAGTACCTCAAGTCTGTTGTGGGGCTGTCTTGGCTGACACGCATCTGCAACATCGCGTGGCGTTTGGGTACAGTACATCTGACCTGACAGACAGGGGTGGTGGTCCCTCTTTTCAAGAAAGGGACTGGAGGGTGTGTTCCAACTACAGAGGGATCACACTCCTCAGCCTCCCAGTCTATGCCAAGATACTGAGGAGGTGGAGGGACGACCCAGCCTCGGATAAGAAGAAGAAGATGGATGGATGTGTACTTACATTTTATAGGTAGGGTCAGGGTAAGGGTATGTACAGTGTGTTACATTGTAACACATACCTAAGAGGTCTCTTATATTATATTGTAGTGCAAAGAAAAAGAAAAGCATGAAGGAAAAAGAACTAGAACAAGAACTAAAGAAATTTGAACAGCGGCACAAACATTATCCTACACATGAAAATTACAAACAGGTAAAGGTAGTTAATAAGGGTAGATACAATGCATCAAGTGTAGTGTAAAATAAAGTGTTATCTTTTGTAAGACATGAAAACGTGGAAAAACAGTTACCATGAAAAGAAAATTGTATTTCCCAATTAATTTTAAGAGAGAATAAATATAAATTAGACTGATATTAGTCTTTCTTCAAACTCAGGTCTGCAATTGAAAGGATGTAAAATGCAATGCTGCCTCTGTGTGGTGTTGAGGGTTAATTACTCAGATGCCTGCTGGCACTTTAAAAGCTACTCAGCCATGGACCGAGACGACTTAGCTCAGCTTAAAATCCATTTTATAGTGTTTTAAATTTACTCCATTTAAGTTCCTACCCTAAAGAGTTTACTTTAATTAAATAGCTTGTACGAATAAAAAGTTAAATTTTTTTTATTGATTTTATTACACAAAAATAGGCAAATTGAACACAAATGTGATAGCCTACTATCCAAGTAAATTTTTTTTTTACAATTTTACATATAATTAGTATATATCCTTTTCCCCAGCAACATAAACAAGTTTAAAATATTTTCACTTCAGATCCAAGTGCAATAGCTGTTGGTCAAATTGTGTCCTATTTCTCAGCCAACACTACTCTTCCTCTGGATGACAGTTTCTAACAACTGTCTCAAACCATGTGGATAAAATAAAACAGCTGTGTGTCCCCAAGGACATAAGCATGCTTATTTGAAGTGGTGGGGGAAGTACTTAATTCCTCTACTTAACTAAAAGTACAGATAGAGAATTAGAAATGAACCCAAGTAAAATTAAAACGTTTTAAAGTACTTGCTTTAAATGCTTTTAAAGTAAAATTTTGACTCTGCTTCAACAACTAATTAATATAAAACACATTTTATTTATTAAGTTGGTTGGAGAATAATTATTATTAATCAAAAATTAATTCAGAGTCAGAGGACTGTGTCCTTGTAGCTCTTAGGAACATAAGTGAAAGTATTATTAGTCTGATCCATGTCTCTTACCACTGTTAACCTTTACCTCTGTTTGCAATGTTTTTAGAGACACATGTTGTAACTGGATCTGAATAATTAAATTAAACTGATGGTGGATGATTATAAAACAGCATCACATTAAGACCTAGTTTTACTGCACAAAGAGGGACCAGACTGTGACAGTTTAAAATTTGGCACAAAGTTTACTAGCACCTGGTGAAGGGCAACTCATCTGGAGTAGGCTATTTACACTCTTCCTATAGTGCCTCACATTTTAACAATGACGCATGAAAATAACAGTTTTTTATTTGATCCTTCAGTAGCTAAGGATTGTATTAATTCATTATGCTACTGAGATGAAATCTGTGTTTATGTGTGCTTCATAAAACTCAGCACTATTGGTTTATAGGTTCCCATTTATGTTGCACTGTAAAGTAACACTGCAAAACCTTTAGTTAGTAGCATTGCGTAAATTTTAAAATTTGTATTGATTCTTAGGGAGCAGAAACAGGGTGATACACTGGACCCTATCAGTGTTTTATTTGTACAAAATGCACTAAAATTACCCTACCATTTCTGAAGACATGTTTTTTTCTTCCAAACTTGCCAGTTTAATCATTAATAATGTCCTCTCAAAAACAAACAACACAGACAGTCTGTTGAAGGATCTGTGCCCCTAATGGCTAAAGGTTACATAGTGTCGCTTTAACAATTAATTTAAGGCATTGTTCAATTGTAGCCAATGTAGCCAAATGTAAATTGTGTTCAAATGTGTTCAAATGTAGCCAATGTAAATTGTAGTGGAGTAGAAAGTACAGATATGTGATCTAAAATGTAGTGGAGTAAAAGTCAAAAGTTTTAAATCTACTTGAGTAAAGTAGCCTACAGATACTTGAAAACTGTACAGTAAGGGAGTATTTTTACTTTGTTACATTTCACCAGTGTTAATTTGTAAATCTGGAGGTCGGAAAACAAATTGGGGGCGTGTTCCTGAGACATGTGACAGTGCTGCCGGTTTTACACTGAGACATGTAAGTTGCTGAGATCTGTGACTGCAGGGGGCGCCGTTGCGCAATCAACGTCTGTTTAATCAACAATTATGCACGTTGATTGATTTAAACATTGATTTTATTTATTTTTGTTTAAGCATCTTTCTTATCCTAGCTTCTATTATTAAGGTCATTACAAATGGAGGAAAACACAAGTAACCAAATCTGTTGTCAGAATGTGTTACCTAACTGTAGCTATGCAATGGATCCAAACATTGAAATCATTGTTTAATCCCTATTCTTTTAACCCACCGCAATAATTGATGGGGTGGGTTTTCATTAACTAGGCTACCAACTGATAAGGTAATGGTTCTTATTTTGAGCCTACTCTGAAATAAGCAACGACGCCCCCCGCAGTAACAGATCTCGGCAGGTCACATGTCTCAGTGTAACACCGTTAGCAGCAAACAGGAAGAAAACGTTGGCTGCACGAACATAATGAAGGCCGCATAATAGCTATGAGCTATTTTGTAACTAAAGATTAAAGATGCCCCTCTAACTGTCCAGTAGGCAATTTCTACAGACTGTGTTATAAATCAGAAATACATTTATATTTATATTAAAAATAATAATAATAATCAGATTAGATCAGATTTCGAATCTCATAAACTCCTTTAACGAACTCCTGAGAATAAAGGAGGAGGGGAAATAGGTAAAATAGGTCCCGAACCCGATTTGGGAGGCCAACGTGTTCCCTCTCAAATAGCCCTGGACATGTGTTCTAGCCGAATGAAGAATACCCACACTGTTTTTGGCAATCAGTCAAACCAGTATCTTTTCATTGGGGTTATAGTCAGGGCATTTATAATGTTATTGGACTAAGATGAATAGATTTGGCCTGCCCTTTGTACATTTATTAAAAAGTGTATAACAACTCATTTGTGAAGCGTGACAAAGACCGTTGGTAAATTTCTTGTAATTTCCATGTTGCTCGCAGGCGTAGGCGCAAAGCAAATAGAGCATTGTGATTGGTGGACCGCGTCATGTGGGAGGAACACTGTGAACGCGCAGAGGAAGAGTAAGCAGCCGTCTCCATCCGTCTGTCTTTCCTGGCCAATGTCTCACTGAGCAGGTTGAGCCACGTGCATGCGCTAGCTACATAACTCGGTTCTTTACTTGCAGTATCTTGTGTTTCTCTGAAACACACAACGACATCATGGTCAAACTTGCGAAGGTAAGTGCTGATTGTATTTTGTGTAAGTAATTGTTAAATATGGACTTTGTAAGAGGAAGTTGTATTTAGTTGAGGCCCTCACCTGCCGTGCTGCGTTTGTGTGCAAAACACGAAACATGATAAAATGTTGATTCAACACCAACGCATGTTGATAATTTAGCTGGTGTTCACGGTGTTAATATTCTTATTTGAAAGAGAGACGTCGCTATCATTATGTACAAAAATATATATTTTTGGGTTTAGGGCAGCCATGTTTGTTCCTGCAGTTGCGCAGGCCCGGGCTGCTAACCATCTTTTCAAGATGGCATACATGCGCGTTCGCGACTAAATCCTTGTATTGCAATGTATAAATTCAATGTGCCACAAAGCCAAATTTCAACTAAAAATAATAATGTTTCTGTGGCACTTGAATGTCCATGCAATGGGCTTAACATTATAATGGATATATTATACGTTAGCATTAGCATTCAACACATGTGTTTTTTCAGTTGGCTATAAACATTAGCAGTTATAGTTAATGACGTGTTCATAGCTTTATAATCCCAAATGCGGATACTTAAATGCCTTTTTTTCAGATTTAGCTTTTAATTATATCAAATCGGTAAGCGCGCTAGTGTTGCGACGGTAATTAGCAACATGCTAACGGCCCGACCTCCTGAGCCCCACGTGGGTTTTGCGTGCTCACTGTGACACGAGGTGGGCAACCAGGAGTTAAACAGGTTAGCGGATAGCTGCCTTTACCATGAGTAGTTTGACCAATGTGCTATTTCAGTTTATTTTAACATGTCAAAACGTATATATTTAAAGATTTTCCATACTAAACACGAGTATCATTTTCAGGGTGCTAATAAACCAGCAGCACAGAAGAAAAAGGCTCCTCCACCAGCTAAAGAAGTGGAGGATGAATCCAGTGAGGACAGCAGTGAAGAAGAGGTACATGCCTTGTAGTGTTTAATGTATTTTTTTTTTTTTATATATATATATATTCCTGCTAATACTTTGTGTGTTCTAAATTTCAGGCTCCACCACCCAAGGTAAAAAAGGGGACACCAGCTAAAGCTGCATCAGCCAAGAATGGTAGTGTTACTAAAAAAGCAGAAAGTAGTGATGATTCAGGTAAGAATTTTGCACAAGTAACTAAGTATTAACAATAACCATATGCTCTGTTCTATTGTATTGAGTAAATAAGAGAACCCTTGATTGGGCACAAGCCAGTTACAGACCATGTTTTAGCAGAAATGCTGCTTTTGATTAGTTGAGACAAGGATATTATGCAGTATACTCTGACAGATAAACTTATGTCCATTTAATGCCTTTATGGTGATTACATTAATTTCAGTCTGTAATGATTTTTTCACTGCTAATTTCACAGAGGAAGAGTCTGAAGAGGAAGCACCTCCACCCAAGAAAACGCCTGCAAAAACTACACCAGCTAAATCTGCAACAGCCAAGGCCACTCCAAAAAAGGCTGAGGAGTCAGATGATGATGATGATGATGGTAGGGCAGAAAAGACCATACTGATATTGGTGTTCAGATTGGCCAATTGTAAAGTGTCAAACCCTCCATTTCTTGGCATACATGTAGTTGTTCAGTACACATGTGTGTAATGTACGGAGGAAAATAAAATGCAGTGCTATGTCTTCGGTACCGGTGTGTTTTTCATGTCTGCCGGTTCCTATCCTCAATCGCTGTAACATCATAGTTTTCTTTCTTTCATGCTCTGACTTTAGTCAAACTTTTATTAATTTTGTCTGTGTGTTTTCAGATGACGAATCCGAGGAAGAAGCCCCACCACCAAAGAAAGCAGCCTCTAAACCTGCTGCTAAGCCCCCAGTGAAGGCCCCTGCAGCCAAAGAGTCATCTGATGAGGAAGATTCGGAGGAGGAACAACCCAAGAAGAAGGCTGCACCAGCTGTTAAAGCTAAACCGGCAGCCAAAGCTAAAGCAGCTGCTAAAGAGTCATCTGAGGATGAAGATGAAGATGAGGAAGATGGTGAGGCTATGCCCAAGTAACATAACTGCTAATATCAAGAGACTTAATACTTATGTGTAGGATGTCTCTTTGTTTAGTTTTGGATGTAGTTTATTTGTTACTATGTTGAAATGTTTTCCCAAAAATTAATTCTTAGACTCTGAAGAAGAAATGGATACAACCCCAGCTCCTGCGAAGGCGAAGAAAGCCGGCATGGTAAAGGCAAAGGAAGAGTCTGAGGAGGAGGAAGATGATGATGACGACGACGACGATGATGACGATGAGGAAGACGGTGTGTTCAAGTTTTAAGTTACCCGCATTGGCTATTTTTTGCTGTGAATTCTAAATTAACACATAATTGCTTTAGTAGCTCCAGTAACCCCTGCAAAGAGAAAGGCAGAGGCCAAAAAAGAAACGCCACCTGCCAAGAAGACAAAGACTGAGGGAGAAGGTATGAGTAAATGCATATACACTTTGTTTTTTGTGTTTATTAATGATGATCAACAAGGGACTTAATACTGATATCTGATGTCACCTCATTCTGTTCTGAATGTTAGACGTGTTTGTAAAATTTATAAAAAAAATCTATTTAAAAGATCTAATTGTAATTAATTTTACCCCCTCAGGATTTTGTCTATTTGTGGGAAATTTAAACACAAATAAGGACTTTGATGAAATTAAAGCATCTCTAAAGAAATTCTTCACAAAAAACGACCTTGAGACTGTTGAGGTCCGATTAGGAGGATCCAAGTAAGCAATTTCACATCTTCATTGTCTATATGGGGACAGTATGGACTAAAAAGAATGGGCATGGCAGCAGAAGTTTAGTGTGTACATAATTGAATGGTAGCTGTTCATTACACCATGTATAATGTCATTAGAAAATAAAGTAATGGAACAAGATTTGTGCACTTCATAATGGCTGTCCTAAATTTTTTTACCTCACTAGGAAATTTGGCTATGTGGACTTTGCATCAGAAGAGGATTTACAAAAAGCGATGGAGCTCAATGGCAAGAAGTTCATGGGTCAAGAACTGAAGTTGGACAGAGCCCGCAGCAAAGAAAGCTCACAGGAGGGAAAGAAAGGTAACTTCTGCAAAGGAGGGCTCTTCTGAACACTGAAAGCTCCTATTAGGTTTTTGCATGTACTTACAGCTAAGCTGCTACTCAATAATTCCCACTAACTGTTCCACAGAGAGAGATCTACGCACACTCTTTGTAAAAAACCTTGCCTTCGCCGTAACAATTGATGACCTGAAGGAAGTCTTTGAAGATGCTGTTGATGTTAGGTTACCCCCAGGACAGAACGGTTCCAACAGAGGGTGAGACAAAATCATTGGACTGACTGTATATTTGATGTTTAACTGTTTAAATGTTGAGTGTAAATGTGTGCTCCTTCTACAGCATTGCATACATAGAATTCAAATCTGAGGCTGAAGCAGAGAAAATGCTCGAGCAGGCCCAGGGAGCTGATGTCCAAGGGAGATCCATTGTTGTTGACTTTGTAGGAGAAAAAAGCCAGAAGGGAGGGAAAATGGCAGGTAAGGCCTTGAACCCTATTTGAAAATGTAGACATTTTTGTATAATACTTTCATAGGGAAATTAATCTGGATCTTAGCCGGTCTGGTGTAAGTCTTGGTTTAAAAAATACAGCACCTTGTCTCAACATTGTTTTATACCATAGGTGCAGCAGCCAGTAAAACATTGGTGGTGAATAATCTGGCCTTCAGTGCCTCAGAGGAAATCTTGCAATCCACATTTGAGAAAGCAGTTTCAATAAGGGTTCCCCAAAATAATGGAAGATCTAAAGGGTAAGATGTATACCTAATATCATTTTTATTGATACCAAACTGGTCCACCTTCTCATGAGCTCCTCTCAATCCTTCCAATGATTTTGAATGGATTCGCACGAGAAGCAGAGTCAATGCACAGTTACTCAGGCTCACTCTGGTTAGGGTGTTGCCTATGTCTGTTGTGCAACAAGTACCTTTTTGGTAATGAGAATAGTCTCTTGTGGTGGCTAACCATGTTAAGGTACAAACCACATCTGGCTTTCTTATCCTAGTGTTCTGTTTGTTTCAGTTTTGCTTTCATAGAATTTGAAACCACAGAGGATGCCAAGGAGGCACTAGACAACCTGAACAACACAGACATTGAAGGCCGGTCAATCCGTCTGGAATACAGCCAGAACTCAGGAAACAGAGCTGAAGGGGGAAGAGGAAATTCTGGTAGGTCTTATACTGTGCCTTGTAACGTTCAGCCAGATTTGATGAAAAATAGACATTTGAAACTCGAGACTTAGTACAGTCCTGATGTGGGTTGTGCATAAATGATTGGACCGTCTAACGTTCTGGTAATGGTCTTTGTTTCTCCTTTAGGTCCCACAAAAACTTTATTTGTCAAAGGTCTCTGTGAGGACACAACAGATCACACTCTTAAGGATGCGTTTGAGGGAGCAGTTGCAGCCAGGATAGTAACTGACCGAGATACAGGAGCTTCTAAAGGGTAGGTATCCTCTTGTCACAATTCTCAAGTAAACTCGAGTGTAACGTGAAACAAAACGCGTATCCTGTTAATTACACCATTAGTATTTATACTTTTTTTTTTTTTTTCATTTTAGATTTGGCTTTGTCGACTTCGACAATGAAGATGACTGCAAGGCAGCTAAAGAGGCAATGGAGGATGGAGAGATTGATGGTAACCGGGTCACACTGGACTACGCCAAGCCCAAGGGTGAAGGTGGATTTCGCGGTGGCCGAGGGGGTGGACGTGGTGGTGGAGGAAGAGGAAGCTTTGGAGGCTTCGGTGGTCGCGGTGGAGGTGGCAGAGGCAGGGGTGGTTTTGGCGGTCGTGGGGGTGGACGTGGAGGCGGAGGCGGACGAGGTGGATTTGGAGGTAACGTGCCTTAACAAGAACAGGATTTATCAAAATCTAGCCCTACTAGAATACTAACTGTATTATAAATGGCAATTTGTCTTTTCAGGTGGAAGAGGTGGCGGTGGATTTGGCAGACCACAGGGAAAAAAGATCAAGTTTGATGACTAAATCCTTAGTCTTTTACCTTAAATGGACTCTGGTTTCATCATTTTCAGAGCTTTTGGACATTCCAGAAAGCATTGTTATTTAACTTTTAATGGGCATTTTAGCCCTACATATTGTTCCCTTCTTCACCATCCTACCATCCAGTGCCAGTAAGGTACTTTGTCCTGTGCTCATTGAGTACTGAATACCCCAATGGCAAATCCACACCAACCCCCATCTTTAGTCACCTTCTGATGGAGCAAAATGATTTTTGATTTGCTGTTGGGAGAAATGCTTTTTGTCAGATACCATGTGTAAATTGTATTTCATTTTACCTTTTTGTAAAAAATACTCTTGTATCCATGTTTTGGTCTTTAGTTTGCTTTAGGTGCCAAGTTGTACTTGTACTGTGTAAAGCATATTTTGATAAAATATCTGCAGCTGTGTGCTTAGATGACAGTTATGTGATAATGACCTGTTCCATTTGGCTTGCTTGATGGGACGAAGTTGGTGTGAGTCGGAGGATGAAATCTCTAACAAAACATTTGTAGTGCATCAACTTATTTCTCCCAAATAAAACCTCATAGGTGGTGGTTTTTAAACCTCTTGACTGACTATTTTTCTACCTTCAATCTGACTTTTGAGATGTAGAGGGGTATTAAATGATACATACTGCTTTACGTATTTTTTTGATTATATTTGCACACCTGACTAAACCACTTTTGATAGAATTGCATCTATTGTCTGAATTCCACCAGGGGGCGGCATTTTGAAAGTTACTGGTAAAGACCGGTTGAAGAATGGACGTAACAAAATGAGCTCTTGGTAGCCTTACAGTTTTGAATATGAGTAAATGTACAATTACTTGGGCTGCAAAGTAATCAGCTTTATAAGAAACCAAATTTAAGAGGAAGAGATATGATTTACAAATCTGTTTTGCTACAAGAGTCTTAAGAAGGTGCACACATTTGAGTAAGTATAAATTATGGAAATTGCACTGGTCTATCTTAAGTATTTTTCAAGTAAGATGCAGATTAGTATGATCACATGTTTGTAGGCTCTCAATCACAATTTTAAATGTGTTAAAGTAAAAATTGTACATTCCCTCCCTGAGAGTGGGATGCTGTTCCAAAACGTTGAGCCATGAAATGACAGAACATTTTGGGAGCTCACGGTCACCAACAGTGGCTCACGTTACTTGTGAACCAAGGTTTTTGAAAGGATAGTTTTATCCAAGTAGACCCCAAGGCAACTTAATATCACCTACCTGCACACACTGCTTTCTATCTGTTAAATAAGACTGTATCCATTTAACTTAAAGTCTGATGAGATGTTTGAGGTGGTTTACTGTGTCAAATGCTCATTTAAAATCTATAAAAACAGCAGCAACACTTTCTGTCCAAATAAAATTTAACCTTTTGGTAAAAACACGTTTCAGTTGAATTGTGGCATTGTCAGCATGATGCCCCTTAATACCTATCCATTTCCACATCTTTCTCTCGGAGACTTGACAGAGGGCTGTGTTTTTCTTGTTTTGCTACTGTGATTGAACTGTTCTTGGACTAGTAATACTTTGTAACAAGCATTTATTACAATAGGTCAGGTCAGTCCAAGTTGGCCTGGATGGGTATAGATTTCCAAAAAGGTTTGGAATTAAACTTATTTTATACTATTGTCACTAGGGATTCAACTTTAATAGTACATATTTACATTTCTAAATGTTTTTGTCTTTGTTTTGCCTCATCTTCCAAACTGACCTCATTATTTTGCACATAATGCCGGAGAGGATAGTGTTCAATAGCGGTTCAGACAAAACTGTGTAATTCAAAGTGAATGTGATTTTCCTACTGAGTAATACTTAAATTCTAAAAAAGGTTTTGTCAGTGGGTCGTTGTAAAAAGACAAGAGGACAGTGATGGTTTGTTTAGTGGCTAATGTAAATAGGGCCCTTTTAAATGAAAGTATACTTATCTGAGCCCCCTTCACAATGGATCTTTGTGGCATACATGGTGTCCTGTAGCACAGATGTACTAAGTCGCTTTGCCTTGGCCTCTTGTGCATCAATGTCTAACTGTTGGCATTTATCTACAGAGGCACATGCACTTTTATGCAGCTTCCGGAAACTTTGAAGACTGAAAATAAGCTGTCTAAAAAATCTGCAGGTGGTATTATGCTCGAGAACCTAATTGCAAAAATCTGAAATAGCTGCTTGTGCGATTATCTTCTTGACCCCTATATTTTCTGTTCAACCTGTGGGCTGTGGAATGCTTTTGTTTTTTGTTTTTTAGATCTACAACATTCCCACCTTCAACCATGCCAGCAATGACCCGTAGAGACCTTTGAAGAAAAGGTTAGTTGGAGGGTTAGTGCGAAAGCCTGCAGCCGACCCATTGACCACTCTGACATCAAAAGCCTCCCCCAATTAGTGTAAATAAATATGCAGTTCCCAATCTGCTGGCAGTTTAGAAGGCTGGGTGTGTACCTGCATATGGTCACTTATCCTCACTGAAGTGGGACGTTTACACTAAATAAAAGTAAATCTTGGAAAGCTGTGGTTTTCCCAGGGACATTTTTTATTATTCTAGGCATACCAATTTCCAACACAAAGTGCCATTGGAAATTTATTAAAGGGATGCCACATGAAGAGATAAAAACCTCTTAAGCTGTTCTATGTCTTTGGAGAATGTGCACCACATAGAACATAAGATAGAGGCTATCCCGTTTCTCAATAGCTTTTTCTTGGTCCCTAAAGAAATTGAGAAGAACAACAGGATGGCATTTCTTTTGTTGTGTCGCGCGTCTTTATCTTTATGGGCCAGCACTGTTAGCTGGCTGTATCTGCGTCATCTCTAGTGCCATGTGAAAAGACACACATGTAACAGGGATGCTTAACAAACAGCCTGAAAAGCCTCACCACATGAGTAACATGTACTAATACTTTATGAAAATAATTACTTTATCGTTAAACAATGTAAACGAAATACAGAATCCATCAATTTTGCAAGAGACATATTTTTGATATCATATCAACAGCAGACTTGATTATAGAGAAAGGGCAACAATATTCTCCTGGGTTTCACTCCAAAACATTGAATATGTAAAGTTAATTGTGCTGCTTTGTTTACTTTATTATTACTGTCATGTGTTTTAGAACATGTTTGCTTTAAACACATTTTCACATTGATGCTCATTGCAGATAAGACCACACACAAGAGAAAATCTAGAACACATGTTAGAATTGTATGGGATATATTTAGACTAAAAGTTTGAGGTGTTTATTTACAAATATGTACATTTTAATTAATTTATTTTTTACTTATATATGTACAAAACATAATCATTACTCACTATAACAACATTATAGCTTTAAACTCAGTGAATACTAGGATGATCTGTATTAAATTAAATCTAAGAATTATTATTTAAGAATTCCATACTGACATCTCCTTGGCAATTAAATAACTCTTAAAATCTTGTACCAGCAACAGTAGTTCACAGTGTCAATGGTAAACCCACAACCAAATGGATGTCAAGTATTTTAGCACATTCAAATACACAGAATGCATACAAACATCTTCAGACATGTAGTTTAAGCCAGTGGGTTTAGAACAAGTCACACATTTCAATAAATGAGTGCAAGGATCGAAAATTCAAAAAGTCCTCTTACTTTTATAGATTTGGAGGCATTGACATCCTGACAGTTCAGAACAAGTAACCGATATTGAGAAGATTTCTGATCATTTTATTGAGGTAGACTGCTTTCTCACTCCTTGTGTGACACTTTGTACAAACCCAGATTAATAACAGCTGTGTGCAACATGTAACAAACCCATTTACTAGATATTTCTAGATACAAATATCAATTAATCACATTCTAACAGGAAACTAAGCATTTTCCTAAGCATCTACAGTATATAAACATATCCATGGATTCTTGTACCTTTTTTAAAATTATTATCACTTTATTCACATTGATGGATTTTGTAGGTTGTCAGAGGATTACAATTTTCTATTTTATAGGAAAATAAAATATTTGGGGAATCTGGAAATTAGGATTCCTATCAATAGGGTAGAGGCCTATCAAAAATTTGACATTAACCCGAAAAGCGAGTTTAGTGTTACGCAACTGGGTGAGCAGCTATTGTATACCAGGCAAACCTCTTTAACCCCCACTGATTTAGCATCTCAAATTTAGTCTCCTTTGATTGCCCCCATAAATACAACTCATAGTTCATTTAAAAATGTGTAATTTACTTTCAAGGAAGTTCCTTCCGCTTTTCCACATAGACAACAAATGCACATGTTATCTTTGTCCCGCTCATGCACCGTTTGATTTAAGTCTAGCTCAGATAGTGTTCCCATGAAGCTATAGGATCTCCATTTTCAGGGAGCAGGCCAGGTCGCTGTTGACCAAATTCCACATGTGAATGAGGTCTAATGGTAGCAGCTTGTGCACAACAATCATGCTCTTAAACAAGCAAGGTTCTTTATTTAACTTACTGCTCCTATTTTTTACCAGGCCAAACGTCTTAAAGGCATTGTGCTTAATGGGAGTAACCTCAAGCACCTCAAGACACATGCCCAAGAACACGTCATCAATGGGATAGAGCTCCAAGGTATCTGCAGCAACATGAAGCCTTTTTACTAGGGGCCCATCCATCAGAAACCCCCCACCACCAGCATAAGGAGGGTAGTAGGTCTTATTATACAAAGCTTGAGGAATGTAGTACTTGTTCTCCTTTTTACGAATTGGCCTAGCCTTGAAAATCACATCTCCGACAAAAAAGTTTTTCACCTGGCTGGTAATTTGTAGATACTCAAAGATGTTCTGGACACTCACAAAGACATCGTCATCTCCTTTGAAAACATAGCGCACGCTTGGACAGTAAGTGTGGAACCATTTAAGGAAGTGGGTCTCTTTAAGGGTTAGGTTGAAGAAGCTATCCAAGAAGTCCCACTGGAGAATATCGCCGAAGATGTAGTCCTCGTACTCTAGTAGTTTTTGATGGTTGGCTCTCTCTACCTCATTGGAAGGTTTACCCAGAAGGAAAAGTGTTTTTACCCTCTTTCCATCCAGAATCTGCTCTTTGCCCCAGGTTTTTCGAATAACCTCTCTACGATCATGCTGCGTGGCAACAGATTTGATAACCATGAGAAGATAAATCTCCCCTGAGCACTTCTCTGGGTGGTTGAGGATCATTGGGAAGTAGCGACAGTGACGGTAAAGCAGGAACTGTTTGAAGTTGACCTCAAGACCCTTGAACCACTCTTGGCTAGAGAGGTTGAGGTTGGCACTGCAGTTGGTGCTGGTCACATCCCAAGTTGTGGGGGTGTTGTTGTCAGCGACTGTGGGACCTTGTGTGTTGCCCCGAGGGTAGGGTATGGGGAGATGTTTGCTAGACTTCCAGAAGCTCTTAATGTTGAGGTTTGATTTGTCTTCATGGTCATCTGAGGTGTGCATGCGAGCTTGCCTCTCAAGTACAAAGGGTGCGCCCATATGGATGCTCCCTCGCTGGACAACAGTCAGCGCCAGCACAGCAAAGAGAAACACGACACTCACCCTCTTATACACCCTCCAGCGATCCCTGTTGTTCATCCTGTAGGAATACAAACACTTATTATCAGTCTCACATAAATAATAATTTATATAGACTTGCCAGGATAATTAAAGGTTAATGCAGTTTCCCTTATCTATAGCCCGAGGATCTATAGTCATAAAACTGAATGGAAACTCCAACTCAAAATTGTGGATTACAGTTTGTCTTTGACTTTGACAAACTGTAATTATAATATATCACCAAGTGTTTTTGAAATATTTTCCTTCAAAATAACCTTAGGGCAGATATATGATCAAATATAAATGATATCAAATGCAATTAAATGTCATATTTCCAGTAAACAGTTGTGGTTCAGTGCAACACAGTCATTCCAAGAATATTCCTTCATGTGATGTAAGCCCCCTGCACTCCAAACACCTCGCCTTTCCAGCACATCATGCTGGGGCTTGTTCCTTCACGACCCCGGGGGCACTCCCATGTTAATTTTGTACCACAAACTGAGAGTTTTCTCCAAATTGCTAAGTCAACACTGCTTTAAAACACACAGAATGAGTCATGTCCACATTCGAACGAAAAGCTAAATTATTCACGCTTATACATTTAATATCAATTAGCACATATTTGTCAGATAAGGTAAAGTAGCATAAACACTTTGGGTTAATCTCTACATGCTAATAATTTAAAACTTTTTGAAAGTCGCTTACATTTTGCCTGCTGCCTGTGTGAAGTGCGATGGAAAGAGCGAAATATCCAATAAAGAAATTGAACTATAAAGTGCCGACTCCAATAAAGAAGCCTTAAGAGATTGCGTTAATCACTCTAGTAAATGATGATAGTCATTTCCATAAAGATTCTTGTTAAAAGGCGGTTTTGAAAAAGCAGACGGTTTGAAGCTGCTGAGTGCTGGAGGCGCGCATCTAGACTTCACTCCTTTAAAGGCGCGAGGGCTCTTACGTAGACCACGTACGCGGGTGGTGAATGGGGTGGGGAGGTGGTGGGCGTGTCTATCTGCATCCTTGTACGCACTACGCACCATCGTGTCCATAGTACTAGCGTGTTGTGGTCATAAAGACTTTCTGAAATAAACGTACATTCCGTTGTTCAGTGAAATGAACAAACGTGGTTATATTACATAGGATGTTAACGTGGGCAAAATCCCATATCTGTCTCAAACTTTTTTTTGAGTAAGCAAATGGTGCCTCCACTAATCATGAGATTTAATGTTTAATGAATCCTGATTTAATGTTTAATGAATCCTGACAACTACTTTCCAGGTTGGGCTGAATCTACTTGTAACACTTTATTTTACACTATACTTCTTCATTAAGTACAATGTAATGTAAAATAAAGTGTGACCTTTAAAAAAATGGATATAATGTGGTGTTGAATGCTAACTGTAAACCGTTCAACTATGACCATCTCATGACGACATTTATCTTGCACTAATCAAATTTACATCACAACCTAAATATATAAGAGATCTTCTTCATTTCAGATGATTGTCATAAAATCTCTGTCAGACATAAATCATATGTTCTCACTGTTTATATAAACAATTGTACTCTGTAAAACAACAATGATTGAGTCAGGAGCTCACGTACTATAACTTTAATCACAATTAGGTTGTGCTTCATCAAAAAAAATGTAATGTGCCTGTCAAAAACAACTATTTCAAAACCAAAAATACGTCAATTTTAGTGAATCAGTAACTGACACGGACACAGTGTTTACAAGCTGTACAGAACACAAAGATTCGCTTAACAGGAAGGAATAGAGCCAGATCTAAGTAGTTTGCTTTAATTTTACATAGTTACTACCATTTTACTTTTTTGCTCTTGAAGTGAAAAAGAGGTAGTGTAAAAAGAAGAAGAAGAGGTCCAGAAAAAATCATCAACAATGGGTAAAAGTTTTACAACAACTGTAGCGGGTGAGTCCACAGTAACGACAATGTAATAGAGCAATAAAGAGCAACCAGAGGATATCTGAGGTCCATACACTGCGTGATTAAGAAACACAGGAACTCCTTCCCAGTCCCACAACCTTACCTTAGGCTAATTTTAGAGATGGGAAGAGAGGTTTTAATAATATTGGGTATTTCCTCTTAACATTACATTTTCTTTTCTTTTTTTAAAATGCTATTTAGATAGATAGAGCTAAACTGATATTTACATACATATTTCCAAATATTCTAAAATGTCCTTTTTTTTAAACCAGTACATACTGTGGCTTCTGTGATGTTCTTCTGACGTCAGCAAAAGGTCCTGGTGTTAATGAGCCATAACATAAAACTAACAAACTCCACTTGTTTAATGAGGTTGCTGGACATGCCAGCTGTTGTTTGTCAAAGGTTTAGGGAATTTGACAGGCTATAACAATTATATTGTCATGATCAATGTTATAAAGTTGGAACAAGGGTAAAGGGAGATAAAAAACAATAAACAATAAAAAAATAGTCTAATGTCTTTTTATTTTAGTGAATTATAAACAATATTAGTTCTTCACTGCATCAATGAGCAATGAACTAAACGCTGTACACAAGGTTGTGGCTGTAGCACTTCAGTGTCACTACCACAGAACCCTCTTAACTCCATTACTGTGGGAAATCACTCTTAATAAATGAGGGAAAGAACAACATGTCTCTCTTTGTGCTTCAAAACATGATTTTTTTACAGTCTGAGCAGATGTGATCCAAATTCCTCTTCCTTTCCTTCTCTCTCCATTTCCTGTATCCAGCCAGCCATCCTTCTCAGGCCATGTGCATCCTGTATTTTTTCCCGTTTAGATTTTTTTCCTCTTTGTGGTTGTGGTGGACCAGAGTGCCGATGGACATCACAGTCCCACATCTTTGTCTTTGCTCAAAAGGTGTGAGTGGGGACTCAGTGACTAAGGGACTCACTGGTGACAGGAAACAGCCTTGCAGTTGTTCCATTAAATATTAAAGTTCACACACATTAAAATAATTCAAATACAGAGGTAATATGGGGCATTAAACACTGAAGTGTAACTGTACTGAACTAACTGTATAACACTCTATAGTATTTTAATTATGTATATTTTAAATTGTTCATTTTATAATTAATCAAAGTCAGATATTTTATGCTTTGCAGTTTTTACAAAACTTAATGTCCACACCAAACATTAAAAAATAACATCTAATAAGCAGCAAGACACGTGTTTGTTCGACTGCATGCAAATATTTGTTACTTTGACTACATGAAATGTGCTGTTTGTAACTGTCTTGGCAACATCTATTAAATGGTCTGTCCATGCTGGGAGTAGATCCTCCTTCCTTCTGTAGTTCTTCTGAGGTTTCTCTTTTTGTGTAGGTCTAACAACAGGCAGTGTTGTCTGTTATGTCTGATTATTACTGTCCTCTCATTGTCACAAAATAGCTGTAGACAGTTTTTGTTCTTTGTCCGGCAATGCCACGAGTTAAATGTTATGTATGCTGTCTTCTCACATCTTCTGAGGGCCGTTCACCCTAACCCTTATTGAGATACTGAAATGTGAGTGAACAAAACCCTGACCTGTACAGTATTGTGCCCAGAATAGAAAGGTCCAAAGATCAATATTAAACCTGTCAATAAATACTGAGATGTTCCTGTTTCCCTGTATGAGGAAACGTTTGACTGCGTTAAAGAAACACCTGTTACTGGAAGAGTGGAGTATACTGGAATATAAGAGTTATGAAATCTTTGTCACCGTCAGTATAGTTTTTCCCCCACCCTCCTCTTTTACAATTGACTATTGTTTTTATTTACAAGAAGGAAATTATGTGCTTTACAACAGCTGTTTTTAAAAAATGGAGTTGTCTGCTAAATCTTTGATCCCAGTGGAAGTTTCCTTGCCTATGGGGCTTTGGAGTAGATTACGTTATCAGTTACTTGCCAGGAACGAGACTGTCATAAAACCAAGTGTCCTACCTCCTTTGGATAAGTGAGGGGCCCTGGCTGTGAGCTCTTCAGTTCAGTCACCATGCAAGAATTACAGCCCAGAGTAGAAAATGTGGCTTGAGGGTATCTTTGTCTCCTTCCTTTCCTTCTTTTACAGCTTCCCCTCCCTCTTTTCCACCCAGCTGTCAAGCGAGTATGCTCATCTATGAAAAAGACTGTTGGAACAAAGGAGATATGTTGTCTGCCTGCCTGCCAGCTGAAGTTAAAGGTAAACACCTACCTTTACCAATCACAGAGACGCTCATGTGTTTAGTAAACAGTCTTTTAAGGTCGCCAGCATTACCTACACTTGGCAAACCATGTTCTCAGATGATATTGCATTATTGCTCAGAGTAGGACCTCTTAAAATATGTCGCCAAAGCTGACCCTGTTATCATTAATTCAGTGATTAATAATAGTATTTTAAGTCCTGTACAACACAGATGTAACAGAATGTGCCCAGTGTAGTTTTTTTATTGTCTGCTGTCCCACTGCTGGAATTTGCCATGTACATAGAGTGTAAAATGGATTTGCATTCAGAAAGGTTAACAGGCCATTCCTGAGAAATATAAAAGTAGAAGCTAGAGTAAATCCAATTGTAGTGTCTGTTTGTAAAGCAGCCCTGTTGACCTTTAACATAAAGACCTTTTTGAAACTATCCAAAGCTCAGAAGTGCCCACTGTCATGAACATAAAGAGGCATTTGTGGGTTCACTTTTATCAGTCTGTTCAAAAGGAGTGGTGAAGAGGAAATGTTGTCTCTTCAGAGTTGACCTTTTATTAGTCACACACTTGGTTGTCTACAGATAAACACAGCTGAGTGACACTTGTGTCACTTGGGGTCTCCGGGGGGTATCAGAGACTCTTGTTTGCCACTTTAGTGTCTTCTGGGAGACACATTCCAGTTTGGTGGCATATTAAAACTTTACAGTCTTCTAAATACTTTTAAAAAGTCCTCTCTTTGTGGCAAATGGTACTGTAAGTGATGTTTTCCCATGCTTCTGAGCAGCCTCTCATAACCTTTATCAGCACTTTTGTTTTGATAAAGCAGCAGTTTCCTACAGCTGGACAGTACGGGAGTGCCTTAAGCTCGGGGTTAGACAGCCACCTGGCTTAAAGTGCGTCAGTCTGTCATGTGCACGCTGTTTCCTCACATTGTGCTTTTGGTCTTAGGCATCATCCACAAATGATTCATGCTAAAAATGTTACACCTCAGGGTAAACAAAATGCAACTGGAGTGGCTGACCATGATTTCCTTTAAACTGTTCTGAAATAGGCGACAGACATTTTGGACAAGCTACAATGTTGTAAATGAAATTGAAACATTGTTAGATAAGGGAGGGACCATTATTGTAAGATTAGTCTTTAGATTTTTCACTCCACATGTAAATGCTAAAAGGTCTGTATCAGAAACAATGGATGAATGTAAAAGCCTTGTGTGACTGACCAGTCGGACATATATTGACCCTTTGATTGTATAAAACACCTCATAATTCGGCGTAAGTCTACAGTACGTTTTACCAATGTTCTCCTACATGCATGTTACTACTAAAACTAAAAAACAAAGTGTGGAATCATAGTCAAAGTGCCATTGGGTTGACCTTTCATCCTCCCTGTAGAACATTATGTTCTTATTTGTAAACAACTTATTTGTTTTTCTAATAAATATAAGCTTTCTTTTAATAACTTGATTATCATTCCAATAAAACCAGATACAATAGAAAAGGCTAAAAGGAACTTAAATATGACATTTATTTACAAACACAATTATGGCTATGTATTTATTTTTTATAAACTGGCCATCCAACATCTATGTAACAAGAAGCTAAGCCATACACCACAGCAAGTGCAAACATTTAAAATGCAGGATTGACATTTTGTCATTATCAAGTCTTTTTTAATTAAATGTTGGTGTTGAGATACATGGTTAAGTAGCTTTAATCCTTAAAACACGAGTCAGTGCAGACCTGTGTCAGTTTTTGTAAACATTCCTACTGCATAACTTATTTCTTTACTTATATGTCAAGATTTTAGAATAGGTTGTACAGTGTCAGATTAAACATCACTATATACAGTAACTTTCAACATTTCTAAGAATTGTTCTTTTCATGCACAAATAATGTAATCAAGAAATCATAGTACTTGGCATGGTTACAAATAAATAGATTCAAGTTTGAGATGAACACAAAGATTAGAAAACATTAAAATTGGTCGCTTCCGGACAGGGGTCTCAAACTCGCGGCCCGATATTTTGCGGCCCGCAGGACGATATGAAAGTTTAATGTTAGTGCACCCTGCGAGTTTTATATGAATGGCACGTTACCACGTTGTGTGTGGAAGGTTCCTTTTTGTGCAAGCTGGAACTGAACCAACCTACCATCACAGTGGAGTATATGGCTCCTCGGGGCCATATACTTAAGCTGTCCAGCTTAAGGTCAAACAAATTCAATGTTACTGGCATTAGATCATTTGAAATGGGCTGATTTGTTTGAAAGTTGATGGAAATTTGATCGCCACTATCCATGCGGATTTATTATCATGATGAATCTGCAAATTAACGCCAATGTTCTGTTGACAATATCACAGAGGGGAGTGGACATCCAATGGGGCCACTAAGCCAGCTCAACCATGTTCTTCAATATTCCATTTAAGTTCAGGATAGCTCAGGTTCAGAAGAACCCACTGAAGTTAAAGAATTGTTAGTAATGACGTTTGAGAGGATTTAACTAAGCTTTTTTTGTGGAATACCTGATCCGGCCCAGCCTCACCCAGACTCTGCCTCTCTCTGCGGCCCCCAAGTAATTTGAGTCGGAGACCCCTGCTTTAGGACTTTATCACAGAAAAGGTAATAATTAGAACACATTAGGATTAGTCAGAAATGCCTCGATGAATGGAGATAGTGAAATGAATGAATACACAAGGTACAGGGGGAGGAGGGGCTGAGGACTGTGATTATTGTCTGACCTAATATAAAGTTACAGAACAGGTCTATGTTGAAGCAAAGGCGATAGAAAACGCAGCCCCACAATCCTTTGCATTGTTCTGGCCCCTCCCCCTCATGCTGCTGATCCTCGATCGTCTCTGCTGCCCTGACCCCGATCACAACTTGCTGGGATGATGTTACAGGAAGCCTGATGCTCTTGGGGAGATAGAGCCGCTGCATGGTGACAGCTCCCTCTTCACCTCCTCTTTGACTTGCTGCCTGCAGGATTAGGAAGAGGACGAACGGGGAGGCAAAGTAGGGAGTTGCATCAGGTGACTGTTACATAATGTGTGCAAATAAAAAAAATGAACACTACACAAGAAATGTGTTTAGGGACAACTGTGTCCCTTTAACCCCTCTGTAGGAAATCAATGTTTAGGGACAGAACAACAGGCCCAGAAGAGAAAAACAACACAATTATGACCCCTTCTGAAGGAAAATTTAACAAAAAAAGCTTTGTATAACATGCTAAATTTCAGTTTGGGGAACTAGTAACTGCTATTACCCTAAGGGTTTGGGTTTGTACATCAGTTTTGGTGCACTGCTACACTCACTTTAATAAACTCAGAATAAATAAATCAGCACTACTGACAAGTGGTTTAATTTTTCTTCATTATTTCATCATTAAAGTACTGTTGCGGCCTCTCTGCTTTACTATTCACCGGCTGAGTGGGTGGCCCAGTCAGCTACACAAGCACCGCCTCCGTCTGCCTCCAGTCAAAGACGTCTCTTTGTCAGTTGCTTTGGGTGTGCCACCAAGCAAAAGATATTACAGATAATAGCACATGACAGTTGGCAGAAGCTGTATTCAAGTGTAAATGTATTGGGACAAAGCAAAGGGAACAGACCAATAAAAGCCATTGAAAATCACTTCGTAACAGGATTTCTTGATGCCATTTGTGCCCTCTTGATAAGTTTTTAGTGAATCTTAGATTAAGTGGCTTTCTAGTGAGTCCATAGATGTCTGACACTTGCCAGACCTCAGAAGTACAACACGCACGCACGCACACACGCGCACACGCGCACACACGCACACACGCACACACACACACACAGGAAATGGTGGCTATGACTGACCATTAGGTCTTATTACAGGCTTTATGGTAAGGGCAGCCAGCATAAGAGCCGGAGGTAGTCACTCATCAAATACAATTAAGATGCATGAGAGCATAGAGAGATGGTATCATTCAACTAAAAGCACCAGGGCAATTGATCAAGCCATCTTTCCTGCTGTGACTCAACTTTTAAGTTATTGTGTTAAAATACAAACACACACTGTATTACAGTTTGCCTATATTGACTGGTAAGAGTTACTGAGGTCCCAATCAGAGGTGACTGTAATGTGCCAAGTATCTGGCATGTAAATATAGGAGATCATTGTACAACCAGGGCACAGTGGCTCAGTGGAAGAGCTGTCGTCCTATAACCGGAAGGTTGGCATTTCGATTCCCGCTCTCCCCACAGCTCATACTATCGTTGTGTCCTTGGGCAAGACACTTAACCCTCCTTGTCACCAGTGACACAGCACTGGTGTATGAATGTGTGAGAATGTTGGGACAACAAATGGAAATTAGCCTAAGGCTACAATCTGGCATGTTTACATTCATGTGGTTGTGTCTCATGTATGTTCATTAACATGAACTGTTCCTTTAAATAAAAATAAAAAATAAAAATGAATTAACCTGTCAACAAAGCAAAGCACAAGGAGCAATTTTGTTACAGACGACTTCCAGTCAAAGTGAAGCTCAGCAACCTTGGAAGTCATCTTATAGTAAATTTACCCATGTCTTTCTATTTATGCTGTGTCACTGCTTTTGTTTTCAGAAAGAATGGAAAATACTTCCTGTATAGTATTGCAACACTTTTACAAGGTTAATTCTCGGCACAAACCGAGGGCACTTACTAAATGTTACTAAATGCCTTTTCTATTGTATGTATCTATGTATATATAAATTCTTCTGTCATTCAACCTGATTTTTACAAGAACATTCAAATTATAGTTGTTTAACTATATTTAAGAAAGTAACCAATAGTTGCTGAAATTTGCCAATGCCGCCAGGTGTTTAGATTTTATTTCCCACAACGCTTACTTCCACTTTGTCGCAACTTCTCCCCTGTGGAGCTGACAGACCCTGGTCTGCTGCTCTGCTGTGGCTCGGACTGAGAAAAATGAGGTGCCAGGCCACGGCCATGAGAAGAACCTCTCTGGCTGGGTGGTCCATCAGGTGTGCGGGGAATCTTAGGCTGGCTTGCAAAAGCTGGAATATATTCACTGTGGATACACAAAAAAGTAATAAAATACAGCTAAAACATTGGGAATCAACATTAAAAAACAAAATAAACAACACTATTCCTTTGTTGATTGGTTTGAGCTACTGCTATTTCCTATATACGTTTAGAAAGGTCATTGTAATCCTTTAAAGTGCTATGAAACCTGATAGAACAGCGCACAATAGTTACGAGCAGATCTAATTTTAGATGATTAGAGTCAAGTAGAGCCAATAGTTAATAGTTTATATTTTCCTTAGTCCTGGTTACTAGATATTTAATGATACTTCCAAGATCTATTAAAGATAGAAGTCAACTTTCAACTTTATTTCATAAAAAGTAATATACAAAAAAAGATGAGGCCTAAATTCTCTAAGTCTTATCTGGCCTGAGCCAAATCACTATTCTCCTGTGTGGCAATCCTATAGCATAGTAGATGGTTGAATTTCAGGAAAACACATTCTTTCCTTTGTCATACCAGTTACAATGTCTGCAACATCCAAGATAAAAATCTGATATAAGCAAACACTATGATCTGTACGAAAACACAAGATGTTCTTGGGACCTGCACGTAGACAGTTACATGAAAATAGAATAAAAAGCCTGCAAAGTTTGACTCACTTTCACAAATGTAGCAGCCCCTGTCTCTATAGAGATTTTAAACAACTCTGTGTCAAACCTTGTTAAAAATTATTTGATAACCTTAATATAGTGGCTTAAATAAAAGATTGACAAAGAAAGAAACATAGAAGTTTGATACTCTATAAATATAAATAAATTTAAAAAATAATGGTGTCCTCTAAGTAAATGCATAAGGACAACAAACTGGACTGTGCCATAAATACAAATGCACTTTACAGGAAAGGGCAGAGCCTGATCTATTTCCTTAAAAAAGAAGTGAAGAAGGGCCAGTGTAAAAAAGACATCTTGAAACAAATGACAGAAAGAACCAAGTCAACAATAGTTAAAACATTAATTTAGGCGGTGGAGTGGTTAAAGAGTAGTGGGATGAATCATGCTTGATTAAACAACATGAACTTTTATCTACATACAATGCAACAGATTAAAAAAGAGCAGCCAATAGATGTCAATACCCTGCAGGTTGGAGCACCACAGGAGTTCCATCATGCACACTGACATGAGGTTGAAGAGAGTTAAAAAGTAGCCAGAACAAACTGAAGCCGAGTCAGCAGAGGAGATTCTCACAATGGTTGTGAAATGTAAACTTGCATCTAGATGAGAATGTCTCATACATCAACTAGTTTCCCCCTCCTCTCTGGTGTTAAACTTTGAAGTTGTGGAAATAGCCTGGTTGGTCCTCCAGGTGTGTTATTGTGTAACTAAAGGGACGGCTGTGTTTTTGGTAACAAGCACAAAGAACTAGAAAGTGTTGTTCCTGTGGTTTGGGCCAAATTGCTGCGTTTCTAGGATTCCATTGATTTCTTTGTTGATTATCTTGAAGTCTTGTCTTTCAACCGGGGGTGAAATAAGGCTAGTGGATTCAGACCTAGCCAAGCTGTATGGTTGAAGTGTTTTACGTTCCTGGGGGACTGACGGGGGGACTGGGACTTATTACTCTTGGTGAGATTGAGGAGTCAAGTTCCTCTGAAATTTAGAGGGGTGTAGCAAGGGAGGTCTGCTTGAATGGGTCTCTTTGTGGGGGCTGCTCGTTTAAACACATGTCACAGTCTCACAGAGCAGCTTAGCAGTGCTGAGTCACCGATTGGTGTCAAGGAGCGCGCCTGCCAACTCTCCACAGATCCTCAAATAAAACTGACCCACATCGTAGTTTTACAGGAAACATGTTGTTCAATTTAAAAAGGAATATAATGGTGAATAAAGATTTTTCACATAATTTACACATATTCAGGGTTCCCACTCTTTCATGAACATTAGATTTAAAGACGTTCAAGGACTTTTTATTTATTTTATTTCAATCACCTATTCACATTCCTGCATATGTAGCAATAGACATTTCACTTACACTTACAAAGAAATAGGATTAAATCTAATTAAGTCAATTGAGTTTATACTGGTAATATAAAAAAAAAAAAAAAAAAAAAAACTTAAATATTGATAAAAAAATGTATGTGAAGGTTCTCAGTCATCCAGGTCATCTTGAAGAAAAGGTTAAAGCAAAAGCATCTGGACTCAGTTTTCAAGGTGAAGACGTTTCATCTCTAATTCCAGAAGACTTATCAATTCTGAGATCAACTGGTCAGAGAGCTGAGCGTATCTCTCTAGAGGGAGGAGTTTCCCCTGAAACCAAACCCAGAAGTCTCTTGGAATACATTTTACATTTATTCATTTAGCTGACGCTTTTATCCAAAGCTTCTAATTACCAGTGTTACAGCTGGAACACCACTGGAGGCAAAATGGGTTAAGTGTCTTGCCTAAGGACACAACAACAGTATGAACTGTGGAGAGAGCGGGAATCGAACTGCCAACCTTCCGGTTGAAGGACGGCCACGCTACCACTGAGCCACTGCGATGAAACATCTTCACCTTGAAAACTGACTTTAGATGCTTTTGCTTTAATTTTTGCTTTTTTTTTGTTGTAATTCTTGAATTAGAAAGAATTTGTCAATTTTCAATTCATAAAGAGTGATGAAATGTAGTAATATTACACTAAAACGTGTTAACATTAAAAATGTGCATATTTGCTCAATAGAGATGGAACTAGTGAAATAAATAAACTCAAGGTAAAATTATTTTTTAAATCACACTTTTTTTGCTGTCTTATTATCCAAATTTATTTTGCAATGGAAATAGCAGTCTGAGGCCACTGCCTGCAGACATGTTACATTGTTTAAAAATTAGAAAGTTTTAGGTTCATAGTCAGTGACGCATGGCTGATTTGCCATCTTCCACCTGGTTCAGGTGTGGACGAGTTGCCATGCACCACTGTGGGCGTTCTGAGGGGGTTGATTACAGTCTACACTCACACTATTTGAAAACATAGCAGCAGTGCTCTATTTGAGATTTATAAATAAAACAATTATAATATAGATACATTAATTATGCATCTAAAATGTATTGACAATTCATTTTACTAGTCTAAATAAAAATTTTACATACATACAGTATATTTAATACATAACTTGATTTTACGTTTCAATTTATATTGTATTATATGTTGATAAAACAATGAATTAATAAATAACACATATAAAATAAATGAGGACATTTTACAAAAACAGTGCTAACTGGACCTGGTTCTAGTTGCATTCCTGGAGCTGAAGACTTCTGTGAGTCCAGTACATCCACCTGATCACAGCAGGTCACTAAACGCTGCGTCGGACAAAAAAAGTGTTGCGGACTTTTTAAACTATAATGAAAGAAGGAAGCCATGTTTGGACTTCACTGAGCTGAACAACGCAGATCGATGATGCATGCTGAGTGTTTACCCGCTGGAGTGTGTTTATGAGCTGATGAAACGCATGAGAGCGGCCCTGGATAATTGTGGAGAAAGTAAGTAGCTTCTAAATTGCCGTTCTTATATTTAGTCTACTGTCATTGTGGACCGTTTTCTTAAAGAACTGAGCGAATGAACACTGTTTAACTGTGTTTCACGTCATGAATATCTAACCCATAACGCTGTGGGTCAGTTTACCTTGCAGAACATCCATTGTGTTCCTCCTGGGAAGGTCGTAATCTGGCATGTCCATCATACATCCCATCTAACTCTATCTCCTGTGACAACCTGTCACATTCGGCATCTGTGGTGAGAAAAAAAAAGTTGTAGCTATTATTTCTTTTGCAACTTAGCTTCTGATTAAACTAGATAAAATATTATGTCCAGTGCAAGGCAGTGGAGCAAAAAGGTTATAATCAACCAAAAATATTAAGACAAGTTTAGTGTAAATATCATAGTCAGATTTTAGAAAATTCATATATGCTCATTCATTCAAAGTACTACTAACTACTGTTGCATTCAAGTGTATTTACCAATACTATGATGTAAGGAGTCGCTCGTTGTGGGGCGACTGCCAGTACGTGTTGGAGGTCGAGAGTTGAACTGAGGAGAAGTCAGGCTTCCTCCCTCATTCTTTTGTCTGCACAGAGGGTATTGACTGTCCTGCTGCCACCATCCTCTCCCTGGTTGCCAAGTCTGTATTCCCAACACATCACAGTTGAACACAAACAGAACTACTTCTCTAGAGTTTTATTTTACAATAGTGCCTTTTCTTCTAACTTTGTTTTCCCAGTTATTGTTAGTTTAAAAAATATTCTTGCCATTTACAGTACATAGAGTTAGCATGTCATAGTAGATTTAGGAGCTATAAAAATCTTCTGTTTCCAAGTTGTATTTTTTATGGTCTGTCATTCAGGACAAGAGTTTGTGATTACAAAAGAACAGATAACCATGACAAAGCGTTTTGATGAAAAATAGTAAAACACAATTTCAACACCGCTTGACCCTTTTTTCCCAGGCACTATATCAAGTGTGCTATATCAAACAAAGAAGGAAAACAGATCGTTCACAATGACCCATTTGGATTTATTGCCCTCCGTTGCACAAGAGCAAAGCTAACCACGTTTCCTTTTGTGCTGCTGTAAAATGATAACCCTTGAGACAACAGCCTGACACCAAATTTCAAATTTAGTCATCTGACTTACGGTATATTGCACAACAGAACACTCCACAATTTGGGCACAAGTGTATAGTTTATACATACCCTGAGTTGGAATTTCGATTGGATCTTGGAGTGACTGGACGTTGCAAAGGTTCATTTACACTTGGCTGGTGTAGAGGGGATTTCTTTTTTGTTTTTGCCACGTTGGTCATAATCTGTATAACCCACAAACAAAACAAAATTAACATACAGACAAAGTACATTTAATGTCAGAGAGTCTGTGCTGATGGAAAGAAAAATACTAGACAGTGTCTAGTAACCATAAATAATAGAAAGATCTTAAGAGACACTCCAATATCCATTTACATGGCATATTCTGTTGACATTATACAATATCAATATCAGTCTTGTGCACTACTGTATAGTTTTCAGGTCAACATTGATTTGGGATAAAAATCTATAAATGCCAAAAAATTAATCACTGAGCATTTAGAAATCTAAGAATCTAGGAATAATTTATTGGCTGTTGAATTGAATTAATGTTAATGTGGGATGGTGAGTGTATATTGGGATAATTTATTTGTGCTTACTCCTAGATACTCTGTAGTGAGCAGACTCTCTCCAGACAGTTCCCGAGGCTGTGGCTGGAGAATTTCCTCTTGGTCAAGGTCTGTTTCAATCAAATCCTCCTATCATAGCAAAAATCAGACATTTTAAACTATGCATGTTAACATTACCTAAAGAGATAATACTTTATGCTCAATAAATACAGTTTTACAAGATGCAAAAAAGCCAATATAAAGCCAACTCTGAGTGCACAACTGAATTGAAACTTCAAGATGGAAGACAATGTCAGAGGCAGAGGACAAAGAGTCCCTGTTAGAACAAAAAGCCCCGAAAAAGATAAAAAAATATATATAAAAATAATTTGTACAAGAGTGAATAGTATTTGTATTTGTAAAAGTAAGTTATAAAGCTGAATGAACATTTATGACTTAACTCTCTGGTGTAAGCTATCCAGGTTTAGGAACAAGTTTTTTTTTTTTGTGCCGTAGCAAAAACTGTTGTAGACAAGCTTAATTTGATGGCCCTTCACTTTATCCATGTCTAAAGCCTTACGTCATTGTCATCCTCTTCATCTTCATCGTCCGATTCTGGTCCCTCTTCTTCATCTGGTTTAAACAGAACATTTAATACCAGTATTAAAATCCAAGGTTTTATGGATAAAAAAATGGATATACCAATAAGCACCTCGCTGTAATCAAGATTTAATGTTATAGCAATGTTAAAAGTAAAGCACATAAATATTTACAAAACATTACATACTTGAATTCAGCTGTTTGATGATAAACTCAATCTGTCTGTTAAGGTCTGGATCCCCCTCTTTGCTGTAACAGCAAAGAATCTCTTCCACACTCTGTTCAAATAGATTCAAGACACATTAAATGGAAAAACACAATTTCAAAAGAAATTGGGTGGATTGAAAAGTGTAACAGAAGATAAACCAAGCTAAAATTGATATTGTTATGTAATTATTTGCTTCTTGTCTGTGGGTTATCTGGTTCAACTATACTACATCTATAGTTCAATCTTAAATTTTTATGGTATGTAACACTCTTTGTTATTTGGTTACTGGATCATGTGTAATTTTTTTTTGTCTTGCAAAAACATTTTGAGCAAAACACAAACTGAGTTTCTCCTTAGCAGGTGAAGACTTGTTGGCTAACTTACCATCTCTCTGGCTTCCTGTCTCACAGAGGGAATAGACAGGATACTGTACAGTGCTCCATTAACATATGGTCGAATCTGAGAGAAAGGAAGAGACAAACAAACCAAACACCATTTATCATTACGTGTCAGATCTGATATCAATATCTTGTAAAGAGCATTTCAAATCAAATGTTCATACAATGTGCCAATATGTTAGCAATCTCCTCTCAACTTTGTAATATCTGTATCCTGAACTAACTTTTTATTTGTTATTTAGGTTGTGTGTATGGTTTTCACTTTGAATAGATGTGTGCGGTACCTCATGATTCTCATGTCCAAGAAGATCAGTTAGAACCTTGAGCACATGTTTAGCATTTTCAGCACACTTTCTTTTTCCTAAACAAAGACAAGTCATAAAGACAGTGATTCAACTTTATTCTGGTCAGTAAAGATTTGTCTCTTCAGAGCAGCGCTCATATAATTAGTGCATATTCATTAGAATATAAATGAAAATGTGTATTTCAGATCTGTAGATATTACTAATAGGCCTCAAGCATTTGTAAAAAAAAATAATTAATAAAAAAAGAATACTGTGGGAGAATAAGAGCTCCACAGTTAAGTATAAATGATGGTGTGACCGATGAGATAATATGCTGCCAGTAATAATGTTAACTGATATGCTTTAAACCAAAGATAAGAGGACTAAAACTGTATTTCCATTTTAAAGCCCCTGTCAGATATCCTATCCTTTTTATATTATTTACAAGAATTTTAAATGTTTAAAACTAATTTAAAATTTTAATCTGAAAAAATACTGCTAGTAGGCTATATACCTTTTGTTCGCAGACAGAGATTCATTAGCAAAGCAGCAGAGTACTCCAAAGTGTAGTCACTCAGACAGTCTGAGTCCTGCAACTCATCCATGAGCCAGCCAATCAGACCATCTTCTATCATGGCTGTCTGCTGACTCCTCCTATCAACACAACATATTATATCATTATATATTTTAACCACCTGTATTTTGATTTAAGCTTTTACAGAAGCTTTTTAATGAAATGATCTCAAGACAAAGAACTTCTTTCATCTTTACATGCTAATTCAGATCACTGATAAGACAAAAAAAGTTTACATAATATGCAGCAAAAAATTGCACCACCTCTTTTACCTGAGACTGAGTTTTTGTAGAGCTATGAGCACATGTTCCCTTGTCATTGAGTCCTTTCCCTCCTTTTTGAGTGTCTCTGTCATAATTCGTAGAAGCATAGAGATCTGGGAAAGGTAAACTCGACCTGGAAAAATGAGTCCTCATCAAGAGGAGTATGAACTTAACTGCAAACAAAAACATTTTCTATAACTAGAATGCAGAGCGGTTTTATTCCGAGTGGATGGATCTGATAAAAAGCCATGTGTCTCTAAAAACTTCACTCAAATTCACTCAGTGAGTCATTGTAAAATATATTATAATGTGATAAGAACAAATCTAGGAGCAACTGGGCACTTACCCTCTGCAAGAGAAGCAAAGGCATTGATCAGACGAGCCATGCACTGACGAATTATCTCATTCTTCGACTTCATTAAGTGAAGCACAGTTTTCTGAAAATCAAAGAAAGAATACTCAAAGTCACGTGCTCTAAGTTGCAATGCTGTAAAACACACTCACTCTGAGCCTGGACACTTGATAGGAGTGGGACACCATCATTGTCTGATTCAATTGTAAACAAATGCTACTAAATTAGTGTCCTAGAACATGGAGTGCTGTTGTAAGAACAACAAAGAGCTGAGCTGGAAAGTAAGAATCGTTTCCTCTACTGTAAGGAATGTTACAGTATGTTAAAAGGCTTGGCAAACACCAAAAAAGGTAGGCTATACAAGTAAAAGAAAGACCCCAGTAGAACTAGGAAACATTTAAGAAAGTGACATTTCCATATTTGATTATATTAATATTATTTTATGTGAAAAGAAAACACACAGAAGACAATGCATTTTCATGGTAGCCTACCCTGGCCTCACCTGGTTATTGCTGCAGCGACCCAACAGATCATGGCTAATATAGGCCTGAAGCACTGTGTCTCTCTGCTCACCAGGATGTGAACGAGTAAGTCTCTGTAACAACAAAAGGCAATGACGTTTTAGAACACAGAACATGAATGATTTAACACTCTCAACATCCACACACTCATTATTTAACAACACACAACTAAACTTTCAAAATAATTTAGTTCAGTTTAGTATACTAAAGTCAAATATTAGACTATAAATATAAATGACAGATAATCACCCAGCGCAACGCTTGTAGCAGAAAGGCCCTGAGCCTGTCTGCACCCTCCATTAGATCTTTCTTCAGCTTGTCATAGTCTAGCGAGGGCAACATTGGAACCTCTTTGGGTCTCCTAGAATAGCAGGAAGGGAGTGTTAGTGATGTTGAATGAGACACCATCAGTCTGGACAAATGATCTTAAACTTACTGCTGTACAAGGGATGCCCTTAGGATTGAGGAGGCCTGAGAAGAAGCAAATTCCACAAGAAGAAAAAAATTTAATTTAAATAAATATTGGAAAATTTATATTTTGACATTATTCAAATTTGATCATAGAAAACCCATTGGATAGGGTCTGTTCAGTTGCTTCGATGTATAGACATGCATACATGCTTACTGTACGTGCACAGTCCCCAGAGTGGCCCCCCATGCTGTCAGTAACAACTACTGTTTAGAGTTAAGATGTTTAGTGACATAGAAATAACATATTGGTCTGGATAAAGGAAAACATCTACCAAAGCAAAGTCCAAAGCATTTGTTAAAAAAATAAAGATTGGTTTCCATTTGTATTGTTGTTGGTAACTTTCATGGGGTTGAAGAGGTCTGAAAGTATTGATTAGTGCTCCATATGTGATTTTCGGCTCTGACATTCAGCCAAAAGCTTGCTTTTCAGGTATAGTAAAATGGCAGGCGAGTGATCCATGTCTTCTAAGTATCCAGTGGTCTGACCACATATTTGTATTGCGCTCCTACAGGTATTAAGGGAGGGGTTTTTAAAACCTTTAAGACCTTTCAAATACCTTTCCTTTCTCTAAACATTACTGTTGCCCTGGAGCATGCTGGTCATGGACATGTTTTAACCCCTACTACTGAATGACAATGCAATTTTTTTTTGATAGTGGTTGAGAAGCTTGATTTAAAAACAAAAAACTGGTTCATTCTTTTCAGCTAACCCTAAACAAAGCAAAGTTTGATCTCAATTCTCATAAAGCTGCACTATCTCTAACAAATAGGGTGTTATTTTACAATAAGCAGTACTGCTGTGTGACTTCACAGGTTTTTTCTTTTAATACAAAGCTACACTTTACCAAGAAATTATACAGAATCTTCTTGTTCACAAAAAAAACCTCACAGAAAGCAGAGTGAAAATAACAAAATGTACAAACCTTTAACTAATTTAAAAGGAGGGTCAGGGAGGGAACAAGGAAAGTGACTGCAATCTTTGGAAAAGATGTGTCCTAAAAGGTGTGCATGTAAGTAGGCTGACAAAATAAGCTTTCCTTCCATAAAAAAGCCCATTAACCAGGACAGTGTGGCGAAAAACAACATAAATAACAATATAAAGACAATTGGTTACATTGATAGAGAAAAGACTAGGATGCTGCGAAAGAATGGAGGGTGAAAGACAGGACATGAGGCAGAAGGACCAGGCAGATGCAAAATGAGACACAAGGACCTGGGTGATAACAGGCAGTAGAGATGAAAACATAATAAACTTACATAGCCATCATCATAAGGACTCATAGAGTAATATCCCTTTGTGGGTAAAGCACACACACACACACACACACACACACACAGAACACAACACACAGAAAGGAGTTCAGTTTTACAAAAAAACATTTTTTTTTCACAAAGCTGAGTTTAATTGTTTAAGCAATGATGAGTATGACTCAGTGTAGAGTGGTTTATGTAAAAGATGTTTTTTTTATCATTTGGTACATATTGCCATTTCTGAATGGAAAATATTGACGGCATGGTCACGATATGTCTATTCTCTTGTTGGTTTTAGTGTAATATAAACAAGGAAGAAGACTATTTGAACCTAACTTTTCACTTCAATGATTTTATTAACCAGAGACGTTAATTGTCTGGTTTACAACAAAGCCCAGAGTAATCATTTATCTGACTTTCAAAAAAAATTAACAAAGTGAACAGAGCTGACATTTCTGCACTTCTGTCACTTCTGCAGCTGACATATCTTAGTGATTTTGTTTTGGTGTAAGACTGCAAGCCTTCAAAGCACAACTCTTCCAGTGAGTCATCTTGCCTCAAGGCTTTGTGTTGTGCATTTCTTTAGTTGGCTCTTATTTGGTGCCAGGTGTAAAGCAAAGGGGAGAAAAGGGTTGTGTGCTACACTTACAGTGCCAGGCCTGGTGAAGTTAGTGCTCTCCACAGCACTCTGCCTCATCTGACTGTTGAACAGGCGAACACACACACTTTGCAGATACTCAGGGGTAATCTGTCAAAAAATAAACAGCAGCCTTGAGTTAAAAGAAATGTGGGTATGATTGGCAGGGTTGTGTGTGTGTGTGTGTGTGTGTGTGTGTGTGTGCACCTCTGATTAGTGTTGATGTAGGTTGTGTGTAATATTCATAACCTTACCAACAATCTAGCCTACCATTTTTCCACTGACGGTTGCCTCCAATGAGTCAACTAGCTCAGCAGTAATTCCAATCAAGCTATGGTAGTCGCCCTGCATTTTATTAAACTTCTTTATATAACTTGAAATGCGCCGGTCTGACTCAGCCAACTG
This sequence comes from Perccottus glenii, assembly GCA_024416835.2. Classification (NCBI taxonomy): domain Eukaryota; kingdom Metazoa; phylum Chordata; class Actinopteri; order Gobiiformes; family Odontobutidae; genus Perccottus; species Perccottus glenii. Next base: position 19,609,876 of record CM044559.2, on the reverse strand, counting down.
GATCTGTAACTGCTGCATGGCCTCTGGACATATACAAAATAAACATATTAAAACAGACTTCAAAATCAGTTCATGGGGTTTAAAATTATGTATGGCATTTCTATATATTTAGCGCAAACTTTTTTTCATAGTTGCTATGACTCCATAAAACCCTAAATTTCTAATTAACTAAGAAAATCAGCAATATGTCAGATTTCTCTACCAAAATCAAACATTGTTTTTAGATTATACACTGTGCAATCAAAATATAAACTGAGAATGTATTACCCAAAACATCAGAACATACAGAACACAATTTCCTAGGGGAAGTTCTAGAAAAAAGGAATTATTTGGAATGTATTTCTACAATCAAAAATTAATTAATTAATTATCTTCTCTTTTCCCTGTCAAACCAAAAAGGTTATTTGACATGTGTGTTGACAAGTGTTTGAAATTGATTGGGGACTTTACGTGGAATTTGATAATATAGTGGATTTGTTTACAAGAGAGAATTGAGAAAAAATAAATGTGTATGTTGTTCAATCCAATCATGGGCAAGTATTTTCAGTTTTGCGTGTGTAAACAGTGACAGCTGTGATGTAGGTGAGTCTAACATAATATGATTACTTACCTTTTGTACTTCTTCCACCCTCCCTCTGCAGGATGTTTGTTAAAGAAAACACACCTGTAGAAAAATTTGACAGTTTTGTTTGTCTTATTATCTGATATAACACCCAAGAGCCATATAGTAAAAGACTGTGTGATCTCTTCTTAATTATGCATAAGCTCCCAGTGTGTCATACATCCGGTATCGTGAGGTCAGTTTCATCACAGAATGTATTAGTTCAAAGCTGAGCAAATATATTCGATTATATACACTGCAGAATTTGGATTAGCATAGGTTCAATACCATGTTGTTCTTATGGGAGGGATAGGTTCATTCGCAAGTCCTATGGACCAACACCCGTCAGTGGGTAAATGCAGTTACTAATATACAAGTGACTATCTATTACTGTTGATGTATTAAGACATTTATGTTCAAAGATAATAAATGATTTTCTGTTAGCATGTTAATTTACTGAAGCCAAGTCACTGTGTATGTTTTGTCATGGTTAAGTTTTAGTGTTCAAGTATCAGTAGTCAAAGTTGATTTATGTTCCTTGCAGTAGTAAACAGTTTAAAGTTTAGTTATCCTTCACTTGACCTCATGAGGAGTCTGGCTAGTTACTAAGTAAAAACTCTATGTTATGAACTGTTAGTGTGCAAATCGGGTATTGCTTAGTTTGGGACATGCTCTCTAGTAAATGTTTAGTAGGCATGACATAAAGGATACATATAGATTTAGCAGCCTTGGAGTGTTTGGTTGCTTCAGTGTCACTGCAAGAAATTGCTCCAACTTATTCTTGAGCTGTGGTATCCAGGAATCCTAAATATAGGAATAGAATCAGAATAGAATAATTGTCATATTGTGTGGTGAAAGTAAAAAGAACACACAAATAGCAGTAATCTTATAATATCTCAGTAAAGTTTTTGCCTGGAAGAGGTTTTTAAAGGAAGGGTGGACAGTGGGGTTAGGAACAAATGGCAGTGCATAGTAAGGCAGAAACTCTGTAGTCTGACTCAGTGCTGCTCCTCGAGTCTCAAGGAACTGCTTGAAAAGGCATATCCTATCCTCAAGGTCACCTCGGTCCTGGGAACAAATAAAGAAACATTCCACATGTTAATCCAAGGACATATTTTTTTTATAGTGAAAGACCTCATTAATCATTGCCTCATAAAACTCATTACAAAAGAACATGCCCATTTTACAGTTACTGCATTCTTGCTACAAAAGAGAAAATAGAGGAATATTCTCTTAAATTAATATGAAATCAAAAGTTAGACATTATTGTATTTAGCACAAAGCTTTAAATGCTTTGAAAAACTCGGTGGCACAGCTTAGTGGATAATTTGCAAAACAGCACATAATTTATTTATAAATGCTTAATAGTTTTTTTGCAGATACACTGACAAAAAATACTATTTAATATTTTAAAAAGATGATTTACACACATGTCTACCAAGGTGCTTCCTTAGTGGGTAGATAGTAAAGTGAATATAAAGGTAAAACTCCAGGGTTTGAGCATCAGCATCTGAAACTTTCACTTCAGTGGAAATATTATTTGTCCACAGTTCAAAGAACACCTTGTGGTCCCCATCATCGAAAGAGCAAAGGAGGTCTTTCTGTGAGTCAATTACAAATACAATGTTAGACAATTTAGTTGGAAGAACATACATAACATAAATAACATCAAATTCAGACCAGGAAACTGTGGTGATAGAACTGTTTTGTTTACCTTAATGGCGTGGATCTTTGAATCTCTCAGGGTGGTTCCTTGAGGTTTTGAGACCAGTTTGCCTTTGCTTATGCATTCCTTGTCAAAACTGTGAACAGTCTCTTCAAATTCCTCAAATTTAAGGTACTACAAAACACACAAAAACTGTTAACACGTACATCTGAAGTTGTATAGTCTTAAGATTACTCAAGTAACGTTAATATACAATCAATTTTAAGCATTCAACCTATTTAAACTACCCTAGAAGAACAGCGGTAACAGCTAGCTACTTGACAATGTAAGAGACTGTGATGAATTTGCCCATTTAACTTACCTCTTTGATCATCCCAAGAAGATCTGCTTCAGTTGCCAAGATGTCGCCCATCTCAGCTACCTTTTTTAAACTCATGTGAGCGAACAACAACTTTTAAAAACACCCTCTACCAGCAAATAGTCCTTTTCCCATTAAATGTGTGCTCTTCTGTAAAAGGATGGTAATATAATGAAGCAGCCATAATGAATGTTTGTGGAGGAAAAAACAGATCAACGTTTGAGGTAAAACTGAGTTGTGCCCAAGAGTTTGAGTAACTAAATGACTTAATATAGGTAGAGATATTTTCCAACACATTTATAAAATACGAACTACATTTTAACTACAATATCACAATAAACGGTGTACACGCAGCTTAAAGAGACATTAAGTGTTGTTCCTCCTACTTAGCTGCGCATTAATGTCAGGGGTTTGAATCTCCTCGTTTTCAAAAATCAACATAAACTTTGGTTAGCATAAGGTAGCTAGCTAGTGTTGGCTCAAATCAAACTATTTAACGTTATCTGCTGAGACATTTTACCTGCACGTTTCTGCAATGCATGTAGTTTATATTGCTACCACAATCATCATGATTAACGCAATAAGTAGTTCATAAAGTCTACATTTACTATTCCAAACGATTTTGATACGATCGTGTGAAGCAACCAGCGTTAGCTTGTAGCAGACAACAAGAAAGGACGCTGAAAAAACACCTAGCAACCAGACGGTCAGCTGGTAACGACCAATCACTGATGATGATGAAGTGAGTTGTTCGTCACCGGAAGTAAGCGGAAGTAGTTATTGTGTCAAAGGTTGAACACATTGTGTTGCGCGGGTTACATGTATGTTGTGCGCTATGCTTTTAAAGACTAATGAATGAAACTGTCTTTCTCGGATCTTGAAAGACAGCAAAGACAGCATACGAGGCGCTGTTGTGCATTCAAATTAACATCACATTAACAAGTTCACCCCTGGTAAGGCAAGCCAAGCTATTTCCACTAGGCTAAAGCGATAAGCTAACTTCGCTATACCTACAGTAGACTTATTAACTGAACGTTGCTAAGCGATTGATCACTATTATTTGATAGGTTAATCAATTTAAGAACTTTTTTTTTTCGTTTCATAAAGCCTTGCTTTTAATTTACCTAACGTTAAGTCTTAAAAGATTACAAAAAAATCTTTTACATTTATTCATTTAGCTGACGCTTTTATCCAAAGCGACTTACATTGAGCTTCTAATTACCAGTGTTACAGTCACTGGAGGCAAGGTGGGTTAAGTGTCTTGCCCAAGGACACAACGACAGTATGAACTGTGGGGAGAGTGGGAATCGAACCCCCTACCTTTTGGTTGAAGGGCGACCACTCTACCACTGCGCCTTTTGTCATAATGTTTCATACTTGTTGAATATATGAATACAGAACAGCTTCATTTCCTATAACCACTTAGTGCTTGAGGAGAGATGGCTGGAATCCTGTTTGAAGATATTTTTGACGTAAAAGACATTGATCCAGATGGCAAGAAATTTGACAGAGGTTAGTAAGCAGTCCATATTTTATTAAATATACTAAATGATATCAAATTATTTTATGTATATTGTATATGTTGTCATCTGTCCATCGCAAAAAAATGTTCTTTAAAAAAAATCTTTTATCAGTTATTTTTATTTTACCCAAAATTTATACAATTATGTTACTTAAAACAAAACAAAAAAAAAAAAACTCAGCATCTTTTAAAGTGCACTACTAAACACAATATTCCTGTCACTCTTTGTTAAATTGTTTTGTAGTGTCTCGTCTACATTGTGAAAGTGAATCTTTCAAGATGGACCTCATCTTGGATGTAAATATTCAGATATATCCTGTGGATCTTGGTAAGGATAAGTGTTTTACAGGAATCAGCAGCATGAGGCATGCTGTACAAATTCTAACCTAATTAAGTTTCATGTCATTAAGGTGACAAATTCAGATTGGTTATTGCCAGCACGTTATATGAAGATGGTACGCCTGATGATGGAGAATATAACCCTCAAGATGACCGGCCATCAAGGTATGTTTAAGTTTTTTTTTTTATGTAACAGAAAATGTAATATGGTGACACTGTCCACATGCATGTCATAATTTATTGTGTCATAAAGTAGTATAGTATTATGTTGAAGAGAAGGTTAAAGCAAAGGCCTCTGGGCTTAGTTTTCAGAGACCTTTGCTTTAACCTTTTCTTCACAATGACCTGGATGACTGAGAACCTTCACATACATAGTGTTATGTTGCTGATTTGTGTGTGTTCACATTTTATAAAATTGTTTTAGGGCAGACCAGTTTGAGTATGTGATGTATGGTAAAGTTTACAAGATTGAAGGTGATGAAACATCAACAGAAGCAGCCACACGCCTGTGAGTGATAATACACAGTTGTTATAAATACATATATATATATTTTTTAACCACTATTATTGTTTATGAATACAGATTATCTCTAGTGATATCAATTTGTTCAGATGTGTCATGTGCTGCTTCTTTTAGCTCTGCTTATGTGTCTTATGGTGGTCTTCTGATGAGGCTCCAAGGAGATGCCAACAACCTTCACGGCTTTGAGGTGGACTCAAGAGTTTACCTTCTGATGAAGAAATTAGCCTTTTAAATGCCTATTGTTAAATGTACACATTTTTCTACAGCTGCCGTATCATTGCTTTAGGATTAAATTTAATTTAATGGTGACAAATTTTTTTGTTTGAGCCTGCGGGACATATCCCTCTAAAAAGTAAATCACAATCAAAAACATGTAAAGGATTGAAACAACATTGTTTCTGGTTTTGTTGTATTTTTAGAATGGTTTGTACACAAACTGCAGACCTAAGGCTGTGACCAACAATTCATCCATCTCCTTAAACTGTAAATAAAGACCGTTTTTATATAATGATTGAAGGATTTTGATTTGTGTATTTTGCTCATCTATTGTGCTCTGAATTTGGTTTTGTGACCTCATTTGGGAGTACAGACTTTATAACTCTTGTCAACTGCAGCTGTTTTATATTTGCCAAACTAAAATGTATAGACTCACAATTGTGATTGAATTAGGGGAGGAGTCTGATCATGCCACTTTGAGACAGACTTCTCAGTGTCAATAGTTAATGTCACAAGATGGAAACTCGCAGACAATGACCTAGCCTTTAACAATTTGCCTCACACCACACTCTAAAAGACAGATTTTAGAGACAAATGTTGAGTGAGATCGACATCATCCTTTGGAATGAAAAATATAATAGTCATCTATTAAAGTTGATTTGTAAATAAAATCGTTGCTGTGGAATTAAGGACTAAAAGTACTCACTCAGAGTGCTTCTCGGTGTAGCCTCTGTGTGCATTCATTCCAGTATTTTGCACCTATAAAAGTAAAATAATACTTTTTATGGCAGCATAGGTAAACGATTTAGAGGAACTTTTCAACACATTGCTTAACTATTGCACAAAAGTGTACATTTTTGTATATTTGTCCACCGGAAGTGATGTAGTTGGAATTCAACTGCGCAGGAGCATCCCGGCCATGCACAATGCATTGGGAGCATTGAGTAACGCATCGTCAGTAGCTACAAGATTTTTTTTAACTGCTCCCTTTTAAGGACAAGGAAAATAAGTGAAATCGTTAATATTGTTATTATAATGTTTGTTTTTTTTAAACTGAGCACAGCTGTGATGAGTAACGTGGTTCCGCATTCGCCACTAATTGGAAGCACTACACTTTGGTTTATGTCTGCTGGTCTAGCTCGCAAGTAAAGAATAATAAATGAAAAACCGGTAAAAGCATGGATGAACAACGGAAAAAGAAGCTGACATTCCTCACCATTGGACTTTTATTTCTTCTCAGTGGTGTGGAATATGGTAAGACACAAATTATGTGTATTATGTTGTTGATTTCTTCATAGTGGCGTGATTTGATTTTATCTGAATAAATAAAGTAGAACACTACTTAAACGATATACAGCATTTTAGTAGTTTTACTACTTGATTTATACGTTTTACGCGCTGCTTAAGAAATTTTGGAGCATCGTTTATTTTTTATATTTACACGTTTAACATAAAAGACATACGTTGACATACGTTGCTTAACCTGTAGTTTTCTTTTCACCGCCCATATTTTTTGGGATGATGAAATCACTGTAGGTATTTCACAGCTTTGGTGGTTTCCTGAGCAATCATCTTTTACACAATTTTCTTAGGGCACACTTGTACTTCTCTGCTGTCTCCTGACTGCTAAATTAAATTTGAGTGTGTGGGGTCAGCACAATCCGATGTCTCTGGATTAAGACTGGATCCATTGACAGGAAAATGGAGACAGTCATCTGAGTTGTACTGGTCTATCTTTCAAACTTGCAAAGAAATCATACTTAGCCTATAATAGAAATTGAACAGTTAGCATCACATGAACTCAAGTTTTTAATAGTTAGTCACAGATCTACAAAATAATATTTTGCTTGTTTAAAATCGAGGTGTGTTTGTAAGTCTTTGCTCTTGGGGAATATGTAGACAAGATTGCTGTATTTTTCCTTTCTGTAACAGGATTGATTTTTACCCACTGTTTCAGTTTTTGTTTGACAAATTTATCCTTCTGTCTCCCCAGCTGTAATATTGCCAACAATATGGAGGTACCTGCAGACTTTAGATGCTGCGCCTTACTTCCTGGGTCTGTCTCTATCAGCTTTCAGCTTCAGTGGTCTCCTATCGGGGCCACTCTTTGGCCACTGGTCTGACCGAACAAGAACCACCAAGAAGATCATCTTGTTTGCAAATCTTTTTGAGTTTGTAGGTAAGAAAAAGAAAGAATGGCATTGACTTAAAAAACACACTTCTTCCAAAAACACAAGCTGTAATTTTAAGTGTTTTTAAAGGTGATCATTTCTAACACGTCTTCTCCAGGAAATTTTATGTATTTTATGGGGTTCTCTAAGTGGCTCCTGCTGTCCAGTAGACTTGTAGCAGGTAGGTGGTAAATATTTTCTATTTTTAGAAGCACATAGATATGCAATTCCATAGCTCATATGTCTGTTTAACTGTGGAAATAAAATATTAATAAGAATTTTTTCCTCAGGCATTGGCACAGGTGCAGGTTCAGCTATATTTGGCTTTTTAACAAGAAGTACTATCTCTGAGGACCGTGCAACCGTATTTGCTGCTGTCATGGCATGTCGACAAGCTGGCCTTCTGATTGGTCAGTATTTCTCTCTTTTTAATAAAAAAATATATATATATATTAAGAACTGTAATTATAATGTACAATTTAAGTATCTTAAATATCTCCCTGAAAAGAGGACCCAGTAAAGTGTCATGTCAACAATCAATTTAAATTTGAAAGAATGATTATGTCTATAGCTGAAATGTTAGATTGTGTACTTGAATTTGTCAGGTCATTTAAATATATATATATATTTTCTAGTTTTAGGGTGTAACAGCATTAAAAATATCCTTTTATGTCATTTAATGCAGGTCCGGCATTTAACATCTTCCTAAGGCTGTGTGATTTCCACATAGGTCCTTTTGTGGTCAACAAGTACACAGCACCTGGGGTAATGACAAAAATATGTTAGTATCCATAGTTATAATATATTTCTTACTTTGTAATACACTTTCCACCAAAACAAGTCACTGAAACATGGTTCCTCTATTTCCAGCTGTTTATGTGCTTACTGTGGATCCTCCTTCAACTGGCTGTTGTTTTTATGTACTGGGACCTGCCACCTTTGGAAAGAACCCATGCTAAAGATAAAGTAACAAGCGGGAGTTGTGAGAATGAGCAAGGACTCATGGAAAATGATGAGGACAACAATGACGAGGCAAAACCACTAATGCTCACTGAGGAGTTGCACGGCTCTTACGGCTCAGTTGTGGCATCAGACCCATCTAGCAACCACAATGGTGCCAACCTGAATCAAATCTCCCCACCACCATCTCTTCCGCCAACAGAGTCCCAGGAGTCGTTGAACCCCTTTAAAAATTTTAGCATGTCTCGAGGTTGGTAGTAATTCATGTTAATTCCATAGTTATCATTCTCACATGTTTATTTTTTTGATCTGTGGTATTTTCTTTTATGTATTTTAGAGTTCCTCAGAGAAGAAGTGGTTGTGCTGCTGGCAGCTCAGTTCATTACACTCTTTAATCAGACAGCTTTAGAGGTAACGGCAAACTGAGAGAGGAAGCAAAAAAATTGTGGAAGAAGCCACTTTTTTGCGTCCACCACTGACTTAATAAAGTATTGTGTAATATTTGTTAAAAAAATTACTTCTTATATAGTTACCTTTTAAGGACGTGTATATACAAACAATTATTTAAATCAGAAATGCAACTAAACCAAGGGCTGGGGTGGAGGTTGCGGCTCTCTTTAAACTAGTTTCACCAAGCAGTTGAGTACAGTTCTGTATGGTACACTTTTTGTTTTATATTCAACAAGCAATAAACTTTTGCTGTACTGAACTTTACCCTTTGTGGTAACAGGGCTTTAGAAGGCTGATGATTCCACAGCTGTCTAAAATCGTCACTTGGCCAGACCAAAGTAGAACTTTGTCAAAATATATTATGTTGTTTACACTAAAAATGGCGTGTGTACATTCTAAGCACAGATTCCTAACAATCAAAAATGCCTTTAATCTAATCTACAGAGATAGAAGGGGTGATTTGTGAAATGACTAACAAAGGCTAATGTAATTTTCCACACTGCTTTGTGGCCGTCATAGACCATGGTGACCCCATTGACACAGAAGTTCTTTGGCTACGGTGAGCTGGAGAACAGTATCATGTACTGTCTGTGTGGCGTGGAGGTGATTGCTGGCTTCCTGTTTGTGCGCTGGTTGAGCGGTCGTGTTGCTGAGCGGGTGGTCCTGGCTATTGGCCTGGCCATCTGCAACATCTCTGGTGTGTGGTGCCTCATCTTCCTGGCAAACCCACTAGGTCTGATTTATTGCTCTCTAAAAGCTATACAATAAACCTGTAACCTTAACTTACTGCAGCTATTTACAGCTGCTTTCTGGAAGTTAAATGTTTTGGCCAACACATTTGTTTTCTTTTTCTGAACCATGTAGGTCATTTTCCATGGCAGCTGACTGAGTTCATCATTGGGGTGTTCCTACAGGTTTTAGGATTGCCGTTTGTGGCTGTGGCCCAAATCTCACTTTACTCAAAAGTTACTGCTGAAAAAACGCAAGGTATAAAATATCAATCTTTTTTGTGTTGTACTATACATTTTGTCTGATTATTTTTTATACATTTTTGTTTCTGTGTGTATTGCAGGATTTAGTCAGGGCGTGCGTCGTTCAGTGGGGGGTCTTGCTACCATCCTGGGACCTCTTTGGGCTGGGGGTCTTACAGACAACATGTATGTCATGTCTTGTATATTATTATTATTATTATTATTATTATTATTATTATTATATTAAGATGACGTCTATCATCAAATAGCTGTTGCATTTTGTGGTCAAGTCAAATGATCAAAACATTTTGCACAAAAGTTAAACATAGCTTTCCAAATTTGTTTTCTGTTTGGATGAAAAGTCAGTGACTACATTTTCTCACTATCAGTAAAAGCATGCTAACCACTCTGACCCTGTGCACCCCCCAAACATTCAGTTCAAATGATTACATTTACATTTACATTTAGTCATTTAGCAGACGCTTTTATCCAAAGCGACTTACAAGTGAGGATAACAATGAGCATGATTTTGAGCATGATTCACAAGCTATGTGCTCACATCCTCCATCCACAGCAAAAATCACTTGTTATCTATTGAAAGAGTCAAAGTCAAGTCCTTGCTCATGTGCATATTAAAAAATTAGTAGAACTACTCAAGTGCTGAATTAACTCACCATAAACCCTGCACAGGCTACACTGCACTTGGTAGAAATGATACAAATGACATAAGAAAGCCAGGAGTCACTGCTCTTACGCAGACTATCATCAGTGTCTCTAAGAAAATCACATTTGTCTACTATTAACTTTTTTTTTTTTTTTATGTATTTCAGGTCATGTTGGCTTTCTCATACAAACGCCTTGTTGAACCTGCTGCAGAGGAACAAAACACACCAGCAGACTGTTAACCTTCTTTCAGATAGGACAGTGAGAGAACGCTCATTATCTCTTTCTAAGTACTTTATCAAATTCTGGACCTATCCTTTACTTTTGAGCATGGAGGCAAACTCTGTATGTTTCCCATGGAAATCCTTCAAACAGATCATGTCTTTTGTTTTTAGCGTATGTTGCATAGCCTGTTATTGGTTCAATTGCATAAATTGCGTAAAATAACAAATTGTATTGTTGTATGTAGTCATACATTTTTATACTGACTGTTTACTAAGTATAAACGTTAACAATATGAATTACATTTACATTTAGTAATTTAGCTGACGCTTTTATCTAAAGCAACTTACATTAAGCCTGTAATTACCAGTGTTACAGAAAACCACTGGAGGCAAGGTGGGTTAAGTGTCTTGCCCAAGGACACAACGACAGTATGAACTGTGAGGAGAGCGGGAATCGAACGGCCTACCTTCCGGTTGAAGGATGACCGCTCTACCACTGAGCCACTGCGCCCCTGTGGATTACAGAGAAGATCTTGAATATTGTCTGAGCTGACAACCCTTGAGAATGTGCTAAATTCTAAAGATGCACATTGCATACTGGTGCAATACGCAGCAATAATACAGACAGGAGTGTGTCTAATTATGCAGTTATGGAATGTTACAATAATGAGGTGGTTGGTTAATCTCTCGTTCTTCCGTTGTCAATTATTTGGCGCATGTTTGATATTTTTTGGAAAAAAAGAATGCAAAAATAGTTTATTGGATGGATGTACACATGTTCACCACTTGGGGGCACTCAAACTCTTTGATCTGAAATAAGCCAAAATATACTGGAGTTAATTTACTGTACGATTTAAACAAGGTAAAGATTAGGATTTTTTTTCACAAATGGTCTGTCAATTTCAGAAAAATTATCCAGCCATTTATTTGACCTATAAGAATTATTACACAAGTTCTGACTTGGAAGAGCACCTCAACTTTAAAGTTAACTTGGCTTTTAATTTATTTATTAATAAATTAATGTATTATATCTTAAGTATTGTTATTTTTCAAGGTTTTTATTCTTGGTAGTAAAATATACGTACAATGTATTTATGCACAATAAGAGGGTTCTTAAGAAATAAATAAATAAAAAAATAAAAAATTCAGTTCATATTTGAAATGTAACTTTTGTGTTAACTTTTTTCACACACTTGAAGAACATATAAGTATATTAAGATATCCGATTATACATATATTTTAACTTAAATTAATCATATAGACATGTATAAATCTTTCTTCAGCAGCAGTTGTAGAAAATATTTTTTATAAATCTTTTGTTGATACATTTATTTGAAGGATAACTCCTTGATTCCCCTTCTTGTTTTTTAAAGGGTCCTCTACAAACAATGATACAGATAACAGAAATAAAATACATAAAGACACTAACAGTACAAAGCATTCACACCAACATACAAAAGCTCTCAAAGTCACTTCAATCCCTTATAAGCCACTCCTCCCAGTACAGATGGAATACATATACCATACATACATGCATTGATGTTAAAATCAGTACACCCATACTCTCATACAACTAAACATGGCAAGAACATCACATTTGGAAGTAGAATATGGTAGCATAGTGCAGTCAAAAACAGGAGCAGGAGGTAAAATAATGATTGCTTAAAATTATGTACTGGTGATGAATCTGAGTGAGCAGAATAAGTTGTTCCAATCAGATGGAGCTTTGAATTTCAAATTTCCAATTTCTTTGTTAATTTTAGGTACAAAGAAAAACTGTTCAGTGTGCCTCAAGTTATATAAAGACCTAAATGGAAATGGAGTTGTTTTAAATTTAAATAATGTATTTACTATTTTGTTTCTTCAGTTATAAAATCTAAAGATAGGATAATTGGATAATTTTTGAGGCTTTTTCAACCATTAATATCTACATATTCTTGTAGAAAAAAAAAAATATATAATATGTCTAAAGTAATAATTTTTTAATTACTTTAGACATTTAATTTTAAGAACAGTATTTTAAATATAAATTCTAATTTGTTAGTTTTCAAAAATCTGCAGTGACAACTAACTGAAAATGATTAACCCAAACTTTAAAAATATATTATATATAAGTTTATTATTAGTCAAACTAGCGTGTAGAAAAATTTAATAGGCTTGAATTTGTTGCCACTTGGATTTATTTATTTATTAATTCTTCAAGTAATTAATGTTAATACAGGCAAAACAAGTATTAAATTAGATTATTATTATTTCTGAATTTATTTGAATTTTTTCATTTTGGTCCAGGTCAATGTAATGGTGAAATTAAAAGTATTGTGTCGATGCGTCCCATTGGGTGTCGCTGCAACCTCAGAATCCCTAACCAGGACAATGTTTGGTGTTTTGGGTCTAATGGTGCCATGTCATCTGCCTGATGATGTGCTGGCGAGGGGGCGTGGCTTCTGTGAACTCTATTTGAACCCGTTTTGAGTTTGGGCGGGGTGGATGCGCAAATGTTATGACACAGAGCCAGTCACAGAGATATTTTGGGTATTTTCTGTGTTGAACTTGATTCCCCCTCACCATCACTGCTTTCACACAAACACCCACATTTGGCCCACAGCGGCAGTCTGACCGAACAGTGACCCTGCGAATCAGGGTCATGTCGTGTTTCATATCTGCAGTAGTTGTCGGGTAAGTTTGGCCTTTTCCCTCCTCCTTTCCCCCACCCATCATAGGCTGTAATACTTAGCATATACAGCCAAATTTAATGATAAACGACACATGAACCCTGGGCAAACTGCATTTTTTTTAGGAGGGAAACGAGTGCAAGTGAAGTTTAGTAGGACATTTATTAAGGGTTTATCGCTGATTGACCCTAACCACTTCATGGAGCTGTGTGGTGCACATGGCCACTGCAACTATGACAGACATATACATATTTAATACAAGTTGCATCCCATAAACCTTTTCTCACCTTTTCTGCACCTTTTCACAAAACCCCTACATTGATTATGGGACATCTTCTCAGTTTAAGAATAATACGTTTCCTTCGACCTGGTCATTATAAGTCTTTCATGAGGCTGGTTGAGATGGGTAATAAATGGCTAGAAGTGCTTTCAAGACTGAACTTCTGAGCCTTTGAGCTGTCAAGCATCATTAAAAATTTAGGGGCCGAACCGGTGTCACAGAGTCCTAATGTTTTGCAAAAACGCTCTTGCCACCATCAAATCAAAACTGTGGCAGCGAAGGAAACCTGTGAAAGTCTGTGAGTGTCCCTGCATGCATAGAATCCCACATTAATAATACATGGATCACTCTGGCGAGGTGCCACATCTCAAAGGCAAAACGGTTGTGGCGGGAAAAGAGATGCAGAGTGCTTGAGTTGTCGACAGGATGCATAAGACAGGCTCAAATGCAAGCAAACCATACAGTATAATGCCACACCATAAGAAGTACTTCAGCCTAGTTTTAGTTGAAAACGTCATTAGAAGCCTAGTTTGGTTAGCTGTAAGACATGGTTTTCACAGTGCTGCGTGATTGTGTAACATTTCTGAGTGAATGAATGGCTATAGCCTATAGCTAGGGCACCCTGGGTTGTGCTGTGCAAGCCATAGCCAGCTGCTATTGCACACATTGTGTTCTCTTTTGCCAAATGGGTCATGAATCTTTCATCTCTAAAAGTGGAGGTTTTTCTCCAATAAGCCCACACTCCCTTTAATCATTAAAAAATATCATATACGTAGTCTTTTGTGGATTTTAAATGTGTAAACTTTCTCAGTGACCCCTGACATCGCACTAACATTGGCCTGTGTGGTCAATTAGGCCAAAGCTGCACATAAAAGATTGTTAATGCTTAAGTACTTCTAGCACTTCTGCACACTCATTAATCAAGCAAGTAGAAATAAAAAAGAATGAAATTATTGTTTGTTGTTGTTTATAGAATTGTTTTTGTTTGTTTTTTATTTGATTTTAAATAAAATTCAAAACAAATACTATTACTTATGATGATATATCTTACTTCAACAAAGATGTAGGGCACACCTTCCTTACCTCCTGTTGCACTTGCACAGGCTTGTAGTATATGTATATATATATAAAAAGTAAAAGAATTCATATCTCATAACACTTTTAACAATTATCTTAAATAATTTATTGAATGAATGAATGAATGAATTATCTTATCTTAACAAAACTTATCTTAAAAAGTAGGAAAAAATAATAATTATGAATGTAAATGAATAATAAAGTATTCATTTAAAGAATAAAGTGCCTTGAATGAAAAAAAGCTCAGTATATTTCACTGAACTACTAAATGTTAGGTGTGGATTATTTAAAAAAATTGTTCTTACTATTTATTAATTTATTATTTTTTAAATAATTTATTTAATTTATTTGTGTTATGCTGTGGTGTAATATTTATGGGCTAAATACAACTTTTTTGTATTGTTACAAAAAAAATACAAAAAGAAGTCAAATCTGAAATGAGGATTTTCTAAAATACTATGTATTAGAATTAAAATTACAGAATGCTACGTTGTGTGTAATAGTCTTTGTCACTGTTGTATTTGTCATGAGCCACTCATCCGCCCACACAACCGTCCAGCCACATCGACCTCCACCCTCATAGGCCCTTCTGCTCCCAGATTATGTTGGAGCCCATCTGTATGAGCAGGCCCAGGCCACGCTAAGCCGATGGGAGCCCTGCTCAGCAAGGCACCGCCGCAATTGTTAACCCTGATTAACTTGACGTGGTGTTCAGTAGAGGGAACAGTGTGAAAATCAAGCCAGTGGCATGACCTAGTGCCCTGCCGCTGAACCAAAGGGGAATTGGGCAAACTTGGGGAGGGAGGATGAGCACTGAAAGCAGAAAACAGAGGAGAGAAAAAAAAAACAGCTCAGAGAGAGAGAGAGAGAGCGTTAGGCTCCAGGCTTCTGTTTTTATCCTACATTCAGACGGATATATACATGACACAAATATCTTTATCTGTTTGAAAATAGTGTGTCAGCAGCATAATATGGCCATGCATTCTAAAATAAATGTGTCTGACTTTCAGTGCTTTTCCACACAGCTGCCATGCACATTAAAGATTCATAGTGACCACAAACTTTACATGGAAGATGCTGTAGAGGTTATGAGCAGAGTAGGAAATGAAGCATAGTTTAAAGATGGGAGCACATGGCCATGCATGTTGTGCTCACTTTTATTCCATGTTCCACTGTTTCATCTCCCCAAGGCACAGTCATAGGCTTAGCTTTTACTACTGAATAAAAAAAAATATTATTATTATGACCATTGTTGAAGTACTTTGACATACTTGGATATGAAGCATTGAATAATTAAACACAGTGTCAGATAGCATTTGAACTTATCAATTTGCATGCATTTAACTTTGCCCTTCATATTAAAGCAGTTCAGTCTGTGTCATGAATAATGATTTTTTTATTTGCATAAAGCAGGATTTATGATGCATTTTCTCCTTTTAATTATTATTCATTTAAATTTCTTTTTAAATAATTTTGATGTATGCTTTTACTGTTTTAATAGCAAACAAATGACACTTGTGCAAACAAATTAAAAAGTACAATTACAAAATTAAACTCTAAAATGTATACAAAAAAATCAATATCTGAAACAAAACTATTTAACACATTTACAAAAAGATTAAATATTGCTTGCAATATGCTTTTTGTCTACAATTTTAATACATACATGGTTGAGTAAGTTTGGTCACTATACTGACTATTTGCTGTAGTTTTGTGCCATCTATAGTCACCTTCAATTTTATTTTAAACCTGTGTATTTAAAAACAATAATCATTAAAACCTATTTAAATACCATATATCTGTATCATTCCACATAGCCCTAAGAACCCAACTGGTTCCTGGCCCTTTCTCCTTTGACCAAATTATCAAGCTGCTTTTGCCATTAGAAGTTGGGGAACAGCTTTGGCCGATAACGCAAAAAAATCTCTCTCAGTTTAACCGTCACTTTGCGGAGGGTGTAAACCTTCCCGTTTGCAATGCAGTGATGCTTACAGCTCCCTTGTTGAACCTGTAAATCTTTAATCATCCCGCTGGAAGGGATTATCCTTTACCTTTGGAATCTGGGAATGAAAACAAAGCTTTAAAGAGACTGTAAAGATAAGAACAAACTGAGGCTTGATCAGTGATGTGTAGCACTGTGTCAACGCTCTGCAGGGGCTCATTACTGGAATCAAGCCAAGGAATCATGGGAAAATGGAAACATGGATTAAATGGTACACACACTGCAGACGAGTTTATATGTAAATAAACTTTAAATCTTTTTTAAATGTTTATTTTTTGTCCAATGCATTTATTCTTAATTGAAACCACACTTGGACATTACTTGTAGATTATCAAACGTACTGTTTTACACTGGTCCTCAAAGCAAAGGGACCATTTAGGACAATATTAAGTGATATCTTTAAGCAACTCCATATAATAATACTTTATGTTTAAACTTCGATAGAGTACTATGAAGTTATACATAAAAAGACGGGAGAAATACATTACTTTAACAATAGGGATATTTATTAGTATAGTCTTAGAAAATTGAATTGCTAAATATAATTAGACATTATTTGTAGGTCTTTCTTTTTCTTGGCCCAATTGAAATATTAAGCATTTACATAATTCATCAGAAATTTTTAGCCACTAAATAATTTTACAAAAGTATTTACTTAATTTTGCTTAAATTTTTTATTTATTAACTTTTTTAACATTTTAGTATTATCCATCAGAATTAATATCAGGTCTGCAGTCTGTGTTGTGTTATTGGTGTCTAATATGAAAAGAAGGAGTTAGAAAATATATAATAGTATTTCTAATAACCTAAAGAAAAATGGGTAAAACTTTGTAATAACTACACACTATTAGGCATTATTTGAGTAACTTCATTTATAAATAATCACCAAGTTGGAAACAATGTTAGTAATGTTTTTATAAATAACTTAATTATATACTTAAATAAATACTTTTTATGAATGCTTTATTTACACATGCAACATTTATACCGTTCAAAAACAATTAAAATATGGATAGTCACTGTATAATAAAGATTTTTAAAAAGCATTAGCAACATCACAGTCCCAACTGTGACTTCAGGGTGTGATCTCACCCCAGGCTCGACAACTAACTTGAGGAAATCCTTTTTTCCAAAACACTAGTCTGTCCTGGGAGAGTGCTATACCCGCTCTGTTTGGGGCAGTGAGTGTGGGCAGGGGCTCGGATGTGACAGACCGGACAGTGTGGGGAACAGACAGGACATGAGGGAGGGCAGGAATGTGTGAGCAGGGTCCTGAAGGTGTCCCGCAAAAAAGGTGGCTCTTGGACGCATTACGAAGCAGTGACCCAGCTTAAGCTCAGCGGACAGTAGCCATTTGATTCGATCAGGCAGTGCTGTGTTGTTCAATCGCTCATTAAATCCAATTAGTGCGAAACAGAACAAAGCGACAGGAGCACTTTTTTTGCCAAACGAGCAGGTGACAAACTCCCACTGTGAACTCCTGACGGGTTGCTGTGGGACCCCAAGCTTTCACAGATTGTATTCATGACAGCTCCCTCAAGGTTCTGCAAGGTGTCAGGACACTGGAGGACCGGCTTACACCTCAGAGAGTGATTAGTCTGTCCGGCCAATTATTGTCTCATCAAATTAAATTAAACTGCAGTATGAGTGTTGCTCATGTGGCGCAGGGACACAGAAAAATGTCACACAATAAAAACGGCCCTCCATATTCAAACAGAAAATAACCACAAACCAAGTGCTCTAACTATGTTACATTTAATAATCCATCTATGTTCTCGTTTGTTTTCTATTTGAATTTGTTCCAGAGTTTAATCTCAAACAAAGAAAAGGCCCATTACAGTGGCTCTCCTCATCTTCAGTCTTATTTGTTTAGGAGATCCGTGGGTTTATTCTTGTTGACTTCCCAAACTGTCACAACAAACTCTGCTCTAATGCATACAATTATTACTTTAACAGAGGTTTTAAGACACTGTGGTGCTGCCTGTTACTTGGAATAAAAATCTTTAAAAAACACCCAATCTGTGTTTTACCCAAGATTACACTTAAAGAGTAAGCATTTTTATGTATTATACATTTAGTTTGGTCTATTATTAAAGAGACAGTCCAATATTTTGAAAAAAGTGGGTCTATGAGATACTCTATACTCTACGAGAGGGGTAAATTTATTTCTACAGTACAGTTTACTGTTAGGAGCAATGACATAGACTGTTTTTAATATAAGGCTACTAATGAGTGTTTTACGTCTGTAAGCTCTGTAGAGTCGACCTGAGGGAAGCTGCTCATACTCAGTGAATAAAATATGTGAAAGGTCATTTAAAGATCCTGTGAGCCAGCCTGAACACTTTTCCAACATGTGGACTGTATAGGGAAGGATAATCATGCCCATCACCTTTACTGGCTGATGAGCTAGGTGTGCTTAGCCCCTCCTGTTATTTAGGCTATTAAATTAATTGTTTGTTACAAATATGTTTATGTTTCAGAATTTTGGTGGAAGATATTAGAACATAGATGACGCTAATATCTCTTAATTGCCACAAATAAACAAAAAATAAATGAGTCCTACATGTCTCAGCACCAACAATCCTCCTGATTCAGTGATTGACAGGTGTAAAGGCCCGCCCCCTTGTATTAGTGATTGGGGCTAGATGTGTTAAGCACAGAGGCTTGAATGTTTGAGAAACAAAGAGGAACATAGGCTGTTCTGTGCTTTTGAGAGAGAGTGAGGGTAGAGACGTGACTGACTGTTATTATTAGCATTATTTGTTTGCACGATATTAGCATGATAGCGTCAGAAAGGGTGAGCTCCATTGAAATCATAAAAATAATCTCTACCTCCTCTGATTCCAATGTCTTTTCTGAAAATATGTTTTTTTAGTGATTTAGTGATAAAAGTGTTGCACTAAAATATTCTGATAATTTAGCATTTATCATTTAATCAATTTTGAAGTGTGTTTGGTGTTATTCTGGTACGTTTCAGTTGTGTTGAGCCCTTGTTTGATGTTTCTATAACTTAATAGCAATCTGAACTATTGATAATGCATCTGTCAGCCCACCCATCTAACATCACCACCAACCACCACAGCTTTACATTTACCTACATACTTCTACTAAGTTTTCAAGTTTTGATTTCTGCTGAACAGTGATAAAACCAAAACATGCTGACATTTCATATCTGATTGTACTTTCTCGTACAGCTGTGTAAAACTCCCACATGACTGCACTGTTCACACAAAACAGCCTGAGCCAGCGAAGAAAGTGCAGCCTTTGGGCCAGTCTTCCACCTGAAAATCCCACATGGTTGCTCATTTTTAAATTAAAGTCAAGCTGTTGCTCCTGTCTGCTTCTCCAAACTACCCAAACCCCCCCAAAAAATCCCCATATTTACTTCAGCATGTTTACAAAATTTTCTCCTGCTAAGTTATTTGATGCATCCAAGTGAATGATTTTATTTTCTTTATTTAAGGAAAAAAAAGAGAAAGAAAAGATCCCTCACAAAATTGACACCATCTCACCCGTTGTTTCCAAAACATAAATCTGTAGCTTTAGAAAATAAATCCTGTTTTTTTTTTTACTATTTTAAATCATGCACTTTACCTTGAACACTTATGTAATATTCAGTTTATTTGTTTAAAATTTACAGTTTTAAAACTAAATGGTTGAAGAAATGTAGCATTCCACATAGATATATTTATTTATCTAATTTAAGCACTAACATAAAAAAAAAAACATGCAGTCAGGCTGATGGTAAAATCCATTCCTACCTAAAAACCCAAACTCATGTAAGTTTTTTGTTGAGCACCACTTTAAATATTTCATATTATTTTGTTTTTTAGATTTCCATTAATATGAAGCTAACCCGAGTGCAAAACAGAAACTAATTTTACACTCTGCTAACTCTCATTGCTCAAACATTTTGCTCCGAGTTTATTGAAAACCATGCTGGAACAACCCCAGTACATTTAACAAGTAATGAAACCAGCTCTTTATGAGTCTCAATCCAGAAATTTGCTCTACTTGATGCATTTGACTGTGGTTCATGCTATATTATCTCATTCGAATCTTAATGGCCCTTTATAATGTTAGTTTTATGTTTTGAGCAGACTATGTTTATCGCAGGCTGTAAAACCTTTGGCCATTTATTCAGCTGCGTTCTTGGGCCCGGTCCCGGCTTCTCTTCAGAGACATGTACTTGTGGATCAGATTATTACGCTTCTTAAATCTCTGCAGTCCCTAGTTAGATGAGTCTTTCATCATAGAGTCTGTTCTGTGTCGCGTAAGTTAGTCTCTGTCACAGAAACATTCTTCTTTCTGTTTTCCTGGTTTGTTTTTTAAACAGAAATGATTTTTACAGTGTTCTTTAAATACTGTTAACTGTAATATTCAGAAGTTCAAAATGTGCTAAATTCTCATTATTGAGAGCATAACCCAGCAACCATTTAAAATACTGAATTACTTCATAAATAAATATATAATAAAAATTAACAAGATAATAATTAAAATGTTATTTATTTTGATATCATGTATAAACAGTATAGAATTCTTGATTCTTTCAATTCTTTCAATAATCTTTTTTTTTTTGTTTTGGTTCTGTTATTAGACTAGTGTTTATGCAAACTATAAGAGGAGCATGCTAAAATAATTTAGGCCCATTTACATTTACACATGGGAAACTAATATTTCCTTCCTAATGTGTTATTATAAAATAGATGTTATATCCAGGGTGAGATCACACTTAACCAAATTAAACATTAAGCATTTTCTAAGCATTACAACATAATGTATTATTCTAATTTTATTATTATTTAATCTAGAAAAATACTGTTTATTTTAATTACTTTCATTTCTTATTTCTTTTAAATAATTATACAGCATCTATATATTATTAATTAACACATTATATATTAAGTATTTACTCAATTGTAATTAATGTATAATAGAGTGTAATTATTATCAGGTGTCTTTCTTTGTGTGTGTTTTTTATATTCCTAATATTATAATGTTATATTCTCCTTTCATATTAACCTAAAGCATTTACTTAACTGAACTGTTTTTTTGTGCATTTTGTTTCCTCAGTCTCTACAAATGATGTTGCTGCCAAGCGTGGATCTTTAAAGTTTAGCAAACAGTACAGTATTTTGCAAGCACTACTGCCTGAACGTGACACCATTTGACTGCCCACACACTATGATCCCATTTTCAATATAATGTTGGCTATTAGATTCAATGCAAACAAATCTCACTGAGACCTTATGTATAGCATAAGGCTACATTTTTAACCCGTATTTGTGCCACAGTGCTCTATCCTCACTAAATGCACTCAGACAGAGGCTGTGTCCAGAGGTCTGGGATCAGTGGGCAACAGTGCAGCGGGTGACTCTCAGTCCAAGCTGGCTCCGACTGTAATGGCTGACTTTGTGCCCTAGATTCGCCGAGATGTGCATCTTTGTTGAGCGGCTGAGGAAATCCTTCAGGCATTTAGCGTCACAATGAAAGTCAGGACTGCTGCTGTAACCTTTTTATGACCTGTGCCATTCCCCTCTCTGTTACAACGCTCTTGACTCCTTCCAGTCCAGAAAACACAACAACATCACACACGACAGACTGCGCTTCATGTGCAACATCACAAACAACCCACAGTCTCGGAGGGGTTACGCAACACAGCTTTTTATCTTAAATCTATCAATGTGGCTAAAGGGGACAGATCCACCAAAGCAGCAGGATATTTCTTAACAGACCCAGAATAAATGACAACTTTGACACTGATGTATCAGCGGTAAGGCTAAAGAACTATTTAGAAACAATCCTATCTGTGAATCCACTGTGGTCTAAACAAAGGATTGGGCCTCATTAAGATAAGATTAACCACAAACGCAGACCCGTTGTCATCTGAGCGTCCAGTGGCCCACATACCCCCTCCTTCTCCCTAAAGCAATGTGTCTTTCCAGTGAGTCCTCTGTGCTGCTCATCAGCATCCTCCCCCTTCATCACGTCAAAGTTGTATATGTTTATATCTCACAAGTTACAGTGATAAATATGTACAAATAGGCCCTGACCTTTTTCTGAATGTGCTATGAAGCAGAATTAATAGTGAGACGTGGGCCAGGATGACAAAAAACACTTCTCACAAATACAAACTCCGGTCTGTTTTATGTCTTGGCTCACTACTCTGTGTGCAGCAGTCGGGCTAATATCTACAATGCCACCCTCTCGCCTACTCTATTATTTTGTGTTATTATAGTGACTCTTTATTGAGAAACAAATGGTTATTTTTATATTACTCACATAGTAAAGCAGGTATAACACAATAAATGCTGTAAGCATGTTGTATTTAAACCTTAATGCTACACTTTGAAATAAACAAAACAAAAAACTGGAGCGGGTAAAACAGTGGAAAAAATAAATTACAAACTAATCATCACCATCCCCAATTAATTTTTTATACAGAATAAGTATTACTAGCCAGTAAAATGTGCATAAAAACACAGTATGGTAACTAATATTTACAGCAAGGTTTTACACAGTAACATGAAGAGCACACAGTTTATTCTGTATCTGTCACATTCTGTCATCTTGACATATTTTGAGTAATCAAAGATGACTAATGTTCTACATACAAAACACAAAAATAACCACTAACAAATGTTCTACATACAAAACACAAAAATAACCATTGTTTCTTTTGGTTTCTCACAGAAGATGTTCCCATCAGCTGCAGCCACTGAATACAGAACTCTATCCAGACATTGTCATCAACCAATGGGTCGTGTTAAACAAACAGCCTCTACTCATAAAGAATCAGACATGTGCTAAGCTTCAATAATGGAGAATAAAAAGAAGCTTAGCTGTTAACTCAGACGCCCTGAACTCTGATTGACACAGAGTTCACACAGAGGTTATTGGTTCAAATTTGCTGAATGATGTGTAAGTCCATCTCAGGCTTGTCCTGTAATCCAGCATTACCACTGGGGGGCAGTGCATTACCTGCTTTGTGCTGATGTTGGTGCAGTGAATGTGAATGTGTGTGGAGAGTGAGGGAGATGTGACCCTGTGATGAACTGTAAATCTGCTGAGAGCTCAGCGGGGCATTGCCGACTGCTTAAATGCCAACGATCCACCTGCGGGACTAGTACTGTGACAATGATGCATTTGTAAGCAACTGGCCGCTTCGCTCCATGTCTTTGCTTTTGCATTGGTCTATTATATATTTTGGGATGAGTTTACACATGCAAATTGGGTTATTTAATATTCAGTGTTTCAGCTTTGTTTACTGAGTCCTACAGCAAGGCCAAAAGAAGGCATTATGACACTAATTAACTTTTTTTTGCTTGTGTTTGTCTGTTTTTGTGGATTGTAAATTATACTACACTGGTTATTTTATCAACTGCTATTGTTTACTTTATACATTCTATGTTGTTTACCCTTTATTTGTTTCGCCCCAAAACTGTTCTTGCATTACGACGATACATTTACTTCTACTTGAATCAATTACATTTTAAAGTCACAACATGTATAAGTCTACCATTCAACTCTAAAGTATCCCAAGTGAATGAATGTGAGAGTGAATGGTTGTCTGTCCAATGTCTGTCTCTGAGTATTAGCCCTGTGATGAACCTGCCATTGTCCAGGGTGTACCGTGCCTCAGGTAAAAGGCCCTGGGATAGGCTCCAGTCACCCGCGACACCCCTAACGGGACAAAGCAGAAGAAAATGAATGAGTCAGAATGATTTCACTTGGGCTTCTCTGTACAGCTTGTTTCAACGCCCTTCTCAGATTTAATTAAGACTATAGGAATGGTTTGCTGCCAGATGACTCCCCTGTACCACTTCACCAGTTTTCTCACTCTACTTTCTGTACCTACTTTTTCTGGCTCTTTCAGGCATCTCTTTATTTCCTATAACAAAAGCCAGAACCAGGAGGCACATGATTAGTCCACCACTAATTGGCATCAGATTCACAGGTTTGGAGCAGCACTGTGCAAACCGAAGCCAAAATATTGCTCACATCTGCAGAGAGAGTGGGTCGCTGAAAACCAAATGTGGCATTTGGCCCAATATCGATTTCCTCTTTCTGACATCACACACTACACTCTACAGCCAGACAAGCTCCCAACACACAAGTATGGGTGACAGCTTTTAATGTTCGAGCCAAAGTCTGATCAGGAGACCTCTGCATTGACATATTTCATGGTTTGTTAGGGAGTTGACAGTGAAGACGTGGGGCAGCTGTGTGGCTGGAAGAAATGTCTGGGTGACATTGGGATTTATAAGCCTTCCACCCCTGTGGCCCTCCGACTAAGTATATGCTGCCATCACAATCTGTAGATTCTTGTTATTGCTAATAGACAGAGTAGAACTATTGTATTAAAATAAAATAAAATGTCTCTCCAGCATGTTCTGACTTCACCAGTGCCATTATCGGACCCTGTCCCATAAAAAAAATTATGGGAGATGCATTTTTGTTTTTTGTTATTTTTGTCAAGTGTGGTTTACATATTTTTTCCGTATATAATGCACATCATAATCACTCAATAGGAGGTTGATCATGTGATTGATTCTGACTTCAATAAACATCATTGTAAGTGGAGTTGTTTTTGATAGAACTTATCCAAGCCATAAAAGCCCTTCACTTTTTACTGCACACGGCTGCTATTTTATACTTAACTTAAATTTCATACATGGGAGCAGACTAGATTGATAATTCATCCGACAGGTCTTTTAAGTTCCTTGGATGAGTGGAACTGACAACGCTCCTATTACGACCCCAGCGTTTCAGGCTCATTTCAAACGTCTCCCGTCAGATCCCCTGCTGGTTGTCTCCTGGTGATTTCCTTCCAGTCTGTAGACCTCTCACAGTTCGGTACCTCTTTACCGCTTTTTGTCACTGGTAGGCCTACTATCTGTGGTACTCTCCCGCTGGATTTGCCAACAACTTGCTGGGATTTTTGACTTGGGTTCCAGATGGCATTACATACTTACACCACCGCTGTCAGTGCCAGCTAATGATGGCAGCTACAGGATATAATGGGAAGGGCTTAGATTCAAAATAAACAAGCAAGGTGTGATACCTACATAGTTTGTCACAATATGAAAATATCTTCCTTAAATCCATGTAAAGAGTGTTTACAACTTAATCCTAAAAAATACAGCATTACTGTGCTTTTTTAAACAAAGATTATCTTCATTATTGTTAGTAAAAATTGATGCAAAAATTGAAATAATTAATTATTCCATTCTTCTTAGATTATTATTTTTTTTATATGCACAAATAACTTCATATCAAACATGCCATCGCATTGCTGAGAAGCACTTTGAAGATCGAACAGTAACCCAATTTGTTTTCTTTTTTTAAAATATCTTCACTTGGCAGCCAGATAGCCCAAAATAGCCTCAGCTATTACAGATATGAGGCATACGGTTACTTCCCACTGTGAGTCAGCCAGACTGGAATCAACCAACTATTTGTGTGCAGCCTTTAATTCAAACCACCATCAGATAACACAACTATTTAAATCAGGTATTTTGATTGAAAGCGGCTATTCTCCTGCAATAACACTATGAGACACAAGCGCGGAAGATAAAAGCAGCTTTCAAAATAGATTTCCATTTATTTTGACTGACATTCGTCTCACAAAGTCTTTAGTTAAGACACAGTAAGGCCAGAGTGATGGTCCTAATGTTTTTTAAAAGCTTTTTGTGGAAATGTAATACTGCTTAGCTGGAGTTACTTCACCCTCTTGTTCCGTGCCCCATGACAGCCCCATTAAAAACAACAATTAGGGACTCTCCGAAGTACAGTAAAGTGAAAAAAACAACATCTCTCCTCTTTTCCTAGTATATAAGCCACCTCCTCTTCCTTGCTGGCATTATCCAATCAAATGAAAGCCAGGTGGAAGACAATAGCCAATGAGTGGCCCCAATGTAAAAATTAATAAAAGATAGAGACTGAAGACAGGAGTTTATAGTCACCTCTTTACCCCCTTCACTTGTTGTAATCCCCGTTAGAAACCGAAGAGTGGAAGAAAGGACGGTGTCTGCCGCCCCGGGAAGTTACAATAACAGAAGAAAAAAACAATAGAGTGGAAATGTCAGACCCTTCCATAATCTGGAGGCCTCCAGAACAAGTGGCTAGTCTGATATGTGTATGCATCTGTCTGTGCACGGACCTCCACTCATGGGTAACAGATGGTGCCTTATCATTTGCCAGGATCGCCTGCACAGCTCACATTCCTAGACATGCCGGTAATGCCTTTTTGTGATGTCCATTTAACAGTAACTTCACATAAGAATCAGAATTACACACTAAATTACAATCACGCTGTCCATTAGCAATGTTAAAAGGAGTTTTTTGGAAAGATTTATAATTAGCCATGTTATTACACCTTCATGTATGCTGGCGTTAGTTTCTGGAAGTGTAAATTTTGACTAAAAATACCTGTTTGCACCAATGACAGTATATACTATGAACAACTTCCGCCCATTGGTCCCCTAATCACCGATATTGTCATTATGACAGGGCAATAAAATGACTGTTACATCCGGGCTTTTCTGCTTTTTCTGCATAATAAAACAATAGTTTTCAGATAGCATAAACGGACGTATTAATCAGATTTTTACACTTGTAAAGGCACCATTGGGTTTCTCCTTATATTTCCGCTTTTGGAGCCTGCCCTCTGGTGGACAGCGGTATAACGCTGTAAATTGCTGTATATCGCTGTATGGCGGCGCCCTTACTCAAGGACCTTTTAAGGGGTTCCATGAGAGAGGCTTGGTTTGCACTCATTCTGCCTCAAAAGTTGACCTTTTAAATATCCACCATTTCAACTTTTAAAAAGACCTTTTTATTGGTGAACACATTAAACACTGTCACTCTGTCAGACTGTCTAAACACCAGGAATAGTTGGATGGGAGCATAAACAAGGTCGCTGTGGAGGGGTACATAGATTACTGAGTGATGGATCTATTGGAGTCCATAAATGCTGGTCTTGTGAGTACAGAGAGGGAAAGGTAAAAAGCTATAGGCTGAAGAAATGCTGGACAGAGGCCAAGTGCATTACAGTTAGGGTGAAAAGTTCAGACTGCAGTGCAGTAGGGGACCAGTGTTCACGATGGCTCCACGCCGTGAAGACTGGTCAGCAACAAAGATGATTGACAGTTGCTATAACTGACCAACTGATTGACAATTGCAGTGGGAATGTTAGATACAGTGGAACAAAGTCCTGTCTTTGTAAGTGTAAGGACTGTTAGACTATTGGTGTATACTGTTTACACTAAGAACAAAATGCCAGGAGTGGATACATATATTTTGTCTGAGTACATAATGTGTGCCTCCATGTGGTTTACATACAGTATTTTCAGACACATCTGCATTTGTTTAAGGAGTTACACAATTAAAGTAATTTAACACATTCAGTTAAATTCTAATTTGTGATATCAGTTACACCAACCAAAACATCAAAGTTAATCAACATTTACTGCTTGAGGTCTTTCTGCTCTGCTTTAATGCAATCAACATTTGTAATAAACTGTGTGCCATATCTATACTGACTCATTATTCTAATGGTTTGTTAAGGTTGACTTGTTAAGTCACATGCATTAGATCAATCTAATCTTATTTCCGAATTTTAAATTATATCTGAAGTATCTTAAGATTGTTGAGAAATTTGTAACGGTTGTATAATCTCAGTTTAGCAACAGTGTGCAAAATATATATTGTAGGAACTGATAGCATTTTTAAAGTGGCCTTATCTTTGATGTTTTATGGACCCAGTACCATCCCCATGAGAAAATACGTACTTGAGGGAGCTTAAGAGCTGTGAGCTTGGACTACTGGTGACTTTGAGAAGTGACATGCTGATGGGAAAATTAGTTTCTAAAGCATTGTAAGAAAAAGGCACACATTC
This sequence comes from Perccottus glenii, assembly GCA_024416835.2. Lineage (NCBI taxonomy): Eukaryota > Metazoa > Chordata > Actinopteri > Gobiiformes > Odontobutidae > Perccottus > Perccottus glenii. The sequence goes on along the minus strand of CM044559.2, from coordinate 19,581,282 downwards.
TGCTGATGTCAACAATGCTGAGCACAAGATACACACAAAAATGCACACACTCTATGCCACACAAGGATGACCTTCCTGGAGACAGAGTGGATTACCGGGAATCAGAGGGTAACTGTGTGACTTGGCACTGACTATGGGGTCTTGGTTTTGGTGGAATAAAATCTAATCTTCTGCCAAAACTCACTGACAATCCTACAATAGGAAACACACAGATCCATATGTTATGCTCAAAAAAATCTGTACAATTGACTCTACAGTAATGTTGTTTTATGAACACATGCTCACTAACACATATTGTAATTCATCACATGATGAGCCATTATCCACCTTCACACACCTCTGTTGTGCTTGTATTTCTGTCTATGGCAAACACACACCTGCTTTTGTCTGCCTGAGTGTGTTCTGAGCCAACAGTAGCAACTGTAACAATGACATGGCTTAGTGGGACAGTAGCCCCCTGTAGAATGACACACGAGACTGATACACAGCAGCCATTCACCGACTCAGAGCATGATATCTTACTGTTAGCCAACACAAACCGGCAGCTGTGCACTGTTATAATTAACAGAGAAGCCTTTACATGAAATGTCAATCTTTATTCTGGCTTTTAGTGACAAGGATATCCAGCTAATGCAAACTATATGCATAGTCTGTAAAATTTGATATACGGTGTGCTGTTGTAGGATCATGCCATGAATTTAAATTGATTGTGTTATGCTGGTTTGCTTTCAGTAAATGGAGGTATTTTAAAATTAGGTTAGCATGATGATTTGTTCTAAAATTGAAGATATTTGAATTTGATAAAACAATGTTTTTTCAGACCTTTGTTTTTAAATGGACTCCATGTCAATGTCAACAGTCTGGACTGTAAATGCAAAAGTTGAAGAAGTGAATGTCCAATTTCTTTTCTTTGTATCTTTTAGCTTGAAGCTAAAGCTATTTGTAACATATTTTGGCATGGTCTCTCAGCTCTCAGTATTATTTGATATCTATGTATGTACTGTAAAAACACTTGTCCATCAAAATACATTTTAAGCAAATTGTCTATGTTGAGAATGTGGTGACAGTAATCTATCAGCTGAGGCTAGATCCACACTAATAACCTGACTCACAAGATGGTCTCTTACAAGGCAGGAACTTTAGATGAACACCTGGAGGTGATTGAATTAAGCACTTGCCAGTAACCCCAATTTTATCCAATCACAGGATAACATCACATTGTTTATTTTAGTAATAATAAAATGGAAGCTTTGTCATCAAACCTAACGCCATAAAAGCCAATTTGTCATTGCTTTCAGAAACATTCGTTTTTACATTCACCACCATACAATGACTCAATTCATTGACTGATTCTATTTGAAATTTAGACACAATGCATTTTATAGTAAAGACAGTGTGGACAAACCAAAGAATAACTACAATAAATTACACATTAATTACACAGAACATTTTAGTCATGTAGTATGAATATCGACAGTTGTACCTTGTCACTGTATGTTTAAAAGTATTAATTCACAATGCACACATCATATGCACACATACTTGCCCATAAAGTCATGGACATCTCTGACACTCCCCTGCCAGTTGTCAGTCACTGCCTTTGAGCACGAGGCCTGAGGGACTAGATTAAATCCTTCTGGAGACAGAATGACGGGCACAGAGGCCTGCGTTCACACACACACTCACTTATTGGCACGCACAGTGAAGAATGGCATGCCGTATGCTAACTATCTGTGCATGATGAAACTCTGTGTTCTTTTGTAAGATCTCCTGACAGATTTGAAAGATGACACAACTCTTTTCTCATAAAACGAACTACCTGTCGTCCCATATAGCTCAACTCATAATGTGGAACATTGTGTGCCACGGCAGAAGAGAAATCACAATTTTCCAGTCCTAAATCCTGATAAATTTTATGAGTCAAAACGAGTCACAAACAAAGTCGACTGTTTAAACTTTTCGTCCACGGTTAATGAAAGTGGGCAGGAAATTAAAAGCCAGTAAATATTTTGTTCTGATTGCCTACAAATAACGGTATAATAAATAATGTGTGCTTGTAAATGTTTCACTGCCGCATCCTTCAGGGCTAAAATAGCCACATGGCTGATTTACTTTTTATCTGTGTAATATAACAAGTCACAAATTAGGGACTTAGTGTTGTGTGGCGCAGATTCCTTGCTTTATCCCAGTTAATGATGTATTGACATAAGTTGTAGCAATTGCGCCATACATTTCTTTATCACCTTAAATTGCCTTTTAGCTCCATGTGGTAAACAGCACTATGGGCCAGAGTGTCTACACCACAGTCAGATAATTTGTGTGGCTGAATTATGTAAAAGTGCTCTCTTGCTTGTGTTGTGATTTGTATGGCTGCTGTTGCCAAAGTGTTGGCAGTTGCAGATGAGTTATTGGCATATTTTAGCTTATTCATCGTGTTTGCCTGTCACATCAGAAAGCGGCTGCAGCTAAGCAACCACAAGGGAAAGTAATTGAAGTTTGCATACTTGAGAATGAAAGTTATGCAGCGGCAAGAACAGATGGTGATAAGAAGTTTCTTGGCGCCGTGTTTGGCAAAATTTGATGCTCTCTTTTGTTGGTCTTCAATGTGGAATATACATCTGCACTCCTGGTGGCTTGTTTGAGTAGACCTACCAGCTGTATTAACACTGCAGTGATAGAATTATGAAAGGCTTGTTACAGAGTTTCAATAGTGTAAAAGGCAATTTGACAGTGGGCTAAGAAAAGTCAAATCTGATTATATTCTTTGCAACAGTGTCCTCTCTTAGTGACACAATGCATGTATGGAAGAATAGCACTCGTATTGGCTATCTTAAGACTGGACCCAAATAGCAAAAAACAGCTCACCCCATACTTTAGGACTCCCAACCCACGACCGGATGTTGCTCTATAGATACTGTGAGAGTATGAGATATTGAGCGTTGACATTGTCTCTTCCATCACATGAGAACTATGCAGATGATTTATAGCAGCAACTTCTCAAACTGCTTCTCACCCATTATGCATAAACTAAACTGCTTCTGAAAGAGAATTTATTGTACTTATGGCAATTAATTTTTTCCCCAAATAATTTGAGAAATTTCCTCTTAAAAATAATATGCATACAGTTTGTGAAAAGCACCCGTTGTCCTTGCGTTTAGCGTCTGTCTGTGTGCATGTGTGCATCATCCACCTACAGTATTATTATGTCTTTGGTGAACAGGCCATGTGAGTGCCAACTCAAGGGCACAGTCCGTCTATGTGCCATCTGTCAGCAACTTGTCATCTGGCTTTGGTAATTACACAAGCGTAAATATGGCCAGGAGACGGTTGTTTGATGGCTGAATGTGGATCTATGTGGCACCTATGTCTCTGCTGATTCAACACTAAAATATGAGTATTTCTCATGGCTTTTCTCTTGAGAATTGGTCATAGCTTTTACGGGATATGCTGGAAGTGGCTCAGAAATCTGACCTTTGATCTTATGGTGTGGCTTGTTAATTAGATGTCAACTTTTGGTGGTTGGCTGGGGTTTGAAATGGAGATAGTTAAAGGTTATGCTGAGTGTGTGACATGTATAGGCAGTGAGGTTGTGCATTTTAGATTTAAAATAATTCAGCTATATCACTTACCTTTGAATCCCATTTCCAAGTGCCAATATAAAGAAAGTATTTCATTGTAACACAAATGTTTTCAGCCATCAATGCATCACCATACAGCTAAAAACAAATACAAGCCCTTTGTTCTACCACTATAACCCAGTAGCAAAGTTTTAAAGATGTTTTTTTAAAAGGAGAATAATAAAAAAAGTCTTGCTGATAATTACCTTTTTGGTCCTTGAAAACCCCCAGTGTATCAAACCATGATCCAAAATTACAACAAAATTTTATTTTCCATGAACTCTCAATTACCATTCCTTCCCAATCTATGGACCACCTGAGTTATTTTAAAAAGAAAATATGTTGTTTTAGTTCAGTAGACATTTATTGCTTTCTCCAGGCATCCAAAGAGTGAAACAGCAAATGAATAAAGATGAAGACATTTTATGCATCTCTGACTGGAGAACCTTTGGGAAACAATTCACGGATGCAATAAAAAGAGGCCCATAAAGCGGTAAGGGGGGATCAAGGAGGCAGACATTTGACTCTGGAGCTGAACAGGGAGGGAAGAGCACCTTAAATCTTCACCACCAAACATTCCATTTTGTCCTCAAAGGGAGTTTTTTTTATCTGTTTGTCAGTAGTAGTAAAAGATTAAAGTTTTCTGTGTTTAGTGTGGGTCAGTTCTTGGTGGTCTTTCCAAAACCTGACAGATAGAACCAAAGATATACAATTTTGTGTCTTTTACAGTTAAGATAATATTCTCAGAGTTGAGCTTTTACAAAGTGCTTCACAAATGAAACTCCAGCCACTATTACAGAGGAAAAAGAATGTTGTGGATGTGAATAAAACTAAACTAAACAGGCATCATTAACAGATTTACAGTTAAGCCAATAACATCTGTTCTATGTTCTACCAGGTGAGTGTTTGATGTGCCCACAGAGCCAAGTTCAGTTGACATTAATGATTATTGATACATATTGTATATTGTAACGCTCTGAATTCCTCATACTTTCATGACTTTCCTTAAAATACTTCTCATCCCTCAAACAAATAGAGAATTCAGGGAAAGCTCAGTGCATCTCAGCCTTAATCTGATAATTATTTTCCTTAGACTGTTTTTACTGCTATTGATATTTTGTTGCATTGCTTATCAGTTTTTGTGGGGTGTCTTTTTTTTTTTAGAGGTCAAACTAATAAGCCCAGTCTGAATTCCAAATTAAACTTGTGGTCTGCCTGGGATAATGATTTTTTTTAAATGTCCCAAATGGATAAGTGTGCTTTCTGAGTCTAAATTCAAAGATAGTCCTGCAAAATGAAAAAAAAATTTTTTTTTAAGGTTTAACACTATTAAAACTATACCAATCCTATTCTATAATTTAACTGGTTGTTTATTTGTAGGCTTGTCAGTATCTTTAGGTTAGGTTTTACAGTATTAGGACATTGCCTTGATTTGAATGATGACTTGCCAGATGGTCTGTCACACGCATCCATACTGAAGTGTTTTTTATTTCAGCTGGTAATGTGTTCCAACATGTGGCCCTTCTACTGTGTAAGAGTCCTATGTCCAGTCTATGGTCTAAACATGGCTGTAATGGCTTCTGTGGTAAAAACCATGCTAACAATGCAAGGCTAACTATTCAGAATGATCCATTCTGGTGCTAATAATTTCACAGCTGGACCATGTAAGAAGCTGAGGAGGACAGGTCTGGCCTCTTTTGGCTTAGAGAGCCTACTCCTAATCCATCCTATCGCAACAAGACAGACATTGGCAAACATAGGTCATTACTAACAAACCGTTATCTGTATGAAGCTATAAATCTAAACTGTTATTACAGGGTGACCTGCCCTGCATTTTGAGTATGAAGTGTAATGGTCTAGTTGATATGCATGCTTATACAGCAAATATCTCTGGATACTGTACAAACCCTGTTACTTTTCCATCTGCAAAAAGTTCATGAGGTGATTGTTCAGCACCCCAATCCCCTCTAAAGATGTGACTGTCTTGATGGGATCTGTTAAATGACTTATCAGTAGGAAACAATAGCACTCTCACTGTTTTCCCATGGACTAAAATGAAACAGAAGAACAAAATGGTGAAATCACATGCCGTTATAAGAGAAGCTCTACCTGGAGGCTAAGAGAGGGATGCCATAATGGCAAACACAAGCAACAACAACCTCACCCCTTGAGAGACTTCTCTATCCTATATCTGCATTATTCATAAATCTGATGTAAAATAGATATTTATATCATCTACATGAAAAATGTAACAATCAAATGTGCTGATGTGTTTCAAAAAAAGTCTCCTGTGACGATCAAATATACACAGTACTTTTGAAAGAAACTTAGGTTTGTAATGGAAAGCCCCTTACTGTATAAGTAAATTTGAATGGCTTATCCTGTTGTGTATATCATTCAAACTCTAAAAAACAGATGCTGCTCTGGTTAGCTCAAATCAAGGACAGTAGCTCTACTACAGACAATTTAATCTTTCCAGCGGTATGAACAATTTGTCTTGGTAGTCTTCATTAAAAGCTCCCTAACACATACCTAGACGTATATATACTCATCATTATCCTGCTCCTGAGATTTCATTTGGCAACGCTGCAACCAAAAGAAGTGCTGAAAAATTCTACTAAATCACTCTTTCTTTCCTAATAGGAGCACATTTAAAGAGGCTAAAATCTGGAGCAAAGTACACAGAAAAGAGGGAAAACAAACCACTCGAAGCAGAATGGACCAGTTCCCCTTTTTTGATTTCTTAAGCATCTTGAAACAGACTGCTCTTTTATCGCCTGTCAAATCTGCCACTTCACTAAAAGTGGCAAAGAGAAAGAGAAAAAGAGGGGAATGAGAGTTTCTGTATGGAGAGGCTCATCCGGACATCCTGGGTGAGGCAAGAGAAAGAGTGAGACCCAGAAGAGAGGGGGACATATTGGGACAGTGTGTGGTAAGTGTCTCTGAATGGGAGGTTTTTGTTGCCTAAGTGTGCATGTCTATGGGAAGGGTCTTTAATATTTGAGTAGTATGTGTTTACAGATGAGTCTCGGGAGGCCACACTTGGAACACTGAACAGACCTGCTTTCGTCAGTTTTTACCCAAGCCCTGCCAGGAAAGTGCAAGTGATAGCATGTCTCTGTAGAACATTTTCCAGATTAGATATGAAAGACATTAGAATGCATTACTGATAATGTTTCTGGACATGTGTATGTACCGAGAAAGAAAATCTATCTTGTTGAGATTTTGGCTGCGTCTGCATATGGAGAATATGGAAGACTTTTACATACTTCTCTCAGAAAAGTTCACAAACTTGACAGGAGGCAAATTAATGTTGGCCAGAACCAGAATCTTGTCCTGCTTAACATGCCGAAAAAAGCTCCATCATAATATGTTCCTTAAGGTTATTTTCAAAGCGTTGTGGTTTTTCTCATTGATTAATTTTTACCATTGACAGCTCTTTGAGGGAAAAAGTGGTTTTCTGTTACACTGAGATGCTATTTGCATTAAAAAGAATACGATGAGAAAATATAATAACACAATAGTTCAGATTTCCTTTGACTATAACTCAACCTTCACTAAAAAGTGGTTTGAATGAGCAGGTGTTTCAGCTCACTGAAGACTCACAGTGTGGCCCGATGACCCTAAACGCAGAGACAGGCTGAAATGTCCTTCCTTATTTTCTCAGCTCCTTGTTTCTAATAAATGTTACATGAGATTGAGCCACAGATCAGCCCCAAATCACTTCATTGATCTCTCTTCCGCAAGGCTCCAGTTCAGTCTTTATATTAGTGCCGAAATGTGTCTTCTATCTTATTACACTGAACCTTGATCCCTCTCTGTGATTCAACCCTGTATATTACTTTCAGACATATGGCAGACCTGGTAAACGTATTTCTTATGCTTGAACAAGTTTGAGTAGGTAATTTGATTTACAGTGTCCACGAGGAAGGACACGCAAAGATTATGTTTTGTTCAATTATCTCTCAGACAGTCTTTCAGTATGCTCTCAAACTGTTTATTCCCTTTTGGTTTTTCTGCTCTAAAGCCACAATAATTCCTTCTGTATTTTATTTGTTTTGATCCTTCCAACACTACCCTTCTGTCTGAGCTTTTTTTTCAACAGCCAAAGTCCACTCTCATCTGTCACTACCTTCCACTCAGTCATGGCCCAGTCCCATGTCACTGACACACACTTTATGCTTACTACAATTTATTCCTCAGCTGTGGGCCTCTTGTCATTCATCAGATACCTTTATCAATAGTTAATCAATTAAACTGTAACACGATTGATATCAAAGCATGCACTCATTTGGGTTCACTCATTTATCCTCTTTAATTGCTATTCTTTTTATTTTTATTTTAGAACAAAACTCTTTAAAGTGTAGTACTTGACCAAGAAATCCTCTGTTGCACAAAGGAAGCCTAATTTTGCATTGAGATTAGCGATTGTGTTAAAGATTAAACTGATCAAAAGCTACATTTTGTCTAACTGGTCAGACCTTAGATTCCAGGTCCACCACACACACACTTAATTTAAAACCCTTTTAGCTCTTGGTTGATCTCATGACCAGTTGGCTACAATGTGACTGATGTGTTTACGACAAAGACTTTAGCCCAATCCATTGCACTACACTTATTAATTCCAATCACTGCTTTATCTGCTTTGGGACTTCATGTGTGTACCCATTAATAGAACACATTGGTTTGTCTTGAATGTGTCTCACTTTGTCATTATGTGCTCACAAACCACGTTGACTGCAGTCTACAGTGCTGTTTATCTTTCACTACAATAAGAATATAATGTCTCCATCAAATATCTATTGTGTGTCCATTGTCCACCTGTGCTCTGCTTACTTAAAGTGCTTTTGTTCTCGTAATGACCGGCTCTTCCATGTGGAGCTGCAGTGACAAGGGTAATCTATCTACAGCAGCTCCCATCCACTGCATTCCCTTTACAGCCTGTGCATATACAGTACAATCTCCTGTACATTTCATAAAAAGCAGGGCCTCCTACACAAACAGCACTGATGTGTTTTTTATTTTATTTAACATCTATTTTCCAGTGACAGCAATCTGCCAATTTGGAAACCATTTGACCTCTGATAAAAAACACGCCAGAGCAGATGTAGAAATCCATGGCGTTCTATTGAATTTGAAGATATGCTGCTGGAGGTAAATAAAAGCAGAAATGGAGCAGTAAAATATCAGTTCATCACAGAGGAAGTGAGTTTCTGTAGTCATCGCTGAAGGAGAATCTCATTTTCCAAACGTCCCGACAGATTGCTGATTGAGTTGTTTGGCCCTAGAAGATGGCACCACTTACAATAGAAAATGTGCAAGTGCAGTTTCCCCCCTTCTTCCATTCCTTCAGCTCTATTTCATGTGCTGTCTGCTTATGTGAGTCCATGTCCCTCGGCTAAAGATTTCATTTAGTTTTGGACAATAACACCCAAGCAGCACCTCCTGGCCTGGAACAGTTTGCAGAGTGTATTGTCTTACATTTAATGCAAAGAGTATGTAGCGATGAAAAGGGTTTGGCAATTGTTTTGTCTGGGGAAAAACGAAAACAAGGAAATGGTAAGACATAAGGTAGACACACATACATCTCTAAACCTGCAATACTCCCAACGTCTATCCGGTGATAGTATTTGTTATTCAACATATGATTGGAAGAGACAGCTGTTCCCCTCCACAACACTTTTGATATTGAAGAGGCGGAAAGGTCAGTGATTTCTTTTGACTGTGGTTGTAGCCTCTGAGCTGCGGTCATTATTCAGCATCTCCCCTTTCTTTGAGTCAGTGTCCAGTATCACGAGTGCACAGACGTAAAAGGAATAATCCCAGTCCGACCTCACAAGACATGAAACCATTATTTTATGTCTCAAGGTGACAACATATTTCTGATTATTATTGGACTGTTAACTATTTTGTGATTTTCTACATAAAACAGGCAGCATTTGTCAAAAAGTTTTGGTAATTATCTTCATTTAAGTGTCCCATCATACTCATGCTGCTGGTAGTCTAACACTATAATTTTTGTTTCAGTTTTTAGTGTTGGTGTATTGCAATTAAGCATTTCACTTTTTAGCCACTGTTTGTCACAAGTGTGAATAAATGTGAGCTTGAGCCTTGTTTGTGTTTTTATTCCTCCCACAGTTGAAGCGGAGGGAGTTTGTCATGGACATTTGGTGGATTTAATTAAAGGGGACAAGTGATTTATGAAATTATAGCAGATGACGTCTCCCTTTCTCTCCATAATTTTTTTCTTTGGTGCCACTATGTTTTTGTAGTGACTGATGTTGTGTTATTACTGGCTATGAAAGCCACATTTTTATTTCTGTTGCCAGCTAGAGCTCAGCATCTGAAAATATTTAACTAAAACTCAGTCTGTTGGACATATGCACACATATTCTGCATAGACATACGCACAGTACATGTGCAAGGAAACCTGCAGTGCTTGCACATTTGGTCATACATACACACACAAACGAGCTTGATTCAAATCAGCAGACCAGGCAGATTGTCGAACGGAAACCTGTCACTTGTGAGAAACGTCACATTTTAGGCAGGCACACTGAGAGGCCCAGAGACAGACAGAAAGATGGGCAGACACATGACAGGATGTTTTTGTTTCCCAGTCTTCAACAAGCCATATAGCTGTCACTGCCAAGTTGGAACAAACGGTGTAAGTCCCCGAAATGAACTGTCAGTGAGCAACAGAGATGAATTAGAGTTTTAAAGGATGCACTGGATGCATATCTGTTTAGAGAAAGGGACACAAACACCAGAAAACAAAGGAATTTATGAGAAGAACTTCAGCTTCTGGCACTGCTTCACCAAAGGATGAACTTAAAATGCTTTGAATTTAACACATATTGCCTTTTTTTAGGGATGTGTGAAATCAAAAAAAGCTTTTTCCATAATGAGCCTGTATTATTTCAACAAATATACATAGGATGACATATTTTTTTTATATCTTCAATAGTGTTGTAGTAAACATGGATCCAATACAACCAACACCTACACTTTTAGACACTGACAAAACCAAGACCATTGCATATACAAAGCAATGCAATTCTTTCCTTCAGCTATGAATGTTTAAATAGACTAAAGCTAGTGTAACTTGAGTTGGGTCAACTTACAATAAATAAATGTATGCAGTGAAATGACTTTTAATCTTTAGATTTGAAGTTGACTGACCTCAAATGTGAAGTTTCTACTTGTCAAAATAAAGAGCATACGTGTTTCAGCGTTTGGAATAGGAACCACACTGCTCTCATCTGCAAAGGTCACACGATGGACAAAGATCCAAAACAGAGTAGCCTCTAGTGCGCTTCTTTCAAACCAGACTTCTTTTTGTAATTTTATATTGAACTCCTTAAGGCAGCATGCTCTAAAGCTGTCAATTTAAACACTACACTATATTTTTCAATACTGAATAGATGTTTTGTGTTTTTGTCTTTATCGAGTTGCACTCATCTTTTTAACATTCCATAAGCAAAAGCAGAGATAAAAAAAAAAAAAATGGTACATTTGGTTACATTGAATATTGGTTCCACACTATTTAGTTAAAACTTAAGCTAATGGTTGGGACACAGAAAGTAATGGCTTTATCTTTGTATCTATTTGTTAAATAATAATTAGGAATATTGCAATATTAAAACTATATTTTTATTCTATACATAACTTTTTCTTTAGTTAGCATGACTGCAATGCTCAGGAACACTTATCTGAGATGGCCTAATTAAAAAATGTTGCTTTCAAAGATTTTTTAAACACTAATGTGAGCCATTGACACAACCTACTTGGATCCTTCTCTAGTGTTTAAATGAAATAATAAATGATATATTCTATTTGATGCAGCACAATTAATGATTTAGCAGAGAGGGGGAAACTTAAGCAAGGCCCTTCCTTCATGTTCCATCCTGATTAGGTGTTAAACCCACTGCAAGTCCTAATCCTACAACCGCTAAATGCTAAACACACATTGTGCGTGTGTGTTAGTCTTAACTTTTTAAATAGAGTTGATTTTTTTCCCCTCTGCTCTTTTCCATCCTACATTTACTTCACTATAAGTATTCCTTAATCTCCGTAAAGTCTAACCATATGCGTTTATTTTCTAAATCCATCTTTCCTCTTTATATGCTTGGCAGAGACTGAATCCGGGGCTTTATTTGCTCAATTTAGTAATATACATGTGACAGTTTTAAAACACAGACCCTTTTGTTTTAGTTCTGTGGAGCCATAATGTGGAAAAACACATGAAACGTGCTGTTTTGGAGGATATTAATGTTTGGTGTTGATAGTGGCATCACACAGAAGCAGACATGGGTAGGGGACATTTTACGCCAACATTTCCTAACCCTAAATTTTTTTTGCACACATTGCACTTCTACGTGTTTGTGGTGTAATGAAATGATACTTTTCACCTTGGTCTGTTTTTACTTGAGAAGAAAAAACAGGCAGCTAGTATTTTATTGTAAAAATACTGGGCTTTTGCTACTCTATACTCTACCTTCACTGCACTACTTTATGTTTATGTATTGCAATCTAATTTGAGAGAACCTTAAGTTAAAATAATTCAAGCATTAAACAAAAACTAAGCCAAATTGTGTCCACTCCCTTGATTTGAATTTAATCAGAATGGGAGAAAGAAAAAGCTCCCTCTTTGTCCAGCTGAGCGCCAACAACTCGCTCTGAACCCTGCGTGGAGGGCCTCGCCTTAATTAGTCCATTGTTTCTCTGCAGCCCAGCATGCAACTCTCTGAGCACAAAGCTTCATGGGAGTCTGCTGTCACCTGAGGCAATCTGTACTTACTGCAATAGCATTTCCTTCACTCCATACTGCAAAGTTTTCATTTCCCCTTTGTCTCCTTACTGACAGATGTGCATTTAGACAGACGTGTGTATCGAACGTTTCAATCTGCTTTTTCAGCACAGAAGAGGAAATCAATTCAGGATTTTGATTATTGTTGGCTACATTTACACAGTGATGGCCAACTCAAAGATGCTGCCTTCTGTAAAAATCTCTTGTTTGTTCAATCAAACGCAGCTGTAGGCCTTCAATCAAATATAATGTTTGTCCATAACCTTAGAGTTACCTACATTAGTATTTGACTAGAAAGAACACACACAAAACCAAAGCGACTGCAGATTTAAAAGGAAAACTGGTCATAAAAAACATACAAGCCCAGCTATTACTGAAAATAAATGCAGTATGGAGCAATGTTAGATGAAATGAGAAAAAGGGTTGGTAGTACTCTGTGTACTGTTCTCCAGCAGTAAAACAGAAAAATCAGCCTCTCAGTTTTTGAAGAGAAGAAACCTACTGAACATCTTGAATGTATGTACGCACTGGACAAAGAGGGCATCACAGAAGAGCACTCGAGATTGCTTAAAGGATCCTTTGATTCAAACTGCTGCAATATACCAGTAATTACACTCGAAGCTGAAGGATTTCCGCTGCTGTTTGATCTGGGGAAATTGATATAATTTCTGCAATTGAAAGACGTGAATACATTCAGATGCTTATTCAGTTATTGATGACATTTGAGATTAGGCATGCCTAATTACCCTGGTGACTGCTAATAGTGGCAAGCCCAGCACTGTCCTGTTGACTGAGCAGTTTAGGCAAACCACAGTGCACCGATCTGAGGGAAAGATTACAGCTGTGTGTGTAATGTTCACTAGAACTGTCCCTGTGTGGCTGCAGTATCCATTACACTACAGAGCTGGGTTTGACACAGCTGGGACACTTTGATCTCCAATAAGCTCCCATCTGATCCATACCAACAGGGGGAGCTGCAGCATTTCCTATTGTCTGACAAAGAGACAGGTCGACAAGTTTTATTTTTTATTTTTTTAATCTGTATTCTTCGTATGTGGATTTGAATTGCAAATAACAAGGCCATTTGCGATAATTGAAATAGCTTTTCTTGTAGACTTTTTAATACACTAAGGTGGTTTAAAGGGGCAACAAGCACTTTATATTTAAAAGATGTTGAAAACTTTTCAGATTGTTTATAAAATCATTTAATTCTGCATAATGGCCAGATATATCCCGTGAAACCCCTGCAAAAAGTGGTTATATTTAATGAAATGTAACTCTTTCATTCATTACATCTGGTTATGGACAGATAAATTCTTCTGTTGCTCATCCGTCGCATTAATAATGTCAGACATGGATCATCAAATCAATTAGTGATGATAACGATAACATTTCAAAATGATAGCTTTTGATCAATTACTGGGTGGGCTACACAGATAAGAATGAACAGTGGGAGAAGCTGGATGTGACATTTATCATCCATTCATTACAGCTGAGCTCAGGGGAACAAAAGCTGATGCTCTTAGCTAACACAGTAACATGTACTGTATGTATAAGTTCTCTTTATGGCACAAGTTTAATTCAGTTTAAGCTTATAAAGGATTGTATTGAATCCCAGTGTTCACTGACTACAACTTTAAATTCCCGAAATATAAATTCTTGTATTGGCACTGACACAGTACCCTCAGATGGACAGAAAACTCTGATATAAATGGTATATAATTCTATGCCACCGGGACGAGCAGACCTCTGCTGAGTGAAGCGCTCAAACTGAGAGAGCCGAAATAGGCCAATACACTGGACCCTAGCAAAGTTTTGTTTGCACAAAATGCACTAAAAGGATCCTACTGTTTCAGACATATTTTTTTCTTCCAAACTTGCCGGTTATGTATAGTTTTCTCTTGAAAACAAACAACATAGTCTGTTACAAAGTGTCGTTTTAAAGGAGCCTATTCACCTTTATATATATATATATATATATACATACATACATATAGATATGTATGTATGTATGTGTGACCTTTGTATGTGTGATATATATATATATATATATATATATATATATATATAAAAGTTTTAACCAGAAATAAGAAAAAAGTGATTTTATTTTATTTAAAGAAAATATAGTGTGAAATACAATATGTCCTCCTCTAAAGTAGCCCCTGTGCTTATTTGAGGTGAACCTGTCTCCAGTTTGCACTTTACTCGTAGTCGGACCTTTCGATGATGTTTGTGGGGGTTCTCAGTCATCCAGGACATACTCAAAAAAGTTTCAACAATCTGGACATAGGTTTTAAGGGGAAGACGACTTTGTCACTTTTAGATGACAAAGTAATGCTTGTTGTTTTTGTGCAGTGTTTTACAGTTCGGGAAGTTTTATCATCATTATGTACATCTAATCTTTTTACATTGAATATGATTCATTAAATTTATATATTTATAGTTTAATCTGAATTAAAGAAATTACTGGTTTTAAACCCAGTATATATTTTTGCAGTTATTTCCAAATACAGTGAATAGTGTTAGTTTTGTCAGCTAATGTAGTACCTGAGCCCTGGGCAAGAACACCTTTCTCCCTTCTTGGGTGCATAGCAGAAAAGAATGAGAGTTGTGCCAGGAAGGAAGAGAAAACAAAGACAACGCAGCAATCTAACAGGGCACATGGCAGAAATATGTTTGAAACCAGCACATTATGTTTCCAGAAGCCAAGTTATTTTAAAACAGGAGTCTTATGACAGACCTATGCAGTGAGTATTTCCAAGCAAAGAGTGTGGCGAGTTAAAGTTACATATAATAATATCTGTGTTTTTTTTGCCCTTTTTATTCAATATTTCTGTAGTCTGTGAGGCTGTGAGGGCTAAACCATAAGCATCTCCCATGGTGGTCCCCAAAGATCATGATACATCAACATCCCTTGTTTACATTGGTCCTTTTGTTCCTGAAACATTTACATGCATCATCTTGTTCCTTTTGTGGTTGTTCTCTTGAGACTCTTCCATTACCAAAGCATTTTCTGCCTCAATCACTCTTTCGGTCCCACATCACCTTTGCTCAGTACCACAATCTCTCACATCACTAGTCAACCCTTATCATAAATCTTTCCCACCTCCCCACATCTTCACCTTCAGCAGGCATTATACCTCCCTACAGCTAAAGCCCGATTAACCCCTTGCTAGGCTCTATATTGTTGTTGAATAATTGAAGGTGCCTCCCTCCCCAGTGAAAAAGGCAGCTAAATAATGAATAGGATAGGGCATCTATTAAAGGTGGAAGAGCCCTGTGAATAATTCAGTAGGCAAATCTGTTGTAAAAGACACCTGTTGAATGGAAAGATTTCCCAGGCCAGCACTGCTGTTTACTGATACAGCGGGGGATATCCTTACTTTACTCTGCTCAATACAAGCCACCGACATTGAGACAAGGAAGCTCCTCACATAGCAATTGCAATCCTCACCAAATCTAGTTCCTTGAGACTACACTAAACGCAAAAGGAAGGAAGCTGAGGGCTAGTGGGCATCAGAGATCCATGAGTACATCAAGAAGATGGGATAAAGTGCTTAGTGAATACCTCAGACAGGAAAAACACACAGAGGAGTTGGAAGACCAGGAGCCATCATGGTGAGGATAAGCCCTGGCACAGTATGTAGCACCGACCAATGGCTGGACTAGAGGCCCTAATCATAGCAGCCCTAAGTACAAGAGCAAAGAGACCTCTGAGATAATATAGCACGTAACATCGAGGTGTAAGGCAGGGAGAAGAGTGCACCCTTAGGAACAGCTAAAATGCTGAACACAATCATACACATGAAACAGTTGAGAGCCTGTCAGAATCTATGATATTTCTTATGTTAAACATTTTCACATTTTATATAACATACTTAGATTTACAAAAGATTAGCTTTAATTGTCACATGCACAGTTATACATGCACAGTTATTCACGATGAAATGCATTCAGACACAAAGAAATGGCTATATACAATGATTGTGTATTTACTCACAAAAAAAAAAAAAAACCAGGAGCCCAGAGAAAAATGTCTGTCAAGTGTGCAAGGTTTTCAGTCATAAAACTTGAGACATGTCGCCTGGGTGAAGAGGACAGATGAGAAAACAAATGTTTGGAGAGGCTTTGTCAGTGTGTCCCCTGTGGAGCAGCATAGAGCACCTCTCAGTCTGGGGTCACGGCCACCGCTGAGAGCACACCTGGCAGCACACACAGGCAGTCACTACAGAAACACCGGATGTGTGTTTTATGTTTGAAAAGGAAGATAGTGGTACAGAGAAAGTTACTTATGTGTCATTGTTGGAAGAAGGTTAAAGGGTGTGAGCAAGTTTTCATGCATGTCTGTGTGTTTTGGATAGTCAAGTAGTTTCAACACAAGGTGAGGCTCAGCAACTTGTAAATAGTAGTGAAAAAGTGATAAATAAAACCCAGCTAAAAAGTTCAAACCAAGATTTACTGAAGGGTGGCAGCACCGTTTATCACAGCAAGGGCTTGATTTTGCAACAGGCCTCAGGACCTGTAACTGTGGGAACTGGGATTTTAGTTTTTTAAGTGACGTTGCAGACTTTATTAAAGTTCCAAAAGGGAGATACCACAAAGATAAAAATTTAATTAAAAGCTGTTTATTTTAAGCACACTAAATCTGAGAACAATTTCAGTTTGAGCCTAAGAAATACGCTTTTGTTTTTTTATACCATCCTTTTTTTCACCCACTGTAGTTCTAAATCGAGAAGCACTTAATGTAGTACATCTCAGAGATGACATCAACTTCTCACAATTTTAAGGGGATCGGGTTCAGCACCTTGTGGCACTCCACTGCCACCAGCTCTGGTGCTAGGTCAGGCGTCACAGATGTCACAGGACACTTTAATGGAAAAAAATAAATGATTTATAAACAAGCTTCTGAGAGGTTTTACTGAACTGCTTTGCAAATATAAATTTTGTGGCAGTACAAAACATTGTCTCAGGTGGTAGAGCGGTAGCCTGGTTCTAACCAAAAGGTTGGCAGTTCTGATTCACTTTCCCAGTTCAGAGTTGTTGTGTCCTTGGGCAACACACTGACATTACAATTAACAATACATTAATAAACAATACACTGTGGAGCCCTACATTTGAATAAATAACTCTTTTCAATAC
This sequence comes from Perccottus glenii, assembly GCA_024416835.2. Lineage (NCBI taxonomy): Eukaryota > Metazoa > Chordata > Actinopteri > Gobiiformes > Odontobutidae > Perccottus > Perccottus glenii. Next base: position 19,563,717 of record CM044559.2, on the reverse strand, counting down.
ACACATTGTAATATACAGCAATCCCAGGCGTGGACAAAGTGAAATGAAATTGAGCGGAAGTACGTAGCAGTGCCAAGAGTCAGTAACCTGAGGGTAGCAAGGCTATAACCAAAAGGTTGGCAGTTCGATTCCTACTTTCCCCAGTTCATACTGTTGTTGTGTCCTTGGGCAACACACTGACATTACAATTAACAATACATTAATAAATACAGACAGAGCTGCAATATTAATAAGCCCCGAGCCTTTCAGCACAGTTTATTTAAGGATTCCGATTAAGAGAACAATGGAGCTGACAGGATCTTTGTGTGGATGTAGTAGTTTTTACCACTCAATTTACACACACAAACGATTTAACAAGAAGAAAATTGTTTCTCCTGTTTCTATGGTAAAGGCTTTCCATCAGTCCTTCTAACAGATCGAACATGTATTTCCAGCATGTGGGAGTACAGATTTATACAAAAGTTCAGTTCTTTTTGATTGATGAATAAGCCCGAGCCTTTCAGCACAGTTTATTTAAGGATTCGATTAAGAGAACAATGGAGCTGACAGGATCTTTGTGTGGATGTAGTAGTTTTACCACTCAATGTCACTCAACTTGTAACATGAAAGAAGTGATCAGAAACATTTTCAGGCTTCTCAATAAGAACATTTTCAGCCACGTGTTGTGTGTTGCTGCTAAATCATATTAGATGAAAACAGATAACAGTTGGGGAAGTGCATTAAATGAAATGTGCTATTTGTTTATGGCCATCATTAAATAGATTTAAGAGGCATAATGATGCTGAGGAAAATGTGTTGATATATAATTAAAATCTATCTAATATAGTTTCATCTTTGAACAAAGTATTTTCATCTGACCTCTGTCTGTTTATTAGCAAAATAATTTGGTTTGATCATACAACTTGCTGATTTGCTCAAGTCTTGTGTGTAACACTCACAACTCAAGCTTTGAGGGTAACCTCTACTCTTCAGTTGAATAATTCAGTCTCCTGCAAGTGTTTCAGAAGATTTCTAAGAACGATCTTATACCCTCTTTGATGGAGCAGAACTTTAGAAGTTGTAAAGATGAACACAAACAGTCCACTAAAGAAACTCATTCCAACTTGTGTGAACTTGTGCAATAACTTTGAACATTTAGTTATACTCTGAAGGTTTTATCTAACAAACACCTTGTTGGACATTGTTTAAATTCTCTTTAAGAAAATCTGGATGAAACCACCATCAGAATGTTTCTGTAATATTTCTTTTAAATAGAATAACACAGAAATGTTGACGTAGTATGGCAATTGCAGGGAAAGCTTCTTTTCAGCAAAGATGCCATTAATTTTTATAAGTGTTTTTTTCCTTTTACCTTATTAAATTTGAAATGAATGACTTGCAGCCATGTCAAAGAGAAAAGTGGAAAAGGTTCCAGAATTTAGCCTGCGAACAGAGCTGAAGTCCTGATCCTTTTTATTCAGAGAACTCCTCATTATTGGAAAAGGGCCTTAAGAGAGGTAGTGAAACGTTACAAACACTTTACCATTGGATTGACAGAAATGCACCCCATGTGTTTCTGATTTACAAAAGGAAAGAAATATTAGGTTTGAATTTGTTCTTATATATTCTCCATTTTTTGTATTACTTATTGGATGTGGCATATAAGCAGCAATAATTTTGTGCAAAGAAAAAGTGGAACTTTCTATTGTATGAGGACAGTGTAAACACACATTTTACCACTTATAGTTCCCATTTGATTACATCACATGCAACTCACAGCAAATTGTTTTAGAAAGGATAAACTAGCTCCATATTTCAGCTCTAAAACTGAGCGTAGTGCATTGTTGTTTTATTGGTCCATTTAAGTTCTTATATGAGCATAAACAGCAAAGTATAGCATCCTCTGTCTCTTGCAGTTTTCATTATTCAAATAGAAATTACATTATTTCATTCAAAATGTGGTACTGTAATGTAAAGTGTCCACTTCACCAAGGAGGAGCAACATTAGCCATGCTTAAAATAGAAATATTATAGAACATATTAAATATTATATTATAGAAATAATATAGAAACATGCAAACTCCACTCAGAAAGGTAATTTAAAACGTAATTTCACAAATTGGCATCAACCCTTTTAAATTATTCCACCAGAAGCAAACTCTAACCATGTGATGCAAAGCTAAATGCTATCATTCTCTGCTGAAGGTCACAACATTAATCAAATAGATGAAGATCCTCTGGTATGTTAATGATCTTGACTCTGTTGTTCATTTAAGCATCCAAAATGTAAAGAACAGAGCCACTGTGATTAATGCAGGAGCTTGATATTTATTTATTTTTTTAAGAACGTTAAAAGTAAATCCATTTAATCTCAACAAATTTATCTAGAGATCCGCACCCAAATACCTACCAAATCTCCTCTGAGTTTCTTCAAAGTGTCTCTTTGATCCGACATCGCTGCAGCAGATCAATGCGGTTCAGGAGTTCATAATCCAAGACAAATCCATATGCTTCTCTGTCACATATTTTACAATTCTTCTCGTCCTTCCATTTTTGCACTGCCTTTTAATTGGCCTTCAGTCATCAGTCATCTCGCCAGTACTTGTTCTTTTACCCACTCCAGCGTTCCACTTTTAATGGCGCAAAAGCTAATTTTACACCCACCAGTCGTTCCATTTAATTACTGTCTGTCCAGACTCTTCTAGCTCAATCAATAACAAATGTAATGTAGATGAAAAAAAAATGTTCATGTGCCTTTGATTTGTAAGAGGAGAAAAGACTCTTTATGTCATTGAACAAGGAGAGTTGTCAGAGGAAAATAGCAGGTAACTAATTGGTCATAGGGGATTGATTTGTGCAATGTCATTGGCATACTGTTTTATCCTTTTTCATTTTATCAAGCTTGCGGAATTAAATGTTTCCCTTTATGACTTTAATAAAATTTGACAGTTTGGAATTACTTTGGATTGTGTAAGGATGAAGTGTAATCATTTGGACAATTTTAGCGGTGCTTGGGAATAGAAATACTATTGTCAGTGGAAATTTTAATTTCTGTTTGCTAATTGTCTGCTGTGTCTGCACTAAACCTATGATCTTTCTCCTTTTTTCTGGTGATGAGTTGAGGATATTATTGAAAGTAGCAAAACACAACAGAATCAATAAGTCATAGGTGCAGCCTCAGACGTCTAGCAGTAAGCAGTACAGAGATAACTTTCACATGATGAATTACTTCCTACGTTGCAGCCACAGTTTATTATATCAACATAATTGTGACATAACAAGGCCATGTGTGCCAGACAGAAAAATAGGAGTGGCACAGAAAGCCTGCTTGTAAAAAACAACACATGTGCCTTTTAAAATCTCAATGCACCCTATGGACAATGGCCCAGACCAATGAATGTATAAGGCTTGGAATGATAGTGGAACTGAGTGACTGTGGTGGAGTTAATGGTAAGTGAGAGGTAATTAGAGAGAAAAGACTGTGAGGCTCTCCATCCGGTGAACAGCGCAGGGAGCCGGCCTCCCCACTGCCTCATTTATCATCATCTGCTTAGCAGGCAGCTCTGCGTTAGGGCAAACACAGGGACCCCCCTACACCTAACTTTGACTTTTACATTCCTCCATATCTCCTTATTTTATGTCATTTTTATCCTTTCATACTTATCCTTTGGATAAAACCGCATATTATCCGTCATTCTCATAATCTTTCACTTTCTGTCACCAGTAAAACCAACACATTAAAAAAATCACCTATTGTCTGCATGCTATTTCTGACATTGTCACTCCTTGCCACTGGGTTCTTTGCTAGTCATTTTGACATTTTTTTTTACCTTTTTATATATTTTGGTAATCTTTTTCTCAATGACAATGGTTCTATTTCATTTATTTCTGTAGAGCTGTGTACAAAAACAACACAAAAGACCAATATGACAATCATATCAATCAAATCAATGTCAAACAATAAAGCAAGCCTTTACTACTTGTCACCTTTAACACAGTAGATAAAATGATTGTTTAGGCCATTGCCATCTTTAATGCTGTGTGGCCCATAAATATGCACTGACTGTAATATAAAAGCTAAAATAGATTGTACATTTAACAGTCTCAGCTAAGAGTAATTTAGTCTTTAGGGTAAATGATGGATGAATCTGTTGATATCAATTTAAAATGTCTGAATCGGCAAAATGAGCCTGCTATTAGAGCCAAGCTGAAATTAATCAGCATCCTCACTTATTTCTTGTGAGTATGTCATTAATTAAAGGCTACTCTTGTTGTAGCTACAAGTGCAACATGTCAAGTGCCTGGCTCAGACACAGACAACAAGGCCAATATCAATAATGGGCTGCAACAAGTGAAAGCCGACAAAAAGACATGGACATAAGTCCTGGGGGGACTTACAACAAGTCAGAGTTGCACGAGAGAGAACCAAAGTACTGTGTCCGCTCGGGAAAATGATGCATTCATGTGTCCTTAGTATTTTACAACATTAAGCCTTTGTTTGAAAATAGGGAAAGAAGCTAACGTTAAACCTGACTCATTTGTAGCATTGCCTGCTAATAAACCCGGCCGCGATACTTGTGTATGAGGTAGCCATTAAACCACACCCTGCTGCAGACAAACGGCTTGTGATTGGTCCGTCCGCAAAACCGCAGAGGAAGAGATTCAATGTGAGAAATGGATCCGATCCTCCTTTTGAAAAAAGATAAAGGGTCTGGTCAATAAGCAACAGTAGTTGTCCATCCACAAACAGCATTATCCAGCTCACTTACTCTGATTTTTATAAATTCTAGTGAGGTGTTTACATGCAGTTTAAAACTCTGACTATAAACGGACAAAGGTAATAATTCGGTTTTCTCTACCTGCATATTTTGCAGAAAGATATTTCTATGCAGGTGACTGTGAAGGACATTTGTTTATGCAAGTGAATGTTTTAGTTGTGGTTCTATTTGTCTAATGTCTTTGCACCACTCAAATTATTAAAACCAGAATGATGATGATGAATGATGAATGAAGAAACCATTTGCTATTAGCAAATATCATGATTGCTTGTCAACAATGCAAAAACACCCTTCATTTTGTGTGGAAAAAAAACAAAAAGAACTGACTTAAAACCAAACCACAGCCTATTTCCCACGCTGAATCCAAAGCTTACAAGGTTTTGACAACATCCACAAACAGTACATTTATCAAATTGCTGCATGTCAAATTCTATTTATTTGAGGACCCCTCTGGTGCACACTTATCAGCTGCCCTATCATCGTCTAATAGCTACTGTATATGTGCTGATATGGGATGGCAGGCATTCATTTGGAAAATGACATAATCTATATTTCATGAGCTCAACTAGAAATAGATATTGTTAAAGTGCAATAAACCTCATCAGGAGTCATGGAACTTTAATTTTTGTCTCTAAGTGTGGTGGAGGTGTCTGCTGTCATCCCTATATCAAAAGCATGCACTTGGATATATAAATGAAGGTTTATAATTGTAGATTATTTTTGCAAAGCTACTGAAGACCCAAACATTCAACATGAAAAGGAGTCTGAAGGTTTAAAGAGAAATTACTGTTGAACATAGATAACACAGTCTTTGAATCAGAAGATACTTTATCAGACTGTAGAGTTGACTTGCAGAAAAAAATGTTAAAAAAACAAACTCTGCTGTCCGCTCTGGAGTCTACTCTATCATGTCCCCTCAGCCCTCATCTATCCTTGGCTTCTCTTTGGCCTTATCGACAGTCACTCCTCTGTCCGTCATGAGCACTTATCTCCTGTGACAGTGTGCGCCGTGCATCCCAGCCCTGTCCAAGATAGGACATTACACAGCTGACATTCTCCAGGTTTATTCAAGATCTCACACCTGGATGACTCAGCTGGGAGCCTTATAATGCCCATGTGTTTGGTCCCTTTTCCTGGACACGCGTTCCGATTATATCCCAGTAGTGCCTTTACGCAAGATTTGTTTGTGCAGCCATGTGCCACTTATCACTTCTCTGTTGGGATTTGGGCTGATGGGTGAGGCGGTGACTTTGTGGTATACTAAGCATGAGGTGTGTTGACAATAACAAGTCCTGTGATTTTTAAGTAATGCTCTAAAATCTATAGCGACTGCAGAGACGTTCCATAAAATGTCTTAAAAATTCAAAGTGAGATGCAACGAAATAATACAGCTCTCAATAACGAGCATAAAAAGATCAATGAAAAAGACAGAAAAACAACAACAATCTATTAGCTTAAAAAAAGTATTTGTAAATGTATTTTTAATTGACAAGAAACTAGGAACAATGCACCTGAATGCCGTGCTCCTAGTGAGGGGCTCAGTGTCAGAGCGGTTGTCCTATAACCAGAAGGTTGGCGGTTCAATTCCTGTTCTCCCCACAGTTTATACTGTTGATGTGTCCTTGGGCGAAACACTTAACCCACCTTGCCTCCAGTGGTATTCCAGCTGTAACACTGGTGCGTAAATGGAAGCTTAATGTAAGTAGTACTAGGTGGAAGAAACAATATAAAATCAATGCCATTTGCAATGACTCAAAGCTATCTCATAAACTTTATTAGAAATTCTTCTTTGTTAAGTATAACATGATTCTCTTTAGAGTTGCACTTTTTCTGACAAAAAAAAACATACCAAAAAGACCAGAAATATCAGTGTCAAATGTTATATTTATGGTGTCAATCTAGGGTCAAAAAAATAAAAACTATTGTAAACGTAAACCTGGAACTGTAACCAAAGAAAAAATAAAATTAAAATTAAAAATAGAATTGTAACTGTAACCAGTTTAGAGCCAGTTTTGTGGTCAGTACAAAGGCAGGAGAACATAAGTCAGCCAATCTGACAGTGACAGCTGTTGTCCAAATATAAGACCGAAATGTTACTGTGCAATAACCTTGACTTTAAAATCATTGTTCAATGATTATTTCAGGTTTTTATTAACGCATTACTTAAAGAGCTAAGGTTAGTCTCCACTCGGCTACATTCTGAAGGGTTAGTGGGACAGGTGGATGTTCCCCGCCCGCTGTCACTGCATAGAGCGGTGGACAGGTGTGGAGAAGTCTCGTGCTTCAGAAAATGCAGTGTGAACATGCTGCTGGTGCTACAGGACTTCAGAAGTCCTGATGCTCTCCTGATGCTTGACACTCTCTGTGGTCCTAGACTTGCTGCTCTGATGAGGACCTCAGATGCCTGATCCACTGTGGCCCAACTTCCAGTCACTTCAGCCAATGGGCGATGAGCCCGCCCCCTGTAAAAACAGGGTCAGGAACAATGATGAAAACATTTTTTATTTTTTTAAATTTACATTTATGAAAATATTTTTTTATAGGGCTACGGTTACAATTCTATATATTTTTTGGATAAATAATTTTTCTTTGGTTACAGTTCCGAGTTTACATTTACAAATTCTTTTTTTTTTTGTTTACGTTCAAGCTGACCCTAGATTGACGCCATAAATATCCCCCTTTTAACTACACCAGTACATTAGAGCTAAAACAAAATAGTAAGAGTGTTTGCAACTTAAACATGATCTTTGAGACAATGGAAAACAAGCCCCTGCAGTGTTGTGTTCTATCAGATAGCAACCTCACAGTGATAGGAATGAATATATCAGTTTGGTGCATGGTGCGAATGCCTGTTTCCCTCACACCCATTCAGAGATAAAGAAGTGATGACACTTGCACGGTAACAATGGATAAAGAAAAGGAAATTGAAAAAGGGAGGGGTGCATGCTATAGAAGACCAAAATATATAGAGATATTGTTCAATGGGTTTGTGAGAATGTGTTTAGTAGCTTTAAAATCAAGCTGTATCAAATGATATCCATTTGTTTTTTTAGTTCTCTGTTTTTTTTGTTATAATTTTCTTTTTTAATATAAATTTTACTATTTTACCTTCTACTTTTATTGCATTTTTGTCATCTACTTTATGAGCTAATACATTGTACAAGAAATAAAAGTCTCAACTAAGTGTAAGTACCAAGGTATTTGGTAAAGTTTAATTAAAGGTAATTATTTCAGCCTCTTAGTGAGAACACTTCAGAGCTGCACTTTGTTGACTAACCTATGACTATTGTATCGCAGCAATAGCACAACAAGTCAAAAGTTGGTCACAGCTCTTAAATTAGTTTTTCACAATAGCTCCTTTGCAACATTTTTTTTGTTTTCTTTAGTCTCTCGAGGTAATAGACCTGTCACTGCTGTAATAATGATGAATCTCCTGTGTCCATGGCACAGCAAGAAGATAGCCCAAAATATGGATGTGCGCAGCAGGGTTACAGTGAACCTGGGTTTGGGTCTGAGCAAGTGCTTTTTTTATGTGAGATAAATCTTACAGCTTAACGTGCTTGGTATTAGATATTAGTAGAGGCAGCTCTTTGAATCTGTATGGGCCAGTCTTAATGTTAAAGGTTTAGGGCCAGATCCACTAAGCTGCACAATTTTGCCTGGGCTGGAATTTGCAAATGCGTGGCTGGTCTTTAACTGGTACTTAAACTGTTCAGGGTTCAAAGTTGATCTGAAAGCAGCTCATTTCAATACCACCAAGTCAAGATGCGCAAAAAATGCGGTTTCTTTAATTGAAAGACCAGTTTGTGCTTTGTGTGCACTGGCTCTAATACAGGATAAGGGGCATGTATGTTTATGCAGGACATGTGCACAGCAAAGAAATTAGGAGATATGTAGTGTTTTCAACAGTTGATTGTACATCATATATGTTACTCATTTAACACAACTCTGTATCATGAACATGCTCCGTGAAGCTGTATCTTTACCTAGCTCAGCGGGACAAGGGAGGGGCGCACAGAATCACACGCTTCTAACAGAAAAAAATATGTCAAGATGGATATAATTATGTCTTTGACAAACCTGGAAAGGAAAAAAAAAACATGGTCTTAAAGTTGTAGTGTTAAGGAAGAGTTTTAAAGGACTTCAGCTGGACTTCCGTGTTTGTGCAACATTAAAGAGGAACATTACTGGAATAACAGTCATGGTCTGTGGACACTGTAAGAGCTTTTAAGATGTGAAAGCATTAAAACAACACATGAGGAATTGGAAAGTAACAAAGTAGGCGAAACTTGTCTGTTTACTGTGCAGTCTTTTCCTCTTTCTGTTTGTAAGTGTGGCTTCAGTAAAAGGTAACACACATTAGTGGTGGATATGTGAACATTAACACACTTTTCTCATAGATGTTTACAGTTATGCACTATGAAGCCAGACGCAAATAAGTAAGACGTGCTTTCATTCAGCGTCAAATTTTGGCGCTATTTGCTGAGTGGCCAACCTTGGTAAATTAAGCTGCGTGTTTCATTTAAATACTATCCTCCCTAGTTTGTGGCTGTTAAAGAGAAACTCCCACAAATACAGGTAATAAAGCTAGTCCCAAAATTAGCTGTGGACATGCCTTTTATGTGCTCAATTGCCCTGTTGCCCTTTAGTAAATATGGAAAGCTCTGTTTTAGTGACAAAGTTGGTTTTGCAATGACACAACACTTTAGGAAAATCTGGCCCTTAACTTTAAGGCTTTCAGACAGTTTAACAGTTAAATCTCTGTTGCATCAAAGTGTTGGCAACACTGTTTAGGTGGTACCACTGTTCCTTCCCGGTCGGCAAACACAAGATTTAATTACACTCTTCATTGTTGCCGCAGTACACTTAATAGTCCAATTATTTCTTACTGACAGCATCACAATTTATTTAGGTTTTACATAAACAGAGATATCCCTCATCCTCTGTGATGGTTTTGGTGATGTGTTAAAAAGAAATGTGATTAAGGAGCTATGGATTGTGCAGTTTTGCCCCACCCTTACTAGACAATTTAATGATTTTACATGACTTCCACTTTAAATCCATTCTTCCCCTACTGCAGTGAAGTGTCACAGTTTGTGGTTTATGTCTGGAAATAAAACAAAAGATTGATTCTTCAGAGACAGTTCTTTTGTTATTTCATCAGTAAAGCATTACAAGGAAGAAAAGAAGACAGCAGAGGTGAAAGCAAAGTGATTGTGAACATTAAAGCATTGGTGGTTTGCCCTTCCATTACCCCACAGATGTAGCTGCTGTATTGTATATCATTTAAGACATCTGGTATAAAGTGATAGAAAGAAAAGAATATGCACAGTTTTATTGCCTTGTATCTGCAATAAAACAAGCAATCCATTCAGAAATTCACATTATAGTTTTCTCACCTTGGCTAGAGTTGGCTTTCAGAGTTACAAAGTAAACTGCATAAACTAATCAGTGACATGACTGGCCACTGCATTTAGGACCACACTGAATCTTTACATTTGTCATATTTTGTGTAAGTTACCAATTTCTTTCTACTTGTTTTTACCTTCAGTATTTGTTCATCACATTGCATTTACTTCTCTCTACATACTTTCTCCAGCATTTTCCTTCAACAAAACCCCCAGTCAACACACAGCAAATGCACCTGGCACCGCCCCCTGCTGCCAGCTGACTTTTTGCTCAGTTAAACTTGACTGTAGTGTGCTGACCCGGAACAGATGCAGTCGACCTATATAAAGTTAGCTGTGAGTGAGCAGCCTCCATCTGCAACAGCAATACACTGCTATTTCCTCACCTGCTCAAGTTGTTTTTGCTGTGTTTCACACTTTGGACACTGCACTGCAGCTCAACTCCCACAATTTGCTTTCTGGACGTCTTCTGGGCTGATACTCAATAGCCTCGGGGCTTGACCTTTCGTACAGGCAGTGAACTGTCAAGTCTAGTTACATTTTAGTAGTCCAATGTTAGTGTACAACACACTCTTGAGCGTGTTGATTGTGACATCTCCTGGCAGATACTGCAGGGCTCTGTGTCATTAGAGGTCCTCAGCACTGACCTTTAGGGCCAAATCACCCCAATGAAGATATCTGCCCTCCGAGAGCTCAAATAAATTTGGTTTATGTTCCTAAACAGTAGAAAGTAGTCACTGCTGCAAAAACATTTGCTTCTAAGCAATTTATTCAATTGTGGTCAAGCACTTGGAGCACTTCAGTGATCAAAAACTTGCACATTTTCAGTAGTTAAAAATTGCTGTGTTGGACACATAAGCACAAAGTTCCTATTGTTCAGTCCAGAAGATATGACACATGATTAATGGAATAGCCTACAAGTGGACAGCCCATAAATCCAAAAAAAGAATTTGGACTTGATGTGAGATCAGTGCTTTGTTGGCCTCTGCTTTGTCAACTCAATGCCTGAGGTAGTAGGTTTGGAATTTTTGCAATCCTGGATAGTGAGCATGGTGAACACTGGAGCGTGACGGGGTTTTGTGATTCTATCTCTGTGTTCTCTGTGAGTAATTGGGCTCTGGGGCTACAGACGAAGGTAAAAATAGGAGAAAAGGTGCAGGTTGTCAGATGACGTACAAAGCCAAGAAACATAAGAGAGAAAACGCTGGACAGAGACATGCTGCTTGGTGAGAGGTTGATCTTAGTCTCAGACGAAGGACATCAGGGAGAAAGATGAGTTTAAAATGATCTCTGGGCTGTGAGAAGGAAAGCTGGCTTGTGTCTCCAAGTAAAAGAAAAGTGAGTGAAACCAAGTTTGAAGATGTCGACCAGCTCCATTGTATGGTGTGTCAGTAAAGCCTAATCTCACAGGCAATCAAAAAATCCTTCTGGTAAAACAAATATTAAGCAACCATTTCTGCTGTCAACCCTCTTTACCTATCTTCTTAAACACCTGCTCTGCTATCATGTGCACTCATCCATATTCTGATCATGTGCAATCTCCTCCCCAGCCCGCTATATAGCAGTGAATTCCATGAATATATGTGTTGTAGAAAAACAGGAAGAAGTGTTTACAGCTTTCCTCTAGGCTTGTTTAAAAGGGAGTTTCACCTCCAATCTAATCTCCATCTAATATTGCTGCAGTGACTAGACCGCCTACATAATCTTGGACTGCGGTGCCTATTTGGCCCAAAGGGAATACACATTGTTTTATTAGAGTTCAGGCAATCTGGAGCTTCTTTCTCTTGCTCTTGTAATGTGGTAATGTAATGTTATGTCCTTGGGTCTTGTTTCATTGCAGGTTCCCTATTTATTCAAACATGCCTTTCTGAAACATAGATTAGAAGTAAGAGTAATTGTTAAACTGTTGTTAATGTGTTGCAGAAATGGGGTCTGGACGACTAAAAACTGGTAATGTGGACCAACTTGAGTATTACATCTTTTTTCAGGCAAGCATCCAAGTGCAATCTCCAGCTGCTTATTTTATCATTGTGAGGCATTAGGCTTGTCATCCCAGAGGCCAGTATATACCTTGGCGTGATTCCAAACCTGATATGCCAGCAGAGAGTTGGTCTAAGGACTTCAATTCTCTACAATTTAGTTAGCTCTGTTCCTGGCAGGTCTGGCCTTTTCACCACTCCCGAGCTTTGACTGTCAAGTGTGGCTTACCCTTGCCCAAAGGTGGCTGAAGCAGTCGTCATGCAGGCGAATGGAGAACAAGGACAAAGGTGTTTAAGAATGCTGCTCAGGTTTTCAATTGGTGTGAGGAGGGGCCTCTCCAGGATGACAGAGTGTCTGGCCGATCTGGCGGGAAAGCCAACCCAAATGTGGGGATGGGATGGTTGCCGTAGTGCTGAGGGAGGATGCAAGTGATGGATGGTGGTTGTTAGATGCAGTAATTGTGTTCAGGTAATTGACCCTGCACCCTCCTTTTTTGCCCTCTTCACAGTAAGCCAAGCACTCCATCTCTCTTTCACTGCTGTTTCACAGATGGGAGAAAACATCAGCACAGGGGACTGGGTTCCAACTCTTGGCAGCCTCAATTGTTTAGGATTTTCAGGCTTTTAAGTGTGTCCTGTGTTTAATTTCCATTTCTATGTTTCACCACAACAAATGAATCAAACAGCAGATAGGAACAATGGAAATGGAAATAATTTCTCCTTTGTGTAATGACAGCTTTAGCATACCCAAAGGGGCTTACATTTAAGAATATGCTAAGAACCCTTCACTTTTTTAGCCTGTTCCAACATAGGATCAACTTATCAACAAACCAAAGCACACCTTATCGATAAAGCCAATTTGCTTTTGAGTGCCATCAGCCTGGAAACTACAACAAATGATTGTGATGACTCCATCTGAAGGAGGCAATGATGTAGTGTCCTCTTCATGCATCAGCAGATTATGGCGGCATTTATCAGAGGTCCCCGGACCCTTTACTAATAATCAGCCAAGTATATCTCACTCTACAACCTCTGATTTATACAGAGCTCTGCGGAACGGTGACAAGTTTTTAAACAGAGTTGGGGAATATAAATTATGACTTGACTGAGTGCTGAGTCTATGGTTTGAAGGAGTTTGCTGTAGGCTGGGAGATTAAAATGATCTCAAACCAACCATTACAAGAGTCTAGAAGGCAGCCACAGATTTTACTTAGACTTAAATTGATATTTAATTAAAGCTCTTAGTTTCTAATTGTTGATATTTTTTAACTTACAACAAACCACAACTTTTTTTTGCTATTTATATCATTCAAAAGTAACGTTAAGTAAGTTAACTGCACAGATCAATCTCAACCTTTTAGGACTAGGTAATAAAGCAGGCCAGCCAACAGAGACTATAAAGTACCTTTCCCAAACCTTTGGATTTTCTAGTTTAGGGCTTGAACAATTATTATCCATTGAATGCTCTTTAACATCTCTAGCTTTATCCAAAACTTAAGTTCTATCAGAATTGTGAAATGAAAAATGGCTCTTATGCTGTCTCTTCGAATTGAAACAACCTTTCTGACCTAATGAGAATACCCTTTTGGTGTGAATAACTTTACATCAGGCTACGTCAGCATTCATTGAAGACAGATAAATGTAGCCTCTGCCTTTCTTCTTTTACAAGGTCAGTAAGTGCCAAAGGCCTCATATGAGTCCTTTCCCATAATGACCCAACACTACCTAATTCTCGCCACCATTTTCTCAACACGCCACTATAGATTCTGGAAGACAAAGTGAAATTCAATGAAACCAGGTGGAAATAGGTTCTTATGTAATAGGCTTTTTATCCTTCATTTCCCACATCTCTGCCCCAGCTACACATCTTACACAATCCAGAGTGTATTAAATTGAAATCAGGTCTTGGTTACATGTCAGTTAAAGACCATTTGGGCCACTAATATCTGACAGTCTATCCAGGCAGGCCGCCACAATGTACTCTCATCTAACATTGCTGTGACTGCATCAGTTGAAGTGTTAGGCATAAATTATGTTAGGCAGCACTTGGCAATGGTTTTACAGGCTAAGTTTACATTTGGTCCTTAATTGGCTAAAGGAACAAGTTAGTGTAAGATGTTATGAACTGAAACAAACCACTCTATACAGTATTTGACAAACATCTTACCTAGCCATTTGGCTCAAGAGAAAACACAATTATCTTATTCTGAGACGCCATTACTAATGTCTTTCCTTCAGTGAAACCTTTCCCACTGTGAAGGGAATACTCTACACAATACATCCCCTCACTTTGTAAACACGTGTATACTGTTTGCTATGTGGCAGGAACATTCTTCCTGTGGACTTCTCTCATGGGATAATGGGTAAAATTGTCAGCACATGACTTCTGAATGTTCCCCTGTGTTGTTGAGCGATGTCATCACACACTGTGGCAATTCACACAGCATTCACTCAGTCCCTGTGTCCAAACCTGAAGCTTTAATGCTATGCTCTCATGCTTTCCTCTAGTGTTTACATCCACAGAGGTCACAGGTTACACCAGGTTGTTTACATTCAGACTGAAACGTAAGAACCCTTGCATCTTTTTGAAGCTGTAGGTGGGTTTATATGTTTTGGCACAGACTAACTTTGTACTCTCTTTTACTTCCTGTTTTGTTGAACTTTACCTCCCCCGAGTCCCTGAAAGACTGTCTATGGTCTTTTTTTACTCAGCAGGGGAGGCTCTTGAAGGCATCTGCATAGAGGAAACATAGTCTTTAAGTGTGTAGTTGGAATGGGACTGAACGCTGGGTGAGCAAAAACAAAAAAGCGATCATTTGTCTTTGTATTTCAGCTTGTAAAGGACTCTTTCTTTTAATTTTATGTTTCCAATATATTTGTTTTGTTTTAGAGGAGCCTTGAAGTTGAGGCAAGCTACAGTTAGTGGATAATATATGTACATATATATATATTATATAAAATATATTGTTCCCAAAGGGAAAATAAAATGTGACCTCTCCCTGTGACTCAGTGTTGTTCAAAGCTGTAATGCTACATTGTGTACTGGTAGATGCACAAGTGTTGTTTAGATCTGCCTAATCTCTGATTATCACTGGTACGCACTGGTTGGGCACAATAACAGCTGCTTTCATCGGTGCAAGTACTGGCTACACTTGCCAGATGACTGCTTCACCTGCGAGACTGTAGCTGTAGCTCTACATGGAACAGTTCGACAGACTGACAAATTCTACTGTTAAGGAATGCTGATAAATAGTTGGAGAGGCAGAAGTTTGCAGGGTGTTACTTACTTTTCAGCGGTGTGGGGTGCTGCTTGTTTGTTTAGGCGTTGTGTGAAAGTGCTGTGCGTGTCATTGGCAGAAAGCCGGCTAGACGGATCAATGATAAGCAGTTGCTGCAGCAGCAGCTTCACTTGACATGCCTCAATTTAATTTGCCCGCTCTGCCTGGATGAGGTTAATGCTTCTATTTTTGATGCCACTGCACCTTACACCATCAAAATCAGTAATAGCTGTTGTCATCCAATGATTGTATAAAACATTATATTTGGAAAAGGACAGAAATCCTAAAGACTGTGGTAATGGCTGAAAAATACAATACAATCAAATGAATACATCATCTTTTTTAACAGTTTACACACACACACTTATATACAGTATATACAATCTTGCTGAATAATTCCAATAATTGTTAATACACAGCAACAACTAAAATGCTGCATATCTTTTCACTCTAAAGAATTTCAGTCCACATACATCTGAATTTAGTGATTTATAGAAGCCTCAGATATATCTTAAGGACTGGCCTGGGTAAAAGAGCACTGCAAGAACAGTGTGCAAAACAAATCACAATGTGAGATTAAAAACATCATTTAAAATTTTCTTATTTTAAACAAAGGATTTCACTTTAACTTTAAGTGTTGGAAACTAACGAGCTATTTGAAAAGTTTTTGCTGCTACATTCGACGTCCCTCTGAACCATTTTTTCTTGAACTTCAAAATTTCATTATTTGAATGGCACGAACGCAAACATCCCACTATAAGAGAAAGATACCAGAGCAATAGAAAATGTATTTATGAAACACATGCAACTGTGTCTAATAGATAGCACAAAGTAGCTGCTGCTAGAGGATTCAGGCATCAAACCCAGGATGTTACACCCCAATAAAGACATTCATGAACTGGACTTTTTCCTATAGGCAAAGGTCTAATAGCCTGAAATGATTTTTCATTTGAATGTGCATATTCCAACAGGGGCTTAATAATACAAGAGGAAATGTAGTAGATACAACACTCAGCCACTATAAGCCAGTAAACCCAACACAAAAGGGTTAGAAAATAGATTGATATTTGCTTTGTGTGCTGTTAGGCTACATTACCATAACCACTGTTATAATTATTGTGTAGAAATTGAACAGAAATTTGTTTTCAACCTATTGAATTGCATTTGGTCAGAGCTGTTTGTTTGGCAAACACAAAGGCGGCAAGTGGCGAAGAGAACTAAACTGCACTCTGCAATTTTACAGGAATAATCAGTTTTCCACCAATATATTTATCACGAATGACACTAAATAAACTGTATTCATTGGAAACAATGAAACACAAAGATTGAGAAGTGTGACAACTTTATCACGTAAGATGATTTCTCCTGGGAACAGAAGTAACAAACTTGATAGTTATATAAGGACATTTAGTCTTTTACATTTAGTCATTTGGCAGACGCTTTTATCCAAAGCGACTTACATTCACCAGTGTTACATTTATGGATGACGCTTTCATTTAAAGCGACTTACATTAAGGTTCCATTCACCAGTGTTACAGCTGGAACACCACTGGAGGCAAAATGGGTTAAGTGTCTTGCCCAAGGACACATCGACAGTATGAACTGTGGGGAGAGCGGGATTCGAACCACCTACCTTCCGGTTGAAGGACGACCGCTCTTACCACTGAGCCACTGAGCCAAAGAGCATATTAAAACAAGAATCAGCCATGCACATTCTTATTAATTGTACAATATTGAATATGAATAGTGTAAAGAGTGATACCCATGTCGATGGGCTTTGTAAAGCTGATATTG
This sequence comes from Perccottus glenii, assembly GCA_024416835.2. NCBI lineage: Eukaryota > Metazoa > Chordata > Actinopteri > Gobiiformes > Odontobutidae > Perccottus > Perccottus glenii. The sequence continues at coordinate 19,546,501 of CM044559.2, read as the reverse complement.
CTGATTTTGGGCTTACTAAAGGATTTTACTTGAGACTCTACAGATACTTACAGTAAAGTGAATATAATACATACACACTAATTAGGAGAGTTAGGCCTCATTTTATGATTAGGATGATAAGGTGGCTTGTACCTTAAATCTTGCTTGGTTTAACTTAACTTCTACTCTGTTAATGTGTACATTTGAAAAAGCACACTTCGCAGCATAGGTGTCCAATTTGAGGTGATTTGTTATTATTATTTGAACTGTGCTTGCTCGTGGTGGTGGTGAATTGGAAATGGGATAGCTTTAGTCCCAGTATTTTGGGCACAGTTCTGCCTCAGTGAGCCAGGCTGATTGTGATGCAGCAGAGTTTCTGTCTCCCCCTCTTGCTGTCTCCCAGTGTCTGTCGTTCTGCTTGGCTTGAAGCAGACATTTGGATGAAAAACAGAGGGGTGCAAATGTTTATGAATGCATAGCACATGAACGAATACACACTCAAAGTGTACATATGGACATGCATGCATACTGGTTCACAAATGTGCATTCAACTGAATGATGAACACTGCCAGAATTTCAATACGGCTGCATTCAAATTTCAGGAATATCTATTTCCACATTCTCGTTACCGTTTTTTTAAATTACCTTCTTAAATGTAGTGAGGAAGTTCCAGTCTTTTTGTAAGTTTACTGTAGTCACCAATAAGGAATGAAAGTGAAAATAGCAAACATTTGTCTGATGATGGTTACATCTCAAATCATGCATTTTAACATACTTTAGTGTTGATGAAACTGTGCTCTTCCAGCAACTATAATACATTAAGTAGACAAGAAACATGCAGACAGTAACTGAAACAACAACCGATGTGTTACATATGAGCCCTCTGTATTTAAAATAACAGTAAATACTGTATCACATCAGGGAAAAAGGTATGCATGCGTTACTTTTGTTAAATTTTTATTAGCCCACAACAAGGCTGAGGTTGCATCTTGCTTACTTTGATCATTAACTTTTTTCATTTTTCTTTCTTTTAGTCTGGTAATTATGCTCACAAATGTAGTCACCAGGTTTGTTTTTGTACATGCTCATAGGTCTTTGTCTTGTGTCAGGCAGACATATGGTGGTGATTAACCGCACATTGTTCTGTTTGTTTATGTCTCTCTGTAGCCAGTGCGTTGTAAAGAACAAAACGGCATCTGAGCATGTCCAGGATTATCATCATCTCCATGGCGACTGCCTCCTCCACCTCCTGCTCCTCTTCCCTCCACTCTCTTTCTCTGTGTGGGTATAATCCATGTGCTGCTGCGCCCACTCATTCGTCTCCCATCCCTGCCACAAAATCTGAATTCTGAAATTGCAAAAGGAGTCATAAATAAGATTGACTGCAGTTCTCCATATTGATTGCTGCTCCAATGTGTTCACATGATTTGTAATATCACTCCCCCGCCCCCGCTCTCCTCCATGAACAACTGAACCAACGGCCAGGCCACAAAAAGACAAGGCAAATTATGATGGGGCAAGAATCAATTTCTACTAGATTTGGCTTCTTGTTCTTTGGCTTAGAGCTTCAGAAATGATGTACTTGAAAGAGAGGCTTGTAAAAGCTATAAAAATGCAACCCTCAACATTCTATATATTTAATTCTATGTATTTTACTGACTACTGATAAGATGAATTCTGAGCAGTAAAGCTTGTGTTTGTTTTACCTCTCATCTAAAATGCTTTTTTATACATTTTAAAATATTTGTATTCTGACCAATATGGCAACCTCTGGGGCTCTAAGGCCAGGATAATGCAGCAGTTTATTTTACCATTAAGATTTTGTCCCTGGACCAGCCATTATAAATTATTTGGTCAAATAGAACCCAATGGTAATTATACTGTACCCGAATTATATAAATTATAGCAGCACCGTGAAACATTTGGCCCAAAAATATATATTCTCAGAATCACTTGAATCACAGAATCATGGCTATTTCACTGACGCACTGTCCTCAGTGCGTCAGTGAAATAGCCACAGAACTTCTAATATATATTGTATATAATTCCTGTTGCTGGGAAGCGCAGACATTACGTGAGTGACATGCTTCACTGTATACTCCAATAGAGGGAGCAGAAATAGGCCAATACACTGGACCCTAGCTTGTGTGTTTGCTCTGGGCAGTTGTAGAAACAGAACGTGATGGACCTAAAATGGCTCCTTCCACTTCCCATGGAGCTTTACATGTCTGTATTTTTTTCCAGAATGGACAAATTATACCCTATTGATAACATATATTTTACCAATGTTCAATTTGGTCAGCACAATGCACCTTTAAGTTATTAAGCAAACACAAGGTGTTAAGAAAACACAATTCAAGGATTTATTTGTTGCTCATGTAACTGTTAATGCTAACAGTCTTTATTAGCTATAGCTATTATATTTTGTGTTTTACCTGCATTTCATCATTTGCTATTCCTCTGTACCATTACAATATAATCTACATGAAAGCCTCTCTCAGTTTTCATAAATATTAAATGAGCAATGACACAAAAAGGTTCATCTATCACGTATACAGTATTTACAATGTCATTTTTGTGTACCGATCAACTCATTACCATATTCTGGGTCTATCAGGAGCCCAAAAACTCACTGAAGCAAACAGATTACAAGTAGCAGCCATTCAAACCTGTTAGTGTAAACTTGTGTGCATGTTATCAGGCTAAAATCACCAGAGTATTTGATCAGGATCATTTGGGTAGTTTCTGTTATCATTATGATTTAAAATAGTAAACACAATTGTTTGACAATAAATAGCTTTACCCAACCACTAACTACGAGTGAAAGAAAAGTTTTTGTGTTTTCATTCATATTCTCTGAAAAAATCCCATATTCTGTAAACTTATGAGCACAACTGTATTTTATTTATATTTTAAAATCAATGAAAGCTATGAATTTCTTACTGTTTTTACTCTGATGGAATATGCAACAATAAATGACTCAAAAAAGAATTGGACTTGTTCTGCGAAGAAATACAGTATGTGTGTGCACTCATGGATAATAGCTGTTGTCCATGTGAGAGGAATCAAGAGAGTCACTGAAAAGTATTTATTTCCAAGTCTAAATTCTACAGCACACTTAAGTCCATACTTAAGTCCAACAAGATTCACAATCCCTCCTTTTTCCCATATTTTTATTTTGGTTATGCTTGCCCTCCTCTTATTACCATGTTTACAACTTGTTAGCATTCTGAAAGATACATGGGCTTTGATAGTAGCAACATGGAAAATAAAGGGAAAGAATTTGAAAACATGTCAGTACGTACGCTGTTATAAGAGGATCAGACATGCTCGAGTGCATCGGGCCCTTAAGTGTACCAAAAGAGAATAAAGGCTGAATTATCGTTTAATCCCAGCCTGGATAGTACAAGGCAGAAGATGAGAGAAGAAACTAAGGGTTCATTTGTGCTACAAAAAGATGTGAGGTGCAGAGAATAGTAGCAGACAATGACCAGTGTTGTTGGAGGATGATGAGGGGTCATGCCTTCAATTTTAAGCCAGTAAACAACAGCAAAACCACTCGGACAGAACAGGTAGAAAGCTCATCCTCTAATTCTCTATATTTGACCTTTTAGAGTAAATGAACAACAGTGCTACAGCAGAGGAAAAAAAGACTATTTATTATCCTTATTCTTTAAACTCTTGACATAACAAACTTGGCTAATTGTTTTTTGTGAATTTTCAATGTCTTTCTTATGAACTGTGGTGCATTTTATTACATTAGGGTACATCCTTTTATTCATCATTTATTCAAATTCAAAATTACTTTATTAATCCTCAAGGGGAAATTCTGATGTTAGATCTCTTCAAAGTTGTTCCTCTAATGTTTAGTCGCCAAGATTTCAAGGTTTAAATGTTTCCTTTTGAATGTTAGTGAAGCTGTCCCTTCAAGGACTGTGTAAGAGAAAGCCAGACTAAACAGCTTATAAGTATAATCTTTGAAAAACAGGGCAGAGATGCTGTGGAGCAGGGGTTGGCAACCACCGTCCCGCGGGACATTTCTGGCCCGCAGCCAATAATTTCTGGCCCGCCAGATGATTTTGAAAATTGATTGATTACATTAGGACTGTGGGTCCCAAAAATAACATCCAGTAAAAGCTAAACCCATCTCTACCTAAAAATGTTTATAATTGCAGTGGCCCGCCATCTATTGACTTTGGCAGTCAAAGTGGCTGACCCCTGCTGTGGAGCATGGGACCTGTTTTAGGGTTCAAGATCAAGATGAGGAAGACAGAGTAATATAGCCTCTTTGCTGTCCACTTGTTTTGTGGAGATGTGAGTTTTAAAGAGATTGTCATGACTGTGTGTGCTTGATTCCTATGACTTTCTGTCACTTAAGTCCGCCTAAATGAATACATTTTGATCTGTAATGAAATAATATGTCGAGCAAATAATCTGAGAGCACTGTGTAAGTCAATGCTATGAATAAATGTACCATTGCTTTCAACATCCTGTTTTAACTCAATCCACAGGAGCAGCTGCTGTACTCTATCTCAAATGGAGAAAAAATGATGAGAAATCAAAATTGTAGAGCTAAAAAAGCCTGTTTCCTGTAACCAAGCTGCCTCTGTTTCATTTGCAAAATGGCAACATGTCACAACAACGCTCCAAACAAAAGTTAGACATGATTCAGTGAAATGCAGCCAGATAAGCTCAGTGAGCGCAGGGCTGTTTGTTTCGTTATGAGAACCACACATAAGGATAAGATATAGCATGTTTTCATTTATGCTCAGTCCATCCCAGGCTATCTTACATGTAAACATGACACATTTTATAAATGAAGAGAACACAGTGATATAGTCTGTCAAATAAATTAAAGTACTGTATCTGACATGTATTTCCTGTAGACAGAAGTTGGCCTATTCACAGAGGGAGTGCTTTAATCTTCCAAAAACCTACACAGTGCCTATTTTAAACGTTGTTGTATAACAAGAAGAACAAATGAGAAGAGATCCAAGAGTGACACATGTTTAGCCTCTTGTAGCTTTCAGTGTTTTAAAGTAAACTTTGGGACTGCATCTTGGTGTTGCTTTTAGAATTTTTTAGTAACCTCTTGTCATGCAACTTTGGATAATGTAATCTGAAAGAAAAACAGTCTGCTGTGGTTTAGAACATAGTCATGCAAAGTGTAGTATTTTGGCTACTTCTTTGGTTGGGTTTTTAGGTAAGGCTGATTTAGCGCTGATCATGTTCTTGTGTTTCAAAATTGGGACTTTTAATCCTGTCTATACTGAGTCTTCGCTGTGAATGTAGCACTCATTTGCAACATCTAGGTTAAGTTTGTTGGCTGCGGTTAATGAAATAATGTAAAATCTTTAAGGTGAAAATAACCTCCCGGCGTATTGAGTGTTGCAAAAGTGTGCTTTCTCTCTTTTATGCCACATTTGTTCCAGAACATGGGCCAAGCCTGTAGGATTATTATCAGAGTTAGAAAATCTTTTACGCACATTGATAAGATCAGCCTTATCCCGTTTTACAATAATTGTTGATATAATGTTGATAAGTCCTGGGCTCTAAGTATCTGTTAATCATTTAGAAAATCAACATCAAAGGGAATTAATCTGAGAGTAAGAAACAGGTTTGAGTGTTTTGTGTCAACCATCTCAGTTTCTCTCTGCCCGATTAGGTGCCAGCAGAATCATTTTTTGACTTCAAGTTCAAATTTTCAAGCCCTTACTCATGGTGTTTTACCGTTATTGCAAACTGTGGGACTCTATCGAGCTGTTTGCTACCTGTGGACATGCATGGAAATTGCTGCAAAATGCTCGTCTAAATGTAAATGGAGCCAGGTAATTGTTAACTTGTGAGATGAAGTTCTCTCATTGGCTACTCTTTATGCTATTCTAACTTATTCAGTGAGTCTAATTTAATGTTCTGGATTTATGAAGAAATTTTGCTCTGGTAAAAGTGCATTTTTGACATTTGCATCTTTGATTTAAATCAAGCAGTAACGTTGTTTTCCTTCTGATTAATATATGTAACCACTATCATGAGATATATTATTACACATCCTCTTCTTTTATTCTGAATTTATTCATAGAGCTAAGAAACAAAAAGCTTTTTTATTGGTTTTCCGAGGTTCTTTTATTTCTTTGGCAATACCTGTGTTCACATCTGCTCTTAATTTGTAAAACCCTTGGCTTAAAATGGTGGATTGTGCGGTATTCAGTTTTGATTGTGTAATATTCCATGAAACATATGATGCTAACAAACGTGAAATTATTTGTTAACCTCAAAGCACAATAATTTTCTATGACTATAGGCAGTAGGATAAGGGCAGCAATATAAGATAAGAATGTTATGGTTAAACAAACAAACAAAAAATAACAGTCACAGCAATGGTATACTTCTAAACAACACTGACTCACACAACACAACACCCAAGAGAAAACACATCTTAGATCACATCGGCCATTCCTTGTAACATCCTTCATGCACTGGGGACTCCACTGCTGATAAGAAAACCCCTACACTGGCACCAAAAACTGATTTCAGAGACCCAAGCAGAACTGTCCACAGAGGACTATCTCCACAAAGCTGCTACGCATGAGCTGGTGAGCTGTCTCATTGATCTGCCTTTCCTCTGAGTCCAGCCTGCGCATTCACTCCTGTTTTCTACGCCTTAGTAAGTTCACTTTGGAAAACATCGCCCATGGGAGACGTGGAGGAGATTTTTAAAAACCTTCTCACACCCTCCCGAAAAGAAAGAAAAAAAAAGGTTTGCTACTTCCAGCCAGAAAGGGTGATGTCATCTCATAAAATGGAAATTGTATGCATGCTATGTTGGGTGCAGCTTTACATACGGTGTTGTGCACAATGAAGGGAAAGAGGCTAATCTGGCAATGATGCACATGTGTGGATGTCCTGTATGTCTGGTGTTTTGGTCATGCCAAAGCTGCCTGATCTATCATTTCCACATCCATGTGAATGAAAATATGTTATGTTGGGCCTCTACCTTCCATTTTTACCATGTTCTACTTTTCTCTCTATGTGAGCTGGAGCTTTTATTCCTCTGTGGGCTGAAAACAATACTGTATGTGCCTGAGCTGCCTTTTGTAGTACTTTGGCCTTGTGCCTTGACTTCTCCATGGTGGGTGGATTATTCTTGACTACAGTAAAGCACTTTATGCTCATTGCACTTTTACTCTCAATCTTTACAGGTTGTTTGAGGACATGCCTGTAACCAAAAAAGTTACTCCATCCTCCATTTCTTTTCTTTCATTGCTTTATTTTTTATTTTTTATTATCTAGCAGTTGTATATGGAAATTTATAGATCCTAGAGAAGGAGCTGTGTAGCCCACTGAGCCCAAGCTACTCAGATGTCACTTTAAGGCTCTCAGCGTCTGCTTTATCTGTTACATCAACTGGGCAAAAAAGAGACTTTTTGGGTGTGTGTAAGGCTATATTAAAGTTCAGTGCTTGCCTTAATAACATGTGGGTTCTACTTACTAAAACAATATATAAAACCAGAGACTGTCACCACACTATATTTACTGATAAGAAATAGGAGCTTAAAGCTGTCATTGATGCTAACAGCTGCACTGTTAGGACTGCCCATGAAACCTTCTATTGGTTTCCCTCTCAACCTAAGATGTCATTTATGTAATTTTCCAATGTTAGTCAGTAGTCATAATCAGTGAATGCAGTTAACTGACAAAATGTTTAATGGCTAGTAGCCCAGACAGACATTAAACATTTATTGGGGACACCTAATCACTTTTACAATGGCATCAGTCTGTCCAACTCATAATATGACTTTTCCCAAATCCTGTACCATTCTTTAGCCTCCCCATGTCTCCAGATCTTTATGTTACCCTCCAGATAGTTATATTCTTCCTTTTACTTTTCTCATCATATCCTCAGTGTGTTGTACTAAGAGTATGGTTTTGCACCATGGCTTTAAAATAGCATATTAAGCACATAAAAAAGGAAACCTCCCTTCCCGAATTCTTGCATTTATGAGCAGACTCCTCAGCTGCTGTGGTGGGAGAGAAGCTGTATTTGTCATTACATGGATGCGAAAAACCTTGAATCATTCAACAGTTATGAGCTACACATTGCTAGCCAACATTATGAAGGAAGTGAAATCTTTTTACCAGCATCCTGATATGTTGAAAAGACTAATCCGGGGAGGCTTTTATAAGCTTTTAAACTGATTGACCATATCGTCATAGCAGCAGTGGCTCCTCCCAAAGTAGTGGGTTTATGTGTGGCGGCCGTATGGGGTTACCATTTTGCCACTGGGTGAAACTGTACCATATTTGCTTCCCCACTCCTTCAAACTCTTCATTAATTTGTGTAATGCATTGAGTTGCAAGGCCAAGGCAATATAAAGACTTTTACTTCACTAGTTCTCTACCTCAGTCTACTTTCTAAATGAAAGGAAATAAGAGAACAGAAAGATGGATCAATAAATCCTTTCCAGCATTAGGCCCCATAGCTAAGCCTTTACCACATTCTTTAATAGCTATTTCCATTAGACATTTTCCCTACTACTTCCTTTATCTGCTCTGGACTGTCTTTTAGCTTATTTCATTGTTAACTAAGGCATCTATGATCTCTATTTTGTGGTGCCTTTGGGCAAAGTGTTTGGAACATGCCTCTGGCTTTACATTGTTCTTTGTTAAGAACCTTGGCGTATCTTTTAAAGATTATATTCGATCAATGAGGTCACTGGCGATGTGGCAATATTTGAAACAAGTGCGCTGCTGTGAAAGAGCAAGAGGTGAACTATGTGTAGTCAAATCATTTAATAGGTTGCAGAGACTGGTCTGGATTCAATCTCAGACAAATAAATCACAGCCTAATACCTGTCCCATATAATTCCTCCATTCCATCTGCAGCTAAAATATAGTCTCAGAGGACTGGTGTGAACTGCATCTGTGGGAAAAGAAAGTGTACAGAATGGAAGGACGATGGTGGGGATGGAGGAGTAGCAGAAGCTTTGGATGAGACATATAGTAGCAGACATGGCAGGATCTGTCTCCTTTCAAATCACGCCAGGCCATTTCTTAAGCTCAAGCTTGGAAGACTTTGGGGATTGGGTTACTCTGATTAGAAGATTGCACAGGCTGACGCGCCAGGATAAAAGCTGTTCAAGCCATGTCAACTGTAACCCAAGCTCGTCGCTAGTCTCCAGGTAAATTGGTAGGATTAAAAAGACAGGTGTTCTTGGCTTTTCAATGGGCTGGGTTACACCTGAGGCACTGGTACTGACAACAACAAGGCATAAAATTGCTACACTAAAAACCATTGTGTTTCTCAGCCAACAATAAAGACTCCACTTAGACATAATCTAATTATATGTCTTCACCTTTATTCAGATTCTAGCAACAAGCTGGTTCCATATTTCCTTACATAAAACTTGTTAAGGCCGTTCATTCAAAATGCCTTTCACTCTCATTTTGCATGGAGTTGAAATTGTCTGATGGATCTGGAAGGCTAATCTTTTTGAATGAAAAGATTAAGCAGCATCTTTCTGGGTTGTTGTGTACACTAGCCTTGGAGATAAGTCTCTGATAAACAAGAACTCAATTACGGAGGTGATGAAGTTGCAACAGGGGATCAAATACTTTACTGTCATGATTACTGACATTTTTAAAGGTTATTAATAGTGTGTCACTGCTTTTGCGTGTTTAATTTAATGCTACTCAAAATCCTCCACCCGTTTACTTCAGCATTGTAATCCCACTCTTGAGTAACAACAGATGTTTGATGATTTAAACGTCAACTTTTTTTAAAACTTTTTGTTGCTTTGTCTCTAAGACTACTGTGCTCTTCTATATTCTCACCTGAAACTAAACACCTTGAACAAAGGCAGCGGAAAAAGGCCATGACCAAACGGCAAAAAACCTATTCAGTCAAGCTGGACAAGAACAATGCCTGAGGGCTCTCTGCTTTACAATGTCTGGCCACAATTTCCCTTTCATTCCAGTTTTTCAGTTTCCGTTCCCAGACTCTATTTTTCTAAAAGCCATTTATTCCTCTACAGAAATATATGAGTCCGTCTGAGCCTTGGCAAGGGACGACAATAGCACAGGCCACTCAACTTAAGACTGGATAGTATGGATTTGGGATGGTCAAGGAGCAGAACAGACCCATTTACTATCATTAATAGCTTCTTTGCATTGCTCCTGTCTCTCATTCATCTCACTAATCCCACAAGGGCCTTTAAAACTTCATACCAGGTTTACAGCATGGATGATTCATTTAACATTACATTACACCACAGGGCATTGGCTTGTTGCCGATAAACCGAGAAAAGAAAAGGAAAATGACAGAAAGTGAGGTGGCTGTTTCCCAAAACGTCCAACCCACTCACAAAAAGCACTTTAGTATTCATTCATTTATAGCCAAAAATAGGAGCCATATAGCTATGTGTGGATAATTCCTGCTGTGTTTCGGGTGCTCATTAACAATAAATTAATAATCATGTTAAAAGCTTTCTGTTATGATGTGACATATCAAGAATGGGGGCGGAGCTACTGTATATACAATACTTTTCTCATCTTTGTACCGCAAATCCTTGTTCCTGTTGATTAAATATTAGGTGAATGAATAGTTACGCGATTTAGTGAATGAATAATGAGACAATTTATATAATGTCATGTATTTACACAAATGGGATATAAAATAAAAGGCTGTTTGGTTTTAGAAATGGTCATTTTCCACCAATTTCTTATTCAAATTTTTAAGCACATAAACAGCAAATTTATTTAAAGTAGAGACAGGCGTTAATTAATGAAATGTATTTCTTAATGTCATTTTTAAACAAGTGTGTTGGGGTATATAGAAACAAAGTTATAAGCTGTGTTTTGTAGCTGAAAATTAAACAATGTTTGCAAACTAAAAGGTACAAAGGGAAAAAAGACATTTAACATCAGAGCAAATAATAAATCAAGTTGCCGCAATTATTGTATACAGAACGTACATACGGCTTTACAGCTCACTGTTGGCATATCTTATCTATATTGTTTGACACATTCTTAAGGAAAACAAGCATGTCAATGTAATCAGGTGAAAGTCTGCTTCTTAGTCTATTAACATTTATGCCAGCAGCAGAGAAAACGTGCACAGACGTTGCAGGGACACGGAGATTGACAGAGGACGCCATTTTGTCATCAAATACAACACTTGCACACTCCACAGCTCCATCTAGTGCAAAGTTGTAACTAGTTTTAGTTCATTAGGAGTTAGCTCCAGGCTTCATTAGGGATTTATTTCATTTATGGCCAGCAGAATATTCAAACTTTAACTATTTGTGCACACCACTATTTAGTATCACTCTTTCAAGGGTTTCATTTACATTTTTCTTTGCAGATTAACAAATCTACTTTTTACAGTATGCCGGATGGGCATGTGATTGTCTCTTGAGGTTTTCTAAATCAATCAGTATATTCTGTAAGAGCTGTGGATTTCATTAGGGAGAAGTTTGGAAACTCAAGAACAGGAATTGCAGTAATGGATGATATTACAGCTCTAAATCACTTTGTTCTCAAACCTCACTGCAGCCCTTTCTTTCTTTCTTTCTTTCTTTCTTTCTTTCTTTCTTTCTTTCTTTCTTTCTTTCTTTCTTTCTTTCTTTCTTTCTTTCTTTCTTTCTTTCTTTCTTTCTTTCTTTCTTTCTTTCTTTCTTTCTTTCTTTCTTTCTTTCTTTCTTCTTTCTTTCACGGACTAGTTTTAGAGACCTTGTCAGCTGGAAAGAGTATGATCAGCCTGTGGACTAGCGTGTGATAAATCAAGCACTCCTCTCTCACGGCACCCAAACACATGTAGCAAAAAACATGCACTATTTGCGCTGTCTAGGTTTGAGACTAGTGGTATTAATTTTGCAGCAGGTCCCTGTAGAGAGGCTCAGAGCTGGAGCATGTGGTGCAAGTGTAAATGCATCTAAAGGAGAAGTCAATGATATGAACAGGTCGACTTAACATCATAGGTTTGCTCAAGAGAATGTTAAATGAAAGAAAAACAGCAGGCCGTACACTACCACCTCACTAGATAATGTGTTTTTTAAGCAATATTCTAAATGACAGCCTAACATTGCAAGTGTAATAGGACGTGTAAAACGTTTGAAAGTTTTCCAGGTATGTTATCTCATAAAATATGTAGACTTTGACTTCATGTGCATTAGCAGGTTTTCACTGGAAGAATCCCATTGGGTCTTGTGTGTAGCTAAAATATATGCAGGCAAAAATCATGACACTTAATAAAAAGAGCTTGACAGCAAAATCATCTTAATAACATTTGATTAGCTAGTATAAAAACAGTAACCAGTGCCAGTGTCTGTTTTATTTCAAATATGTATTTTAATCATATTGTGCACAATGTGCCGCGGCATATGGCTGTTACTGTGCTTTCTGTGATTGAATGTGTCGTGGGGGTTGATGTCAGGCTCGCTTTCTTCAGAGTAAGACCCTTTGGTCCAGGTCAGTGAGCATACAAGCACCGTAACAAAGCAGCAACACTTAGCAGGAGCAGCTCTCTCTGTGGGTTGCCCTAATGTTGTCACATGCATGACATGGCAGACATCCAGACAATAGACCCTGGATCCAAAATGAGAATTCTACACACATGATAAATGACACTAAAAGTATGTTGGCATTCTAGAGTTCTGACTCAATTTGGGACATATATATATATATATATATATATATATATATATATATATATATATATATATATATATATATATGTGTGTGTGTGTGTGTGTGTGTGTGTATAACAGTCCCCCTAATGATAGAACTACAGGCAATATCATATTTGTAATCCAATCCTTAACAACTAAAACTAAATATTATTCTTATTATATTACATGTTTAATTAAACTATTTACAACAATATCTGTTTATGCAATGCTGTATTTAAGTTGTATTGCTGGAAGCTGTCTCTTTAAATTCTCAGACTCAGCCGTCTACTGTAAAGTCTAGACCTGTGCCACTCTGACCTGCATGCCAGTAATGAAGTGACTTTATGTACTGTGGGTTCATTTAAAATAATTTCAGTTCATAAACATGAACATTTGGAAATTCCACTGCCCTCAAAAACTGAAGGTACTTTGTTCTACAGCGGAGGCATATCTTTACCTACTGCAAGTGTTTTACAAGTGTAAGAAAAAAAGCACATTCTAAATTGCTGCAAATGCAATTGAGAAGGACGAATTCCATTAAGGGGGCAGTAATCAAGTCAGTGTTATAACCAGAGGCCTGACGCTGTGAACTGCCAGAGCACAAGTGTAACAAGAGTGAATTTAGCACCCGACGTGGGCATTTTGTTAATCCAGCTCTGTAATTCGGTCCTCCCTCCCTCATCTTTCAATTATCATTATCATAAAATGTAGTGAGGCCTGAGAAGCTCTACTTACAGCAGAGTTTTATCCAATTACCCGCTCCAAAGCTCTGTCTTTTCATCTGTTTTAAAGATGGATTTTGAAACTTTGCTGTTTTCCCTTTTTTGCATATAATAACTACATGTTAGTGGAATCATACACTACATTGTGAAAAGATAAAAGTTATAACCAACAGAATGTGATTTAAGTAGGAAATAGTACCTCTGCATAAAACCTCTGCAATGCAAAATTATACTATGTTTGCTGTTTCCTCCAAGCAAAACATATTTATATTTTCACCAATCAATGTGTAACAAGGGGACGCACAGCATATTTAGTAAAAAAGAATAACAAGACATCATAAAAAGGAGCGCTAGCAGTTCGGTTCTGACAATTAGACTAATTGTAACCTCAGGCATTTCCCTCTCAGCACCTATGAACACCTCTCAGTTCAAGCCATTGTTAATAAGCTTCCCTGATGGTCTAACTCATGATAAAATGCACCGTCTCAGTGGTGGGTTCGTAGGGGCCAATCGTTAAGAAGATGGAATAAACTCCTCGGGGAATTGAATGGCTCTTTTAATTCATTAAGAGGCAGATGTACAGCATTCATATTCACATCCATACAGGGACATACTAACCTAGGCAGGGGTTAAAGGCTATTCTGCGGAGGACGTTGCCAGCTCAATGACCGTGCTCCATCAGCCTGTCTGTGCAGGAACAATCAATCAGTCAAGCCAAGACTCCAGAGAAGGGTTTTTTGTAATTGTGCTTCAGTGTTCATCAAATATGGATAGAAACCTCCGAATAATGTCTTAATTACTTAAGGAGACAGCTCTGCCCAGTTTTCCGACAGCACCCATAGGCAATGAAGGGCAACGCCAAGAATGAAAAGATCTCCTCGCCTGTTCTTGTCCTTTACCTATAATCTTGTCTGCATCAGTCTTATTAGTGTGAATGCTTACTGGCAGGAAATCCATCAGAGCATGTTCTTAATAAAGCCCCAGACTCATTTCAGTTCATTTTCTACGCTTGATGTATTCTGGTTGTCTTTCCATTGGTTGAGGCAAATGGCAATGAGTTTGAGAGGCTATATATCTCGTGAGGAAAAAATACGTTATTGGTCAATCATATCTGTGTTTGAACACTATGGTCAACTTTTACAATGTCATCACTATTAAGTTAAACAAAGGAGAAAATTCTAACCTTTTATACACATGCTAAAGACCTTTCATCAAAACGTCCGTGGGCAGGGTGAAATTCATATCAAAACCACTGTTTATAAATGCAGTGTAATTAATGTTACAGGTGAACTGAGCCAAGTAATCCTATTAGTCACAGATGTGTGGCAGCAGCACCGTTCACAAGATGAATTGGCAGCAAGGCTTAATTGGTTGCTATGTCAACTCTTGGTTTCTAAGCAGCAAGGATGTTTGCAATGTCACATGACAAGTAGTAACTACTGTGCAGTATGTAAAAGCAACAACCAGTGCTATTGAGGGTATATCTATATTTTATTGAATATAGGATGGACATTTTCTGTGTATCTACAAATACACTATATTGTTGGATGTGCACCAAAATGTAAGTGTTCGGTCCTTTGGCTAAATCCACTACCAGCACAAACAAGCAGAAGCTTGACAAATACAGTAGCTTTAACTGGTCACAATCAATGCATGCAGTAACAACATTTTGGGGCTTTATGTTCACATGAAATGGGTGCTTGTTTACTTTGGGTGTTAAATATTATTAGTGAGAAAATTTGAGATTTGAGAAATTTGAGAAACCACAAAGGCGTATGTTTTTTCTTTTTTATAGTCTTTATAATCTTAATGCCACAATATAGGCATCCTCCTGAAATTCCCACTTTGACTCATAATCTTTCATCTCCAGAAAACTGGAACACACTTTATGCAATGACAGACAGCAAAACTAAAGTTGTAGACCTGTACACATCAAACAGACAGCGAGTGAATGTACACATACATGCACTTTAGATCACACACACACACTGGCTTTAACACTAAAACCTGCATCAGATCACCGCAGTGAGGATAATCTCCCTTATCTAGCAACACAGTGTTCACTAGGTCATCCCCTAGATTACCTTCTGTGTGGAGTCTCTCTCTCTTTGTATGTTTACCAATTATCTCTCTGCTAGTAAATGCGTGTCTGCCATCACTACAGTAGTGCTTTCAACACAACTTAAAAAGTCAGCAGTTGACCACAAAAAAGCAAGCTTTTTTATATGAGCCATGATACATGCTGGGGCTTTTGTATTTGGGGGGGAAGTGGATTCATAGTAGGAAACAATATTTGTGTACGAAATACAATCATTACTGCAAAAGCCTACTATCATTGTGGGGTTTGGATGTTTTTAAAATGTCTGCATTGAAATGCTCTGAGCTGCATTAAAGGTAAACGATTTGCCATAAGCTTGAATGCAAGTACTGTGTGTAAGTGACCACAATAAAGCACAAGTAATATTACATAGACAAGTTTCCTGATGTAAAATAAACTCATTAAAAACTTCTTTCTTTCTGCTATCTTTTGCTGCTTCTAATAAATCCATTACATTACATTGAGCTCTGATTGACAGTGACTTCACTCTTGCTGCAAGTTTATCTCATTCTTAGGCAATATCGACACAGACAAAATTGTTATTGTTTCAAAAACATTTTTTTTCAAAAGAAAGCACTGTTTCAGAGAATGTGTGTGTCCACACGGGTCCACACAAAACCACTAAAAAAGCTGAAGTATATATGCCAGGACTGTTAGTGGTGCTGTAATGCTGCCACAGAAACACACCAAAACAGACAAAAACACACGGGGCATGCACAGAAAACTTGAGCGATCTATCTAAAACCGTGGCGTCCACTTATAGTAGAGGAGCAGAAGATTTTGCTGTAAAAGTCATATCAAGCCTCAGTAGCTCCTGCAGCACGAACGCAACACGGTAAGTCGCCATTGTTGTTGTCAAAGTTTAGTGCATCCGGTTTAAGGGAGAGGTGGGGATAAGACTTCAATAGTGTATGCAAGAAGGTAAAACCAAATCTTAACATTATACATACATGCCATGATTCTCTCTTTCTTATTGTATCACATCATGGTCAAAGTCTTCCCACAAACCCACAAATACAGTTTCCTTGAGTGAATCCCACTGTTGTAAATACTCCTAGTGCAGCTCTGGACAATAACGCTCACAAGTGCACTAGTTTTGCAAAAAGAAACAGCAAAGCCAGTACAAGAAATAAAAAACTCAATGGAGGTGGGTAATTTTATCAATTGTCTTATAAAGTCAAAATATATACATTGTCTGTTTTATTCACTGTCAACCAAAATGTTGCAAAAAAACAAACTTCTGAAATATTATTTTAGTATCTCGAAGGACATACCGTAACAATAGATCTAATTGAAAAAGCAAAGTTCAACAACATAAAAGCTAAATTGGAATCTGTTTTGAGTCCTTCACTTTGTTTGCGCTGACGCCATTCTGTAAAAGCTTGGCCAAGGTTAACTCGAGAATGAGCTCTCTCTTGGTCTAACTGACATTTTTTTTCCTAGAATCCTAGAACAAGGTTTTGTTTTGGTGGCTCCATCATGACTGATAATGAAATAAAGTGTATTCTGTTTTGGTATGATCTTAGCGAGCTCATACGCTCATCACACGGCGGGAGGTCGCTAGCTGTCTATGGAATTACCCTAAATCCCTTCAAACACACCGCTACAACTCAATTAACCATCGTAACATTTTGAAATTGTTTTTTAAATGTTTGAACAATCGTGTGACACCACTGTTTTCTGCTCTCACAGTCAGACGTCAGAGCTCTCTGAGATCTTCCACCTGAGCTGCTATCAGTGGGGACTGTAGAGTTCCACAAAGTTTAGAACATAGTCTTTTCCTTTTAAGAGCCCAGACTGTGGAACTCTCTTCCCACTGACCTAAAACTGCAGATGAACGTTGACATCTTTAATAGAGACCTAAAGCAATGGCTTAGGACTGGGCAGAGCTGTTCACACGCAATTGTGAATATGTAAAAATATGTCTTGTTTACACTAGTGTAATTCCTATGTTCCCATTGTATTGCTTACTCACTATTGTGTTCTTTTCTTAAAAAGCCTCCTATGGACAGGTGTTGAAAATTAGCATGTGTGCTATAACACTCAAACAATGCATCTGGTTTTGTCCAATGTATTTGTGTTGTCCATACTAAATAAAAAAATAAAAAAATAAAATAAGATATTTTGTCTTCCCACACCCGGAAAAAAATTAAACTGTAAGAAAGTGTATGTATTGAACCTAACAGTGGTAATGTTTTATTCATTCAATTACAACATAAGCAAGTCTTCCAATTCTCCAGAATTGTAGATTACAGAAAGTGTGTTAGTCTTTAATGTAATATTTCTAATTAGGCAAATGTCATTTTCTACCGACCTCATTAGAGACATGTGAGATGTCTAAAGGTTTACCCATAAATGCAATTGCATGTGTGAAAAGGACAAGTTATGGCCTTTGATGCTGATAGAGAGCTAATTTTTGCAGGAGTCTGTCTGCCTCAACAGGATGCACTGATGGTGTACTCCCAGTGGATGGTGTAGTGCAGCTAAAAGGTGTTGATTCAAAAGGAATCACTCTGACCATTGTTCTCCCAATCACAGCTAATTACTGGTCCGTGACTCAATTAGGTGAATGATTAATGGCTTTTCAGAGAGATGTGGAAAGATTCAATTACAAACAACACACAGCAACAAACTGCTGTTCACCCCATCTCTGCAGATAGTCAAGACTGACCTGAAACAGACCTTGGGCAAATACCATGGAGAGCTTTTCCATTTCATCGACAAAATTACAGAATATTGTAAAAATGTATAGCCTGTATAAAATAGCAATAATGTTTACATTCTCATAGAATAAGTCTGACTGGCGGCAGGCCTTAATATACTTGAAACAAAAATGAACTGACTACATGTCTTCAGAAAGAGCTGATCCAAGACAGTCTGGCATGTTTTATCCAAAGTAACGTTTTGGATTAAACAAATATATCATAAAGCAAACATCTCTGTAGGCCAGATCTCCTGTCTGTGCCTCTCCCTACTAGGCGTCAAACAAAGTGACATGTGAAAGAACACAGGGATGGAGGGTGGGCTTCTGAAGATATCCTCCAACCCATATGGTGGATATATATATATTTTCAGTAAATCTTCACTTCAGGAAATCAAACAAATATATTTTCTACAGACAAACTACTTGAAACTTATTATAATAATTATTGTAATTAAATGTACAATTTTTTTTTTGGTTCAACTATAGAATGTTGGTTCATACTTGAACTACAAAAGCATGATGGCCTTTGTCAAACTTTTTTATACAAACATGACTGTTGTGGCTGCACTGTTGGGAAAGCATTAGCTGGGGGGTAGAATGCACCAGTGTCCTCACCCATATTTGACACTAACATTACCTCGGGGCTGCTTTGTGACAGTTCAAGCTTTGACAACAAGACTGTCAAACCCACTCTGACATATTCCAATAAGTTCTTGCTGACAACTGTCCAAATTCACACCTGAACTTGACAAATGAATAATGTGTGTGGCCTCGGGGATCTTTGCACTGAGTTAGATGGATTGGATAGAATTATGATTGACAGTGTATTACAAATATGACAATAGAAATAGACAAATTAACTTGTTACATCAATCACTTTTCTTTCATATTTAAAACTAATTAAATAATCCACTGTAACAAAAATGTATATTTGTAGAGTATAAAAACAAAGATAGAAACATATTAGGACAAATGTGTCCCTATCTCTCGCACTATATTGTTATTAGTGCCATATAATAGAGTCTTGGTCGGGTGTTTTGAGTAAAAAATACCACAAACATGAAGTCCTTTACTTCTGCAATAACATCATCCTTTTTCTTGGGGTATTAAAGAATTTGCTGAGAAACAGCTCTGCTGAATTTATTTTATAATGCCACTTTTTTAGAGAGCTACTGTTCATATGAGCTGTTAGTGGAATAGAAAAAAATAAACGGCACAATGACAATACAATATAACGTGTGTGCGCTACTTCTTTTCTAATTCCCATTTTTGGATGAGGGATAGTATGCCTTGAAACACCTATTGTCCACAGTATGACTGCAATTTTCTTTTAGAACAATAACCTTTGTACACTGTGTACACAGCAGAACTGTGGTTATTATTGAAGCAAAACCTAAAAGATTATTTTTCTCTACATTGCTTTCCTTTCTCTGCCTGAATCTCAGAAATGGTGACATGGCAGAGCATTGTATATCTTCCCGTATAGTAAACAAAAAAGCTACCAACACTTATAACTGTTACAACCCAGACTTCTTTCCACACAAACAGGAAAAAGATGTACAAATGCTGTGAAAACTAAAAAAAGACAGCTAGGCAATGTGGTAGGACAAAATAACAGGTAATCAGATGGTTTTATGGGGGGGCCAATTGACGCAGGAATACACCCCGGAACACCATCAGTCATAATATTTACCCGTTTCTTGCCCTTGGTTTGTCTTCTTCCTTTTATTTTTACCCTCACATGTCCAGCTGGGAAGCGCTCACTGGTAGTGTGTGTCTCACTGACGAATGGTTCACAGAGCCCTTCCCAAAGCGTAGGAATATCACAGACTGCCTGGAAATTGCTAAAGAAATTACAAAAAAAGTTACTATGATATATGTTTGGTTTATCAGGCATTCTTTCTCACCGCAGATCCCAGAGTTCATGTCAATTCCTGCAAATACAAGTGAAAATCCGCCAACATGTTTTGGAACAAGCCCTGTTTTTTCTGGTGTTTGTCACGCTTCATTCTGACATGCCTGGCTCCCTTTTCACAGATGGCCCAGGCGCCTTTCCTTGCACTAAGAATGCCCTCGTCAGATGACCGCCACATTCTTAAGACAACATTAAGAGTTAAGAATATTGTTGATAAAGTATTGACTTATCTAAAGGAGGTCTCAAAGAACAAGCTTGCATAGTACTAGATATGTACTACTCTAATAGTACTCTAAAATGTTGTCCAACAAAATATCCAGTTCTGGTTTTTCTCTTGATTTCAGCTCTCCCTTCATTTTCCTGTTTGCTAAGGACAACCGTGTATCTGTGCAGACCCTGGTTTGGTCTGATTTATGACTGTTCACATATAGACGGAGAACCAACGGAGAGTCTGCATGTGTTCTTTATTTATAGCCAACACAAATGAAAAGTGAGCTCATCCTTTCCCTCTTGGTTTTACCCTTGTTCCCTACTTTCTCTCACCCCATACAGTACAACTGCCTTTTCATGTCTGTCAGCGAGGCATCTGGAAAGAGTTACGGTCACCACTCGACCACAAGAAAGGCAAGTGTCTGCCCTACAGGGCTGCGCTGATTTGGGGAAGACGTTGCGCATGAGGACCACACTGGGTGTCCAGAAGGAACTGTTGGTGGACAGAGTGTGCTAAATGCTGCTAAGTGTTCTCCTGTGACAGAGCTGGTCTCTGTGCTTCCTGGTAGAATGAAATAACTATTGACGTGTGACAGTTTTTTAACAATAACCTTTTTTTACTTTAGCTTATTCCTGTCATTTACTCCTAACATTCTTTATGCAAAATCATAAATATGTAGATATTTAAATTGACTTGCTAGGATCTAATCTTGTTAATTTAGTATTTGTGATTTAGTAAGCATTCACAAAATACCAAACTTAAAACAAAATATTAAATTATACTTGCACAGAGGGTCAACAAACAATTTAGCATTAAAAGATAACATATGATATGGCATCTTATTATTGTCTTATTATTTTATTATCTTATTATGACTATGCTGTTACTTGAAGGCACACCTAAAAACATAAATCTCAGGCACAACTCTAATAAAAGAATGTTCTTGTTAAGTTTCACTTTAGTTATTTTAGTCTTTCACCTTCTCAGACTTCAAATGCAACACCTTTGACTTGAAGAAGTAGGAAAGACCAATCGTAGCATAGAGCTGCTGGGTTAGCAATCTGCTGTTCCTCTCCTCCGAGCTTTTGGCCCTTGTCTCTCCCTGAGCGTCTGCCATGACGGATCAGATCCTTGTGCGTTACTGAAAGCAAAAGGCAGCTATTAGCAGGAGAGATGCCCTGGCTGCGCCTTGCAGGCGCACCAAGTTGCCTTCAGGCTCTGCTTGACGTCCAATAAAAGTAATCCTCCCTCAACAACAAACACACACACATACACACACACACACAGCAGAATGGATGGTTTAGTGTTTTTTGGCAGACATTGACGGTGGGCTGACAGGAAGGTATGGATTTGACTGTGATGAGGTCATTGTTTACCTGCAGAGGCTGTAATGAAGTGTGCTGCAGGGCAGAATGCTGTGTGGAAGAAGATTGTGAGCAGGATGTCTGGAAATGCTAGTCTAGGGCTCAGAGTTCATAGACATTGTAGGTTTTAGGATTTTAAAGTTTCTCTATGTACATATGTAAATGTTTCATGGGCATCCTGTGAATGATGGTTGTAAAATGTACTTAACACACATTTTGCCTTTTATTGATCTGAATATTTTATCTAAAATAAACAAAAGGTTAGCATTCTAAACATACATAACCATTATTTTTTCCAAAAGTTTCCATCCTTATTTATTAGAATTATATATTTATTTTCCAGAGTGTATATGCTTGTCGGCTGTTTGTGTTTGTAGGAAGACAGATACAGGTATGGGAGCCTGATATCCACGGCCATCACTCACACCAGCAATGTGAGTGTTCGACTTTGTCGAGCCCTTACTTTGAGATAAGGCTTGGGATCCCTTCGGCTGTGCAGTTTGATCAATCTGCAGATTTACAGCCACCACTGCAGTACACTGATGAAGCATAAGAGCAGTAAATTCTCCTTCCACTCACTGGAAACTCCCTGCTCTATCTCTCTCATATGTATTGATGTAACACCCTTGAAATCTTGCCTTTCTAGTTTCAGCTGGAATAACTAGCAAGTACTGTAGCTGATCTTAATCAGGCAAAACTGGTACCTTTTTTATGTTTGTTTTTATATTACTTTTTTTTTCTCCTTGCATTTGATGTACATTTTATTCTTCCCATGAATTTCACAATTTCTTATTTAAATTACTTATTAATATCAGTAGCAATCTGTCACATTATCAATATGACTCTGTCTAGCTTTCAGGGAGTCTTCTTTTAAATTGTATCAGCTTTTCATAATGCTTGATGCTTATCTAAATGTATGGGGTAGCACTACACAAACTTAATGTTGAGTCACACTCCTATTAGTCCCTGCCATATGTCTTAATTAGTTTTTGTACTTTGTGATTGAAAATCTTTCATTTGTTTGTTTTAATATTCTGACCATCACGTCTTTTAACAATTTGGAAAAGTGGCAGGAGTCATTAGAAGTTGACTTTGGCATAATCAATGATCAAATGCAAATGGTTTTTCTGCACTACACCTGACTGAGGCTTAAAATGACACTCCCTTGAGCTGTTACTTGAGACATGATAAAGTCTCCTGAGTCTTAAAGGCATGGGGGTGATGAAGCAAAGCACAAAGCCAGGTTCCCCTTCTCCCGCTGCATTGTGGAAGGATAAAGCAAGCTTAATGGCAACCTGCCTAACCTCCTGACCCTACTTGGCTGTAAGGAAGGAACTTACTGAGGCTCCATTCAAGAATAATAAAAGCACAAATGCTTGGATATCCGACATATGGTTCACATTCCTTCCATCTTTACAAGGCCCTTGTCACAGGTAGACAAAGAGGGACAATTCCTTTGCTTGTATTACAACATCTGACAACTTTTAACCGTTTTCATCAATGTTGTTGCTATTAAAATATAAGTCTGTTGTTGAGGACTAAAGTTTGATGAATGTAGGTTGTCCTTCAGTCAGAAATATTTCAATATCTTTTATAATAAACTAGCACCATTGCTCAGCTCAGCATCAGCCAGCTGTATAACTGTGCCTTCTCTGTACAGTGCTTAGTGGCAAAGTAACTTGCTGAGAAATTCTCAGGAAGTGGGGGTCATTACTCCTCTGACATCTAAAAAGAATTGTATCTCTTATTCTCATCCCACATGCATCTTTGAACCAGTTTCTTACTTGTTGCAGTACCAAACAAATCTTTCTTTGTTATCTTCCCTCATACACTTTTTATTCAATAAGAAATGGTGGGAAATATAAGGTTTCTAGTTATGCTTCTGTATATTTTCTGCTTTAGTTTAATTTAGTGCTAAAGGCTGTGTATGGTAAATAATGTTGGTAAGACATAGTGACGCCATCAAGTGAGAGTTTGTTCTGCAGCTGGTGTCCTATAGGGGGAGCCATGACCTCACATTCTCACTGTCCAGGTGCCATTGCCACTTTTACACTGCTTTCAATGTTGTGCTTCAGAACAAGTTGAAGCTCAACTCTGACCACAGTCCTTGGGAACACATCAGAAATAGAACAGACTTTGATCAAGAGCAATTCCTCTTGCACGCTGATGTGGTATTGGCCAGGTAGGGAGCAGCACACAGTCGGTAATGATGTGTGATTTATACGCTTTTGCGCTGCTCGCCGGGTGTTAGTGGCTGAGTAATACATATCAGTGTCAGTCAATATGAGTGCTGCTCCACAACTACTGAAATATGTGGCATTTTACTGCTGCTGGAGTCATCCAAATGAGGAAATAAAATACAAAGAAACATTGTGGTAGGATAAAAGAAGATCAAAAGTAAGATTTTCATGGTTGGAGTGACCCAGAGATTATAAGTCAGGCCTGCGGAGAGTGCTCTATGGCCTGTGTGACATAAGGTCATATTGGCAGCATGTTGTTGCTTGTACACTCTCATGCAGACTAAGTATTTGGCCTGAGGCGAGGTCTATGGCTGCATGTTTTATGCAAGGATTTTGTATTTTGGTATGTGGTGTGTGAGGTCTGCTGTGTTAAATATTCTTTATTAAACAGTTGTTTCCGATGAGACCACATCCCAAAAAAACATAAAATACATTACCACACTAATTGTCAGACTGATTATAGAATTCTTAAAAATGCAAGTGGCAAGTTTTGTAAGCAGCAATTTACATGCAAGTTAGCATGATAGGTAACACACTTCAACAACTTTAACTGGTGAATGCTTATAATTACTAAATTAGCTAGTGTATGCTAATGGACAATTAACTGACACTGGTCACAACAGTGCAGTACTTTTGTCCTGTTTCGATTGGTTCTGTCCATGGTAAATAAACAGTTGGAACATTGGATGAGAAAGAAGTTACATATCTACCAAACAATACTCATGCAGCCACAATGAATATAATTTTTTGTGTATTTGAGTGGTTCAGACTTTACCATGGAATGGGGCGGCAGTGGCAGTAAAGAATTCATAATTTTTTTTTCTTCCGACTGTTCGCGGCTGAATGGAGCCTATCCCAGCAACTTTGGGCCTTAGGCGGAGTACACCCTGGACAATGGCCAGTTAGTCACAGGGCTGACAGGGGCAGACAACCATTTACTCTCACATTTATTCACTAGGGACACTTTAGATTTGTCAATTGACCTATACATGCATGTCTTTGGACGGTAGGAGGAAGCCTGAGTACCCGGAGAAAACCCACACATGGGAAGGACATGCAGACCGGAGTTGGCCGAGGATGTTCGAGTCGGCCGGGGTTTGAACACACAACCTTCTTGCACCCCTGGCAGTAAAGCAGTCGTCCTATAACTATCGTTGTGTCCTTGGGCAAGACACTTCACACACCTTGCCTCCAGTGTCTGTGGCACTGGTGAACTCCAGCCACAGTCTATCTCAAGCTCGGGTAAAATGGAGAGGGTTGCGCAAGGAAGGGCATCCGGTGTAAAAAACAACCACTGTAGGTTTTAACATTAAAAGGAGTGTTTTAGTCTCTTAGAGCTGGATCTGTTCTGCTGACTGCAGTATAAAACCTAGTGTCAAAACATTTAGTAGGCACTACATTTTTACCATTATTTGTACATAAACACACACAGAATCTTTGTTAACACTACACTGAATTGATTTGGTCTAAGAAAGAGAATCCACGTTATCCACTATCTGGCCCAAATTAAATAGTTGTCTATTTTTAATGGACCCCTACACACTGCCTTGTAAGCAGCAAGTAGGGTAATCTTTTGCCAAGCTTTAACACACTTAAACACCATTCTAATATGTGTTGTCTCGGCTCCTATTACCTTTGATCAGTAATAAATGGGGAGCAGGGGATCTGTTTTTATAAATACAATTCTAATTTCATTGATGAAAAATATAGCTGCCAACTCTATTTTTACAATTCCAATCACATGTCTTTAAACTGATGCACAGTGCGCTTTTGGATTAGTACTTCCAATTGGAGTCTTACTTGAAAAGATTTAAGGTTTTGCACATTGTCCATCTTCTTTGTTCTAAATTTCCATGTGTTTTTCTTTTTCTTTTGTTTCTAAGGTTTCATTTTAGCTCCATATCTTTAACTCTTTGTCTGTTTCTGTTTTATGTGGTGGGCAGGAGACATTGGGCTAACACCCAATTTGCAGGCAGTGTGTTGTAATAGCTTCTGTTTGTGATAATATAGCTTGAAAATGAAAAGCAACTGTGCTGCTTTTGTTGGCAGCGTATAAAATGGAAGCAGACACCGTTTACGTGCATACCTGCAACTGTGTTTGATGAGGTTTGTTTTCAAATGCAACCAAACAGTTTACATATGAAAGTACATCTCTCTATCTAGAGTCTCTTTGTCTTTGGATGGGCTACATTAGGAGTGCAGATTTTTGCCCCATCCTCTTTAATGTTTGCTCCGTCACCACCAGTTGTGCTTTTTATTTTTCACGCCTGCTCTTTCTGTATCACGCCGCCCCCCCCGTCCTCAACCCTCAAACCGCCTCTTACTGATTCCCCTCTCCCCCACTTCATTCTCTATGCTCTCGTCTTGGCCCAATCTGAAGCATTCTGCTGTGAAGGCTGATATTTCAGAAGCCAAGTAACACACAAGTTTATGTTTCAAGCGCCCATGACTGTGACGGACATGTATATAATGTTATCAGGCACTGTCAGACATGCCAGCTCTCGGCTGTTGTTCATTTTAAAAAGCTTTTTAATGTGTCAAGGCACTGTGTCGGAGACCCACTGTGGCTCTTCCCTTTAACATGACTTTCATTTGGCAGGTTTGGGCACATATTGCGCATGAATACAAAACATGTTTACAGTTTATAATGAAGTTATTTAGCAGATGCACTCATCCAGAAGACTTGAAAAACCAGAGCAGCGTAGGAGCTTGTCAGTGTCGTGACACAGCAGGCTTTAAAATAACCTAGAAGATATAAATATGAATGTAATTTTGGTTTAATATGGCACTTTTAAACTGTAAATGCAGAGAAGGGCCAAATTAGGTGAGCACATAAACATGGTGCATAGTGAGGCACCACAAATTAACAACGTTCTTTGTTTTAAAGTCTAAATCCATAAGGGCTAGAAGCCTGCCTCTATCTGATAATGAGCCCCGTCAGACTTGTGCCCCCTTTCTTCTCTGCACACCATTCGGAAAATCTCTTTCCTTTGAGTATACAACCAATCACTGGCTCCTGAGCCCTTTACCCACACTATCATCTTCCTCCCACCCAAAGAGACACAGAGGCTGGCTTTAAAAAGGCTAACATTTCAAGTCCAAATGTCTCATCATTTAACTTCTCCAGTAACTCTCTCTCGAATGTTTACAAAAGTCTGGAATGTAACATTAAACATGTGATCACATCAGAGTTTGACAAACCTTAATAAATCAACATGACAAAGAATAACAGTAGAGCAAATAAGTGGCTATTTTATTAGCTAACTGGAAAATCTACATAGTTTTTTCTTCACAACCACTGGTTGCATAAATATGTATAGAGAAGCAGTTTGTAGTTACACACACGGCTATTGACTATAGCATTCAGTAAAAAGAGGTAACAGCAGCACACTTACTACAGATGTTGGACTGACAGAATTTTGATCCCTTACAGATCTTTCTCAGGTCCTCAAGAAGCGTTACCTCTTTTTTTCTCTATTCATAAAGCTGTGTAAACATCCAAATGTTATTAAAATTAAACTAAATCAACCGAAAAAAAAAAGGTTTGTAACCTAGCCACAGTTCAAATGATTCACTGTGTACAAATTTCCCCAAGTAAAGGGCACAAAATGAACCCTCAAATGTTACATATGTGTTTAAAATGTAAATCAGTGGAAGAGACTTTTACTCACTGTGTTTAGTCATGGGTTAAATTCAATCTTATTGGACGGACGTTTTGGAAGACATGAGAAGGATACTTGGTGTAACACTGAATCTGGACCCTGTGTCTCTGCGTTTGGGCTGCAGGGACAGTAATGTTGGTTCAAGCTCCAGGAGACTTTATACCATTCTCATGTACACTGCACAAAAAAATATCTTTCTGTCCTGGATCAGTGACAGACCCCCCACTACAGGCAACTGGCACAGACTGGTCCTGGAGCTGCTACCGATGGATGACCTCCACCTTGCGCTTTAGGAGGGGAAGGCTCCTGGAGGTTGGGCCCCTTACCTCCGCTTCATTGGGGTGGATATAGCCTTGGTGCAAAGGACCGCAGTAGTGGACTAGTGTTTTTCTTTTCCTTTTTTTATTATTTTCTTTTATTCTTCTGGACAGTGCTGGGCTGTCTGTTTGTTCATTTGTTTGTTTTATTTGTAGTAATGCAATGAAAAGTGAAATTTCCAAAGTTATCAAAAATATATGAAAAGATGAATTACCGGTACTCAAATTTAGGAGGAAACACCCTCCATCGACATTGTTACTGTGTTCTGTGATTCAAGGGCAACATGGTGTGTGTGTTTTTTTACTGGTGGACATCCAAGCAGCTCTTCAAAATTAAACTGTGGAAAAGCCCCACAGTCAACATTGGCTTAGCTACTGCTATTGGCAAATCAGGTTGCATGTACAGAAGTCACCTTGACAGTTTCCACATCAGTGCTCTCTCATTATTTGACAACAGTATCATTGAAATAGATGTCAAGTGTTAAGCAAGTTAAAGGACATTTCAGAGTCCAGAACAGGGCATGATAATGTTCCCACATGTGTTTATGAAGGCAGCATTATCATTGAAGAAAGTGTTGTTTACTGTACACACAATTTTTTTGCTCTGCTATGATAGCCCATATGTATTTCCATGCAAGAATAAACAACAATATTGTTTTTTATACAAAGCGTTTAAGTCACCTTTCCATCCCTAACCCAATACACAGAGCGTGTCTGCACAATACAAGATTAGTGATTTACCTGCATTACCACAAAGCAATGCACATGTGGAGCTGACAGATAGAGTAACTCCTGCCAATAGGATTTTCCATCATAATATGCACTTTCTTCCTCATTGTATCATATTAAGTAGGTCTGAGCAGACATAACAATCTCTGACAGCATGTGTGATGAATGGTGCTCTAGTCACAATCTTAAGTTCCACTGTTTACAATTCTTTACAAGCAATTTTGTTGCATAAATCTTAATCTGTATATATGAACTGTCAAAAGACACCACATTTATTGATGCCCTCTTCTCAAATCCCTCGTATGTTAGATTTTTGCTGACAATGTGCATCTTGTGGATCATAGGCTTGTAAAACCTTTGCAAGATTAATATTTTTTTCCTAGAACTTACATTTACTTACTTACATTTACCCACTAAAACACTTAGACCATAAATACACCAGCTTCTAAACATAATTCATTTGTGCATGATGACTCTATTTATGGGCCTTACACTTTGTTATAATGTATTTATGAATACCAGTTTGTGTTTTGTACACCTTAGTATATTTTCTTTTCTTGAGATGATGCCATTGTCCAGTGTTTCACGCACAAATATGGCCCATGCTCTCACCGTAATAGCATTGAGTTCCCATAGACTCCTGTTGGACTGTGGAGGTCTATTGATTTCATTAAGAAGACGTGTGGAGCACATTACAGAATGATGACTGCTTCATGTGAGGTCAACAAGAAATCAATATGAAATTATATTACAGCTTCGACTGGTTGGGGTGAGGCCAGCTAGCACAAACTGCTGCCAACGTTTACTGAAAAACAAGTCGAGGGTTTCCCTGCAGGAATGTCCCAAGGTAATCCAACATGGTGAAGGTAGAACCAAAGCAAGGGCAAACTTGTAAAGTTGTTTGTCAGAATAACACTAAATAACAGTTTTTATTTTTTTATTATTCTGCAGTAATACCTTTGGCTAAAGAAATACCAGACATGCATTTTCTAGTTCAAGCACACAAAGACTACAGCAACACCGTTGACATGAAGGGTTCATGTAAGCCTTGGGTTTTCCCATGTCATTGTAAAAACGGACTAGGCTGAACTCCTTCTGCTGGAATGTGGCTGATAATTACTGCCAATGACAGATGAGCTTAGACATAATAATGAGGTTAAAACAAGTAACATACAGCTTCTAACATGACCTGGAAAAGATAAAACAGTCCATTTATCCATCCATTTGTCCAAACAGTCCATCTTCACCGCACAGCTTTACCCTTCATAAGAAATATAACTTTTCTCTGTTACTCTCATGTGCCGGGGAAACCCTAATCATTAACATCATCACCTCACAACTTTTAATACTTGTCCTTAGGAGACACTTGAAATAGAATGACTGACCTCCTAAAATGTATTTTGTACTTGCATTCTGCTCATATTCAGTAGACTCTTTTCTACACCATTTCATTAAACACTACTGTATAATTTATTGATGTCCTACATTCTATATGTTACACTCTAACAGATCTTTCTTTTACTGCACTTTGCCATACTTTTAGACTATATGAATAATACAGGAGTGTTGCTTGATCAGAGCTGGTGGAGAATCAACACAATGCAATGAAAAGGCGAATGCCAGGGCACAGTGCATGCCAGTGGGACACAATGCTCTGCAGCATGGGGCATCTTAATGGGAACATTTTGTTTTCAGAATCTTCCAGTGTCTCAGAATGTTGAATTGTATAAGTTAAAAATATCACCATATGATTTATGTGAAAAAAAAACCATTACAATCTCAAGATATGTAGGGTAACAACCTTGATGCAAACTCCCGTTTCATTTGGTTTATGTCCAATCCACCTTTTAAATCTGCCTAGTGCCATGAATCTGCTCCAGATGAATCTCACTACTTTAATCTCACTGCATTAAACAAGGACTAAATGTGCCATTGCAAGTATTTTGTAGAATGTATTTGTATTATGGTAGTTCTGCAATATGCATTTATGCAAATAGGACGTGGCACACTAAGGCTAAATAAGATTTATCAAAGCTGATGCTGTGACCGCAGGAGGCACTTTTTGGAGGGCTTGTAAGGATCCGAATACATGTCAAGAAAAGCCTTCCCCTTTTGTCAGATATTTATACCTGCTTATCAAAACTATGACATCTCCTACCTTTGTCACTTGCTGTGAAAAGACCTTGAATGCAGATGATTAATTACAGTGCGCATTAATTTGAAATTAATTACAGTCTGGAGTAGGGGGCTATTAAGTTATATGATTCGTGTTCTTGAAGCAGCTCAACTGAAACAGCTTGTGTAGTGAATATACAAAACTAATCATGCCATTGTGTGTGATGGATATGTTGTATTTGCAGAGAACAATTGGCACACTTGTAGACTTTTCCTTTCATGGAGTTTTCTTGTGATGAGAATTCAGGGTAAATGTAAAGACAGAGCAGTGGATTGAGTGGGGATGGCAGTGAAAGGGAGCGTAAGCCATGCAGTCCCAGCCAGTATAAGGGAAAAAGAGGGAAGTGAGTGACAAGGTAATTGGTGGGATCCTTGTGGACCTCAGGCTCTGGTTGTGATGTAAAGGCCAGACTCTGGGATAGTATGCCGGCTAATCCACCTTTGTCCTCCTTCCACTGCAGGACGGCCTCCTTAGGGACCAAAGGGAAGGACAAGTTTGAGTGCAGCAATCTGATTATCCCAGGCCTGGTCTCACAAAGCTACTCAGACTTTTTAGCATCTTTGGTTTATTGAGAATAAAGAAATAATGTCTCAGCAAGGTTTGAGTTAAATATGTTATACCGGAAATGGCAATTAACAGTATGGCATCTATATATTAGTGTTATAAGATTTTAACTTTACAAATTTTAAGCTAACCATTTCATGTAAAGGCACCTCTCCAGTAAAAAGTGAGCTAAAAAACTCTTTGGCAACCTTCTGCACATACTACAAACACATTTTGCAAACAACAGGCTGCAACAGTGGACATTAGCAGATACAGTTGTGCCTATAGGTTTATATAGGTCTGAGTTATGGGTAAAGCAAAATGATTGTCAAAGGATCTGTGGGAAAAGATAATTGAAATGAATAAAACAGGAGCTACAAAGGCACAGGAAACTTCAAAATTGATGGCAAGATGAATGCAGAATTTGAGAAAATAAAGAGCCTCATCCTAAACTACCACAAAAGACTTCAAGCTGCCATTGATGTTAAAGGTGGCTATACACGGTATTAAGAACTGGGGTATTAAACTTTTGATCAATTAAATAATGCATTGTACTTATTTAGGGCTTTTCAAGATACCCAAAGACACTTTTACTCCACAGTCACACACTGGTGGTGATAAGCTACATCTGTAACTACAGCTGCCCTGGTGCAGACTGACAGAGACGTGGCAGCCATTTTGCACCTACAGACTCTCCAAGCATCACCAAACATTTTCACACCAGTCACAGCTGCAACACCACTGGGGGGGAATTGAACCACCAACCTTCCAATTATAGGATGACCGCTCTACCACTGAGCCATGCGCCCGAATGGTCAGGGTCATATGGGTAGTTTCTGTTGTCATTATGATTTAAAAAGAGTTAACACAATTGTTTGACGATACATGGCTTCACCCAACCACTATGAGTGAAAAAACGTTTTTATGTTATCATTCATATTCTCTGAAAAATGGCCAAAAAAATACAAATTCTGTTTTTTTACTTATGAGCACAACTGTATTCCAGCACTAAAAAGTAATAATACTGCACTAGCAGCTTTTGGAGGGCTCATGTCCAGGATAGTTAAACAATGTTGTTTGAATAAATCCAAATAAAAGATTGTTGGCATTAGAAGTAACATTTAAAACCTTGTGGCTGAGCCTTATACTGAGACATAAAGCAAAATTATTCTCAATCCGCTGTAAAAAGAAAAAATAGAAACATTGCAACAAAAACTAGCAAGTCATTCATCACAATTTAGTTACTTAGCCCCATAATCTACACCTGGGTGCCCAGCTTGCCATTAATTTGGGGCTGTTCACCAATATGAGTAGTGAGACACTCCATAATATCCAGCATGACACATTGGCTTCCCACTTCAGAGATTACACATTCATATTTCTGTTTGAGATGTTGAATTTATAGTTTTGGAGCCCGATGATTCTCTACAAAAATGGAGGGATGTTTTGGAGGGTGTGATGTGAATTTAAACACCGACTGTAATAGAAAATTAACTCTTCAGAGGGCGATTTTAATTTCGAGTCCAAGAAAGCAAATGTAATTGGCTCAAACTTATCCTATAAAAAATATGTTTTGGTTTTATTACCACAAAAGAAGGCATTCTATAAAGACTATATCTTTTTTACTGGATTGGAATTGCATGTGCTAAGATCGGGTCTAAGGAAAAGTCTAATGGAGAAGAATAAAATGTGTACATGTATTGTTCTGGGAAAATTGGTTAAATTCATTTAATTTAATTATTTAAAAACATATATATATATATATATATATATATATATATATATATATATATATATAAAATAGTTAGAACATAGTTTTTTATCCCCATCAGTTCAATCCAATTTGTTTGGTTTATTTTTCTTTGAAAGTCCCATTGGCCTCTGAAGCAGAAGAAGAACTAATAGTGTCATTAAGTTTGTTTAGTTAAGTTTCATTAAGTTGAGCATCCTGGACTGTAGTGTCAAAAAATCTTATTGAAATATGTGGTCTTATCTGTCGCACATTAGAAGGCCACTCTGAGTATTAGCAACACAGATATACTAATTGCATCCTTTGACTGTTATGTTATGGTATCCCTGCAATTAGACAAACATTGTGTAACATTTTCAAACATTTGCAGAACTTGCAGTTTCTCTGTGGCAGACCTGGCAAGGGGCTAATGGCCATATTTCATGTCAAAGACCCATCCAAATAACTTTACATTTTAAGGTAAATAACAGGGGACCATAAAGGATGTACTTCGCCTCACACCCAAGTAGCTCAGATAGATCCATAACAATGAATAGAGCACTGTGGTACATGCCTTCTTTATCTGGAGACTTTATTATATATTTTGTTATTTAAAGTCCAGGTAGAGATGGCATAATTGAATTCACCAGATTCATATGCCCATTTTTACCTAATGTATACATAGGCAAGCTGTTCTGTACCTCCTTATAACAAATTCCAGTGCGTAATTGAAATGGCTGAGTGGGCCATACCATTGAGTGTGGGAAGCAAAAAGAATAATTTTGGATTCACAGACTCTGTTCAAAGTGATGACTCAGGTGCCTTGACTAATAGAATTTATTTGGCAGTCAAGTGATTAGACAGCGTTATTAGTAAATCATACTGACTCTTTTATTGTTTGTAATGATTTGCCAATTAACTCTGGAAATGTCTGCATTTTAATTAGTCCTCAACGCTGCACTTTACTGGCTCTAATCAGACGAGTACATTCTTGGACCAAGTGTTTTGAGTGAATTTGTTGGTAAATAGTCAGTAAAAGGAAACAGCGTAGACTCATTCCTCCAGGCAAGATTCTTCTTAACTGATAAATAACAGTCTCTTTATTCTTTATAAGGCAAATTGCTTGAGGTAATGGCTATTCAATTTGGAGGAAAAGCAGTGAGGAATGTGACTGCTACATTTTAAAGAGAGCAAACGAGTGCAAGTGATAGAAGGAGGAGGAGGAGGCATCTGTGGCGGACGAGTGTTGACGTGCTACGGAGCAGAGAGGATGCATAGAAGCACTGGGCTATTTCCAGCTGCTCGTTGAGATTAGATGAACAAGGAGGTCTCTTGCATATCTTCCATAGAGACCCACTAGGCCTCCCACACAGTGCAATGCAGTTTACCACAGCATAATAAGCATTTTTAAGATGGCAAGTGGACTATTATAA
Organism: Perccottus glenii; assembly: GCA_024416835.2. Taxonomy (NCBI): domain Eukaryota; kingdom Metazoa; phylum Chordata; class Actinopteri; order Gobiiformes; family Odontobutidae; genus Perccottus; species Perccottus glenii. The sequence continues at coordinate 19,512,014 of CM044559.2, read as the reverse complement.
AGTACTATTTTTATATCCTTTTGAGACCAGTCACAGTTCAACTCCCCGGCCCGACATGGCCTTTCTGTGTGGAAATGTTTTCCCTGTGCATGGGTGGGTATCTTCCGGGTACTCTGGCTGAGCGCCCCCTGGTGGCGGCTGCCAACTATAAATTTCCGCACGGGGATAATAAGTAGAATTAAATGTATTATGTTGTCAAGTAAAACTAAAAAGGAGGTTTTAGGAAATTAGTAAAAGGTAATTATTACAACCTTCAACAGATTTCATATTGGACCGCAATCACGCACAAGAGTAGTTTCTGTAATAATACACTCAAAGCCACTCACTTTCAACACAATGCATTACAGCTCAATCCCTGTGCATTGTGTTGCCTGTTAACCCAGTAGGCTAACCAACGCTGCAGGTACACTTTGAAAGATGGATTAAACCACAATTGTTGAGGCAGAGTGATACACAGCCTGAGGTTATGTATTCAGCAGCCGCCTACCTCCCACAGTCTGAGGGCAGCTAACAGCAGCTCTCATCCAATGACTTTTTCCTCTGTAGGCCCTAACAGCACTGTGTCGTCAACCTTATTTTCAACATTTGTGTAGAAAGTGCACTGTGTTTGATGTGTATCCCCCTGAGTAAAAGTATAATTAGAAGAAAACTGTGCAATGTAATCTTGACATAAATAAAGTATATAAGTATAAGTATATAAGTATAAGTATAATATAAGTATAGTATAATGTAAGTATAAGTATAATAGTATAAGTATAAGAATATTTTATGCCCCCAAGACAATGATACACAATTTGATATACTATTCTGCCCAAATTTAAAAGATTAATTTTAATTGGCTTAGTATGACACTAAATAAAATATTTAAGAAAGGTAGTTACTATATATTTTAAATCTACTTTACTTGAGTTGAGACATGCCCAAATATATGAAAAAAAAAGAAGTTAAGTTAGAATCAATGTTTGCGCTTATGTAAAGTTTGCTTTTTGCAGGAGGACAAGATTTCTTTCTTTTCTTTTCCTTGTCAAAGATGAAAACCATTTTTTGTCTTGTTAAAAGATGGAGATGATTAGCAGATGTTTGCTCCCTTAAACACACCACTTTGTATGAAACATTAATTCCCTGTCATTTAGTTACACCACAGATGGTGTTGTCTGCCACAGAGATGGCACACACACGTGTCCATGTACATGAAATAATCTGTGTGTGTGCGTGTGTGTGCGTGTGTGTGTGTGTGTGTGTGTGAGTGTGTGGGTGTGTGTGCATGTGTTTGTGTATGTTGCTTATGGGTGACTGAATAAATGCAGTGTGGATGTTCAAAGTGCACGACTACATGTGAGAAGGTCAGCTGCAGGGCAAGCGTGTGATTGTAGCGGTTTGAGGCTGCATCTGTGTGTTTACATGGGCTTGTGCAGTTTAACAGGAGGCGTGCTGTTACTCTGTCAAACATCCTCATGTCCTCCCTCCTCATGTCTGTTTGTATGTGTTTCATATACACAAGGTCAATGGGACTACTGTTGCATCAGTCTTCGGTGATTTGTAAAATAAATACACAGAGGAGCGTAACTTAAAATACTGTAAAGAAATGTGAATATGTATAAACAGAAGTAAATACTCCACAAAGGAAAGAAAGGTCCCATCACTCATTACTTTGAAAAGTAATTATTTTAAGCCTTGGGATTATGTGATGGATATTGTTTTTATTAGCCTCAAGGAAAATAAACTTCCACCAGACAAATAGGAAAAAAAGCGTCTCTACCACAAGTTTACAAATCAATCATTAAATAAACAGCAAACTTTGTACAGCCACAGTATTTCAACTTACCATGCACTTCTCCTCACTGTAACTGGTTTAAATATATACGTATTTATATATAAAAATAGATACATCAAATACATCAATAGCTATTTTATTTTTGACCCTGCTCCAACTTCAACGTTGTCACAATGGTTGAAATCTACCTGCACTCATAAAATCAATCAAGCATCAATCAAACATAGGTATTATAATGAATTTTGGTATGTATAATGTTACTGCATTTTTGACTCAAAGAGTAACACAATCGATTGAGGAGGGGCTACAATGACAATGGGACATACTGTGTGGAACTGAGTACAAGGGACCCAAGATGACAAGCATTAGTGACCCGAACTCTAGACACAAAGAAAAGGTAGCTAGACAGTGCATTCCCAGGAAAAGGGGGAGATTAACATTCCAAGGATGCTGATTGAAGAGTGGGACTAACTTATACCATTTATTTTTTAATGAATTTATCTAAGTTCTTAGAGTTGGATACGTATGTAATTATTGTAATGTCATTTATTATGATTTATTAAATGTGTAGTCCTCTGCAGCTGTTTCATTTATTGTATATCTTCCTCCTTATCCCAACTGGTCCCATGAAAACCTGTAATAGTTTTGAGTTGGCAAAGGGGATGAGTGTATATGTATGTGTGCTTGGTTAAAGCTGTCACAAAATGAAATATGGCCGCTTAAAAGGAAAGTGTTGTGACATGAAATCCCACACTGAGTAAGCTACAATGTGTTTTTGTGTGTGGACCGGTATGTGTGTGTCTAATGACATAGGACGATCACTGTCTGTCTGTTTGCCCTCCCACCATTTCCTATGAATTCATCTGGGCTCCTGGGACAAAGGGGCCCTTCAGTGGTCTATCTGTTGCATGGCTAGTGGAGCAGCACACAGAGCAGCCGGCCCTTTGTCTGTGTCAGTTTATGGGAGAGAAGAAACAGGCTGCCAAAGTTTAAGCATAGAGAGATATATGGCCTGTAGTTGCATGTAATATAGGAAAGGATATTTGTATGCACTTGGGACCTACATTCATGTGGTGTGTATTTATTTAAATGTAAATCTTTAAACAGTAAGACATGTAGGTTAGTCTTTAGAGCTTGAAACCATTTGACATTGATCGGAAACCTGTGTATGAATATTGATATATTTTATATAGAGCAGAGATATTGATGTCTTCTACTCAGTGTTTGTGGTTGTTGCTTTAATTTGATAGAAAGTAGGGTGTCCTTGGAATTACATAGTCAACAAAATTTACATCTAACACAATTCATAGAAGGCTATTTACACCAAACGCTGCTGAGGTGCGTCTATGCAGCATTTTAAAACAATGGGTTGCTGGTCTACTTTTTACAAACTAGATGGGACGAACAGGAAACAGACACTGAAAACAAATTTTACATCTGGTGAATTCTCCCCCCAAAAATACAAAAAAATAAGCATGTAGTCACTACAAATATGGGAACAATGTAGAAGATGGGGTCTTTTTAAGTATGACATGAAATAATGCTGTATTAAGCTAAAAGAAACACTTATCTAACTCTACTTCTATAGTCACTACATAAAGTGCCCGCTTTCACAAGCTTTCACTTTTTTTCACAGTCAGTCGTAAAGGTTTCAATGTTTATATAAATAATTATATTTATGGGCTAATATGTGATTTTTATAGTATATTTAATCACTTCTTATTACTTTTTCAACAGAAAAATACATGAAAATTGCAGGTCATTGGGATGCGGTGGTTCACAGTGTAAATTAATGTCGTTGACAAGACAGTGCTGAGTCACTCACACGTTCAGGGTTAGTGTGTGTTAAATGTAATGCATAATATCACAGTGCATGTGTATCCCTTTCATTACTGAACTGCCATCGTTGCCATACCGTTGGTTTATTGCAGTAAATCTTCATGACTGTGTGTGCGTCTGTCTAGTATCTAGTCTGTGTGTGGGTGTTGAGATGACACAGGCTGTCAGACTGTAAAGCACTGTGTGAGGAGTCTGGGGAGGCGTGGGGCTGTTCTCAGATGCTTCCCTCCATGACCTCGGACCGTCATAAATCTCCTAATTCCCTCATTCCAGTGTCAAACGGAACAGCGCTCTCATGTGTTGGAAATTCCCCCAAGTGCTCGAGTACAAATTCTACAGTAGCAGTTGGTACATACTGACAGGCACATTAGGTAATCTGTGACCTTTACTGGCCTCCATGGGCAATAGTGGGTCTCAATGCAGCCTAATTAAACGTAGCCGTCTCATGTATTTACAGTAGAGTAAAGAATATGGAAGTTGCTAAGACAGTGTGAAGAAAGATTCAGAACATTTCTACATTGTTACTTCTCTGTGGCAATTATCTCAGCAGTGGTGGCACGGTGGTGCAGTCGCCTCAAAGCAAGAAGGTCCACGGTTGAGCAGGGCCTTTCTGAGGGAAGTTTGCATGTTCTCCCTGTGCTTGGGTGGGTTTCCTCCAGGTACTCTGGTTTTCCCTACCAGCATCAAAAACGTGCTGGGCTGTGGCTGCAGACAAGGAATCTTCGCACAGGGATAATGAAGAGATCATTTAAAAAAAATGAAATACAATCTGAGGATTGGATTTAAGGACCTTCTCTTGTATTACTGCAACACTTTCTGAACACAACTCACAGAATTTTGACTTTTTCATTCATTTCAACTTTATTCCAGACACATGGACCTCCAAGAAAGAATACAAAAATAGAAAGACAGAACAACATGCAGTAGTTACGACCAAGTAGTTTTTATGCTCCATTTTGTTAACTTTGGTCTTTGGTTTTATTGTCCTGCATTTTATGTTTTTTTCTCTTTTTGTCCAAATCTCACTTGGCTATTGACAAAAGTATATACACTACAACATCTAACAAAGACAAAATCTAGGATTGTGTATTTCCAAATGTAAATCAACAATGTATTTTGTGATAGAATCATCCAAATTTTACATTTTTAGTGAGTTTGCCATTTTTAAACATTAGGCTGACAACATGCCAGCTTAGGTATGTTTTCAGAGATACACCTGGGTCAACAGCAGCAGCCCGCCCATTCCAACTTAGCACTGAACATGTTCACACCAGCAAAACTTTGTGCTCTCTTAAGCTTCTTTTGGGTAGGTGCACTTGGGCCATATGAGGGCAATTATTTCCTGAGATCACAGCCAAGGAAATGCCAAAATGATGACCGGGCATATAACATAATACTGAAAAGTACTTAATTATCCGTTAACAGATTCACCAAATTAGGACATTGAGGAGTATATATAATACATTCAGTAACAACTAATTAAAATCCTGAAACTCAGTGTGCGTTTGCAAAAAAAAAGTAAAACAAAGAGGCAGGAAATTAACCAAAAATAGGAGATGAAGGCCACTAAATTGAGAATGACATCCCAGGTATAACACATTACAAGAAGATTTGCTGCTTTAATATAAACTCAATTAATTTCAGGGAAAAAAGAACAACACTTTGCAACATATGGCCTTAATGGTCCAGCTTAGAAAGCCATATACCTGTTAACAGTGATCCCTATCACCGCTCTACATATGCTTTATTTGGTCTATTTGATCAGAAATATTTCATCTGATGGCCCCTTGAGATCCTAGCAGCCAAGGAGCTCACTTCCTCTTCTGCGTCTGCTGCATTTATTAGGCCGATTCATGGGGACCTGTGTGGTGATTTACCACTCACTTCACCTTGAAAGCTTTTTTATTGTTGTAATGTTAACCCCGTAAGAACATACTAAATCCCAGTGTGGGCGTATAATACATACAGGAGCTTTGCCTGTAAAAGTGAATCCTGTGGTTTTTAATATGTGCACACATTTGAAGGATGGCAGACAAAGACATTTAAACCTACTAAGAAAACCTCATACAAAGGTACCTTCACCTCCCAGATGCCCAGAAGTAAAGATAGCATGACTTGAAGGTTTAACGGATTAAAATAAAAGCCTAATAAACATTTTGCATCACTCTGGGTGGATTAACTCTTTCGTCTTACATAAAAGGCAAACACCAGCAGGCTACCACCTATACTGAGTAAATGCAAGTGAATATAGCAAGCACACTCGCTCTAATACAATTAGACGCTGGAACATGGTTATTAAAAAAAAGTGACGTTTACTTCTACTGAGCTTCAGCGTACTGTGACGTGTTAGGAAGGCTATAGAGGGAGGGAATGCCAGGAGTCAAGAAGAAAAGAGCCAAGTTGTCTCAGACCTGACAGACTGAAGCATTTTTTTCAAAAAGTCATGCTCTTGACAGCCTTTACTTCCTGAGGCCCACCACTGCCCAGGTAGTGGCTACTATAGCAATGCCAGAGAAAGACATTTCTTTGGTTGAACAGGCGCCAAGGGTGAATAATTTTGACAAAGAAGTTCCCAGTGTGGAATTTAAAGAGCCACTGAATCGAAGAAGGGATTGGGTATGAAGGAGTACAGTGCTGGGTGGGGGTGGCAGAGTATATGGAGCAAGCTCTTCAGGGCGCCTGTCTCCTTAAAGCAGCTGATCCCACTGAGTTTAATCCTCCACATCACGTAAGTTAAATTCTACCGCTGCCAACACTGTCTCCCCAAAACGGCCCGTGGATGTGAGCACTATTATCCTATAGGAGAAATGGTTACTAGGACATCAAGGAATTCCTGCTTCTGTGCCCTGAATTGGGTACAGGTCAAAACAAAAACTTCAATCATCTAAACTGCCTCTGGCTTTTACCCATGAACCATAGTGGTTACTTGCAAGATTTCCCATCAAAGCCACAAAGATTAACGATCAAGTTAATAAATAAACATGGACAAACAGTAGCCTGTTTTACAGCTCCACTCCCACACAGGTGCACTCACACATACTCCAGGTGCACTGCTGTCATCTGAACTCAGCAGAGCAGCGATGGTAATCCATGACATGTCAAAATATCTATCGCTGTGGGCTTATCCAGGAAACAAATCTGCTGCAAATGTTCTTCACTGCTCACAATGCATGAAGATTTTTAAGGCTAAAAACGTAATTAATCATGGGAATTAAAATTATGTTTTGTTTAAATAGAACAATTGTTACCAAAGTTACAGGCCGAGCAATGGCTCAAGCACATTTACCAAAGCAAGAATGTCATATTTGTTTAAACAGCCCTATACTACCTTTGTCATCAATAATTTTAATGGATCTAATTAACAAAAAGATGAGCATGGTTGTCAGTATAATTTTTTAAACATACATTTCTTCTTCTTTAGCTGTTTTTTTCCTTTGGACAGGGGCAGTTGCTAGACAGAAAACGGGGATCCCTCTGTACTGTATGTGTGGTATGCGCTCTACCAGGTTGTCAGTATAAATATACATTCCAAAAGTGAGTTTATTCTCCCTTTTTCTTATGAATAATAGACTTAACCTACTGCATTTAGTTTGCAGTAACCCTTCTTGTGTTCAAGTGCTCCTGTCAAGCATAAGAAATGTCACATCACTCAAATTGTGGGAGACTTTTCTGCTTTTCAGAAGAATCATAAGACACTTGAATACAAATTCTTCTTGAGTAAAGTTTACAATAAAGGACAAACACTGCCCATACTAAAAAAAAAACATGATATTTTCTTGATGGCTTGTGGCAGGAGGTATTTTATCATGCACACTCTTTTGGTCAGATGATGTTATAGAGTTATTACTGCCTACATAGGAGACTGGGAATAGATAGTTCTTGTGCCTATCAAGAATAATGGCTTTCCATCTTAGATCATCATGCATGTTCATTTTGAACACTGATGGATTACGTGACTCAGTCATTCTGTCATTCTAGCAAGCCTGAATGCGTAGAACTTAGGATCTTGACGGCCATTTATAATTCACCTTGAAATGAAAGCAATGACAGAGAGGTAGTGGTACACCTTGTTGATATTAGCACCCATTGTCGCACGTGGCTTAATGGCTACTCGAACAGGATATTGACCCAAGCAAAGCACGCCTGCCTGGCTTTATGATTCTTATCAGAATGAATGAAGCTGTGGGTTCCACTGAGAGCGATACTTCAGCCAACCATTCATAGTAATTTATCACTCAGGCGGGAAGTGCGATTCCTATATCCATTAAGCGAAGATAGATTCACAGTTCCCTTGTGGCCATTTAAGTGTGCAAGAATGTCCAGAGGAGGTCAACTCTCCCTGAAATAGCCTTGAACCTACCTTGGAAATCTCAATACAATCATTTCAAAAGACTTGTGACACCTTGTTTAAGGTAAAGTTCTGGGTATATTGTGTGCAAGATGCCTCTTTATAATAAAAGTTTAAACCACTTTGGAAGATTCTTTAATTAAAAGTAATGACATTTCTCCATAAGTGCAGGCGAGAATCCAATTTACAAGATAAAATAAAAAATTTACCTTTGGACATTTTTTATCGCCACAAGGGCTGATATTTCCAACAAACTGAAGAATGCAATACACAACAGAGTATGATAAACTCACAAAAAAATCATGTTTTGCAAAGAATTTAATAATCTTTTATGGGTAAAAATGTCTCTTAACTGACTGAATTTTTATTTTAATGTAATGAAAACTGTTATGTTGTGTACATCAGGTTTCAGAACTGACTTTTCTGTCAGTCTATTATCAGGACAGAAACAAATATTATGGTCTTATTACACTTTGGAGTAAAATTGTCTGTCTCGTTATTTATTAACATTAGCCTAGTTATTTTGTAGTTTTTTTTGGTGTGTGTGTCCCGCTGAGAGATCAAAAACCCTGTGATGTGACATATATTTCAGTGTGGGGGTGGAGGCCGTCACAGAATAATCAGCTTAAAAAAAAGAATGCTTATAACAAAAGGAAGAAGAGCAGCCAGAGCAGTGATGTGCATGTTCATCTTTGATGTTAGCATCTATCAGAATGCAGAGGAATGGATTTAGGTCACACTGAGTGATTTAGCCATTTGGAGAATCCTGTCTGGCATTTTATTTCTGCTCTTAACCAAAGATAGTTTTCTTTTGAAGGGAACTTAGCGTATGCGGGGTATTTTGGCTGCATGTGTCATGGCTAGTGCAGAGTTTTTAAAGATGGCTACAGGCTTCTTGAAAAGAAATCAAATGTATAGATAAGAGCTTTTAGAAGTCTGTTTGGAACAGCTCTGCTGCAATTCTCCACCTCACCCTCTGCAACTCCTTGCCTTTGTAGAATCTTGGATGCAGTACCAATGTGTGTGTATGTGGGTGTTTCTGTGTGTTTAACAGCCATTTTCTCAGTCTCTGAGTCTTTGTTGGTGTGGCAAGATTTCAGCAGGAAGCCTTCACTCCAATTTGCCATCGTTTGTCATCACTTGCCCTGGTGACACAGACACATACTCACAAATACACAACTGTTGTCATCCCTGACCTTGTGTCTGCAGCTTTGGCCTTTCATGTCCTCTACTGAGCAACGTGGTGCCATCTGTGTTGGCGTTTAGTCACTGTACAAGAATTCAAATATTCTACACAAGGTAAATATTTATGCTGTCTTTTAGAACCACAGCGCCATGTTTCTTTCAAATGTGATAGTATTTTGAACAAAAAAACCCAGAAAATGTGGCACTTATCAGCCGTTCTGTGTTTACAGACCATCTGGGTGGATTCTGTTTCTGCTTCAGATAATGTGCAGATGAGTTGTGAAAATAGCCGTAAGTTTTATAGGAACAAAAACAGTTGGGCTTGACTTAACAATGCCATACAATCATGAATAACGCACAGTCAATACAGTGTGTCAAAAGTAATACTGTGAGTCACATGAAAACCGTAATTTTTTTCACCCATTTTACCAACCCAAACTGCTCATAAGTCCAGGCGGCCTGAGGCGTGGATTCATTTTGTTGATAGATAAAAGTAGAAGGAACTCATGAGGAATCTTGATCCTGTTGGAAGTGATTACTTTCTATTATTTTACTCTGTGTGTTTGGTTGGATGTTGGCATGGTCAGTTGCTTTTCCTGTCCAATGGTGAGGCAGCTAAGCCAGAACCCTGGAATGGTGTTGACATGAGGGCTACATGCCATCTGGGCAACAAGATTGACAAGATGATGGCAGCAACTTCCTGGTATGTCAGACAAACTGGAAAATGTGCCTACATCCCACTGTGATGGAGGCACCAAACCCTGGGCTCTTCATAAATGGTGACCAGACCCCCCCACACACACACACACCTCTCAAAAAATAAAAAACTATATTAATTACTATTGGGCTCCTTATTGCTATTTTACAATAGTTCTAACAACTCAATTCATAGTCATGGTCAAATAATCAAATTATTTTCTTGTACTTTATGGATATGGAACATGTATTTATAGAAATAATATTACTATTTATGTAATGTGGCATGTTTTTTGTCTTGCTGTGGAAACCATACATTCTACAAGATTTATATACTGAACTGAATTATTCAAGATACTTATAGTGTATGTGCTGCCAAGCATGTACTCAGTGACTAATGCTTTTAGTTTACTCCAGGATATAGGAGAAGTTTGGAATGTGGGATATCTCAGTTGTAGATCAGGTAGTCCACTGCTGTTTCTGCAAGAAATAGTGCCCTATTCTGACTCAACAGACCCATTTATGAGTGGCTGATTACATCTCTCAACATACCGGCTGCAATTAGATCTGTGTTACTGATTAGCTAGCAACAAGTGGTTAAGTTACCGATATGCAATGCTACATTGGTTCTCACAAATAGACTTCATTCTGTTTGACATGACAAGTAAACGACTGTTTAACTAACTTATCTTAAACACCTACACTTTGATTGAATACCTGTAAGGAAATGTAGCCACCCAAACACACAAGTAACAATGAAAGAAAGTCATTGTAGTGCTCTAAAATATAAAATCTAATTGAATCATGTTTATTTGTGTTTAAAATGTTTATATTTTTTTAGGTGACTTGCATAGGAGTGTTATTTAACCTCTCTTAATATTAATGATATTAAAAGTTGGTAAAAAGTAACCAGTTTCACATTTTCTGCTCATTACTCAATTGCTTAAACTATTACCGATCTGACTTGTTAATGTTGGCTCAAAGCTTCTGTCCAGTGTTTGAGCTTTTACACTAAGACTTTGCTGCAGCCTTGATTAAATCTGAACTCTATGGCTGCCAGCTGCCAGATGACTGCGGATATTAATATGAATGAAGCACTAAAATAGGATGTTGCTACTCTCTGTCCTTGCTTTTCCTTTCTTGTCAGCCCATTATCCTTGTGGGCTCCCCTTTGACTTCTTTTCACTCTGCTGTCTCAGTCTCTGTCCAGCTTGTCAGGGGTCTATTCAGCATCAGCATACTTACAGTACAAACATGCTGACAGACCAAAGAGGCACTAACTCTCACAAGTTTCTTAAAAATGAAGTGAAATGCATTTCCAGTCAAATGAAAAAGAATGAGTTGATACAACTCCATTTATATGGTATTTATATTAAAATATACTGATTGTTGCGGATATGAATTAAAACCTTCCTTATGTATTTAAATGTGCAAACATAAAGAAAAAAAACATCAAAGAATTACTTCGGAGGGTTTGGATTGCAGTTGAAGCAGTTGTGTGTCGGTGACATAGTTACTTTGATAGTTTTATTTTGTTTAACTAAGCCCAATGTGGGATTCCATAACAATATTTTTCTACCGCAGTTGTGTTTAGTAAAAATGCATAGTGTTTATAAATCTGGTCATTATGTTTGGAGCCTTTCAGAATCTTATTATCTTGGTGTGGTCTCTTGAAGGACTGACAGGATGTGGTCCTGGACTGACTACAGACAGACAGTACCAGGCAGGGGAGGAGACACATGGCTCTGCCAAGTGCCACAGCCGGACAGCCCACCAGGGTCCTACTGTGTGAGAAAACCCTGTGTGGCTGGTCTGGATTCTGGAAACCAATCTACTATGGACTTGAATCAAAACGTAGGATTCTTCCAGTTAAATAAACCCATTAAGACCTAACCTATATTATTTGACGAGTAATTCTTTATGCATCTACAATTCAAAACTGTCGGGAGAATATGTGCATGTATTTTAGAACTGTATAATAACAAAGCAAATAATTTTTTCAAAAAGGTTAATTAGACTATTTCAAGGTGACTCTGAAATATAAAAAGGGATAAAGCTTATCATTCGAAAATAAACACACACGTGTGTTATTGATGAGGCACAGGTCAAGGTTAAATACCAGTCACACTGTAGCACTGCACACTGGACGGATAGTGAGAAGGTCAAATGACAAACCAGACACATATTACTTTTAACATACACTGAAGTATTGTGTTTAAAAGGCCATGGTTCCCCATGGCTCCGTGCCATACGTGCTGCAACAGTTAAAGAAGAGGAGCTTTCCCTAGCTCCAAGAGGCCTCCACAGATGAGATACCCACACAGAAAGAAGGAATACATGGACCTAAAAGCAAAAAAAAAAACAGACAACACAGGCCAGATTTATGAACTGATGAAACACTCCTCGCCAAACTATTACTTTACAAAAAACACATGATGGAAAGATGAAATATGGCAGGATGTAGTGGAAGGTGAGAAATAGAAAAAATGGCCCTTATATTGCCTCTGAGAGTTGAGAAGAAACTGCTATCCCTTAAACTCTTGAGCACCATTTCCTGCTCTTCAAAATCTAGCTATTACCAATGCCAATGTGCTTTCATGGGTTATTATTAGGCAGACTTATTGTCAGTGCCCTCAAGAGTCTTCAAGTTACCTAACAATATATCGTCCAAGAAAAGCTAAACATAAAAATACAGACTTGGATGTCTCCTACCTGGCAATGTCTTCAACCACATTTTTTGTATTTGTATTTTGATGTTGAATTGTATAGCAGGTGTTCTCTTATCTCAAAGAAAATCCGCTTAGATACAAAGAGACAGTTTAGACCTTCCTTCGCACAGCTTTTCATCATCTCCTAATTGGCCCATCTGCAGTCAAGACAGGCAGGACTCGCATGAGCAGCTTGCTTCATTGGGTTGTATGGATCCTGATGCCCTTTGCATTCTTGAAATGACCCTATGTTGCCACATGGAGTTTTTCTTTTGCCATTTTTGTGATTTAAATGCCTTTTCTTGTTGGATTATACTGGGAAGCAGATGTTAAAAATGCAGCCATAAAAACAAAACTCCTGTTCAGGCAGCAGACTATAAACTACATACATTTGTGCAAGTTTAATCTTTTTTTTTTTGATTGAAACATTAAAAGTTTATCTATGCATAAAGTACCCATGTCCATACACTTCTGGTAGTAACACCAGCATTTGTTTAAAATGTGATAAAACACATTTCCCTAATAATGACCTTTTAGTTTAATGTGGTTTACTAAAAGGCTCACACTGTATTATCACTTACAACTGGTCCAAAAAGTGTTCTGATGTTTTGGTCCAACTATGCTATAAAGAAAGGCTTTTACATGCTTTAATGTTTGATGCCAAGCTCAGTTCATGTCTCCCCTGTAAAGAACCTGAGTTGTGCACAGCAGGGAGTGTAGAGCTGTGATACTAACTTCCACCAACAGAAGTTACAGAGACATAGGTAGTGGATGCTGCAGCCAGGCCTTTAAAAAGAAAGAGAAATAGCAAAAAGCTATAGCAGCTAAATGTTGAGCAGAACATACAGTAAGCTCCATAGTGTGACGCCCTGGTTTTTTTAAACATCTTTGAATATGGATGCATTTGTGGCATTGTAGTGCAGTATAAGGTTAAAAAGCTTTATTTTCATTGATCTCCCCTTTGTAACAATAAATCATTATTTTCAAGCAGCTATTAACTATAAACTATAGCCAGTACATAAAATCTTGTGCTTTGGTCAGTCAGTGTTTTACTTCCTGATCCCCCCTGAAAGCAATATGCCTTAATTATGTTTTTGTTTAGCCATGCATAGGCTACCTTTGTTGTTGTTGTCAGTTTAATTCTGTTGTTCTCAGTTAATTAGCAGCATTAATGTGAGCTCCTTCATCTTGTCAGCACAGGCAGCAGAGACACCTTTTCCATCAGAGATTGCTCTTAGTTGTGGTGCTTTGATTTGCACAGTTTTTTTCCAGCACTTGAGAGAATGACCTTGCAGTAAAAACAAATTTCCCAAAAAGCACTGTCTTGTCTGAAGGACCAGCCTTCTCCCCTGTGGGCTATAGGCTGCACTGGCAGCCAGATTGTCTTTACAACTCCAGACCTTTTCCCAAGCCAATTCTTGGTACTTGGGAGTCCCCAGTTTGTCTTTATCGATATCAAAGGTGGCTCCCGGTATCTAATCAATTTTAGCTGGAGCTGGAAGCACTTTGGGGCTTAAAGGAATCAATGGAGGTGCAAAGAGTTCTTTGCCTCTCACTCTAACATTTATTTCCTGTGGTACTGTGTAGCTGAGCCTGATCTCCATTCAGCCTCTGCTCCTAATTGCCTCATTTGAGAAAATTGAGCAATCGGGCTCATTTCCTTGCTACACCACCATTGATGTTTCAGACAGGGGTCTATGGAGCTATGCAACACTGAGATCTCTATTGTCATTCTGACTCCCACCATTGCACAGTGTCTATGGTCTATCAGATCAACAGGGCAATTTAAAATCCATTTTCTCAGCACATTAAGGGAAATATATACTTATTTAGTGGGCTAATCAGACATTTTAGGTAATTAAAGCCAAAGTACACAACAAAATATTTTGAGTAAGGGAGATGCATCTTTTTAGTTGGGGTTTCACAGCAAGCTCTACCCGTTTATGGTGGGACAAAACAATTTGACCTCAGCAGTTTCAGATTCTTGACTGATTATGTGTGCAGGGCCTTGCAGAGCTCCATGTGTTATTTGTGGTGAAATCCTTTAAAACCTGACCCTCACATGAATTTGGTATTGTTCACAAGCCAGGGAAGGGGATGCAGGATAAGGATCGGAGGGGCCAGGGGGATGCACAAAGTGCCAGCATGGGGAGAATTTGATACTGAATCTAGGGCTACTGCACAGTAGAGGAAATATAGGGGGCTTAGGGACCTGACAGAGACATAATTCAATATAGCCCCAAGAAGAAAAAAAATATCTACACACGCTTAGACATGAAGAGTAGCTGTGTTTTATGCTAGTGATACAAATATTTGACTTCTTTAGTATTATTTTTTCCAATTAATTTTGCTTAGAATGTGGTCAGTTAATCATTCATCCTCATTTCAGATTTAAGGTTTTCTACAATTACTAGCTTAAACTCTGGAAGTAGAAAAATCAGATACAAACAACAATTATAGGCTACTATATACTTATATTCTTAAATAATACATAATGAAAAATATAATGATCTTTTGATTATTTATTTAAAGGAAGTAGTATGTCTACACTATCTACACTGCAAAATAGTGTGGTTATGTGTGTACATTTTTGAAGAAATTTGATTTTGTTGGTTTAAGGATTGTTCAGCTTATAAAGAAAATATAGGATTTTTATTGTTTGGTTGGGCAAAATTTGGTTTTGATGAATAAGCCAATTACCAGTCATTGTTACATCCTTCCCACCTGGTCTCAACACACAAGGATAACCAGAGAACTCTTTATACTTGAGGGTAATGCTGCATTTATCAGGTCCTCAGATGATCAACGATAGGAAGTCCTTTTTCTGACTTTGTTGTGTTCATGTGCTTTCATCTTGGAAAGTTGGAATATTAAAAATACATAAGACTGATGCAGTTATTGGTCAGTAATGCTGATTGCTTTTAACACAGTTTACAAGTCAGACTTAATGTTAGCTGTCAATAAAATTAAAAGCTGAATAATAATAAAATCACAAATAACCTCACACGCCTTTAGCTTCAGCTAATGGACATAGATGTTAGGAGCCAAATACACCAGACCAGGCCACTTTGATTTGAGTGGAAAGTTTTAAAAGTTCGATATTATAAACAGGACTTGACATTAACTTATTTGCTCACTGGACACTTTGGCACTCTTTTTGACTGTAGGCTGTCCCATACAGTGGACAAAGTAAACCAGACAGAAGTGAAATGAGCTGAAGTGAGGCCCACCTCATGATGATTTACTGCAGGTTTTATATTATTATGCAATTATTATATTTTGAAAACTATAGGCTATGCGGCTTTATGTTGTTATAAGAGCAACAAAAACAGGTTTACAGCAGCATCTGACACACTGCTGATTAAACTTTACCGATAGACAATTTATGTCACAAAGGCAATGGAGAGAAGGGAGGGGCTGTGGAGCTGCGTCTGTGAGGCACTTTAATTTAACAACACAGACAGTTTAACTGTAGTGAAAATCAACTGAATAACTGCTTTTCAGCCATGTTGATGTGTACGACGGCTAGTTGGAAAGTCCAAAATTTGGGTCCCCACACAATAATGTTCTTTGACAGGCCAGATGGCTCTACAATACGAGAAAAAACTGGTGTATTAGATGTGCCACTGCATGGGTGTATGTGTTTTTCAACAATTGAACTCCACAGTTTTAGTTTCAAAGTTATATATTAGTGGCATTTTTCCAATGTGAAGTGCTATATTGGTTTTATAGTATGTTTACTAATTAATTTTAATAGGCATGCAAATATTTCTGCAAGCCTGCCTCTATTTGATGGGTGAGAGGGGTGGATGGGGCACCAGTCAATCATTTCCTCAATAGTACATTAATCTCTTGCAGCGTTCCATGGCACTTTAAAGTACAGTCCTGACCTTTCAACTGTGTTCTAATTACATTCATGTCTTGGCAGCAGCCACAAAACAACCCAAAGCCTTTTATGAAGTCACCACTGGGATATTGTCCCAGCCGCCTGTCACCTGGGAGCTTGGCTGCCCCCAGTGTTCCTCTCCTGCTGACTGCCCAGTATGTGAATGAAGCAGACGCTGTGTAGCAATGCCGTCCTTTTCACAAAGGCATCTGGCCTCTTTTACATGTCAGCCATATTGGCGCAAATCAAAATCCCTTTTACCCATGGGTTTTCTATAGTTATTGGTGTCATGGATGCATGCAGAGTACACTGAGTGGTGGTCAGCAGCCAACTAATGTCAGGCCCCATCAGCTCAGCATGGGCATTTGAAAAGGCAGCCCTTGTCTGTCATGACCAGCGGGCTTTGTTGGATCCAGGCTGGGATTTTTGCCCAACCAAAGGATTCCTACTCCTGAAATGCTTCACTGCACTCACTTTCTTTTCTAATCTAAAGGGGCCTATGTGGTTGTAATAGTACTGGTGAACGAACAAGCGTTTATAGGAAGCAGATTAGATAGAGGATTTTCAACCAGTAATTTTTAGCCTGCCCCAAAATACTTGATGTGTCATTAAGCCCTAGCCTCACAAAACAATAACCATTCACCAACAAGTGTAAATAATAATTTACTAACTTCCCTTTCCCTTCTTCTCCATGTTCTTTTTGTTTATTTTTTGTGTCAATATCTTGTGGTCCATGAAAGTTGCTGAGATCAGTCTTCAACAAGAAGTCACAGGGCACCAGCAATGGACTCTTCTTTGAAGATAATAACAGTGAAACATAATCAGATAAAGTAAAAATGCACTTACTTTAACAACAGCTGTTAATAACTGCTTAATAGAATGTATAATTCAAGCTATTTTCTTCAAGCAAATGTGTTTTTGGTTTTACAGAACAGATATTAAGAAAATAAGAAAGCAAATAAAGTAAAAAAATATGAGTGTTTGATCAGAGTCTGAAGCTTTTGGGTAAACATCTGTTAATGAAGCCACTTTAAAATGCAGTGACTATTAATTAAGAAGAAAAAAACAGTAAAACCACTAAGTTTTATGGCCAGCACATGGAAAATATTTATTAGATTATTGTCCCTATAAGGCATTTCTTAAGGGAAATCCTCCCACATTGTTGTGGTCTTACGGAAAAGAATAAAAGATATTTGTTGCCTAATTAATCAGACACCACTTAATTCATTTGTACAGACTCGTCGAAATGTACTCACATGCAGCTCTCTAAGTGAACAAATTGACATAACACAAACTTACTTCTTAGTATATGAATACCAAATAACCTCAAGCCTTTTAAAGCCACATGACTGATAGCAGGATGGTGATAAGGACATATGAGGTGCTAAGAGATGGCACAGGACATAGTATAAAGGCTACTTGTTGAGAGACACCAGCTGCTGGGACATTAGTACATGTCAAACTTTACCCCTCACTCCCTGAACATATAATGTTATAGACAGATTGCACAGGTTTTATAATGTTTACTAAAGAGAAGTGAAATGTTGCATGTTTTGGTTTTAAAATTAATAGGGGACGATTACTTTTATTTGCTCCACCCCTTATTTACAGACACACCCATGTTGCCTCTACCTATTTCCTTTAAAAGATATTAGAGACTATCCCATCACATCTGTGATGACTGGCTGGCTGTCATGTGTCATTATGAGTTCCCTGGTATGCCCTGTTACAGCTGTAAACTACTGGCTCTGATGGGATGTCTGTGGGGAGCTCTAGCACCTGCCTGGTAACTCGCCTGGGCTATGTCTTTACTCCGTTCCATACCAGGGTCAGCTTGTCTGCTAATCTGCTAATATGGTGGATATAATTGCGATTAAATGGTCGGATGGCGTCGTGTGTCTGGGGGAACCAGTTGTTCTCCCCCGCACTGCCAATGTTATGATTCCCAATCAAGAGATAATCAGTGCCATTGAACCAATCAGCCTAATGGAATCAGATGGGCTTTAATTTATACACCTGCCAGTTGTGATGGTTTGCTAGGTATATTATAGCCATTTAAATGGCTGTGCACCTGCTGAATGTGGATTCCCAGAGGATATCCATAGAAATGTACAGGATATTAGGTTAGTTTCACTCATATTGTTTGTGATTATATTTGCCAAAAAGTCCACATTTATCTTTGGAATTTCTATTTGGTACAAAACGTGCTCTGAAGTACATCTTTAGTCACACGTGACAACAATTAAACTTCTTTAACCTTGCTTAGTGGATTGTGTCATCCTTCACAAATCAGAGAGACAAGATGTTTGATACATTTTATTTGGTTCTAATTTGAAATAGAAGGAGCAAAAGAAAAGCAGCTGCTTTGCTTACGTGGGTGTGTGGTATATGAGCATAACAGTGAATCTAACAGAGACAGTGCCCTTGCTGCTAAGTGCATGGATGGCAAACAGTTTACTGACATTCATTCCCACAGACAATTTGATCGGTGATTGTTTTTGGTTGGAGGGAAGTAGGCAGAGTTCCTGAAGAGAACCCTCAGGGTGAATGTGCAAACTCCACACAGAAGGGCTATGGCTGAGGCACAAGTATCACAATCCAATTACCCTTGTGCCGTCAAACCTGTCTGTCTTTGTATTATTTTTGAGACCATTATTTTTGAAAGTTTCTCCTTGTGCATCTTCATTCTGTTAATGGCGTGTTTGCCCCAACACTCTGAATTAGTAGACTTGGCCACAGCAGAGATGAGCCAAAACAGGATTAAGAGCATCCTCATTTTGACAGGAACCTCGGTCGCTCCTGGGAGACACAGAAACAAAGGCAGAGAAAAACGTGAACAAACTCTCCTCCTCTTTCTTCTGCTCCTGTCATCCTGACTGTGCAGTGCCCTCCAGCTCTCCGGCTCTTTTCTCTACAGTCTACATCTTTGTTTGCCTTTCTTCCTGCTTTCTTTCGCTGTCCCATCTCCTGCCACACTCTGGTCTGCTGCTGCTTGTTTCTCTTTGCTCCTTTCTTGGGTTTCAGTGAGCAGTCCTTGGCACAAGGGGATGGCATATACAGACCCTTTGTGAAGTTCAAAGCACAGGCAAGTCTTCTGCCTGGCTCCCTTAGAGGTTCATTAAGGTTCTTTCCAGGAAACTATATTAGAAAAGTGAACTAAACTAAAGAAATTAATTTTGAGTCTATATGAAAAACAATGAGGGGGCTTGGAAAAAGCTTAAGCTAACCTTTGAAGTAAGGCTAATGTGATTATTTAATGAAAAATAATTTATCAATTTTAAGACACTTTAGTAGACAAAACTAGCATCTTATTGGATAAACTTTTTTTTTCTATATCTGACGCGCACTGTGGAAAAACATTGCAGGTACGTACCTTTACTGCCATTGCCTGAGTAAACCAATCTGTGGCTGAAAATGTAATAAAGCTATACTATGTAACATCAGAATGGTGTGAAAATGTTTTCTTTTTTTCTTTCAATACCAAATGTGCTTATGTCTTTGCTCCTGGATCTGGTTCTTGTTAGTTTTAGTGAGTGTTTTGAAAAACCTATATCTTTCAAGGCAATTGCCCTCTAATGTAATTGGCTCATAATGGCATCACGGCATCATTTGTGGGCCTCCTCTTGGCAGCAAAGTGAGTCAGGTTGATTGTCCATGGAGTACAGCACACAGACTGGAGCTAAATGCAATTAGGGACACACTGGTTACAATTTCAGATTAAAATGAATTCATTTAATTTATTGTAAGCCTCAGCATTTCTATTAATGAAAGGAAAACACCCCCTCAAAGACTTTCACTTTGCATCCATATAATAGATTTTTTTTCACATTACATCTGCTGATTAAATTTATGGCTAATATAATTCTTAATCATCAAGACTTTTTATTTAAGCAAGCACTCTTTTGAAGTCAAACAGATGAGGGGAACTGGAGAAAATTGGAACCACTAAGCAGAGATTCATACAGTTACAGCGTTATGTAAATGTAGAATTCAGATTTCTATGCAGTGCACACAGAGATCTGCTGCCTTTATATCTTGCCCTTTAACTGAAGCCTGCTCTCTAATTGAATAAAATGGCTGTCTTTTGGACATAACTCTCTCTTTCAGGCACCTGCCTTCACTTGTCTTGTCTATTTGAGATATCATTTCATAGAGACCACTGGACAGAACATTATTGATCTGTAACCCCTCAACAAAATAAATGTGCTTCTTCTCTGGCCTCTCTGCCTTTGGACTGATTGGTGTTTGCTACTTTCACCTTACTCCTCCACTTTCTTATTGTGCCGCTCTGTCTTATTCAGCTCATGTGCAGTCATGCACAATACACTGAGGCCAAGGTTGCTGAGCTTGTTAAAAACAGGAGTGGAGGGCATATAGAATTCAAGTTACTCCTGAGATAGCCGCAAGACTGCAGGCATAACACACTGTAATAACCACTGCACAATTTGCTTTTAATTTCCTTCCTAAGTGAGTTACTGCACTTGGAGCCTGAATTGAAGGGCAGCTCAGATTGAACAAGAGGTACATCTGAGAATGTGTAAGTACAGGAGGGAGGATTGAGGAAAATAAAAATAAAACACCATTGAGCAAATGGGACAACTGTCATTTGCTTTAAATAGAAGATACAGAAAAGGAGTGTACGGGCTGAAGGGCTTATCCTTTCATTGTCGAAGTCGGCAAGAACAGCACAAGAGGTCTCAGGCCAATTGCTTTCTGGGTAACAGCAAACGCCCACCCCATGACTTCAAGTCTTTCCCAGCCTCCCTTTGAAACACCCCTTTCTTTGAAGCCTCTTGTCACAGGTGGAGGAGTCGGCGAATAATTACCTCAGTTGCTCAGATGCAAGCTCTCTCTGCAGCCTCACTTATGAATGCATTTCAAATATTCATTTCCATGCTCATTTCAGGATTGGCCCCAGAGAAAACACCTGTCGTGACTTCACTAAGCAACTATGCTTTTTTCCTTATAACGAAGCCATTCCCTCACATAATAGTTGACTAGCCCAGAGGTAATTACATTTTAACATTTAACTTGATAGGTTGTGAAAACAGCTAAATAAAATGAGAAGGTTGCAGGGTGGAAAAACAGTAATTTAATAGCATGGTCTGATGCAGATTTTATGTCGTGTCACTTTTAATGACAAGGGGGCAAACATTTGACTAAATAGCCACTGATCTTTATGACTATTTCCAGACTTTCAATACTATTGACTGTTGTGTTAGACTATGCCGTGGATTTCTTTAATGTGGCTCCAGGCAAGGAATTGGGCAAAAACCCAAGACTTTGTCACCAAAGATATTTATATTTCACTGTTAAAGTGGTTGAGTTCAGATATTGAGAACATTTTTTGGTAAATTCACATAAAATTAATTTGAAATACTAAAATAAACTGATAATTAACAGTTGCATTTATCAGTACGAATTTACCTTCTGCATTTTTTATTTCCTATTGTCCAATAAACGTGCAGATGCTCAAAATAGTAATATTTTAATGTGTTTATATATATATATATATATATATATATATATATATATTTTTTTTTCATTTACTGAGCAAACTAGAAATCAAGTATAGATTGAGTTTCAAAATCCTTATAAATATTTTCTCTCCTTGTCCTCTATCTGCTTTTTTCTTCTCTCTCCAGTACTTGAGCTTCCAGTACGTTGACACTTCAGCTTGAGTCTCCTTTGAAGCAGTCTTTAAAATATTTGGCCCCGACTGTGACCAGGTGTAGCACTTGGTCTAGAGAGGTGGGGTTAAGAAGTCTTTTATTGCCACAGTTTATGAAAGCAGTGTGAGAGAATGGGAGACCCCAAGTTTGCAAATTTTAGATGGAGATAACCTCCGAGGTCCCTCCTTAAAAATTCCAACTGGATAATGGAATACATTTGCCTTCATGTAGCAAGAGCTCCAGTAGGAGACAGGAGTAAATCACCCAGGCATAATAATCCACTGTTTGGCCATTTAGCAGTGAGGACAATAACTCAAGTCCAAACGCAGTTAAGTGTATCTGCCTTCCAAGTAGCTTTTATTTTATTTTTTTTACCCCATAACGACACATGCTGTGGAGGTTGCTGGGAATCTGCCAGGGCACATAGTTCAAACAAAGAAAATCATAAATAAAACAGAATCAAAATGTTACACATATGTTTGGCTTTTCTGCCATCTATCACATGCCATATGACAAGTATATTGGTTTTCTACTTAATAATTTAGAGGATAATCAATATACAGTGTATAATGCAGCTTTCTTCACACAATTTAGCCAGTCAATAAAAGTAAATGATTTCAACGTAATTACAGATCAAACCAAAATGAATAAGAAAACAATTACCTATAATAGGAATAGAGCAAGCTTTGAATCAGCATAAAACACATATTATTACTGAGTTTGTGCTGCAGGTTTTGTTGGAATCCAGACAATAATGCATTTGTCTTGTATAAAAATCAACATGATAATGTTAAAATAACTCTAATATCTAGAGCTAATATTACAGTGGCCTCTCTCTGTCATTCCAGCATTCCCAATGGCTGGAGAATGGTTCTAGTGTGGGATCCCTGTTCGACTGACAGAAGAAAGGGCAAGTCAAGGCTCCCACAGCTTGTGAAGGATAAAAGCCAGTCATAATAAGTCAAGGCTGATCCTTGGACCCTGGGCCCCACCAGCAAGGAAGACAAAGCGTTGGTCTCCCCTCACAAAGGCAAGTTATTACAGCCAAGAGCCTCATGTAGCTGCATTGTCACTCAAACTTCAGTCCAACAGACCAGAGAGGCTGGACTGTTTTTCTTCACTTAATTTAAGGAAATCAAAGGTATTTTCTCCTTCACTCTCCTCTACCTTTTGCTCAAGCACTCTCTACCCCATTCTTTTTTTTCACTTTCTCATTACTTCCACTTGCTCCCTCCTCTCCAATTACTGACTAGACTTTCATCTCCATGGCCAAGGAATGGAGTGATAGGATCAGGAGGAAGAGTGAAGAAAGAGGCTTTGTTGCCCTTTGCGTTCCCCCTTTAATGTCCCACCCTGGCCTTCTAATAACCCCGGGGCCACTCAGGTCACTTAAAGATTCCACTGTACTTAATAACTGCCATGTAAATTTAATAACAGAGAAAATAGACTGAGTTTTTAAGGTCAAAAGCACTGGACTGTAAAATTATTTCCATGCCCTTCAAGCTTTATCAGTAGCCATCAGGTATTTAAAAAGATAGGTAATAGATAATTGTAAAAGCCTGAGAGTCTGATTAGTTTAGAAAAGCCAAATAGGGCATTAGGCAATCAAAGTACAGGCTGTCTGTTTGCCTTGAGACAAGTCATTGTTGCTTCCATGAATTACAATTATAGATCGCATGGAAATGTTTCAAGACTGCTTACTTGTTTTCATGGTTGCTAGACTGTCTGGTACAAAAAAAAAAGTCCTTGGTTAATATTGTCAGTGTCTTTATGGGCTCTCACTTTCTTTGTTAGTTAGTTCTTAACAAGTCCTGGCTGACCTATTGCCATGTCGTTCTCACTTCTGATGACAATGAAGCAAATGGAGACAGACAACAAACACAAAGGCGTAATGGTATCTATAGTTGATGCCTTTTAAAAATCTAAGTCTCCATACATTTTGTGTTTACTTGAGTGGCTCAAGGTTGAGCTGTAACTAAATTGCAGAAGGCACACAGCTTTTACCAGTTGTATGGCATAAATGATATTTATCCCCTCAAATTGAGGACTGATGTAATTTCTTGGCTTTATTTTCCCAGTGCTTCTTTGGTAGATACCTGTCTCAACACCAGGGTGGAAATTTGAGTTCACTGTGGGCCCCCCATAGCCAGGGCATTTCCCAGGAGCACAGCCTCCATAGAGCTGGGGTAATTAGGCCAGGTGAATAGGGCAGCAGCCTGTCTACAGTGGGGCCTTGTTCTCAGCTGCAGCATGGTCCATTGTCTCAGATCTGAGGTAAAGGAGGAAGGTTTCATTCAGGAAGTGGATCGGGCATGGGGCTCTAATTAGAGTTGGTATAATTGAGTATAATGCAACTGTAATTGAAGATTTGCTAAAAGGAGGGATTGGAGCACAGTCCAGCACAATGGATTGTCCCAACAAGAGGCAAAGAGGAAAGGATGGTTTAAATCAGCCAAGAGACAATGTCAGTCTCCATCATGAATAATGTTTGGTATGTAAGCAGTGGAGCAATTTGTCTCAAGAGATGCAACTGTTTATAGCCTCATACCTCCTTAGATACAATGACTTAGAAAAGCATTTTTACAAGCTTTGGATTAACATGGATGTCCAAATGACCAACAATGTATGAAGACATGGAAGTGTTCTATACATACATACATGCCTGTACACGCCCATCTTTGACCCCCTATTGCTGTCTCCCCCTAGTCTGCAGCCATGCTCTCTTCCAGCCTGTTTTTCTCTGGTGCATGGAGCTGCTACAGGCAAGATAAGGCTGGTCTCCCCGAGTTAAGGCTTAGCATAATCCCTCTTCCTTCTTGGAAAAAAAAAAAAAAAAAAAAACAGTACTCAGGCTCATCAACACATGGATGAAGAAGGGTAGAGGAAGTGATGGAAAAAGAAGTAAAGGGAGAGGAGGCAGAAATGGGGGAGGTGAGCTGGGTAAGAAGGAAACACAGGCAAAGGGAGAGAGGGTAAATATAAAGTATAGGTCTGTGGAGGAAACACAATGGAATGTGAGCAGCAGCGGCAGTGGCAGCAGAGAATAGAGGAGGAACCGTTTTGCATTCCCGATGATCAGAGTAGAAGCTAATCCTTTGACAAGGAGGTCTGGGGAAACCCAATCCCAATACCCTAAGGCCTGACATGCCTAAAGCTGGCATCCCAACTTCAGTGGCAGGACTCATATTATGTGTCTGAAAGCGGCAGCCATTTACCCTTGATGAACATGCTGGCACTGGCACAGGAGTTCAAAGATGGGCAACAGACATGCTGCACTCCACCTGCCATGAACACAAAAGGAATAGTCTGTTGTGAAAGCTGATAAAACAGCTTAGAAAATGAACGCTTGATGCATATGTGTCTGCAGAAAGATAGATAGATGAAAGCATGCTCAGGGGTTGGGACATGTATTTGTGCCAGTATAATTCACATCTAACATGGAGATGGAGACAAGCAATCACATTTGATTGTTGAAGAAAATTTGTAAGGTAGTATCTTTATCATACTTAATTGTTTATGTTTTTTAGCATTACAGGTTTACAGCTCTAATAATAGTGACTGAACAATGCCATGAACACCCTTGTAGTAAAGTGACACAAAGTGAAAACACAACCATGTCGAGTTAGACTTGATGTATACTGGGCCAGTGCTCAGCAGACAGAGCCCAGAAAACCTGTTAGCCTAATGGTCCTCATTTATCAAAGTTGTGTTGAAACAATTGCAGATCTGTGCTTTTAAATGTGCGTACACGTGGGATTTATGAAACCAAATCCAGCAAATGCACAACCGCCTATTAAATATTTTTAGGAAAGCTGGCTTTACCCAGTTTACAGCATGGTTGAATGAAATACAGCTGTGAGATTAAAAGTTTCAGTTGATAATCAAACTCCATCTTGAATCTTTAGTGAAAGCATCCTCTGACAAAACCCTTATACTTTTAGACTGGCAGTATAGGTTCTGTGATCATGTGACATTTTATGATAAAAATCAGCTTTCTCACAATGATATAAACTACATGGGGTGCTTATTGACACCTTCGTTGCATTTAGGGAGGTGGAAAAGGAAGAAGACACAGAGCGTATCATAGTGTTGATTATTTTGTGGAATGGAACTCTAAATTAAATTCAGATGAGATGAATGTTTTAATCAATTGGCAATCTGGAGATGACAAGAGATTGATTGAGAATGTTTTATTGTCAACAAACAATTTTCTCTTGTGCGTGATTTACATTTGTGGGAAACTATGAAGTTGTTGACGATACAACTATTCATCATGTCAGTCCAGTTGGTTTAATTCTTCAACTTAAGTATGTGGAGAGGTTTTGTATTTGTGTTTTGAGTCTTTTTCATCCCTTTTGTTGAAGTGTTTAGTTGCTGTGGTCTGTTTGCACAAGCAGATGAAAGGATTATTGCAGATTTTTGTCTCAAACTGGAAAAACAGTAAAGCGGAACATGGAAAGCAAAAGATGGCACCAATAATGACAAATGTTTTACTGATGCTTCATCTGACAACCTTTCTAATAATTTACATGCATGATATGCACTCACATCTTTGTTTCCCTATTGCCTCCAGCCAAAATAATGAGAAATATAAAAAAAAATGGCCATCTTTTATCCCAAAAGAGACAAGAAAGGTACAATTTGTCAGATGTGTTGACAGCACAAAGAACAAACAACACAGAAAGCCAAGAGAAATTTTACAGTAATACATGATAAAAGGAATATTAAATTAGTAACAGAAAGGTTGGAAGTAATACAGCTTCTGTAATGTTGCTTGGATTTTGTATAAATATATAAAAGTCAGTTACATAACTCACACATGCAAAAAAAAAAACATTTAAAATAATTAACACTTACAAATATTATTTATAAATAATCAATAACATTCTTAGTTAATTGCCATTTAATTTTCCAGTTTAGCCGAACATGGACTCACATAAATCAACGAAGCCAGTCTCCTGTATAATGTTTCATTAAAAGAATTGTGTTTTGGGGGAAGTATTTGTTATACTGTACAACTGAGGTAATGCTGTAGTGTACATACATACCTATACATACCCACAAATATAAGAAATAAAGAAAAAAATGCCATGAGACAAAATATCACTGGTCTCTCGATCTGAAATAACTAGAAATGTGACCCTGAGCAGCATTGCCCATGACATCCTTTGCTTGTCAAACTTTCAACAAATAAACCCCGTACATTGAGCAGTTCGATCCCTTGTCTGGATCACTGTATTAAAAAGCAAAACCTTTTCTTTTGAAAGCTGCCATTTACCTCTTCTTTGAGCAAACACTGAGTCACATTGAAAAGTGGGGCACAGTGCCAATCTAAACACATATATAAAGTGGCACTTAAGATCAGTAACGGTGACGCAGAGAAGACCTGACAAGTCCGCCAGGTGCACAGGTTTTAAAAAAAGGTGTATTTGTACATGGTCTATGCTGTGATTAGGATGTCAAAATGACGTTGAGGCAGCTTTTCAAGTAGGCCCACTTAGAAGAAGAGTAATGAAGTGCACTGACAGCAGGTTACGCGTACAGAACATTACATCATTGGAAAGGTTTAAGAGTCAATTTCATTGCTATATTAAGTGTCCCTAGAGTTGTTGCATAAAAAAAGCAAACCAAAACAATTTTTTTGTATGTTGAAACTACGCACAATTGCAGTGCTTTACGGCGTCTTTATTGAAATATAATTAAACATTTATAGAAATAGTCATGTAATATTTTATTCTCTACTGCCTTCTATCCAAATGTAGAATGATAAGAAAATTAAAAAGCAAATTAATTGGAAACATGTTTTCTTGGTAAATGGTAAATGGTAAATGGCATGCATTTATATAGCGCTTTTTTTGCACCCTTCTCGGGCACCCAAAGCGCTTTACATCGTGCTTCCACTCACCCCATTCACACACTTTCACACCTGGGGCAGACAGAGATGGGGGCTGCCATTAAATCGGGATTGACATTTCTCTTTG
Organism: Perccottus glenii; assembly: GCA_024416835.2. Classification (NCBI taxonomy): domain Eukaryota; kingdom Metazoa; phylum Chordata; class Actinopteri; order Gobiiformes; family Odontobutidae; genus Perccottus; species Perccottus glenii. The sequence continues at coordinate 19,483,925 of CM044559.2, read as the reverse complement.
TGCTGTTTTTATTTTTAATCCTCGCTTGAGGTTATGAAGTAGACAGGTGTGCGTCCATTGTGAGAAACAGATTCCAGTGTGATCATGTAGGGATTAATTGTTGGCACGTCTATGACTATACCTGAGGTGGTGGTGTTGTGCATAGGCAGAAAAACAGTTAGCTAGCTCTGGATGTGAGAGATTCAAAGCACAACAGGAGGTTAACTGGAGTCAGGGACTTCAATGTGTTCATGGTTTTATGGGAGGATTAAATTAAGAGGCAGAAAACCCGATTTATTTATTTCACTTTTTATTTGTTTGGTCTTCAATGTGCATTTCTTCATGCACATTACATGTTCACTTTAGTTCTGCTCCAGGCTGTATTGCCATAGTGAGCTACTCATTCACACAATATAGGCTACAAGAACTGCACTGAACCATGTATTACATTATGTGAACTATGTATTGTATGTATTAATCACTGCCATAAGATATGTTATACACTCCTAAATTAAAGGTATGTTTGTTATTTGCTCATCATGGAGAGGAAAATTATGATTACATGGATAATGCAGTTGCAGAATATATTTTCATCTGTGTGGTACAGAAAAAAGTTTGAAATCTGTGAGGAACGCAGTTGTGTATTAAATTTGTCATGACTTAGTTCTTTAATAAAGGTATGTTATGAGACCTAGCTCTTACTCTTTTCCTTCCACTGTTTCACAGAATAGGCATAAACAGTCCTCGTTCAGAGATAGTGTGAGGCCAGTGACCTTACCTCTCACATACTGTATACTGTATATACTAATAATTAATAATACTCATAGTCTCACTACAGTATCCAAACTGTATTTGGTTTACAACAACTTTTACAACAACTTAAGTCCATGAGCTATTTAGTGAGTGCTTAAACCTATACACATTTCTCTTGGGGCGTTTTCCCAACTTCAATTCTATGGTGGAGAAACAAATGAAAAAGCAACTGAATGTGACAACTATTCATTGTTTAACCATTGCGGTCCTGAATAGAGGCTCAACACTGGAATGAGGAACATTTAAGGTTACCCAACTGAACCTAGACCAATGTCAGGGTTCAGAAAATAAATTGGTGTGCTTGTGTCTTAAGTGTTTTGTTCAAACCTTTTTATTATTAAAAACAAGAAAATGGTAATTGTTACCTCTGTGACTAAAGAATGCCTATATTAACCCCATTCCCATTTCATAGAGTGCAACACAACTCTGCTTATTTGATCATGCCCCAAATACACTGTAAATTACGTATTTGCCAGTCAGTGCTCTTTTTCTTGCTCTTTCTCACTTTTATTTCTATTCTTTCTCTTTGTACTTACAGTGCACTCATCGGCATCACTACAGAGTCTAAATCTACCATTACAAAGCTGAAGTGATAAAACCATCAGTTTCTTGTGTTGGAGGAGAAAATGACAGAATTTACACAGGGATATTCTGATCTCTTTGAATTAAGATGGGAAAAAGCACTGGCCTGTTATTGGAATGGAAATATTTCAATTATTCATACACATATGGAAGCTTAGGGTACATAGGAATGATGGAAGCAAAACAGTATTAACATAGTCTATTGAAAGCCCCTGCCAGCCAGCCTCTGTATCTTGCTTAGTAATATTAAAACCATGTGTAAAAATAGATATAAAGTCATACCTTCATATGGTATTTAATATTCCTAAATACAAAGATCATAAAAATAGCTTTATGCATTATTTCAATGTAACAGATAACACATACAACACATAGTAGAAGTGCAGTGTTTTTAAAATGACACATATTTGGTCAAGTGAAGACGAAAGGGAAAAAGTGTTTATGTAGTCCCTGTAAAGGAACAGTACCAGCACACTGACAGGTTCCTCCATATTCATGAGAAATTTTCCAAGACATAAATCAAAAAAGAAAAAGACAACAATATACCTTAAGTTTCTCGTTCCCTCTCTTCTCCTACCTAATCTCGGCTTGGCCATGATCACATCTTCTTTCTCCAGTCTTCCTCCTTTACTTTTTTAAATATTTATTCTGACGCTAAAATGCATACAGTTAATACGCAATCAGCCCTATGAAGGCAAAGATCAAACTCCTCTACCAAGTCTTTTTTTTGCCGTCCCTGTCTCAGATTCCGCTCACCCCCAAAAACCAGCCTGGGGCCCTTTCCTGCTTTTATTTTAATAAAAAAGCAAGACTCTACCAATTTTACCTCCATTAAAAACATATACTGTAGCTGCAACTTTAGCGACAGCACGGCAGTTATCTTAGCCTTGTTAAACACTACACGATTATTTTTCTGTGTTTCATGTTGCCTCCCATTTCTCTGTAGATGTTTTTCTTTTTTGTGCAGTGTTGCTGGGTTAAATGTTAAAAGAAATACTCAGCGCTTAATATACACTTTTTCTGTTTTGTGTAATTGCTCACCATCTCTTTATATTACCTGTTTTTTTTTTTTTTAACTAATATAGGATTATTGTAACCCTTACTATTTAAATCAATCTATTAATACAAATGATCTGTATAGGACCTTTATATGTTATCATCACAAAATAGACATGAGTGCCTCCGCTGCATTATTGGGTAAATATAGATTTATATTTCATGATATGGAGATGCATTCAGACACAAGTGGCCATAACTTTTTAACCTTGAGAAATTTGCATGGCCTGGCAGCTGACAAAGAGTGTTGTGTCCAGGACTAAATTGATGAACTGGCATGCATGAACATAGTTGTGTGAGTGCCCCCCTGAGGAGCACCAGTAACTTGTTTGGCGTGTTTGTGAGCAAGAGAGAGACACCTACAGCGAGTGCTTGCGGCCCCTCATGTGCAGGTGGGTGGAGACATGTAAGCCTGTCAAAAGCACTTTGGAGAATCTGCCAAGGTGAGCGAGAGACTGACCCTGGCCACCTGTCCCTGACACCCACCTCACAACAAGTCCTTCTGTCTCTGTCTGACTGTCTTCCTCATCTACACAAGCATTGCTCTTACAGGTGACTGATTAACCCACAAAACCCAGGTATTTAAGGCCGGAGGGGTAGTTTAAGGAGGGGTTAGTGGATGAATGAGTGTAAACGGAGAGCTTCTTTCCTGGCTTAGTCAAGTCTGACCAAAAGACAAGCACATAGCACCTGCATCCGGCCTCAGCATCACTCAGTGGCACACCTCCACAAAGAATGCCACAACAACTGCTCACATTGTGACACTTTCATTTATTTTCCAAACATACTGCAGTGGCTGTCGGAGGTGATACTCTGCAGTTAATTGGAAGTGAAGATGTCCACAAGTCTGGGCAAGTTTCTCCGATAATTACCTGATTTGTTTTTGTAAAACAAGACACTTCCTTGTTGAGGATAAGGGTTTTGTCTGTCATCTACTCACAGATTTCCGTAAATTCTTAAGCAAGCTTGATGGGCCTTGTTGATACAAAATGGGGCGAATCTATTCAGGATGAAAGGTAATACCTCGTCAGGTTTCGGAACAACTGCTAATTTGGTGCCACTTTTACAAGTAGGACTTGGCATGAAAGTGGCCGCCCCCTCGATGTTTATGCTTCTTGGAGACTTGTGAAAACAAACACTCTTGCTGGCAGCTGAAACACCAGCAGCTTGCGGCCACATAGTGATTAAATACAATTTTTGGAATGCTTATAGAGTATGTAAATCACTAAAGACGGCATTTTAAAATGGGTTTCTCCAACAATGGCACAACAAAGATACCAAATCTGATAAAAGATTTGCGGTGCAAATCCTGAGCACTGAGCAAAGATAGACTTTCTCACAAAAAGCAAGACACCAAAACAACAACTGAAACCTGCAAGCACATTATACACATGATTAATGCACACTCTAAACTCATCCTTCAAAAGGTGGAAAGCACTGCATGCTTCTTTCCAAACATTCAGTTTCCACTTAATCAGGTAATCCAATAAACTGCCATGATGGCCTCAAAGAAAGTGACGTCTTACCTTTAAAACAAATTAATTTAACCTCACAAGCATGTCATATCAGCATGCAAATGTAAATAAATATCTCCTGAACTGATGGACTGAATCATGGTTCTGAGAAACATAGCTCGGGGACAACAGATTATTCAAGAGAATGTTGTAAATGTCAGATGCAAATTGTAATTTGTGCTGGCATTCAGAACCATTTCACTGCGCAGCATAAACCACCACTGTTTTCATGATCACTGAGACTATACACATCAGTTTGGTCTTATTTGACCAAAATGTTATCTAGATAGGAACAGATTACTGGGTATTTGACATTCTAGCAGAAAAGCCAGGTAATAACCAGCTTTATTCTCATCAACACTTATATACTACACCAACTCACTTAAGTGTTTTACTGTACAGGCCATTCCCGTCTGGGACACTGGCCATACATAAAATGTTTACAGGCCATTAAAAGTCATCATTGGATAAAGATTCTGTGTTTTTAAGAGCCTATAGTTTGTTACTAGAAATGGCTACATGGTAATATAATTGACTGAGTTGTGTTGTGCATTGAGGTTTATTCAGTTGTAATCCTTCATCTAACTAGGTGTCCCTACATGCCCTACGTGTCTTTGCTGCATACATTTGTGTGTTGAGCAGCATTGTAGGTCACCTTTACTTTAAACCTGTGACACTTCACACTATCAAACCCCACTGAGCTGTAGTCAACTTTTACATTACAGCTCTGTGTACTATACCCATTCATAATTTATTTATTCAGACAAACAGCATTGTGTCGTGGGAGTCTATGATCCCTTCCTACGCCAAGATGCATTTTCTATCCCACTCAAACATTCTGCAAATAGCATCTTTATGAAGAAACAAGGACAGGGCCATTTTGTCACATAGCAGTTGTTGGCTCTTTGGGGACCTGCCTTGAGCCAGTAATAGACTCAGAGACACTTTCCCCCCAGATGTGGATGTGGGGCGTAAGTAACACAGACTTGAGTTATGGAAGACCAGGGTTGGATTAAGGAGCTGCTGCACTGAGCACCATTAGGACCCAATGGCCCTCCAGTGGGAGGCTAGTGTTAAATGGGGTAGCACACTGGCATTTTAACATTGAGCTCTACTGGGAATGCTCTACTCAATACTTTAAGCCAGTCACAGCACTCAAGATGGACGGTTGGGTCTGTGACAAATTAGAAATTAAATCAAGCTATATTGTGGAGAAGTTTCAATTGGTTCCTGGAGCACTGACAAATGCCCAGAGATGGGTGTATATAATTATAGTTATAGCCTAATCTTTAACAGTGGTTGAGTGGAAATGGGGAAATGGGCACAGCCTTACAAATAAAGGGTATTTCAGATTTTAAGGTGCAAAGAATAAGGTATAATCCAGTGCTGTAAAAGGGAGAAGAAGGGAGAATAAGCTGCAGTCAATTTGATTACATAAGTTGTTCAGATGGGTGTCTGTCTCCCCTGTTTGGAAAAAAAAAGTGCTGTATTTCTTCAAAGAATGCACTGGGTGAGTTTTAAATCCTAAGATATGTTACCAGACAGCTTACCTCAGTTAATAGAGAGAGGTGCATGAAATAATAGAATGTTCTTCTTAAGAAAGAAGAAAGCGGCCGGACTGTCAGTTGCAAGATGTGAGGTGTCAAGACGGCTTTTGAATTCGGCAAGAGAGAGGAAGAAAAAAAAGTCTGCTTCTTTAAAATCTTTCTTTGGCAGACCATCCAATCTTCATCACAAAATATATACAAGATATGTGTGTAGTAAGCCGATTTAGAGAACATTATGTGGCATTTAGGAGAAAAGAATACAGTCTGGTATGCACACCATGTACTGTGCAAACTAGTATCATTTTATTTGAGACATGATTATACATTTAACCTGGTGCTTTCAAGTAGCTGTGGATTTAAACCTCCATATTAATACCATCCTGCCGTGAAAGTGTCAGTGAGGGAATGCAGTGCTCACCTGCTGTTGACCTCTGCTGGCAGCTGGACAGGTGAGCTATGTTGCTGTCTCATTATATTCTGGGCGCAGGATGCATCAGCCTGCAAAGAAAAAATGTATACTGGCACACAACAAAAATGCATAATCATGCAGTACAGTAGTGTAAAGAAGTCCCCTTTCACACCGAACAAAGGCCTACTTAGTACGTGTCATGTCTAAAAACATTAATGGTTTGGTTAAAGTTTGTAATGTTTTTGTTATTATTGTAATTTTGAATTTCAAGCGCACTTCCTGTTAGGCAGTGCAGGAAATAACCGGAAAGTTTGGTTCATGCATCTACTCTTATTCCCCCTTAAAGACTGGTGAATCACTGCCATTAGTTGCAGGAATTTATTATTTAGTTTTTAATGAAAAAAATCTTAAGCATTATTTAATGGAACAGTCACATGTTCTAAGTTAAAAAAGTGTTTACAATGTTACAATTAGGGATGCACCGATACCACTTTTTTGGAAAACGAGTACGAGTACGAGTACTTGCATTTCAGTACTCGCCGATACCGATACCGAGTACTTAATAAAAAACATGATTTAAATTTACAGGTAACAGCTTTAGTCATATAATTTAACAAAAACAAGGCACGGGCAAACACTGCTTGTCCAAATATCCGTGGTGAAACTAAACGAAGAGGAGGCTTGCAGTAGGCTGTGGATGTGTTTTTTCACGAGTCGTGTAGTTTAGGCAGCTCCGTGTCAGTCATGTAGCGGCGGCTTGGGACATCATAACATGGAGGAGACGCATGAATCTCACATTTCCTACCTCCGAAAGTTGCTGGTCACTCAATGCAATGTACCGATGATTGCCTGTGTTATTTTCACAGCACGTGGATTGTCTCTGGACATTTTCTCTCGTCTTGCAAGAGTTTGCTGCAGTGTGAGTTGTGTTGGTTTAGAAGCGTGGGTAAACTCTTTATACTCGTTGTCGTGTTGGGATTTTAGGTGCTTGATTAAATTACTTGTGTTAAATGCGCTACCTTTTGAGCCTCCTCTGGACAATTTAGCTGAGCACAATTTGCAGTCCGCCTTTGTTTTGTTTTGTCTTCCTTCACTTTGAAATAGTTCCACACGGCTGACATGTCTCGTCTTTCCTTCGTTCTCCCCGCTCTGAGCTGCAGCCTGCAGCCGGGGCCTGGGGGCGGGCACTCGACGCCTGTGATTAACCCCTTACACGCCGCTCAAACATAGACATTTCTCCGACCGTGGTATCGGCCCCGGTATCGGGGGACTTTTAACGAGTACGAGTACTTTCGAAAATGTGGTATCGAGGCCGATACCCGATACCAGTATCGGTATCGGTGCATCCCTAGTTACAATGTCTAAATGTTATGCTTGTCATTATATTTGTGTCATTATAAAAAGTACATTGTTTGTAAAAAAGGCCACATTACTCAAAGCATTTTATTTCTTTTGTGATTTTCACTCCATGTTGTTGGCGAAAGAGTTACCTATTAAATTCTATCAATACAAAGACGGCTCATTTCTCATGTTTGAGGGGAGTTTAGCTCAATGTTTAGTCTGTGGTTGTTACACCCTTACAAGAACACCACAGCACGTCATCTGCAAAAATAAACGAGTGCACATTAACAAGGAAGAATAACAATTGTATAATTAGAGATAGAAAGATTAAGCCACATATGCTTCTTTTCTGTTCAGTTTGCTACTATTATGAATAATGATCTTTTGTTGTTATCTTGATGAAATCATGCTCACACCACGGTACAGCCACAGATGTCTGTCTGTGTGACTTCCACATTAAAATAATATGATATTGTCATGGGTTCAATCATTCCATTTAGGCCTGTTTCACTTTTGTTTTTTTCAATTCTCAAGGCCAGGTTGTCTTACAGTGTAGACGGCAACATCAACCATTAATCTCTATTCAAGCTTGAATAAGAGTGATGACTTTCAAGAGGCAGGAGTAGATATATGCTGTAATAAGTCCACAATTTCCACTAAATATGTTTGTTTTTGTGAATGGTCTAATAATAGACAATTTTCACATGCCACAGTCATACGCCGGTGAAAACATTTTTAAGTGTTTGTTTATATATCCACCAAGAAATGCTGTTAAATGAATGCTATTGATTTTTTTCAACCCGTTCAGTGAAGCACAGAAGTATAGCAGACTATTTGAATGGAAGTCAAATTCTTTTAACAGTGCTGCCTGGCTGCCTCTGTGCCCTGGCCTTCTTGCTCCTTGCCTGTTATTGGCATGCTACGCTTATTGACGTTTCAAACACACGCTTTGATTTCACATACTTCTGAAAACTCTTCACCGTTTAAAACTTTTAATCGGTTGCGTGCCAGGAGTCGGGGTTATTTGAAGGGTCTGAATGGCAGTGGTTAACTTTGTATAACCCCTTGCAACCCTTCAATTGAATAACAGGAAATTGAGTCAGAAGCAGCAGCTAAGTTCATTAGAAAAAACTGGCTCAAATTCAATTCAGAGTCATGCATTTTTAAATATTCTAAAAAACAAGGTTACTAAAAATATGCACTGCTTTCCAACAATAGAAAACATTGATGAGTAAATGAACAGGAAAACTGAAGAGAGGGTCAGGAAACAAGAGGTCTCATCTGCAAATAAGCAAATGGACAAACAAGTGGTCCTGTTGGTTTGTCTGTAAATATTTAAACTTAGGAGCTGTAAAAGGACTGGAGGGCAAGACCCAAAGTCACCACCCCCCTTTGGTACACTCTCCACCAAAAGCTCACAGCCACCACAAAGGATCCATAAGAAAGCCGTCTAGCAAACTTAAGGGCGCCCACTTTACAGAGGGGCAGCAGAGGTGAAAGGTCGAAGGTTAACTGCAGCTCTTTGGGCTGGAACGAACTTTGATGACAAGTTGTGTTGCTCATGTGACAGCGGTGGAGGTCAAACAGACCCCAGCGGAGGTTTGGGCTCTTCATCACTTTAACGGCAGCAATAACAATCAATTTGTCATGTGTCAAACCACAGACATTCATTTGGCTGGCACACTGTTACATTTCGTTTTGTTTTTTCACCCCAGACTTTAACTTTTTGCAAAACAGTGTGACAAACGATTGGATTTTTTGACGTTACACTTTAAAAATGTCTTTGAAACAAAGTACAACCGACTGCACTGGTTTGTTGATAACAATCAGTTAACCATCTTTTTCACTAAGTTATGCACACAAACAGAGACATTGTGTTGCATCTTCTAATCCATGGCTCTTGATTATTGATGGCCCATTTGCAGACAACCTTAACTGCACAATATGTCTCCCCATTACGTTCCTGACCTCATTCTAGCTTGGGGACAACATTATTCATGTGAGAGCCGGAGGAGAGGAAGAAAAAGAGGGATGAGGCCTGTGGGGTAAAGGGTGTGTGTGTGAGTGTGTGCAAAAAGGGATGGAGGTCTGCGGGATTATCATCAATAACCTCCCTTACCTCCATGTGTATACTGAGGGGAGAGAAGACTGACAAGGAGGCTGGAACAGGGTCATGCTGGGGCAAACACTTACCAAATAGGAGCTCTGTCCAAATGCTATTTTAGGTTCCTCTTTTCTCCTCTCGCCACAACTTGGCGTTATTTAAGAGTGTCCAAAGCCAGACAGTGTGCAGAGGAAGTGGCATTCATCACCTGAAGAAGACACCGTTGTTCACTAGGAATGAAGGATGAGGACCCGACGAGAGAGGAGGTTGTGGTGCAAGAGGGAAATAGAGGCATTGGGTTGGATTGCATCATGTCATTGATTATCATAACTAAGATGACTTTACAATAACACACTGTGATACTACAGACACTAATCCAGTCCACTGTCTCTGCAACAACACAAAAACAAATTGGTTTTATTGTATTTGTGGCTGAGGTATGGTGGTTGTTTTGTGCCTGTGAATTTAGCCTGACATTTTAAGTACTGGGCTTTGTCAAACAAGAATGTCTTGTTAGCTCACCTGTGGATAATCATAATGTCAGGTAAATTAAAAAAAATAAAAGTGTGATCCTTATGAATTCTGATGTGGAAGTGGAACCTCCCTTCTAGTGTGAGAGAAAATTAAAACATGTCATACCCAAGTTAGCGTCTAGAGAGCAGTCAGGCAGAGAGCTGTGATTCCCACCAATGTCTTGTTGGGAGTGTGTTTCCATTATTAAGAACTATGCCTGACTGGTTGGAACATGTGCAGGGACAGACAACAACAACTATTCACATCTGACATTCTCACATCAAGGCAACCTGTTTCTTATTTTCTTAGAATAGCCCATCATTTTAAAATGGATTTTAATGAGCTATGGCAATTACTGCTAATTATATTTTCCCTTCTCCAAACTCAGCTCAGAGAAAACTGCTTTGCTTGGCATTGTTGTTGTTGTAGTTCAATAATCCAAATGCTTTATGCCAGATGAAAATAATTGCTTAAATGTTTATTGTGTTTTAGTTCTGAAATGTTGCTAAGTAATGGGAAAAAGACCAGTAACTAAAATGCAGGTCTGAAAGAAACCCACTTGACAGTAAAAGTTACAGTAGAGGTGGAGTTGGTATGGCACAGTTTGCTCATCAGTGGCATCAGTACAGTGGCATCATACAAGTACTCTATAAGTTGTGTTTCTGCACAAACTACACACAGTTCTCAGTTATCCAGGTCATGTTGAAGAAAAGGTTTGAGCAAAGGCATCTGGACTTAGTTTTCAAGGTAAAAAATATGTCCTTCACCTTGAGAATTAAGTCCAGATGCCTTTGCTTTAACCTTTTCTTCAGCATATTGCTGCCTTTCTTCTTGGAATATGGCTGTTCAAGATCACAATAAAAAAAGACATTGTTGTTTAATGTTGGGCCTTTTGCAAATAACTATTCTCTATTGTTCAATCAACAGACTGCAGGGATTCACTCTACCTTTGAGAAAGTGGCCACGTTGATGGAACCAAAAGCTGAGAGTTACCAAACTTTATTTGGAACACTTGTACCATACTGACTCTAGTGGAAACAAGGCTTTAAGCAACTGTGAGGGGCAGCAATGAGGTATGGTGAGACCTGTTGTCCTGCATTTGACATTCAAAAAATTGGCTTGGCCAAATCTGAACTGGGCCTGTTTTCATGTCAATGTTACTTTAGCTTTTTAGTCCTTTGAGTAAAGTCAGTAACCCTCATTTTAAGAGCATGAGCTACCTGGCTCTGTATTGAAGCCTAATCAAGTCAACACTATTACCATGCCTCTGTAATGATTTTATTCTTACAAGATCTAGACCAGACCACATATAAAACAAAACTTGACCTGAATAATATCTAAGTTGAAAGGTGACAGAAGTTACATTGTTTTGCTGTTGTTTCAGACTCAGTCTAATTAGAAAGTGGGTCTTGGCCTGCTTTGCTGGCAGCACAGTGTTAATCTAATGTGGCGTGAACAAATTATTATGCCCCACTACAGATGGGCCCAGCCATGCACAGGCACCTTTGAGCTCCCTGGAAAGCCACACAACCGGGATCATGATAACACAGACACCCAGCCATTTGTGGATGACAACAAGTTCCAAGGATAAATCGAAAAAAGAGTACAGCACAGCCAACACACCACAAGATTAGGATATACAGTAAATGTGAGACACAAGAGAGGATGAGCTTTAATCACTTTAAGCTTAATTCACTCAAAAGCAAAGAGGAAGGTAGGTCATTCTGAATCATTTCACTTTCAACAGAACATTTGGTTTTCTTTTGAAGGACTGACAAAAGGTCAAGGTCTGAGTTTGATTCCCCTCCAAAACTAAATATTGATCCACCTAATAAATCCCTCAAAGCAGTTTTAGGAAAGGCAAAATAAATCTCTGGCTTTCTCACAAACACCTTTCTGGCTTTACCTCCCGTTCTAAGAGCATCTTAAAGAAATGCCTTTCCTGAAAGACTGTAAAAGCATTATAAACTTAAAAAGCCTCAAACTAATAGCCAGAATCCTTTTGAAGGTTGTGGGAGATGCCCATTTGATGATAACCTTTTCACCTCAGTTTCCTTGGGGTCAAAACAGGCAACAAGCATGTAAACATGTTTTATTACAGCATAAAACTCAGAGGAGGTCATAGCATGTCTGGACTTCCTTTAGGGCTTTTATTTGAGGAAGGTATGTTCTCACTGAGCTCTTAAATGCAAGGGCTGTAAACATGCATGGCTAAGTGCATGTTAATGGCCCAGGGGTTAGGTTAGGGAGTAGTGAACTAAGTCAACTATCTGATTTAAATGCTTCAGCTCACAGCAGTAAAACACAAGTAATGAAATCGATCTAGATCTAATTCTTTGGCGCCAATAGAAAAATTATGCTTTTATTCTATCAAGCCATTTTAGAAAGTTCTATCACATTCCTTTGTGATAGGGAAACTTGTCAGTCCAGTCTAGGACAAAACTCTCCATTCTGGTAAAAACTACTCTAAAGATTGTCAGAGTGTCAAAAGAAAAAGATTACTCTGCACACACTTTACCAGCCCTGTAATAAAAAATAATTAAAAGTCCTGTAGATAGTAGATAGAGAGGCTAGATTTGAAATGACCCAACTCATGAGCTGAGGGTTAGGCTGCCTAGGTCCAGACTGAACCGTCTTCAATAAGGTCATATAATGTAAATAAAAAGCAGCACTATATGTCTCTTAATCTATGTGTTTTTATGTCTCAATGTTTTTTTAAACATGACTTCTTATTATTACTGTCATGTCTTGTTGGTTGTTGTGTTGTTATGACTGCTGTGATGCCCAAGACAAATTTCCCTAAGTGGGACAATAAAAGTACGCCTTACATGCTAAATAATATGGCTACTCCTGTTGTGCAATACAATAAGTGTAACGAGAATTGTATATTCTGTGTAGTCCCTGTCGACACACTGCAGTGAGACTTGTATTACCATATAACATACCCTCAACTGGCCTGAGGAATTCCTTAGACTAAATAATCCAGTATGGAGACAACCATAAAATGCTGACCTATACATAGTATAATATTCAGGTTTGTTAAAAATTTGCTGTGGCCTTGAGCCCATTTGGTTCTCTTAAGCATTTTATCTGCAGCAATATGCATCATAGCCTCTAGATGCCACTATATCACACAGCAACTTAATCATCAGTTTTCATATTTTATATATTTTATTTGTTTACGTAAAGATTAATAAAGGCTGTCAATAATATACTGTATGTTCTCTCTCCAGTGACATGTTGTCGGACTATGGACAATACTTTGCTGTAGCAATGTATATTTGCAGTACATCTCTAATTGTAACACTAAACCACATGCTGATAACAAGGTTGAAATAATTTGTGCTGATACTTGAAACTGAACCCACCATGGAGAAGAAAGCATCCCAAAGCTCCAAACAATTAAGGACATATACCATGCAATTTTCATATAAACAGGAAAAGGAATGCTGCGTGACTGCATTTAGATACACATCATGAGATACACATCAACAGAACTAAAAGGCACAAACACTCTCATAACTTGTAATAGGCAGTGTTAAAGGTCCATCACAGGGGTAGGTCTAGTTGAGTCTCAGATACAGAGCTTTTTAAATGTTCTCCACTGGGCAGGCTGTGGTCCAAATTAACCTTAATGGAAGTCCTACTTCTTTTACACAAAGATCCTGGAGCTCTGGAGTTGCTAGTCAGAGGAGTGGTTGACATTTTACCGATTGTTAAGATTTAAACAGCTTGCCCGCAGGAGGCAGCAGACAGAAAATGGACCGTGTGACTGAACTGGGATGGCCCACAAGACATTTTAAAGCCATTCACTTTGCATTCCTCTGCATCCATAAGTGAAGAGACCTTTTGGAAGTACTAAAATAGAAAATGAAGAAGCTTAACCATACCTGCAAGTGGTATTGATAATCTCTGTGCAGTTCATTTGATGCATTATAAAAGAATTTGAGTAAGTTATAACATTATGCAGAGACCCTTAGAGTTGCAAAAAATGGTAATCAATGTAAAAATTGTAGATATTTATGGTGTCTTCTCACTTGCGCACACATCAAAAACTTCCACAGCCCATAATTCATTTGGTTTAAAGAGCCACATCAGCATCTGTGAGCAGTATGAATAATGAGAAAGGCTTGGAGTGCTTGTGGGTTAGCAAAGCAAAACAGAATTAAACATGACTGATGCATGTCCCCCTTTTGTAAGGTCTCATTTCTGTCAGAACAGATCCATCATTGACTCGAATCCCCACAGACATCTTCCACCTGAGTCCAAGGAAAACCTTTATTCATCCTCCCTCAGCCCTGGTGATGAATGGGTGGAAACTAGGCAGATGAATAAACAACGATGCACAATGATAATGGCAAAAGAAGCTCAAGTGATATTGATGGCTTAATCGGGGACAACCAACCTTCAGTCAGTCATGATTTTAAATGAGTCACTGGTTTGAAAAAATGCCATTTTATCTTTTGCCAATTACACAAAGTTGATGACAGGTAATGCATAAAACTCTTCCCAGTTATCGATTTGCATTGGAGGTTTGTTCCTCTTTAGTTTCTCTAAAAAAACAGCCTTCAGTGATTCTGCTACTCCTGCTTGATTCTTAATAAAAAAATTAAATATATTTTATTTTACTCCCATTCTCAGCGTTTTCTCATTTTCTCTCAAAGCCTCAGGAAGTCGGGTGTAATGCATGACTTCAGCTGGCAGATACTTACAAGTCTGTGTCTACAGCTCAGCTTTTGAGCAAAAAAACAGTATCCGTGGCTCAGCTTCAGCTGGGCATGGCAAAATGTTTGGCCTACATAAAACACTCATGAACATGAAGAGAGATTTAGTGAATAACTCCTTATTTCCTTTGAGCATTTCATTTCATATGCTCACTTCTGTGTGTTCCTAAAAACATTGATTGTCTTGCACATTTATGTATTCAGAATCAAGCACTCCTTCCTACTCCAGGTTGTCTTAAAGCTTTCTGTCTAAGAAAAACAAAATGATGTGACTAAGTGACCTATCACTCTGCCCTGTTTGTACAGGTGTGTGGGTGCACAGTGGTCATGTGTATTTACCTTCACTACTGGCCTGCATTTAGCTGTACTCCATTAGCTTGCAAAGTTAACAAACGTTTGAGCCTTTCTTTGGGGATATAAAGTGGCTCATCTGTTTGTCTTTCTCTAGTTTAGGGGTCTTCAGGGTAAATGGTAGAAGTGACTTTGGAGTGAAGAGTTCAGCAAAAACCATGTTCAGACGACCTACCATCACACAAACCGTTTATACATCCTTAAAACCTCATCTTTGAATAGAAGCACATTAAACCAGCGGATTCTAAAGAGAGCTTAATGATGTGGTGGATCGTCCTGGCTGCCTCTGAGTACAGTGAGATGTGCTGTGGAAAAACACACTGACCAGAGGCATTTACTGTATTCTTCTTGATGAGCCTCTAGCAAACCGCTTGGCTAACTCCTGGTGCTCTAACTTTCAAAATAAATTAAATGTTTCAGCTTCAATATAAAAAACATTAACCATAAACTTGTTGTTATTAATGACACTTTAGTGACAAATGTCGAAGGTTCGATTTTGAACTAACAGAAACTATTAAACCACTAAAACCATAGGCATTTCAAGTGCTGTAAAAAGTGCACATTTGCCCTTCTCATTTTTTGTTTACAAATTCCTCTTTTTGCATACTTGAGTTCCTTAGAAGTATGACAAGGCTCCTGTTTAATCTCTTGGACAAATGCTGTACAAATTCAATTTCAAATTTGTAATTTACAATTTTCCAACAAGCAAAACTATTGGCAGTGCTTTGAGGTAGTGAACAAATTTGAAGAACAGGAAGGAAAGGTTGACAGTAAAAATAGTTGGGCTCACATTCTCAATTGTCAGGAAGTGATAAAACCCAGACAATTATCACACCAAGCCTTCCAGCACTGTCCACGGCATGTCTTATCTTTACTTAATACTACACCGTTAGTAGCTGTTGCACCCATGAAGCATGACTGTCAGCTCTTGATGTTTGCTCAAAATCCGTATATGACCCCTATAAACCAGCACAGTAAACGGCTCTGAAGGAAAATACAGTATTAGACATATACTGTAGGTAGCACAGTTCTATATTAAAAAAAAAAACATTTAGATTCCTATAATTGTATCTTCAGTTAAGTAATGTAAAACCCTCTGGTCATGTGGATTTACATGAAGGGGTGAATTGCTTCAAACCAAATAACAGCAGTTGCCCCTCACTTTGCCGCTGTACGAGTCACTCCTGCTAAAGGCAAACTACAGACTGCAGTAGACTGTAGTAAATCTACTGTCTACTATTTTAACCAACCCTGTGCTGCTGTAGAGCAAGTCTGAAGATAGGAAGCTACAAGTGTTTTCCATCATGTTTTGGCACTTAAAGAGCAATATCCAAATGTGCAAAGTGTGGAAGCCACATTTTACTGTGTATTGTTTTGCATTTCATAAAGCTATTGTCACTAGAGTATCTGTTGCACATGTGCGTGAGAGCCTAAGTGGAATGCTTATCTGTTACACGGTTACATGTTTGTCTCTTTTAGATACCTTGGTTTTCCGGTACGTAGCTGATGACACTATGGTGTCTTTCATCCCACGTCTGCCCTGCCCAGCCCTGACTCACACAAGAGCTGCTAACAGATAAGCTGTGGGAGAGCACCAAAGCTATTCTTCTCTGGCTCCTTTTAGCCAGGCTGACACATCGTTTCACAGACAGCAGTTCCGGAGCGGAGATGAGAGCGCTACTGTAAATATCACAAGGTTCATTCAGCTGGCAAGGTCACGGGAATATACAGTTTATAGAGAGATATTTAGACGGTCAGCATTTATTATTTTATTCTGTCTTTCATTTTCTTTTGTGTCCTCAAAACATTTTTTAATTGGCCCTGTTTGAAGAAGCATGTTTACTTTAAAAGTGTAAAAACTTGGAAGGAGAGAAAAGGGAATTTTCACATCTGAACTTCGAGTCACTTACACTGGTAATTTACTTTGTGAATCTGGCCAGGTTTTATTTGTGTAACCCAGATTTTAATTGGAGTCTTTTCATCTCTTTGTGTGTGGAGGAGCTCGCTCATTGGATCATTTCCTAATTCATAAAAATACAGAGCATACCAGACCAGTGAAAGTGAAAGCTTTTACTATCATTACTTTTCTACATATATAATATATATTTACAAATTCACTTTACATTAACTTATTTATTCTCTTTTTAAATTCACATTAAATATGAATAAGGCACTTGTAAAAGAGCAGAGAACAGAAATCACTCTCTGTTTTCTGGAATTTATTAACTTAGTGCATGTTGTCCGTGTCATAAATGTAGGTCTATGAAATATTTAATTAAAACATTATTATTGTAACTCTAAAATAGTATGTAATGTTGTTTGATTGATATGCCTCTTATCTATCAAATACAGCCTGTGTAGCAACTACTTGAGCATGTATAACTTAATATCTAAAATGTCAGCCTTGTTTTTCGATCACTTTCAGCTAAACTTGAGTGAACAAACTTTGATCTGACTGGACTTGCTTCAAACCTGTTTCGTTAAACAAGAAAATCCGAGTTACCCTGGTCGGAGAAGGATAACCATGAGCTCAGGTTTGTGCTCAACCGGCTTTGTGAAACAGGGACAGTGTTTCAGAATGCCTTACCCTAATCCAATCTTTACATTATACTTCTTCAACTGTGAGATTAAGAGCATCTGTTTATGCAAATGAATCTAAACTGTGGCTACTTTAAAATCCAATAACAAATCCTCATGCTTTTCTATACCAGCAAGCAAAACAATAGCAGGGACCACCTCCAGTACAAGGCTCACTTTCTGCCAGTGGGAACAAGGGGGCTGAGAAACATCTTCTCCCAGTGCTTCTTAAAACCTCCACAGCACACACACACACACACACACACACACACACACACACACACACACACACACACACACACACACACACTGGTCCTTCTCTTCAGTGAAGTCCGACAGCTCTCAGGGAGAAAGGGATTTTGCTTTACTCTTTCCAGATGACCTCCCCTAAACTTGGGTCCTGGGCTTAGCACACAGGAGGAGCACAAGGGGGAACAGTGTTGCAAATTTGTCACCCCGAGTGTTAAAATACCTCCAGGAATGTTAATCTGGCTGGTCCTCCCGGCACACACTCCAATAATCCTCAACCCCGTTGCTTAAGAAGGATTTGGTTGTCCACTACTACTACTGGTATTAAGACCATATGTAGTTTACTATTGACCCAAACCAATCAGGTCTACATTCTCTACATTTAAAGTATCCACATTTAAAATTGTTGATTTTCTTTTCTTTCTATCAACCGTTGTGGAACAGTAGATAGCAAATGAAGGCATTGTTTTATATTTTGGAACAAATTAACCACTGAGACTAAGCTTTTCTTTTATACCTGTTTATAAAAGTGGCTGTAAGCATACCCCACCAAAACAGAGCACAATGTTTACTTAAAATGATTTCCTTTGGTTGAATGTCTTCCTTTTTGAAATTCTCTATATTATCAACATCTTGTGGAGAGATGCAAGCAGGAGGCTAGAGGCTTTTTAACTTGTCGACCTTCAGACATGAATGAATCTGCTTTGCTGCCGACTAGGACAAAAGGCCTCTGAAAGCAGAGTTAGCTCATGACTCAGCCTGCAAGTAGCTGAGGATGAAGGAAGTATTTGAGCAATAGTGAGACACAGGGAAGGAGGGGAGAAAGCTCATTGCATGCAATCCATTCACTTAATTTAAAACGGCCCATTGGCTGTGTAGGTAAACGTTGCCTTGAAATTAAAAACATAAACGTGTCACCTGACAGAGTGAGTCAGATATAAAAAATACACCTGCCACTAATCCTGCAAGGCAAACTTTTCCATTTCTCTCAATATTTAACGAGAATATGTAAATCTACTTTCCTTGTAGATTCCTTGTGAATTCCTTCAATGGCCCATCTTCTGTCTAAATACAAGAAGATTGTCTAAAACCTGTATTGGCACTCTGAACTACCAAATCAAATTCAACTCGTTTAAAGTAAATGTCTATACTTTTTTCATGATATTCATTTTACTAGATGTGAAGGATTGATTTAGGCAAATAAGAAACTTTTTTCTGTGTGTTATATACATTTACATAATGTATTTATAAATGTATAAGGTATTGATTAGTTATTGTAGACTGCTGAGAGAAGCTCCCACCTAATCTAATGACCTCATTAGATTTATTGGTTGGTAGGTGTATTGTTTATTGGTTTGTTCCTAAGATCCTAATGGCATATAGCCTTGCTGTTAACTTATTGTGCATATCTAAATAATTGCAGTGTTATAGCATTTATCTACAAATGACAGGAATACACTGTACAGGGAGCACATTGCAGGATGTCATTAGTCAGGTTGTTAGAAGGTTGTCCATACCGTCAGTGTTCCTGCCTGTGGAGGAATAGAGGTAGTGATGATAGAAACCTGTAAAGGAGGCAGCTGCGGGCTCAAGACTGTAAACAGCTATGTTGACCCAATACAGTGTTGATGTTTCAGTGCTATTCCTTTGTGTGATCACTCGACTGTTCAGTCACAATGATGATGACTCACTTCCTGCCGTGTGTGACAGCGCTGTTGTCAAAGCCAGTGTTGGAAAAGCTGGTGTGAGGCTTTGCTATAACAAACAAGCAGTATGAATGTAACGAGAGGTGATCTTTAACATGCATCTACAGAACGTCATGGTTGTTTATGTGTTCAGTCAGGCTTTTACACATGGATGAATAAATAATCATGGGCCTCTGTTATGTTTGGATCTAATGACTTTTAAAACACATTTTATTATTAATATTGGTCCTCAATTTTAAATCAAGAATGATTTTTTTGTCTCATGTTCAGGAGAGTCCATTTATTCATACCCAGTTACATTTTTCTTTATTTCTGTAATCTTTTTCAGAAGAGTTCATGTTTTGTACAGGTCTGTGTGCCTCCTGCTGATCAAAAAAGTGAATATTTTAATAATGGACAACAATTAACAACAATTATGAATGAAGGATCCTACAGAAAAATCTTTTGTTTTTCATATATATATATATATATATATATATATATATATATATATATATATATATATATATATACACTGTCAGTCCTGCAACTGGCCACTGTCCCGGATGTACCCCGCCTAGGGCCCAAAGTTACTGGGAAAGGCTCCAGTCACCCGTGACCCTTAACAGGACTAAGCTATTGAGAATGAATGAAACAAAGGTAAGCAGACAATCACACGGAACAGTAAATCAGGATGTGTTGACTATATTTGGATGTCATCACCTTCAATCCAATTCTGTGTTACTTGATAATACAGGAAGTCAGATTAAAATAGCAGTTAGAAAGACTGAAGCATTTTTTGTCTGGGTGTGGCTTTGGAATTTGAAAAACAAATACAAAAAAACAACAACAATGTTTTGTTAAGAAATGGCAAAATCTGAAATATCACAATTGTGCTGATGTTTAACTTCATTATCTGCATAAAATACCACCATTGTCTTCTTGAACTAAATTAGTTTCACCTTTCCTCTACTAGAAAAAGTAAAGGTAATTCTTATTTAACAAGTGTATCATGTGTTGTACAACAGAAGACAGTGGCAGTGTTTGAGAGAAAATGCTGGGGATAGTTTTACAAGAAAAAACTAAACCTGGCAACTTTGGCCAAAAGTAAGTCTGATATCCCCTGATGAAATGTTCCGGGAGAGCATGCGGTTATTACCCCAGAGGATGTTATTTTACAAAACCGAAAACAGGTAATGAAATGATGTATGGGCTTTTACTGAGTAGACCGAGTGTGTTACAGGGGACATGTGTGTATGTGTTAAATGAGGAACCAGACAGCACCATCTGTCTGACAGCAGCAACAAAAGATGATGAGATTGTGTCCAAGAGGAAATCTACTTGTGTTTGTACTTTGAGCACCCCTGCCCAGCCACACAAACATGCATGCACGCACACCTTTTAGCTTGCAGTGGGGGTGAAATGTAAAAAGGGAAATACACAAGAAAGCAATTTGTTAGGAGTTGATGGTGTCACCTTATTGCTTGGTTTCCTTTTGTTTTCTTGCCAGCATAGGATGAAAGAGGGAGAGGCAGGTCAGGTAGTAAAAAGAAGCACTGGCAAGAGCTATCAGGGAATAAAAGAGGGGTGGGTGGGTGTGACGCGGAGGGCGGACAGACCTACAGCTTGTCCTGCAGTTCCTGGAACGAGTGACTCTTTGTTTGACACCTCGGGTGAAAGCTGAGCTCCGCCAGGCACGTCCGCTGCTGGCTGGCAAACAGCATATCCTGTCTCTCTGTGACGGCCCACCTCCCCTTATCCTAGCCAGCGGTGAGGGTGATGAACAAATGGTCTCTCGTTGGGCAAAGATAGAGTGGCACAGAGGGGGAGCATAACAAAACAAAGAAGCAGACGGTGAAACGCTCGAAGGAACGTATCAAATTTTTTTGGCCCAAAAAACTCAAAGTAAGCTCAAGTTATTGGCATTTTTCATCTGAAGATCGTGTATAGCATCCAGGTTGCCAGATGCCTTGTTGAAGATCTCTGGTTTCACTTAGAGAAGAGCTCTTTGTCCCAGCCGTGGAGATCTAGTGTCTCACTCAGACTGGACGCTGAGACCACTGCTGTCCTTAGCATGTATACACAGTAACATAATAGCGTTGTGGAGTTCACTTGTCATTTATTCATATTTATTACAGCTCCTGTGTCACTGCAGTGAAATCACACCAGGCATTCCTTTTGAGATCTAGAGTCTGAGTCAGGCGGATGCTGAGTCGGCTATGGAGAATGTCCTTAGCATGCGTACGCAGTAACATGATAGCATTCATTCATATTTATTACAGCTTTAGCACAATGACATTAAAGTAAAGCAGTTGGTGCACCCACGTGTCCGTAGCAAACAATGGTTTATTAGGTTACTTGAGTTTACTGGTGCCAGAGTTTCGGAGATCAGTGTTTTGGAGAAATAAAAAAAGCATATAATGCAAGAAAACTGAGTTGAAAATACCAATGAATGTATTTAACAAAATGAAATATGGAGACACTTATTGAAAATTATTGAATGTGCATTTCAAAAGCTGCCCCTCACAAACTTAAAAGATGTAGTGGGAAAATGGGAAGAGGGAGGACAGATGGCATGTTATGTGTCGTGGAGGCCTTGGCAGATGTTTACTTCTGGGGAAGGAGAAAACGTGACCATCCATCTTGAGCCTCTGTTGTTTGGGGGCCTATGAGAGTGAGACCAAATTGAGTTAACACACATTAGCATTGCTTCTTCTATTGCAGGGTCAACACTACTTATTCTTTTTAGCTCTGCTCAGCTCAATTAAAATGTATCCATCTCATTTATACATATTACCTGCCTGAAACCCTTTAAACCTCCTCACAAAGTGCCAATTGCCAATATACTGTTTCATTTAGCTGTCTTGTGTGAGTTAGAGAAGGTAGTGGGTTAGTGTTAATTTTTCCTTCAAGAGGGCAAAAAGTGACAAAAAGAGCACATCTTCTGCATCATTACATTGGTACATCAGGTCTGCTTTACCAATTCATACAGAACTATGTTCCAGGTGTTCTTCTCTTCTGCTTCATATCTTACTTACTTCAAGTGTAACCTGTCATTCAGTGCAATTTCAGGGTTTTTGCATGCACTGTTAAAGGTTCATCAGATAAAAGTTAATTAGAAAGACCATAACATATGATCCATTACAGCTTTAGTTATATACTGTACCTCACTCATATACTGTATTTTTGGTTACTACTACTGGGTACTGTGTTACTGTTTTTGAACACAGATTAAAATAGTTGGTATATGTGCTCAAAGGAGACTTAACATAAGGGCAGATTATGTTTGCTTGAGTGCCTCGGGGTAAAGCCTCAAGGTGCTCCACAGTGACTCTTATTGTCTTGTCCTTGCAGCAACTATTCATAACACAATGGCTTGTTGCATTAATTTTAAAATAACGTGATTAGGTGAACTACTTTCAGGAGTCTGCTAAAACCTAAAGTCACTTCCAGGCGGAGAACAAGTACCCCCCACCGCCTCTACTGCTTTACTAATTATGTATTGTTTATAATGTTTCCAGGCTCCCTTGTGTTTGACCCCTTCCTTCAGTTTTTCTTTCATGACCCGCAAGCTTTTAGCTAATTATTGGCTTACAATCAAAATTAAATGTAACGAAATAAGATTATTCTTTAGTAGCCATCACAGCAGTCGTGGTTTTATTAAAAATCACATTTACGGGTTTAAATGACTGTATGTGCTCTTCTGCATAAGATAAGATAAGAAAAGATAAAAAAAAAAAAACTTTATTAGTCCCACTATAAGGAAGTTGCATTTTGCAACAGAGTAAAAACAAGTAAAAAGCCAACTTGGCCACAACATAAATTAAATTAAAAACTATTCTAAGACAGGTAATCAGACATAAACTAGACTACACATTATTACTACACAAATTTGGCTTGCTATGCTAAAACAAAATAAACTAAAATACACCATACATAAGCGATGGTGTTGGAATAAATAATGTTGCAGGTTGTGTAACAGATATTGCACATTAGAAAATATTGCATAGGTAAAGGTCTCCCAACAAAGAAGACCTTTGAGAAAAAAAATCTAAACTGCATCCGAGAATCCAGTTAGGAGTTGGAATTGGAGTTCATGTGTGTGCAGAAGGAATGAATGAGCTTGTTTGTGTCCGTGAGAACAAAAAGAATGTGTACAGTATGTCCATGCATGTGTAGCTCTGTGTACTGTACAAGTTAAACTGAGCGTTTCCTATTTGACCAACTTCATGCTCACTGGATTAACTTTGTCTTACAGGTACCGTTGACCAAATGCGTGAAGTAAAAGGCCACAACACAGTCTGGTGAGGCTGATCATTTCAAAGACATACAATAACTACTGAGGTGTGAAAGTTAAAGCTAAGTTGACCTTTTAAGGAATTTCCCAATGCGATTTGAAAAATAAACAGTTTATTTCCCTTTTGAAGCAAAGGGAGAAAAATAATAGAGGTCATTGAGTCATGAGAGAAAGCTGCATGTAGACATAACAAAAATCGGTCACATGGACAGTACAAGCTGAAGCGGGACAATCCATTAAGGCACTAAAGGAGTAAAATTGTATAAACCAGATGATCCAGCTCACAAAGGTCAACATTACATTATTAACATTATGCTTGAAAACAATGCAATACATTTTCTACTGTATTAAAAAAAAAAACAGCATTGGACTTTCTCTGAACTATCACCTGATCTAATTCAGTAACCTAAATCTGATTATGTTACTGAACAGTGCAGTTCTGTTTCTGTTCCATTCTTTACTTTCAGGCACAGTACATTATCGTGATTTATACAGTTGAATGATAATTATTGGCAGTTTGGAGCTGCTGGCACAAAACCCTGTCTAGATAATTGGCATAGTCTGGTACCTTCCACTTATCTCTGGTTGGTGGCTTGAAATGTGCTGTTGATGAAGCTTCGGTCACTGCAGTTAGCGTGTCACTGGTATCATTACAGAATCATTATCATATTAATGGATGGGAGGCAATGAGAGAGATAATAAGAAGGAGATGTAGAGAGGAAGACAGGCTGGGCTTATATGGTAATTGATCACTCCTTTGCACTTTATACCTGGAAGTACAAACATTGCACCTTCTTCTAGCTACTTTTTGTCCACTTTTAATGTAGCTCAATATGTTTCTAGGCACACAATGATAAAAAAAAATGAAAGAAAATTACACTGTTGGGGCATATGAATGAGAATGGAGTTGCAAGGAATAAAAAGTATTTTATTGAGAAAATAAACAGGCTTTGGTGTGTTTGGTACAGGTATAATTGATATTGAATGTTAATTAAATTAGTTAGTTTGCAGCTGATACTCAGTTGTTTTTGAGTTTGTGTACTTCTGTGTGCTTTGAATACATTTATCCTGCCACAATTCCGCCCCCCACCAGCCATCAGTCTCTACCTGTCCTGCTCTGTTTCTTTCTCCTCTTCGAGCAGTCGAGCAGCAGATCCAATGTGGTGGAACCGTGGCTGACGTTGACTCTTTTTCCTTTCTGTATTGCAGCAGCGGCCTAATTGCTCGTCTCTCACACAAACACAGGCCCTTTATCTCTAGCTGGCCACAGCACACTTCAACAGACCGCAAAGGCAGCAGAGGCAAAGTCTAGCCTCCACGGTTCAACACTTATCTTGGCACCCTCTGCATCCACTGCAACCACCTCCGAAAGGCACCAATTAAACCATTACTATATAGAGAAAGCACCAGCAACTAGGAGCTATAAGACTGAGAAAACAGAGGGTGCATCAAAGCATGAGTGTAAAATTAATAGAAAATTAATATTGTTTTGCGTTCAGAGAAAAAAGCCACGGGCAGACAGTAAGGGAAAGAAAATAAACAGTGCAATTTCTCACTATTGCCGAAGACTGATCCACCCTGGAGCTGCTGCACATGTGTGGCACTACAGACAGAAGGAAGAAAGAGAAAAGATTCTACGGGAGTGATTTACAATGCTTTTCGTCTTCGTGTCCGCCGCACTGCCTAAGGGCAAAGGAAATGGCAGAAGGTAAAAAGAGATAACCGTCTTTGTTCCATGGAGGTGTAGAGATTGTTACATTCCACTAGATAGCCTTACACTTGTTGGAAATGCTCTTTTGTCATGTTGTGTGCAGGTTTTAATGCCTGGTGATAACTCTGCAAGCAAATTTTTTATTATCTATCATGAAAACAATGTAAGTTACTATCTGGAGAAGTGAAGAGGCCGGAATCCATATGTTTCTTGGTCTTTATGGAATTGGCTCTGGGCTATTTCATAACGGCTGGTGTTGAACATTTGAAGAATGAACTATAGACAGACAGTCAATGGCAATATTCGATGATGGAGTACAGACTCACTCACATGCCAATCTTTAGCTCTGTTGTTTTTATGTTTCATGTATTAAATTATGTTGCCTTTAAAACTACACTGCTCAACTGTGCTGTCTGTCTGTTTAAACGTTCCCCTTTTACAATTCCAAACAGCTCAAATTATTGTTTTAAAGTACCTCACGGCTAATATCTTTTCAATACAAATGTTACTCACAGTTCTTTTTTATTGCCTCTCAAACCAAGATTGACAAATTCATTTATTGTTCAACAAACAGACAGAGGACTAAATGTATCACCAACCACTCCATGCAATCCATTACTAGCCTGTGGCAACCTGGAGGGCTCTACACAATAATACCTTCTGCTTTGTTCGTCATAACTTCAGACTTGAAAACTATAAGTTATTTACCAAGTCAGCCCAGCATTCAGCCACCTGTGCCTGCTTTGTTATATTTACCACTGAACCATACATCACTTATATCAGACTGGAAGTGGTGTAGCCTGTGGGCCATAATGCAGTTGTAATAGACAAAATGTCTTACCCCTCTGATGCCATCCTCAGAGATCTTCCTGGCATCAATGCATCTCATTTGTCGTAATGGTTTGATAGTTTTTCTTTGGGCAACAAGTCAAGCTGAGAGTACTGAGCTGTGAACTGCACCATCTTGTATAATTGCCACTAATAGGCCACACTGATAGGATAATAGTCTGCACTGACTGAAATCTATCCTGACAAGAGTGAAAGGATAATAGTGTTCAAAATCTCTGCTTTATATTCTGTCACTGTGTACAGCGAGGTTATGGAAAGGTGTGGCTGAAAGAGAGAGAACTGAATTGGCTGTGTGTCTGTATCTGAAGGAGGGTGAGGATTAAGGGGGGGGGGCTAGGGCTTTTCCAGTAAGTTCAGTGGGCAGGGGCTAAGGTTAGCAGGCCAGATAAGATAAGCATCACCATAGTAGGTGGGGTTGTTTAATTGTGTTTATCCAGAGCTCTGGGGCTATTGTGAGTGAATGTGTGTATGTGTTCCAAGGTGGAAGCGTCTCTAGGGGTCAACGTGGCCTGGGAGTCATCCCGACTCAATTTGACACCAAGAGACGGATCACTGTAGAGAAGGGTGGGGTATGGACACAGAGGACGATTTGCAGCGTGTGTTAGCATCCTGTCTCCTTCTCTTTCAATAGCATATGTCAAGAGAGGAAAGACTGACGAGATTCAGCCCCTAAACTAAACAAAAAAATCACCCCCTTGTGTATTTTTACACTCCACAGATACAGCAATTTCCTCCCACTCACCAATTCAGGCAATATGGGGACAGCTAACAGCACTGACAAGTTAAAACACCATCCCCTGTTTCTGTTAATAGCAAAGAATACCCTCACTAATGGACAGAATGATTTATTACCACTTCAATCATTCCTGACATGTGTATAGCCATTCTTTGTGTAAGCCCCGTTTCACAGAAGCCATTAAAGCAGCCATCTTGCCAGCTGATGGGGTGGACAGGTAGAGCAGCCCCCTTCTAATGCAGCCCATTTATTACCTGTACACTTTTAGGAGGTCAGCACCTTTAGGCACAGATGAATGATAATGTCTTCTGTTGGCACGCTTAAGTTTTTCTGTCTTATCACTGGCCTACTGTTGTTTTTTGTACTGTGGATGTGCCATTTAGACAGTTGCTCCCTGGGTGGCTCTCGAATGCCTCTTGGCCTGCACAGTTAATTCTTGATTGATAGCCTGCACTAAACTACATGCAGCCAGGTTTTATCCATATTCCAATTATTTGATGGATGTTTGAACAATCGAATTCTCCTCACTTTCTTTAAATAACGTCACTTTTTCTGGTTGAATTTGTCATTCAGCTCAATGAAAGAAGATACAGAGTGAACTAAGAATGATGCACCTTTAACAGGAAGTGTGACTAGTAGCCCAGAAGCAGAAGATGAGAGATCAAGATATGATCGAGGACACAATGCATGCATGGTGTGTTTAATTCAGACATGCCCTGCCTGAGGGCTAAAAACACACTCACACAAAGTAATGAAAAGCACATAAGACACAGCAGCTGACCAATCCTCATTTGGTTCAGCACAACCTATTATAGCCTACCATAATATGGACTGACTTATACTTGACTTATATGGTACTCTAAATAAATGGTTCACCTTTATTCTGAACATATGGCAAAGAATAATATTGTAATTTGATAATTACAATAAAAACAAGTGGAATGTAGAGGGCATTGTTTGAGGAAAGGGTTTGGTCCAAAACTGGCTGGAACAGAAAAAAATAGCCATAAGATCAAATGTTCAATGTTAGGAAATTGTTGAGCTTATAAATCACATTTGGCATGTTATTCATTGCTGTATTTTTGTAGATCAAAAAGAAATACATTATATAGAACTAAATTGTTCACAAACTATGGCATATTGAGACATTTTACAAAACAACAGCTATGGCAATAATTAATCATTGCATCGCGTGAACTGATTTAAACAGATTTTAGGACAAACGCACAGACAGCATTTTCCCTGAAAACCCAAGCTTTGAGTCACATATGAGTAATTACACACAGTAGTCTCAAAGTAAGAGCATTGTATCACAACCATTAGCAAAATAAACATGTTCCCCTCTGCCTCAGGGATCTAATGCCATCATAGAATTGCTCTACCTGGCCAGAGTTTTAACATCATTTTATTTCACTTTTGGGTAATCTTCAAACAAAAACTGGTAGACCAAAATTATAAGTTATAATATTAATAATTGAATACTGGACTTCCCTATATCACTGTTTCTTAATTAGGTTGCTATAACATTAAAGGTGTATGGTTTCTGTATAGTTTAGGAAACAAGCATTCAAATATAATTGGCCCAGCAGTAACACAGACTTTTACATTTCACATCAAATGGGTGGTCTTAGAGTCAGGGCCTGATGGTCTGCAGATATTATTTTTGTGTCATTTCTTCTGAAGGTGGTTCAGTTTCACTAAAACCATCATTTCTTCCTAATTACTATGCTTTGCCTAATGTACTTATTTTTTCAGTAAAACTGTAAAACTGTTGGAGGCATCTTGATGTGTCACTTCCCTTTACGTCTTTACTTGAACTATAACACCAAACGTCAGGCTTTTAATTTGCTCGTCTTTAGGAGGTGAGATTGGAGGCGTTTTGCTGTGGGAAATCGATGGTAAAATGGGATGGAATCTGCTGAGTGGATCTGAGCGAGTGGAGTCAGCTCTCATGGGCATTAGGGGAACATTGGAATAAGAAAGTCTGGACAATGTTTTTAACTTCTTCCAGCAGGCTGAAGACAGCAATCTTCTCTTTCAAATCCCTGTGTGCAATGTGCTCGCAAGATTAATTTCTCGTTACTTTGAATTGATCGCTTCTTTACGGACTTATTTGAGCTGTATTCCTTCCACGTCTTACTGTCTGCATTCTGCTCAAAGGCTCCACATATAAACACAAGAATTAGTTTTCAAGAAAACAGTTTAACCGGCAGTTCATGAGAAGGACTGAATACTTCTGGGTGTCTGTGGCAGATACGTTTAGTGTTACACTCTGAACTTAGACTTTAGTTCTCTGAACAGATATTTAGGTAGTTAATCAAATATGAATAATTACAGCTTTGACATCTAACAGTGTTAAAGCTTGTTTGGAGAGAAATATATACTGAAATTGAGAAAGAAAACTTAAACATTTGGGCTGTTCTGTTTATTAAAACATTAGGGTCAGTTCGTTCCAGGTATGATAATGAAGGTTTGAGGTGAACTTAAGATCGACTAAAGCAAAACAAGTGCAGAGTGTACTTTGGCGTGGGTGCAGGGCGATTATACCTTTTCCAAATACATCATGGGCTGATCTTAAATAATAACTTACAGGTGTGATTTATTATTCTTTCGCAGTACTTTGTCATCTTATTGAAACTTTTTTTTTTATCATTGTCTCCAATTAGTTGCAAAGAGCTGCCAGTAACACTTATTTTGTTTGTAATTTTGGATCATTGCCCATGGCTACAACTCCTGCCACTATACATAGAGCTGTAGTCTTGTCACTGCCCCCACAACTACTTGGTGTACACATCGGCTAACACATTACACTGCACTGCATGCTGTCATTAGCACCAGCTTCTTGGCAGCACCATTTTGTGTATTAAATCACAGTCCCGTAAAATATGTCTTTTTCCTTGTGCATCAGAATGTGAAAACAGAAATAAATGTCTGTAGAATTATAAATGTTTTTTTTTTTTTGACACAACAGCTTGGTTGTTGGGTTTGTCATTTCACAATTCTGACAGTCATGACTACATTTTGACTGAAAAATCAGCAATGCATTGTGCTCACAGCACAGACTGTGCGGCATGTGGTTAATGAGGCTTCCCTAATATGAACCAGCAATGCTTAAAGCTTAGCCAACAGAGGAAATTTACTGTCACTTATCTTTATTCTCTTCCTATGTGTCCTTTACTCCACAATACATTTTGCAAGTTCATTTAGTCAGACCCTATTTAGTTTAAGGTACAGAATAAGTCTTGACTTCAGCCTACACCCTTTCAGTCTGTGCTTTACATTTATTAAAAGTATTGTATTGATTCATATCTATTTTTAAGGACTGAAATAAACTGAATAAATGGAAAAGACCAGAAGTGTTTTATGAAACATATGCATATTCATAATAAAACATGACAATAACCCTGCAAATTTGGTAACAGAACTCCTATTTTACCTCACAGTTGTATTTTGATCAGTACTTTAAAAAATAAAGACATTTCAATGATGCTAGAAGATGGATATCTGGTTGCCAGTTGTTCATGTGGGAGACAGTATTTGTATTTGTATACTGGAAAACTGTAATGTTTAAAATATTTTATAGTGTCTCAGTCAAACCAATTATTGGCCTCCACTAAAGACTGTTTGGATATTGTATTTAAAATCAAGCAAGTTATGGTCATGAAATGCAGCCAAGTCGCAAATGATCAAACTGGAACTGTATATGAACACATAAAACCACTCAGCATTGCACTTAATAACTAGTTGGGTTACTTTAGAGGGGTATATAAAAACCTCACTAAAAAGATCCTGTCTCTATTTCTCACACAACAACAGGAACCTAATTATCGCAGCTTTGTGCTGAGAAGAAGGCGGCTGCATGGGTATTCACAGTGTGAAAACTCCTTTGATGTCACAAATCTGTCCATTCTTCAGCTACAGACGCAGGACAGCTAATGATTATTTGGCTCTGGGTGACTTAGTCATTCTTTAGCGCAGTGATGAGATAAGACTTCGCAGGACAAACAGGTTTGGTGCACACAACTGCCAGGAGTGCTTTGTTAGATGGATCAGTCCTGCATAGTGGATAATCTTATGATAAGAAACAAAACTTAACAACATAAGAGACAGACATGCTGCACTTAAAGTGCAAATGGGGACTGTTCTCTGACAAAGTGTAGGCTGTTTGCGCATGGTAAACCAAGCGGTGACCCAAGTTCTCCACTGCGCTGTGCATGTGCTCTGTAAAGTGACACTTAAAAGATGCCTGTGAGCCTCCATTTCTGTCAGAGCCAGCAGTCCACTTCAACTCAAGTACTAAACACATTTCACACAACTGCCCAAAATAACTTTAGTGGGGTGATGCGCTGCACTCCCACAGCGACCAACCAAGGAGCAGCCATTTACAGGCAATAACCTGCACACACACAACACAATCTGTTACATAAACTATATTTTGTATAAGCAAGTATTTTTCCATTATCTCCTTAAGGTAACAACGTAAAACCATGGATTCAATTTTCTGTCTGAGAGAAATTTATGTATATTATTCTAAACTAGCTGCTGTGAATTGGCCCTGTGGTGGATGGCAGTGTTTTTTAAAGTGCTACTACAAATGCATAATCAATGCCGTCAGCTTACAGAGTAGCTATGCATCACACAAGTGAGTGGATATCATTGTAAAAAAGTACTTTCCTGGGGTTATATTAGGCTTTACCTGCTACAGGCAAGTAGACGAACGCCTTCCCAGCTTGCTGTCAGCCTCTCAAGTGACTTATTCAAGTTCTACCCCTCACTGTTCCCATTTGTAATGAAATTAATGCCACTTTAATTTGCATTACCCTCTTGTAGTCTCAGGCTGCTGTATAAATGTGGCACTGTTTGACTGCTGAGAAACATAACACTGCAGTTACAGGACTATTACAGCATTTTGTTAACTGACTGATAAATTAAGCGTCTCATGTAGACACTGAAATTACTAAGGAAAGCTTACTACAAACCAGACAGATTTATGTGCCCCGACTTAACTATCAGGTGATCAGAGAATCATTCCAAATCAATGTTACATGTGCAGCATCTTCATCCTGACAAAGGCAACAGCTCATTGTGCTCCTTCTCATCACTGTATCAGCCTCTTAATGCAAATAGGGTAAATGTATGCATTTTCAATCCAAAGATGCAAAGAGCAGAGATATTACTCCACATACTGACAAACTAATCAATAGAACGAGAGGGTTTCTGTCTCGAGCCTGAAGAAAAGCTTGATCAAATGAGAGGGATAAACCAGGCTTGTCAGACATCCCTGTACAGATGGGAACTTTAACAAACTGGAGTAAAAGTCATTGTGTGTGTGACAGTCACGGACAGTATTTAAATGATAATATGGTTTCTTTAAAGCTTAGAAAAACTGCTTTTTCAGGAACAATGCAAGTGCATGGAGATTTATATTAGGGTTTGGAGTCATTTCTGTTCACAGCACTTTATCACAAATCACAACTCTATCTCTGTCATTACTGACTTTTCTTATTTAATATAATCCTTATTACAGGGATCATGCCTATTTTAGCAGTGTTTTTGTTAATCCTTCCGTCCTGTAACAGTTTTGCACGTCTCAATCTCATTTTATTCAAAGAGGAGTCATTGACAACGTTCTTCCTTTCTGTTATTTTTAGAGGTAATTGCATTGTAGCATTTCATTTTGGCTCGTATTTGACTGGGTGATATAAATTAATTAAAAAACGTGCAAGCACAGTCCTCTCCTGGGTCTGGACATGGAAATGAACAGCTTTAAAAAAGATTGTGCATGTGTTTGAAGTTTCCACCTTGGTCTAATACATCCATTCAACCACAGATTAAAGTGGCCATAAAACCTGTTGATTTAACAATGAATAAACACGCTACAACTCTCTAAGCTTTTAAATATGCCACAAAGCTTGATCAATGCGTCTTT
Organism: Perccottus glenii; assembly: GCA_024416835.2. Lineage (NCBI taxonomy): Eukaryota > Metazoa > Chordata > Actinopteri > Gobiiformes > Odontobutidae > Perccottus > Perccottus glenii. The sequence continues at coordinate 19,450,959 of CM044559.2, read as the reverse complement.
TATTTTAATGAATGGACACTGGTGTGGTTTGAGCCATGTTCTCGCAGGCCTCCTTTCAGTGGCATTTGTTTACTTAATTAAATCATGAGAGTGATCTCAAGTGTGACAGGTGAGGAAAAACAGACGGTCGAGAGCATCTTTCACTAATCCCATAGAGACGCTCGCATCCACAGGCCTGGCACTAATGATTTCATTAACATGGCTAACAGGCCATGGGTACACCTGTTCTTGGGCGTTCCACCGGATACCCCTGTAACCTTGAGACTCACTTGAGACACCACTCACTTTTCTTTTTTTATTTGTCTGGTGGCTCTCTATGTATTTTGCAAAAGATACAAAATTATTTTCCTTGGGTCTCTGGTGGTGCTCTCCCACATATGCTGCTCTCAATGAAAATATCGCCTTGTGTTTAAAGCCAAGATGATCTCATTTGGAACACAAGGGGGTTACATACTTGGACTGGGATATTGCAATTCCCTTGCAACGTTGTCATGGCATAAAATCGGTGCAAACATACAGTGCTTATTTCTGATTAAGGTAAGGTATGAGCATAAGGTATAAAAACAAACCTAATTTTAAGACACTGATGTCAGATTTGTATTGGTATCATGCTGGTGTATTAAAATAAACATTACTTGATTATGTTTTAATTTGTAAATAGTTGAAGTTGGATTTATTCAAATTGGGAGTGCTGTGAAAAGTAAAATCTCTCCAACCAACACTTATCACTCCATTGTTTGCTTTCTGAAATGGAAGACTCTAAAGAGGAGAAAAATATGTTTTTAAGACCACCATCACTGTACTTCTAGTTTGATCTTGGTTGAAGTTCAATAGAATAGACATAAAATATGACTATTTCACAACAAAAGTACCAAATCAGTTCCAAGAACAATTTTTGCAGGTTTGCTCATACACCATGAACAATTTTCAGAACATGTTACTTTCCCAGCGGGGCTTTGTTGGACCATGCTTCTTCTCTCTTTGTTTTTTTGCACCACTCTCTCTCTGTCTCTCTCTATGGACTGCTCTCCTCACATTATCTGCGTGCTTTAATGGTCTGCAACTTGTCTAGAAGGCCTATCTGTCTCCTCACCCACTCTTCTGACAGCCTCGCCGCTGTTTCCTACACCCCCCTGCTTCAGAGTGTGATCGATTGTCCCTGAGACCCCCACTCCTCTGCCTTCACAGGTGGATATCATTAGAGGATGATAAATGCACTATCAATCCCAGCTATCCTATGACCTTTGGATAAACTGAGCACTTCCAAACAAACAATCTAAACAACATTCTTTGTATAATTTAATTAAAGTCTTGCAGATAATTCATAAGGTTTGGTTGTACGGGAGCTACAGTTGTTTTCTGAAAGAACTTGATTAGTTTCAACTGTTTGATTAAAGTTTTTATATTTTAAGGGTGTAAAGCTGTAAATATACTTAATCATGTGTGCAATACACTTTATTTTACAGCCTGTGTTTCTGTTTGCTTTTCCAAACTAGGGTTGTGCTACTTACTGCGGGGAATAAGGTAGCTATCCCTAAGTAGCTTATCTCATAGAACACTTTTTACAAAATACTGCCCTTTAGCTGCTGCCTCTACCGCGCTGTGGTCGACAATGGATAACCCTGACATTCGGTTGAACTTTGGCCTGGATGCCTGTGCATGAAAGAAGTATACTTTAGCTCACAGCGTGCCTGGTAGTCTACAAACCAACACAGCAGTCCAGATTTGAATTTGTGTCACTCTCTCCTTCACCGATTTCTGTATATCCACTGATTCTGTTCAGAATATTCACAAATTATCTTTAAAATGTGTGTAAATATAGAAAATAAAGTCCGTTTAAAAATGTGTGTTTCTTTTTTTGTTTCTGAAAACTCATTGCTAACACATTATGGTTTTCATTAAAATTTTCTTACATTCAGCAAAGTAGCTACAGCTAGATTTCCATCAATTTGAAGCTTACTGAGCATCCTGAGGGAACAGTCCTAACTGATATTATCAACTCTAGGTATAAACCACGCCTGAGTATGTTTTCACAGTGGGCTCACAAAAACACTAGGCTCAACCTGGAGAGTGGATCACATCCCCACACATGCTGCTGTGTTTGGTAAATCCAGCTGGGCCTGAAGAGAAAGGTAATAAAAGCTCATCGAGAACAAGTAGAACAAGAAGTGTATTCAGGCTTTAGTCTTGTGCTAGATGTGCGCTGATAACTGTCTCTCTTTATCACAAATAGACAGACACACAGTCGCCAATGTATGCACACACAACTTTCAGAAGGAACACACTGGTCAGAAGTCCTGTGACAAAAACTACAGTGTCTGGTTGACAATAAGATGGCGTATAATTTTAGTGGAACATTTGTTATGCTAAGGTGTACTCTATTTGACCAACACAGGGCCCCACAAATAGAAAAAGAATTAAAAGGAAAGCTCAATGAACTTGTGTTCCGACAAGAATCGCAGATGAAACTTAGATTAAGGTGTTTAGATATTGTGGCTACCTCTGGGAATGCCTGTTATGCTTATACTTCATTATAATGGAAGAGGAAAACAAAGTAGCTTCCTAAGCTATGTTGCATAATGAATAACCTTATTACTCTAGAGCTGTAGCAAGTTTGTTTCTTTCCTCTGAGCCCTAAACGTCAATAGAGTTCTGCTTTGATCTCAATTAATTGATCCTTGTTTAAAACACAGAGGAGGCACGCAGTTCTTTTGGCCGTTCCTACTAAATAAAACTGTAGTGAGCAAGAGATATGGCTTTGACTCTTTGACACAAAGGGAGGAGAGGATGTCAGTGTTGTCTGGAGTTATCTGGGGCTCCAGGACCCTCCCCAGGCTCCAAACATTGCTACATAGTGATATATCAAGCAACAAAGAAGGGAGGAACTATGGAAGGAGGGTACACAAAGTGGTCTTGGTCTAGGCTCAGTCTCTGTACTGTTGGACTTGGCATACTCAGAATACCTTCAACATGCAACCTGTACAGTTTTATAATACTGGCCCCATCTCTATTTCTGTATGTCATGTCAGATATATGTTTTTTTCAGGTCAGACATATCTATTTGAATTGCATAATGGTGTTGTAAAGAGATACCAAGGTGCCAAAAGATAATGTAAAAACAGTCCCCCAAAAATACAGTGTGTTTTGTAACTAATTAAAATTATTCTTAATGATTTATTGTATTTTGGTAAATCAATAAATATAATAAAACATTTAATATTACAATATAACATTATCTCTCACAGAAAAGTATAATCAAAGTAAATATTTTTCCAGCTTCAGATTGGTTTATGTGTATGGGGTTTTCAGTGCACTATCAATTATCCTAATAAATTTGGCTGTTGCAAGCTGTTTTGTTTTTCTGCTTGAACTATGAACCTGATACCACTAATTAAACAAGCCCAAAGGAAAAGCAGGAAAAAAATATTACACTTCTAAGCACAATAGTTTTAGGTGGTTCAGCTAAAATAGATAAAAGACAAAAGATGTTATTGAATGCCAATGAACCTGAGATCTTGTGTACCTAAGGCTTTTGCACTTGGTTGTATTAAATAAAACAAAATTGTGCTGCAGAGGCGGTTGTGTCTCTGCGGAGGCCATGCAGCATTTGATGTGTGAAAGATGTGTAGGCCTATATTTGAGGTTTGCTCATTTAAAGAACAGTGACCCCTGTCGAGTTTTACTCTCCCAGTTGGAAAGTAAATCTAAGTGGTGTCTTTCAAGATGCTAATTTATGGGTCCCCACTGGCAATTTAAGCCCCTCTCCCTTTTGAATTGGCAACACCACCAGCTGCCGTGTCCACACTGTTTTTGAAAGCAACATTGTCTGTGCTGCATTAGAGTATTTTGTGTTTAAAAAATATATTAAAAATCCTTCCTTCATGCTGACAGAAGTGGGCTGAATAGGTCCAGCTTTAGGATTTTGTATAAAAAAAAAAAAAACTGTCAAATGCAAATGTAATGTTGCAGCATTAGGTTTTCTGAACAAGGATCACCTTTTGGGCATATATTGGAACATTTCCTGCTATACAAGTGCGTTGTAAACAGTAATTTTTTTCCACATAATATTTGGCAAAATACTCACAATATAAATTCAGCATTGTACTGTACTGTATGTACATTAGCACTCCAAGTTCAATACAGCATATAGTATACCAAACTAGGTCAAGCCACCAGTCATAGATTTTCTATTATCAGACATCTCCAGTTAAACAGTGTGTGTAATGATGTAGTCGATTAATGTCATTTACTGATTTCTTGCCTTCAATTGTCTGCCTAGCTCCCTTAATTCTTAGGAGAAGCACAGATTGCAATCTTGAGCAACAATTTTCATGTTTTGTTTGGCGACAGTTATTTTCAATTGCAGCCACTGGCCCATTTTAAATAGAAAGCAGATTAATTTACTTATATAAGACCCAAAAAATAATTACACAATCAGGTACAGGAGCACTTTAATATGCTCCAAAACTCCCTTGGGCAATAAACACACAAGTTTTTAATAGAAACCTGAATGAACTGCAAAAAACCTGTTTCATCTGGTCTTAGCAGTTGGCTTGCGGGCTTAAAGTTGAAAGCATATATTTAAGTACAATAAAACCAGAAAAAAATAAAAGCAGATGCAGATTTCTGAAAGGTATGCAGCTGCTGGGGTCCCATGTGGATTCACACTGTAAACACTGCGATTACACTCCATTTTAAAGGCAATTATGCACACAAAGTCCTGCTCCTACACTGCGTGTGAGGGCAAAATGTTTCCATGCTTACTCATGCTGGTTTGAAGGAGTTGCTGGGAAGAGAATGAGCTGTGAATGCTTCAAAATCACCACAGCAGAATTTCCACCCTAACTCTAATCTGTAACAAACTCAAAATTCAAGCCCATTCTCACAATCAGAAAATAGTATGGAGAAAAACAGGTCAATGATCACGATCCTGATAAAAGGGCATATACTGTAGAAGATGATCTTGCACGATGTGATCAAACTGACAGCACTGAGGCAGTTTCAAGCATCAATGCATTGTTAGGATGCTTTGGCTCCAAGGCATTTGAACATGACGTTTAAGTTCAGGAAACATTTACATGTCCAGACAAGATTGGCTCAATCTACTCTTGTGGGTTTTTATAGCTCTACTTCAACTTCTATCTGCATCAAAATAAAAGATGTACAGATTCTTCCACAGGTTCTAGGGTGAAGCTCAGACCATCAGTGTTGTAATGAATATGTGTCATGATGGGACAGTAGCGATAGAGAAACAGAAACAGTAGGAAGTTGCGGGCCTCAGTGCCATCAGATAAAACACAAACACAGCATTTTGAGTGAGAGCCAAGGGGCTGAACATCAAAGACAACATGAGCCAGAGAGGGGTAAACAGAAAAACAACACCTTGTTGAAAAAATGAAATGGCCAGGCTCAATTCATGGCAAATATGGAAGCTATGGTGGGCACTCAGGTGTTGTTTACATAGGTCACAACATTTCATTTGGGAATACAGGCCTGTGTGAACAATAAAAATGCTGTCTTTAAAAAAGCTGTCATTTAGTGTAGTACCCGCAAGTCTTTCCAGACAATGTTATGATACCTGAATCATGAATCACCATTGATGAAAGATACATTATTTAGCTCACATGCTGTACAGTAACAGTTTGAAAGACAAAGATGAAGCCCTTTTACACCTTTTTTTTTTAAAAACACAGCTGTTACGTTTACAGGAAACCAGTGTGAAACAAGCTGTTCCAACTCACAGTTTACGAATACTTCAGGTCAAATTAGAATTTCTCAAAATGGCTTTTTTCTCATGATATCACAGTCCATGTATCTTTTGTGCAAATCTGAAGAAAAGCCAAACATAATCATCCTAGTCTACGCTAGGCGCCAATATTTATACCCCCTTATCCTTCCAGCACAGTCAGTACTGCATTGTGCAAGGCCTTAGATAAATAAATAAAATAAAAAAAACACTGTAGGATTCGTGTTTGTAATAAGAAGAAATAGGTTGTGATTAAAAAAGGCAAAGCAAGCTATTTATAATGGTACATTTTTTGTATCAGACAATAAAATGTGTGTTTCTGAAAAGCCCAGATACTATATTGAATACTATATTGAATATTATATCATATATCATTTTTTTTGTCATAAACATGTTGCAATTCATTCATTCATTCATTTTTTCTACCGCTTAGTCCCGTTAGGGGTCGCGGGTGACTGGAGCCTATCCCAGCAGCTTTGGGCCTGAGGCGGGGTACACCCTGGACAGTGGCCAGTTAGTCGCAGGGCTGACATTTTGCAAATATTATCAAAAAGGTTTTTGGTCATGATAAAGACCAGCATTGTTTGCATCCTAACAGAAGGGTTAAAGTAAACGTAGAAGTATGTGAATGCGTTATGAAAAAAAAAAAGTAACTTTATCAAAAATCACAATCACACACTGACTATGTTTAAAAGGTAAAATACACACTATTCTTGACTTGAAAGGAACCTTTTGAATTATTTTCTTTGTCTAGGTTTTGGCGTCTGTTTATGGAAATCATTCATCGACACTTTAGACTGGTGTTCATCCAAAAAACAAGATTCATGTGAGTGCAGGTGAGCTGACAGATGAGCCTAATGGACGCTGGGAACCTATTGAACCAAATGTCATGTTTGGAATTCCAACCAATAATAAATCTCAACCTGTTAAAGCCAGCTGTACAAGCAAAGAAGGGATTTGAGCTTTTCCGTTATCTGTCCTGGCCATCATTTTTAAGGTGGAATAATGTCATACAAAAATGGTGCAACATTTTGTTTAGGTCAGGTTTACAGGTTTAAATACACTCCTTTTGGTTACCTAAACATTTGGAATGAACAAGCTCTCATCTAAACAACTTTATTTATTCAGTGGTTTATGTTTGATACATTCTAAATACTGTTCAAATATACATCCCTTTGGGTTTAAGCCCCTTAACCCATGAACACATCTATTCTTTTTAAACATCTGCACCTTAGAAAACAGTTGTATGTAGGCAATGTGTTTAATTCTAGGCGTATATTGTATATGCAAACTACCACCATGATCACTTGAGTTAGTTTAGTTCTATTTTAAAAGATGTTATACATGCATTCACGTACTGTTTTGCAAGAGTGACTGCTGATTTATATTGTTATTCCAGTATATTACGGTCCGTTGGTCCGGTATCAACTGGTCCTGTCAAGTAAGAGATGTGACAGCCATAGAGGCAGAAATAGAAGAAGGTTGTGTAAGGAAGAGATAGAGAGTATAATAGGTAGTCTCTTGTACCGCCTTAAGCAATACATCTCCCCAGAGAGGTTACCGCTGACAACAAGACATAAAGATAGAGGGAAAGACAGAACAAGAGTGGAGGGAAGAGTGGGAAAGGTAATCACCTGCTACAGGCATTACAGGTATGGAGATGAGTGCAGACCAAGCTTAGACAACTCACATCACTCAAAGATAAGTGCTAAATCATTAATGCCATCTGCATGCACAATGACTGCTACAAGATGGTGCATCATTTAGGTTTTTGTGGTCATTCAGATGAAAGACTATTATTTTGTTCCAGAGAAGTAAGCATTTATATGTTTATGTGTATTTATATACTGTTATGACAATGAGTCACTTTTTATAGACGTCGATCATGCCAAGCTAATTGCTGTATGCTCTTAGGTGTCTGTTTTTCATTTACTTGGGTAACATCAGATTCTCTATTATAGGTAATGATGACATGTGTGTTAATTAAGTGTGTTTGTCTTGACAGTGTTTGAAATTTTCTTGCCGCATGAGCTTTAAACTGAACAAACCACATATATCCTCACTGTATTGCTTTTTTATAGCCACTGTGTGATTGTGAACACTGAAAAGGCAACAGTATCCAGGAATGAGGGAAGATAGTTTGGTTTGCGTGGCACGTTGTAAGTTGATGATTGACGCTGACTGAGTGTGTACACCTCTGACAGACAGCGACGGGTGTGCACAAGTGACTATGGCAGTCTGGGCATGCACATAATATACCTGGTGACAAAAGCACAGATGTTTTGTATTGGATTGACAGAACATGTCCCATCAAGGCATTTGGATATCCATTACTAAATGTTCGTCAAAGAACAGAACTGAATCTGACAGTTTTTAATTATTATTGCATGCAGTACCTGGTTACGCTAGAGATTTCTCATGGCCCATTTAATTTGACCAATATAATCTGTAGCTCTGTGCAATAAATAGTGAATGGTGCTGGGAAATCAAGTAAAAACAATAATTTGCCCCATGACAATTTTTTTAGCTCTATTGTTACAACAACTTATGTAACTTGCAGCATTAAGCTTACCCTCAAATGACATTCTGCCACTACAGAGGCACCAGAGTTATGACTTGTGCTTTGCATTTACAGCAAAGTCATGCTCAGTGTTGTACTTCTCATTCTGTCAGAGGTGAGGAAAAGCTCTTGCCAAGTTTTGAAACTCTGCTTCAAGTGCTTGGGGCAGAAAACATTTGAGGCGGCTTCGAAAACGCCTGAAATGGAATAGCTCTTTTGTGGTTGAGGCTCTTATTAAGGCATTGCTAGCACCTTGACATGTTTGTCGCCACTGCAACGATATGTTGCTTTGTTCTTGGGCCAATTCACTTAGGTGACTATGCACTCCCACACAGACATAAACAGAGAGTTCCAATGATGCAGACATAGATACAGAAACACAAATAAAGGACATTACACAGTGCTGAGTTGACACACATCAGAGAAGGAGCCGCCAGGTTATGCTTATCACTTAGGAGAACAAAAGAACAGGTTTGTTCACTGGAAAACTCAACAAACATAGACAAAGGACAAGTAAAGTTAAGTACTTAAGTAGTAGTTAAGTATAACTGTCAAAGATGTAAATGATACATATTATTATTTACTTATTAGATCAGTCAAAAAATGCATACCACTTTGTAGTTTTTTCTCAATACTTCAGCAGTGTTATGCCACATTGAGCTAAATTTTGATTGCATCCATTGGTCTGTAGTGTCCTAACATATAAAGATAAGTAGGTAGGTATTTGTACTAACACTTACACAGTCTCGTGGCACATGCACCTTGCCCAGAGCCAGCAAGCCCCAATTACAGAAAGTGCCCAAAGTCTTGCTCCATCTGAACAAGAACACTAGGATTAGGTCCCGGGAAGAAGGCATGGCAGGAGTGAACTGGCAGGAAACTATCTGACAGGCCCTTCAAGCAGCGGACTGCACTGTGCCCAGGCATGTACTTGCACATCCTGGGTCTGTCTGCCTGTGTGTGTGTGATTCTGTATGAGTGTGTTTGGGTGATTCTGTATGAGTGTGTGTGTGTGTGTGATTCTGTATGAGGGTGTGTGTTTGGGTGATTCTGTATGAGAGTGTGTGTGTGTCATCATGGAGTGTCTGTCATTGTCTGTTTCAACTACTCTCCCTAGCCAATGCTACTTTTACTGGGGCTTTTTTTGGTCAGACTGGTCGAGGAAGTGGTAGTATTGTGACAACCTGAGCATGTGATAAGTGATTATATAATTGATAAAATGAGGAAGGACTTAAACATTTCTCATTTGCACCTATTAATAACCCAGGTTTAATCTTACATATTTTAGTCATCTGAATTGATTTATGGTGTTCAAAGTTCTAGACATGAGTAATCTTAATTACAAAATAGATCCACACCCCGCTGTCTGAGTTCAAACCATAGAGGACAAACCATAGAGCATTTGCTGCGTTTTAAACACTTCTATGTACCACAAGGTGCAAATGCTACCATTTTTTTAGCTGTTGCAATGACACACTAACAAGCCAAAACACACATGTAGTTAAATTATTTATTTTTCTCACAAGCTGCGTGGACCAGATGGCCACTTTCACAGGCGTGTTTGTGAACTCCTGGGTTGGGTCAATGAAACAGTTTTATGGGGCAAAGGAAAGCAGAGAGGAGAAACCATTAAAACTGAATAAGATGCATGAAAAGTTATTGTGTGGCTGTGATCTACTTAGCAATAACACAAAATGAAATGTCTCTAATCAAAAATGTCCAGGGTTGATGTTTTCTAATTTGTGTAAGAGCTTTATTACATGCACAGTCTACAGTTTACAACAACACATTTATAGAGTTCCATAAAGTCTACAATGAAAACTGTCCCTTCTGCAAGATCTCTTACAGGAAATGCTTTTGTTAGACATCACCAAGCTGAAGAAAAGGAATTCTCAGACATTATCAACTAAAACTTTAAACATCAATTCACAATCAAATTGTTCACAGGAAAATTGTATTGTATTCCACCTACACTTGGTAAATCATGCATCAAATCTTAATTGTCCTTATCAAGATTTAAAGATCTTATCCTGTGTTTCTGTCTGGTTTCAGTGCATCTTGCTTGTCCCTTGTCTGTTTCTGTTATCAGGAAAAATGTAGGACATCAATTTACTCCAAAATGCTGAATGATGGAGTACACTTTCTGACTTAAAATGAAAGAAACTCAAGGGCGTACAATCAGCAGGAAAAGACTGCTGTGTTAGGGGTGGGGAAATAGTTTTTCACACTTGTTCTGGCAGTCGAAAAAGACAATTTAGATTAGAGTTAAACCTTAGGCAGGGATTCAACAGAGTGTTCCAACACGAGAGAAGACGACGTGGTTCTTCTCAAGTAATGGCAGCCAGGCAGTTTTCGCTCTCCCTAATGAGAGCTCACCTTAAATTTAGTCTCTCTGATCCCCAAGACAAAAGCTTGTTAAAGTTAAACCTGAACACTTCACCCTGCGTGGGTTTGCCCTTTACTTACACTATACCTAAAAACAGCAGGTGTATTGCCTGGAGCAGATGTTCTGTTTTAGACCAAGAAACGCAACTGATGATGATTACCTTTTCAACAAATAGTACATGGTAATATTTAAATTTCATACATACACAGACAATGTGTTCTACTATTTTTGATTCTTTAACACAAATAGAGTAGGTATTTCCTCATTTATGCAATTTTGAACTACCCAATGTTTGAAGGTTATGTTAGATATGTGGAATAATAGGCCTCATGCATGCATTTGTTCCTATAAAGCTTCTTAAATGGCTCAACGTGGGATTCAGGAAGCGTTCTCAAACAGCGTGATTCATCTTTCATGCGTGTGTAAGTCGATGCCTCTTGCTCCTCATTAACATAGCATTAACATAGATATAACATACTATCATTAACGGAAGAAACACCCTGCTAATGCCCTTATATGGACATAAGACCGGAGCTTAGGTCTGTAAGAAAGTCCGACAGTTTACTGCAACAAGTGTGTCGAGAGTAAGAGTGAAGGGGATGAGGGGGTGGAGTCCAGACCGTAAAGACCAAACAGAGGAGCTCCAGTGCTGCAGAGAGGATGCAGAGGCTGAGGCAATAACTGTCTGTCGCTTAAAGCTTATAAAGTGTGAAGTGTGTTTTGGGCTTATTCACGTGTGGATGCAAAATAATTTTCTTCAACTGAATAGAGACAAGACTGAACTAATCATCTTTGGGTCACAGAAACAAAGAGAAAGTGTCAGCAGTCACCTCGAGTCTCTTTCTCTAAAATCTAAAAATCAGGTTAGAAATCTAGGGGTCATCATGGACTTAGACTTGAATTTTCACAGTCACATTAAGTCAATTACATCATCAGCATTTTATCACCTTAAAAACATTTCCAGAGTCAAAGGGACATGTCTCAACCAGACTTAAAGAAACTTATCCATGCTTTTATCTCCAGCAGGTTAGATTACTGTAACGGCCTGCAGCTTATTCAGAACACGGCTGCTCGGGTTCTCACCAAAACCAGGAAGTATAACCACATTACGCCAGTTTTAAAATCTCTGCACTGTCTTAAAGCAGCACTGCTGGTTTACAAGTCTCTTAATGGTATAGCACCAGAATATATTACTGATATGCTAGTTGCTTATAAACTTCCTCGGACTCTGAGAACATCTGGGACAGGTCTTCTGCTCGAGCCCAGAGTTAGAACTAAAGGTTGGTAAAGCATTGTTTAAGTTTCATGCAGCAAAAATCTGGAACAGCCTCAACTTTAACAAGGTTCAAGGGGAGGTTAAAAACGTTCTTCTTTAGCTCCGCCTACACTACAACTTAAAGTGTTTTTTATCAGCACTCTTCTTTTAATATGTTTTTATTCTTCTTATGTTTCTTTAATGTTTCTAAATCTTGTAAATTGTCTTTTATTCCTGATTTACCCAGTGTATGAATTGTGCTATATAAATAAAATTGCCTTGTCTTATGCACAGTCATTCTATCATTTACTTATTATTTTGTGCTAATAATTTGCAAAAAATTTAGAATCCACAATCATGGTTTATTTTAAATATTTAGTTTTATTAGAGGACTGATAAAATTATAAATATTTTTAGGGCTTAAGGGTGTGTAAGAGGGCTTAACCCTGTTCTTCCAGATGTAATTATATAATGAAGTAAAATAGCCCTAAGAAGTACTTAAGTACAACTTTTTGCGTAAGAAGGCTTCATGCTGACCTTAAAATTTTATTGAAAATCTGTAAAATATTGTCAGAGCAATAACGTTGTAAAAACACCAACACATTGTCATAAAATCTAGCAACATAGCAGTTTCTACAATCAAATCCTCCACACTGCTCTCTTTATTATTTTTAAGCTAAATAAATGGCCAACTGAATTTAGTGGGTATATTTTCACAAATTAGCGAGATGATGACAATGTTTGAGGGGCTGTGCAACCAATAAAAATAAGTTAGCCTTTCTTTTCTGAGGTTGGATCAAATTCTGAGGCAAAACAAAGCTAGCATTGCAGTAGAAGGCCTTGATCTGTTATCATCCCACTGGGCCAAATTTACTAAATGAAAGTTGGGCTGGCAACACACAGTGTCTGTAAAATTGCTTCCCTAGAGATGTGATGCCTGCAAATGTCACTGTCCCCATGAGGCTCAACATATCTAAACTGAGCAACAAAAACATGTTGTTTGTCCTGGGTTAGACTTGTTTCAACTCGTTGGTCATGAATTCCCCTTTATTTTGTCTATGCAGAGTTGCAACACTGACTTTTCAACCTGCTTCTCACTTTGTCCTATTTTGTCCTTGTTACCATGGCTACAGTCTTCTTGAAAGAAGTTGGTGAACTGATAGGAGATATGGGGGGATAACATAGTCTTGTTATTCATCATTGTCCTTCTTGTTACCCTCCTAAATCTTTATCTCCTTTGAATTTTCAATTAACTGCTGCCAAAGAAAAGTCACTTTGAAGAAGTACAGATTTGTGTCTTCATACCATCCAGGTTCTTTTATGACGATGATTATCTGTTTAGATGTCAGAAAAGGTCATTTAGGTTTGATGGAAGGCTTACTTCACACTAATTTGGTTTCAGTACTTAGTTCGAGGTATAATACGTATTAACGCATGACAGTTTTCTGGTAATGGCCATGTGTGAGGATGTATTTATAGCCTAACAGCGAAAGAATTCAAGTGAACAGTAGTATGGCCTTATATGATGCATGAGAGATGGAGCCAGACGAAGTGCAAAACAGCAACAAGAAAGGGGAAGGGGCTGTGCGGGTCTGTGATGTAGATCAAAGTCTAGGTGATACCCAGGGAAGCAAGGATGGAAAGACAGGAGGAGAAAACACTGTGTTTGTGTGGATGTAGCCACAGAAGGAGTGAGGCCTGTGCAAAAAGAAAAGGGCAGGATCAAAGGAGAGACAAGGCAATGAAGGCAAAGGGGGTGGGGGGTGGTTACAGTCAGAGCCACAAGGCCTCCGTCTGCAAAGCAACTTTTATTGTTTTCTGCAGTATCTTTATGGGAATGCTTTTGTTTTATGTGCTCTTTATCCATTTTTTTCTTCCCTGGCAGATGCATGTGAGCACACCCACACACGCAAACAAACTGTTACCACCTTTCATATAGCCTTTGCATCTGCCAGGAAGGGGATATCCAACAGCTATAAAGGATGCGGTCGCACAGTGGAGCTTCTTTGTGTTACCCCAGACCTGGTGCCGGGTGATGCCATACTGCCCTCTGCATTACCTCATTTGCCTTGTTCGTCTTACTAATGAACATCTACCCACCGAGACCAGAACGAGGGAACAGTAGGAATGTTTAAGTCCACACAGCTCCCGCGCAGCAGCTGACGATGTTATTTACATAAAGCTTCCTTGATTATCTGTTTCCCGGCCTGCTTGCGCTTTCATGTTTTCAGTCGTGTGGGTAACAGAGACAACAGCAAGAATTTGATGCACTGTGTGGTTTATTGACAGCGAGTGAGATACAAAGTCACTACCTTGACTTTGATGGCCTTAGGATGCACACATCAAAAAAGTGGATTTGTTTGCTTGATCTAACTGGTGAATACAACGAATGAATACATTGAAAAAGATCTTAAAGTCTATTCTGTTTTTATTTTGTTGGTTACTAATTAGAGGTAATGCCACAGCAGTGTACTGTATACACTAAGCTGCAGGCTTTAACTTCTGATTTACGGCAAATGTATCTCCTTTTTCCGTAACTCATATCCAGTTCTATTCTCTGGTGACATGAACTGTTCTTTCCTTCTCTGCAAACAAGTTCAGACCCTACACCTGACCTCTACAGGACTCTGCCTCAGGACGCCGATCTGTCTCTTCACTTTAACTACAGTCATTCATCTCAGTCAAGCAAATACTCTGGTCTTTTTAGCTCCACATGTAAATCAGAAAGACCGACATTTGCTGACTGAAACTGAAAACATGAACAAGTAATAACTTTAAACTAAAGAAATACAGTATATAATCCAATATAGAGCTATGTTCTGCATGTGTTTGGGAGCTACGCCACAGCCGGTTGTTAATTTTGTCACAGCAAAAAGACAACTGTTTTACAATTATGAATCCTGTCAATTCTCTCTCTTCCACTAAAATAACAGTTTGTTTTGGTGATAATGCACCATACTACTCTCAGAGTCTTTCACTTCTATGCATCCTAAAGACCCTTGTTGTGTGCGGCGTTGTTGCATTTAATTTAATCTGACCCTTTAATGTGGTTTATAATGATTAGTCCACAGTTAACTCAGTTGCAAGCAGTAATTGCATTGGGATAGTATACTTTGCCTTGGGTTACTCAAGTAACTAAGTTAAGGAGGAGCAGATATAAATAGAGCTTGGATGTAGTGTTAAAATACACAGTTGCATTATCTACGTCATATGAGATGACTAACGCTCCAGTATATGTGTTACCCCATACTTGTATGTTGGCGGTCAAACCCTGTTCATGCAGATGACATTTCTGCTCAGCAACTGAACACCTTGTCAAGATCACCGACAGACATGAACAAACATAACTCGCAAAGGGCACCGAGGGGCCAGCCTTGGACTAGAGGTTAGAAGGCCTCCAAGCTGCTGAGCTCCTCTTTACAGTCCTTATGAATGATGCATAGCCGCCTGGAGTATTAGTGGAGAGAGACAGCAGCCACAGAGGCAAATGAGCATTGATCAAGAGTGCTACAATTACCCTGACCTCAGCTGTTTTTTTTCCACTGTGTGCCCCCAGGAGTAGAGGGAGTGGCCTTAACCACATGAAGAAGTTCTGATGAGTGTCAGTATTTGCATGTAGAGTGCAAAGCAATCTTATCACAACTTTGGCATTCTTGCAGATTCAACAGATTGTTTTTACGTGGGAACCATCAGGACACTCAGAGCTTTGGGAAGAAAAGCCATTGCTGACAAGTCCTAAATTAAGGTACAAGGAAATGGACTTGCTACGTATTCAGTCTATGAAATAACTTGCCAGAGAGTAACAACTTTCAGGAGTTACAAAGAGAGCCTGTTAATGAGGCACTGACTCAATCACGCTACTATTTATTTATAATCAATATTAACAATGATGTGATTACCTCTACCTCTCCACATTTAAGCCATAACTCTCTGAGAACTGAATTGAGAGATATTTGGCCACAGGCAAAATGCCACAGTGTCACATTATTCAGTGAGCAGTAATCACAGAAAAAGCCACAAAACAATAGCCAGTTTACCACACTCCACACAAAGCCAGAGTTGATGCCATGTGCCAAGAACTTCAACAGTATATTCAAATTATTTCACATAATAAATGATTTGACTCCAACACAGTCTGTTTTTTTATTATGTTATCAACCTGCCTACAAATTTACCTGTTCTAATATAATCTGTGTGTAACAACAATAAGTAATTAAAATTACAGTTTTAATGTTTTTCAGTTTTAGAATGATTTCAGCTTTGCCCAACACATGCATTTGTTAAAACTTAAAAAAGAGCTTCCATACGGTACGTGCTATTCATGGAGGTTCTCAAAAATTAAGAAAGGGGTTCATTTACAAAGTTTTCTGGACCAGACTTTTTATCTCTTTAGTGTGTGTGCTCTAATGGGTCAAGCAAGACTGCAAAGGGTGCAATTTCCATGGTGAACATGTGCTGGAGAATACAGAGTGAACCCAGAGGCCAGACTCATATCAGTCATTTAAATAAATCAATTCTGGGAGCAAGCTTACTGTGGTCATATTTTACTACAGGAGCCCTAATGGCTAAAAAGAACATCTTGGATTTCTTTTTTATTTACTTCTACAGTAAGTTTTCCTCGGGCAAAGTCCATTCATAAGGCTATAATAAATGCCTACACAATAAATCCTTCACAAGGCATCTTAACATGGGCGTTGTTTTTTTGGTTTTTTGTCTAAGACACTATGATAATGCCTTAAATGGGACTGTGAGTAGGTGACAGGGATAAGAGGGCTACGTGAGAGAGTGTGAGGTGTGAGATAAAAGGAAACGATGGGAGGAATGCTAGGGGAAGAAGAAAGGTGATACACTGGGCCGAAGAGCCGACAGATTGATGGATGGGTTCGCTGCAGATGGATACTGAGCAGAAACAGAGCTGCAAAAACACTTACTTCCACACTCAAACATATGCATATGCACACGGTCTTACAGTTATTACATACACACTTATGAAAAGACACCCGAATACATGTGAAAACAATTACACTAGCACTCCAATCTCGAAGTGACAATCAGATAGAGACATTTAACCTTTAGCACTTAATCTTTTTGTGTCCAACACTCACAGTCACATTATTAATGTACAGCATGCTGCCTGCTGTAGAGCACTAACTAATAACTGTAAACAAGTATCACCACAGGGACTATCACGAAGCTCCTGTAATGTTTATTGCCATCATCATTCTTTGTGTGATTATCTAGGCCTGTTGATAGGACATTGTTTCAATGAAATGTACCATCAGCATAGAAGAAGAGAAGCACACTACAGCCCTCTCCATTTCACACATTTACATCCCGCACACATCTGCTCACAAGGTGTCCCCACCACCCGAGCTGCATCCATTAAAAGTTTCCAGCTTATCCTCTGTCAAAGACCAAAAGTAATATTCGGTTGGATGTATTTGTAACAAGCAACGACTTTCTCAACAAGACAAGATGCCCCCATCTGTTGTGTTGTAGCACATGGTGTAGCAAGCTGAGCAAGCTGAGAGTAAAACGAACACACGGAGCAGGGACTTTTGAGTAGTAAATCCCTGTCGGTATCTTGACACAACAAGTAACAACTGTGAAATGGTTCGTGTCATATGTCTAATATGTCTGTTGAACTAGGACGCAGTATGTTGAGGAACTTTTTTTCAGGCAGTTTGTGAGTATTTGGCTTGCCTGCACATTTGGGATCAAAGCTCCTTTAACGCACCATGTCTTTATCTGAAACGTTAAAACAAGTCTTTTAGATCTTTCAATGAATGTGTCAGTGGCTTTTAGCTTTTTCAGTCCTTAAATTGCAGGTCATGTAAGGAAGTTAAACTTGATTTTTCTTTATCTAGGTGTACAGTATATATTTCACTATGTTGTGTCATAGGACATAAAATGCACGTTACTCATTCATTGTTTATTCTTTTGATGTGGCGCTAGTGGTTGTTTGGGCGCACATATCACCTGAGAGATAAAGCACTGAGGTGTTAAAAAAATAAATGTGCTCACACTTTTGTGTTGTGAAATATGATTTAATTAGAGAGGCTACTAGCAGATTTGTTTACAGTGGAATCAAAAGATTCTCAATTATTGGGATCTACATTTTTTTTCTTTGACTTTCTAAACATATGATTTTTGTCTGGCTTGTCTTGTCATTATTAATTGTGGTTTCCAAGCATCTACGGTCAATGTTAATAATGTAAGCCCGACAAAAATATTTTCAATTATAAATCAATTAAAAAAGAGCCTGTTTTTACTGACACTGTCATGATCAATACCAAGGCTTGTCCACATGAAGTTTTAGTGCCTCTCCTTGTGTATTTGTTAATCAAAATGATCAGAACATCCAAGACTTTTCTAGACCATGTGGACAGCTTATTGCATCAGTGCTCTTTGATATTTGGCACCACATGAAAAACAGACACGACTGTGCAATCTCTGACTTTTACGTCAGCTTCATTTGAGCCTCAAATAGAGTGGCACTGTTTTAGCTACAGCAAGAGAAAAAAAAAACTGAAACAAAAACCATAAAACCATAGCAGGACCCTGTAAAGCTTTGCCTTCACCATGTCTTTTGTTACAGCTATGGTCCAAGCTTTTCTGCTTTAACTGAGAAATGATTAGGTTTTGGTCATAGAAATTATGTTACTGTATTAAAGTCATTCACAGAAGGTTAATAAGCAAAAAGTGGCAGTTAGAATGAGCTATGGAAACAGCAGAATGAATACATTGTACCATTTCCTGTATATACTATGCTAATGATAAATAATGCTTCAATGAAATGTTGGTTGCTGGAGAGATCATTTTTAGGGTTTTCTTTCTATAGGGAAGTCATGGTCAATACCACTGACAAGTAAAGACAATTCAGCCAGATGCCTTTAATATAGTATGTGTGGGCTTGATTAAAATAACTAAAATTAAATAAAAATTTTGTTTTAATAATTGTGGATTAACAGGACCCACAATGATACAAACCCACACAATATCTTACTAAAACAAGGTCATTAACATACTTCCATCAATATTTGTACTCTACAATTTTCTGGTGTCTTGTTAAGAGTGATGCATTTCCTCAAACTATGATGAGAAATGATCAGAAGTTTCCTTCTACTGTGTGATTGATGAGGCCAGACTAATTTAACATTCAGTTATCACTGCTTACAATATTATGGAACAGCTTGCATCTGGCCTTTTCAAACCATTTATGTCACAAATATGTATCTGTCACGACTGTCAGCTAACATTTGTCAAAGTGATAGAGAGCCTTAACCCTCTCACGCTGTGCAGAGATAAAATGTTCACCTGTATCTACAACCACTGACTTGTATATGGGTATTTTGACTTACAGACTTCATTGCTTGATCTTTCAAGCAAGCTCACTTGTAATGGATTAAAAAGCCAATTTAAACAGAAGCCACACTTAGTCAAAATGATGAATAAGTATACTTTAAACTTGACATAAATACACAAGATGAAATTAATTGCTTATTTGAGAAAGTCCCTGGGAGACCAACTAAACACCACAAGCTCACATTATCAACATGAAGAATGTGACGCCTCAGAATTTTTTTTGTTTAATGTTCACACATTTACAACAGCATTTCCGCTTGTGTCTGTGAAGCCCCTACCAAACCCTTACCTTCTCCAATACAAGTCAGGGTTAGGGTGACAATTTGAAATATGTTTAAACGAACCACTTTCTTCTGGACTGAATACTAGATTATGCTGAGTACAAGGTGAGGTAAAGAGCGACAAACATCAATGTTTAGATTGCACATCATTCTTCATCATAAATGGGTTAAAGATGAATTGTAAAAACATCAAATTATTAAAAATATATATTTTGATTATTAACGTTTTATAGTCCCCTAGATTGTCAACTTGTGTTAACCTGTTGATGGCAATTTAGACAAACATCAGTTTTAAGTGTTATGTACAAACACACACATCCAGAAAATGTTCAATTAAACATTTAGTCAACAGTTTATTTGCAGTTATATTGTGTCTTGTACCAGCTGAACTTGGTTACTGGTTGTATTACTTAAAAAATAAATGTAAAGCCTTTTTGTCATGGAGCAAGAGAATGTGTACACAGTATAGGTCCGTACATTCCACTGTGAATTATTAGAGTGCAATTATACAAACACATCTGTGTGCGCACTTCTTCATCGGTTTGTTTGATTCATCACACTCCTATCTATCAATTTCTTCTTTACATCCTAACACCTTTATGTACACAAAGCATACAGGAGGTAGAGGCCCCGCTAACAGAGCATTAGCCACCTGTGGGTTAGCTGAGCTCTGTGTAAATACCCAGGAGAGAGAGGGGATGAGCCATAGCGCCCTGTCAGACTTAATCTAGAGAGACACCTAATCCCCACTATTCTCCACACAGCCTTCCTTTCTAGAAGAGATGGAGTGGACTGGTACCTGAAGAAAGTATCGAGAATTTCTGATAATCTGCTAAACTCATTAAGATGTGACTGTAACTGTTTATGCTTTGAATAGTTGAATAGTTTGAGAAGTGTTAGAGTGACATTAATGAGCACTGTTTAAACTATAATAGTCATACTTGCCATGGTTCCAGTTTTATCATACTTTTCGGATTTATGTCCACCTGCTGAGTAAATTACTTGCTAAATTGCAAGAATGATGCAAAATATATTACAATGCATGATATGGATTGTTCTGATCATAAAATATTAGATGTTAAACTGTGCATTGTCCCTGTGCAAGCAAACTTCCAGATGAGGTTTGGATTGAAGAAAATTAGGAGACAATTATCTGATAAATATTACTTACTCTGCCCATGAGCATTGAAGAAATCACAAGGTTCAGGTTTTCCAGTATAAACCTTTATGGATCTTTGAACCACTGAGTCCTGGTCCTGATGAATGTCACTAATGGTGTAGCCACTTCAAGAAGGCACTTCGAGATGATTGAATGATGGGAGGAGAAAAAACAACAATGAATTAGCATTTACCAGTATCGCTTCGGCAGGTGGAGTGCTAATGAACAATTTTATGATCCATTAATCGGGATCTCTTTGCACATGGACGTCACTGCAGAGTGCCACTTGAGTTTACTTTGCTCCGTCAGGGAAGCTAATGGAGACAATGCAAATCACTTCATATTCAACACTGCCCCTCTACTGACAGCCAGTCAAGTGCCTGTATCATTACAAATCATTGTTAGTATAAGGCTTTCATGTAGCCAAATTGTGTTTTAACATTTTCTAGTTATTATTTTTACACCACAAATTCAGTCTAACCCAAACAAAGAACAACACCTACTCCATCATATGCAGACCAAAAAGGAACAGTTCATTCTTACCTTCTTACTCTCCTCGGAGCTGATGTAGCAGTTCAAAACCAAAATGTCTGTTCTCAGGCTGTCATTTAGGCCACCTTTTACCCAGTTCTGGGGACTGAGATATCACAGTGGATTACTGGGTAAGACGACAATGACACATACAAAGCAGAAGACACACACCTACTGTTTTGTTTAAACATAAAGGGAGAGTGCACAGACATGTGTCCCAGCTTTGACCTTATTAGGTTACCTTTAGTCAAGAGCCAGATGGTGAAAGGGAAGCCCAATGGTGAAAAATGTGAATAACCGAAATTTGTGGATATGAAGTAATGTGTGTATTATTCGCATGTTCTGTTTCTGAGAGAATGAGTAAGTGTTTGTTTTCTTTTTGGTCTCACCTCTATCCTCTAATGTTCCCATATGTAACAAGGTATTTTCAAAAAAATTAATTTTACAAAATATCTCTGTCCACATCACACAAATGCAAATGCTCTCACAAGTCCACCAGCCCTCTTGCTGGGGATAAATTATACTCTACACTTTCTTTAAGTGATGTAT
The DNA here is from genome assembly GCA_024416835.2 of Perccottus glenii. Taxonomy (NCBI): domain Eukaryota; kingdom Metazoa; phylum Chordata; class Actinopteri; order Gobiiformes; family Odontobutidae; genus Perccottus; species Perccottus glenii. Next base: position 19,429,127 of record CM044559.2, on the reverse strand, counting down.
TTGTGTTTTAGTGTTGTTTGAAAACCCAGAATGATTTTCCATAACCTGTGTAACCAGTGTAAACTGTTGCCCAGTGCTTCCTTAAGGATTTCTAGGGATTTCTTGTGTCTTGAGATGACTTCATCCTTTGGCTGAATAAATATGTTTGAATTAAAGTAAAAATACAGTTTAGTGATACCAATATTTTACCCACATACTTTTACTGTCATTTTTGTCATTTTTTGTGACAAACATAAATTTGACCAAAATCAGTTTAAGTGTTCAGAAAGCATTCTCAATGTGATACAAAGATACAAAGCAGATGACGTTTAAAAGACAAACAGCAGCTCGTTTTACAAATGATGTTGACAATACAGGGTTATCGCTGTAATTGTACCATAGTCATTAAGCTCTGCATGCGTCCCCCCGCCTCATACAGCAAGCAATTCATTTGTGTCAGGACTATAATATACACTTCACAGGTGGCAATGTCTAATGAGTGCACACAGAGAGCTGTTAACTGTGAAGTCATGAATGATTTATGGTTATGGTCAAGGATTAGGATTAGAATTGGCATTATCGCTTACTAAATACATGTAGTATATTATCATTTAGACTTGTCATATTTCTTTACCTTATGTTCAATTTTAGAAGATTATGATGCGCTAAACATAATAAATCTAAAGACTTTCTAGCAATGTAATGATTTTATGAGTTTTAGAATAGCTTTTAATTTGAATAAATATAATTCAACGTTCTACGCCATTTTTTTAAATTGCATCACCATCAGATGAGAGTATTAAATAAAGAAATTGTATAAAACTATCCTGTAAGTAATAAAGAGCAGATATGTTATGGGTACTGTAGATACATGATAGCTCTATCTTTGAGCTGTGGCTACTCCCACTAGAGAATTAAAACAGCATGAGTGTCAAATGCAAATGGACAGAATCTCTGTTCAACCCCCCCTTCCTTGCTGTTCTCTGGTTAAAGACTTGAATGAGGTCCCAGTGTTAGCTGTGTGCTCCCCTTCAACTGATGTGCAGTGATATGCAAAATGGCAGCGATCTTCTCAGGACACAAAAAAGACGAGACAAAGCAAATGTCACACTGTGCACCCCAGAACTGGGACTGTGTTTCCAAAAGGAGTGGGGGATACTATGTTAAAATTCAGTCTGCGCTTGGGTCTGTTGAGGGCTTAAGTGTTCGAGCAGATGTGCACACTTCGGCGTATGTAAGCCTGTGCGCCTGTACTTATGTGTGTTTGTATATGCAATTTACGGCTTCGCGAGGTTTGTTTTAACTGTCTTAGCCAGCCGTCCCAGTAAACACACAGAGACAGGTCTCACAAGATTTGATACTTATTGCAGGGGGGCAGGAGGGTGTCTGCTCTTACTGTGGGGCCCTAAGCCGGTTAATGACACCGGGCACCAGAAGCCCCACAGATGGCTAATCTAACCATTGTCTTCCTCACCCAACTCCTATCTCATTGGCCTCCCATGCAGCCTGCTGCTGCTTACCCCTTTTCTCACCAGTTCTAATCCTGTTTAGCAACATTTTCTAAACTCTGAATAGCCTCCCCTCCCATCTCTTACCCCTTTATTTCAGCCTTTGTTTTTTTCTCTTAAAGATGAAACAGACCGTTGTCATATATGAAGGAGTATGCAGATAGGGCCACTGGGGGAAAACTGTAAGCATGAGGGAGGTTGGGGAAGACCTTGGAATGTGCAGAGTTTCTTTCGAGACGAGTTCATGCCCCAGCTAATTAACGATTACGCTTCATAGTTCTTGCATTCACTAATATTCAGGGATGATGGATATGGTGCTGACATCTTCAGACCCCTGATGCTGCTCCCGGAGTCTCCCTCCTCTCCTTTTTCAGAGCATCATCTGTCATTCTAAGTCTATGTCTGTGGCAATCTGGGCCCCTGTCTGCCTCACTAATACTCCCAGAATTCCTTCCTCTATCGTATCTGGTGGGAAGTAAGGATGGCATTGTACGTGCCATATAAAAGGCCTCACATCTAAATACAACACACTAGCTGTCTGTACCCTCTACCAAAGCAGGAATGTCACAAAGCAGCCCAGAGAGGATAAGTGGATTGGGCCTGTGTGTTCACGTTGCCCTTCTCCGCTAGTCTTTTCACTTTTGTTTCCATACATATCAAAGCATTTTCCCTTCTTTTTGCCCGCCTCACTAATATGACACATTGCCGTTTATACTGATTTGAATAAGTGGATAAGAGGGCACAAAGGCCCACACAGAATAGGGAATGACTTGAACCTCTTTCATCCCCTGCTCAAAAGGACATTGTTACTGTCCGACCTCACCGTTGAGTTCCAGAGGCGTTTCAACAGAGCTGAGAGATTACAGGCGACGAAAGAATACACTCGACACGTTTTGTTTTGTATATCTATCTTTTTTAACTCCCTCTATTTGCGCACTGGCAGATTTTTGAATAGGAGGGCTAATTCGCAAATGGGATTGCTGCCTATCTGTTGCACTCAGGTATTGGTGCATCATGACTTCAAAGGCCACCGGAGAGCTTTGAAGTTAAGCTGGAAGAAAGACACCTGTTTTTGTTTCTTTTTTTTTCTTCTTGTAATAATTGTTCGTCACACAGATACTTAACACCCCGTCGAAATGAAGGGCTCAGATTCTATGAACATGACAATCAGGAGGGTTCACAAAAGCCTTGTATCCAATGACACGGTACTGATATGATGAGACCACTCTTCCAACATTGGCTGTTTCCAAAGCAATAAACTCTCTGGGGGCTAATATTTAAATTGATTTAAACTACCACCTGTAATTGCTTCATTCATGTAGTGCACTAATGCAGCGGCCCAAGACACCTTCTGCTCTTATGAGCCATCATTCTTTCCTGAAAGTCTTATGAAAAGCAGTTTAGGTAATTAGGAAAATGTGGCCTGCACTGCTTCTGTGTGCACTTGTAGTATTTTATTCACATTTAAATATTCAACATGTCCTCAGGCAACCAGGTTGTTATCCACAGACGGTGAGAAAGGTCCACCCAGTCTGTACCCACCTGTGATTTCTCAGCTTCTGCTCTGAAAAGGAAAATAATAAGGTGCAATGTTTCTGACCTTAAGCCAAGTGCAAACCATTTTAAAACTCAATTGAACATTTAAAAACACTTCTCATGTTTCTGCTTCTATCACCTTGTCTCATCTGCTTTTCACTGGGTAATCTTTTCAGCCTTACAGCTCTAAGTACATTTTAGTATTTGTGGGATATGTTAGAAGTGAAAGCCCATTGAAAAAAGATCAGGTTATATTTCTTTTATTTGTTTCATGATGAATGAATATCTAACATAGATAAGATTGAGAAATTCTATGTAATGTAAAGGAGAAGATTTAGAGTATTTTTCACTCAAATCTCTACATGGACTATAAGTAAAGACATTTCTTTTAGTCATTTATATCCTGATGAGTCCAGTCTGTACACAGGTATCTGATCTAAACCTGTTAAAGAGAATGGCAGTCTGGCACCATCAGTAGCATGAATCTACAGTTTGGTTTCCAAGTGAAGTGATGTAAAGCACAAAGAAAAGTTCTGTTCCTCTCTGATGAGCCAGCACAAACTGCCAGCCCCCTCACTGAATCATTCCCCCAGTAAATGTCCTTCACCAGGGGCTTTATGCAGCATAGCTCCCCTCGCCCAGACTGCAGGCACAGTAAACGGCAGGCAGGGTCAGAGTAATTGAAATCATTAATCGTGTTTTATTCCACTTTGGGGCAAAGTAAGCTCAAATTGGAAAGAGGTAGGTAATGGATTTGGATAATGTAGCAGGGTTTGACAGAAGAAAATGACACAGTAATAAGTGGGATTGAGAAAGAGCATTCAAAGATGGATTGTGTAGATCATATGTCCATGTGGCATTGTATTAACACTCTTAAATCACGTTATATTTTATTATTCAATGTTGATTATAAATTGTATTAATTTAAACATAGTTTGCAACAATTCATATCTTTATATCAAGTAACAATATGTAAAATGAATGGTATCACAGAAGATACAAGTATTTGACTGGAAAGGAAATGACAGAAATCAAAATGTAACTGTAGGTTAATGTTAAATTGCAAAACTTTAAATTATTATCACAATTATTATGCATTTCTTAGCATGACATATCAATATTATGAAAACAGCAAAGCCCACTTTACCGTATTGTAACTTAAATTATTACTCTCTTTTTCTCTAATAATATAATTAACCTCAAACTCATCTCATCCCAAGCAAAGGCAGCCGTAACTACTATCTAAGTGTCTGAAGCTGGCAGGACCAAAGTTCAAAGGTGACTGTCTGGCTGACTGTGAGAGCAGAGAACAGAGTGTCCTGGGGTGGAAGGTCACAGCAGGTCCTGTTCCCCTGTGGGAGCATTACATCCTGCTGAGGCCTAGCTTAACACTCCCAATTTGGCCATAACCCTTCATGATTCCCATTGGCTGAGACGGGAGCTGGTGTCGGAAGGTTATAACCATGGACATAACAAACACTGGTTAACATTTCTGAACATTGTTTAGACTTCTTTTGACCTTTGCACATGCTAGTTATTTGCATTCCTTGTTTTCTCGGTTGACTGCAGCTTTACATTAATAAAAGAAATACTTCCAAATATTTCCAAATGTTATAACATAAAGAAAAAAACATAAAAATACACTTTCTTTTAGCTTAGTTTTGACCAGCATTAAATCTGTGCAGTTTTGCTTCCTCGTTCTTCAGTCTTAGACTTCAGTCAGTCTTATTTTACTGGCTTTGGGTTTGAGTGTGTTTGGATTTCTGCTGGAGGGAGAGGTAGAAAGAGTACAACTCCAGCTGATCTGAAACAGGTTTATTGCCTCGGGACAGGGCAAAGTTGAGCAAAGACAGCCAACACGGACTGGCAAGGCTGAGCAGGCAGAAGCCAGAGTTGCAGTGAGAATGTATTGTTCCTGGCATTGCAAGCTAACACATCTGTACTAATCAGGGCATTGGGTTAACCATTTCAGCATTGCTGTTGTGTTTACAGTGTAATATATTCTATGTGTAATATAATCCATCACTCATATTAATTGTACTGTATTTTCTAATGCAAATGTAAAATAAACATAGATGATCTGCTCTCATTTCCAGAAGTACCAAGTAACCTCAACAACTTCCAAATCCCCAACAAATTATTTCCTCAAGTTTGCCAGATCAAGACTGATTACAAATGATATAAACCATGTGTTTAAATTGCAATTTCATCTTTTACAAGGTTAAATGTTTTTAAGCATAACACTGATGAACCCCATCAGATTGTAATGAATGTGCTACAGAGTCCTCCATTGCCTTTCTTACCTGCAGCAATTATCTTGCCAAGGCCATTCAGAGAGGTGTGCGAACCCATTTTGTGGCCTGATTGAAAGCTATTCATCATTGCCAACAACCTTGGTTCCACACCACGCGTGTGTTTTGCACAGAAGTCCTTCACAGAAATAGTCCTACATCAAAACAAAATGTATAATGATATGTGGACAAATGGTCCAAAGGCACCAAAACATGTCCAAAGCTTTAAGATTTCATGCATAGCAATTAAATCATCGGAAATGTTAAATGTCTCCATGTCAAGTATTGTAGGCTTCTTAAGGCAAATCTTCTGATGTGCACCTGCGATTATTTATGTGTGTGTTTGCATGTTGTGGAAAAAGGTTAGGGTTAGAAATTTGGTTCCACCCTCCACAATGTGCATTATAATTAGTTATAAATAAGAGTCTGTACAAAAATAAAAGGTCATTCCTACAAGCAGGCTGTCACACTCGCTGATTGACATAGTTTCTAATAAGTGAGATAAGTCAAATGCATAAAAGGACAAAGCTTGGTCTAAATCTACAGTATGGCACTGCATTATCATTTCTGGCCAAAGCTGTGGTCAATTTGAGCAAACATGACCGCTCTATGACCCTCGGAGCAGGGGGCAGATGGTGATGAGGATTAACACAAAGACTACAGATGAGGGAGGGAGCAGAAGTGTGGCGGATCAAAAAGGAAGTACAATAAAAGACAATGGAGACATTAGAGTCTATTTTAAAGTTTGCCTGTGTGTGTAATAAAGACGAATTACCATAATCACTGCTCGTCTTCGCTATCATCAAATCGATTACATTCTCCCCTGTCCTCAAAGTCCTTTGAAGGAAAGATCAGAATGTCTCTCCAAGGTGAGTCATCTGTGCCGCATTGGGGACCGACATGTTTTTGTGTGCATATGTTTGCGTTGGACGGTTATGCCTTTGCAAAAGTGTGCAGAGAATGTTTCCTGGCAGAGCCAATAAAGTCTGGCAGTAATCACCAGTCCAGTGAGAGGATGCATGACCAGGGGCATAAAAGAGCTCGGCCAACTGCACATTATTGTAACGACATGCTACTGTAAATAAAAAGTGAGAGAACTGAGTATATGACCAAAGAGCACGCAGTTTAGACCAACCGGGATAGAGTACATTCGGGTCCATTTTCTTATTAATTCCATTTTTATATCTGCACAATTGTATATCATTTGGTTTGTGTTGACTCTATGACTCTTGATCTAAAGACTCAAAGGTAGTTTGTGAAAAAAGAGGATTACGTGGTTATTTGTGATTATTTTATAAAATATAGTACACATTCTACACATTTTCTTTAATATCCAATAGGAAAAATAAAAAAAATACTTACATCTGTGCTGAAGATATATTTTCCTGGCACCGCTTTGTTTCACTCAACGCTGACTGTGCTATGTCTGTGCATGTCTTCCAGCTGTCTGAGGGGTAATGTTATCACATCACGTGGGTCCAATAGAGCGCGTGTTGCAGGAGGTGTACTTGTATTGTTGTTGTCAAGCATGTCAGAGATTTTAAAACCGGCAGCTAATCTCTTCTTCTGCTCCTGAATGGCACGGATAGTTGTCAACGTAGTGAGTGTGCTAAATGTGATATAAAATCTTCTTACCTGTTAGTTCAAATTTTATACTCAGAGACAAGTAAAAATTCTCCAACCCAAGGACAGACAAACTGAAAAAGAAACCTACTTTAAACATTGACAGATTTTTGTCTTAATATAAAATGCAATGAGAGAAAATTGCCTCTGCTGAATATGCCTCTATCGAAAGATTATTGTTCTTTATTGGCCACATTTGCAGCAGGGTAGCACACTCTGCCAAATTAGGGCTGAGGCAAATCTTTGTTAATAACCAATATTGTGTGTTTAAGCTTGTCTAAATGCACAGCTATGGAACACAATGCTCAATGGTGTAGCACGAAGGCAACAGCTCGTCTTAAAACATGAATGTCTTTGTCTAATTGAATTGAATGATGGCTTCAATGTTCACCAGACGTCGTACTTTTTTGCTTTCACAACACCCTCTTTAAAAAAATAAATTAAAAAAAAGACACACAATACCCAAGATGCAACACGATGTGGACTTTGTATGACCCTGTCTGCCATGATGCCGACGTCTGCCGCAGGCGGAGTCACATATCGGTCCAATCGGTGCACTGGTGATTGACGTGATTAAAGAAGCGTTGCAAAACAAATTCAGTAAACCTAACGACTCCAAACACGCCAATGCTCCTCAGTTTATTAATCTACAAAATTGGACAATGCTCCACTTTCATGTTTTATTTTATTTTGCATAGGCGTTCCCGCTGTGTCGTACTCTCAAGCGGAATTTGTTTTTAGGGACCACCTTTGTTTCACGACTTTGCGGGTGATTTGTACTGTTTACAGGTCATTGGTGGTGCAGAGAAGTGAAGCCAAGTTTGTAATGAGCTGGCACTTGGTTCCACATAAAGAACACCTTGCCGGCCTTTGGCCTCATACAGCTGCAAAGCCAGAAAGAATGTAGCGCATTAAGTGCCGCCCCCTGTTGCCTCCCCTTTGTGAGGCTGCCACCTGACATTAAACTGCTTCACTTTGGTCGGGCCGGCAAGGTCAAGGGCTAAGACAAAGCACTTGATGCTTGATAGACATCTCTATGCTGTTGTTGTATATTGGCCATTCTGGTTTGTAATTTTTTCTATTTCCAATTATACGCTATAATTTTGCAACAGAGTAAATTTTAAATAATGGAGGTCTTGTCATAATAACCAGAAAAATGTTAACACAACTGAAATGCATAAAGGGTATGTTTCTAAAAAATAGAGAGCATATGTTGAGCTTTACTCCCTAATTATTCTTCCATTTATTTGAGAGATTAATCAAAATCGTCATGTTCAAAGTGGACTTTTTCCAAAGAAACATAAGGCAGGCCAAAAGCAAAAGTGACTATGTCTGTGTCTGACTGTGTTACAGACAGACACAGACAGAACGCTTTGAATGCTCTATGCTCAGTATATTTTCTTCTTCGAACATTCTTCTCGTGAAAATCTGTTTTTCCAGTAAATCAAGGACAGTGAGGTGGACACTGTGTGATTGCTTTGGAAATAATCACAATGGGCCTGCCACGTCTCTGATTAAGACTGATAAATATCGCGGAGTGCTTAATGAGAGCAAGGCCTTCTGTTTTTGTCTAGCAATGACGATGGTAAAGAAAAATGACCTTGGCCGGGCAATGTGTCCACTAACTACGCAGGTACATTGTGGAAGATATTAATGATCTTTGGTTGGTGAGAGAGATTTTTGTTTAGATATCTCACTCACATTAGCTGGATATTGGCTTTACAATTACAGCAACTAAACACATTTTCAGAATAAAACTATTATGGAACATAGGGTTAAAAAACTGTTGATTTAAAATGTGTAAGGTTAAATAACACTGCAGAGTGACCTAAACAATAAATATGCCTAAGGCAAAACATGCCCATTGAACAACAATTCAACAAGCGGACCAGTGCATGAGGGCTGCAACATGGTACTATTTCCTATTCATGCAAGAACAGCTACAACACAGTGTTTTATGCACCAGTGTCCAACTGTTTTGTGTTTACTGTAAATGAAGGCTTCATCTTGATAACTGCAGCACGAGAACATCTTATCTATCTGCACTGTTCCTCATACCTGATGGCCGCCATACTCTGACTTATGCTCTGACCGTCCAGCTTTGACTATGAACTCCGCCTCACCCTAGCAGTCCTTCGGGCACAGTGCTGCCGAATATTGTTTTCCTGGCAGAGAAGCCGTCAGCCAGAATGAGCATGCAGCTGCACCCAAACACCTAACAATAGAAAGCTTGTTCTGGGGCAGAAAAAGGCCCTGGTCCCCCTTTTGGGAAAGGGGGCCATGTGAGCGGGTGGTCAAATATTTTAGGGCTTTTAAAAAAGGATAATCCTCTGTGATGTTTCTTTGTCTTGTATGTGCTCTTTATGTATGTAATCACAATTTATTCATTATTTTTTATTCTCATAAATAGCATATTTTGTGCTAAGCTCTGAAGTTTAAAACAAATGTATGTTTATTTTTCAAAGCATTGATAAAAGGGGTGCAGCAGCAGAGTGTGAGCTATAGAAAAAGCATGTCTTAACGATTTTGATTTGCTTTTGGAAAATATCCTTGCTCTTACAGCGTTAAACATACAAAAATGAAATTTACAAAATGAGAAAAATGCACTAATCACTCAAATGTTTTAAATTTTTAGACCAACGACCAATTGAAATGCAGTTTAGCAAACTACTTCAGTAATTCTTCATGCAAAATTCTTACGATGAGACACACTGCTCGTTTTTCATTTCATTTTTGAGCTCCCTGAAAGTCATTAACCAAAGGAAAGAAACAACTATGCACACACATTCACACACAGATTTGTGCACAGATACTTCTCTGTTGGAAATATTTGCCAATTAGCAAGTTGCAAGCTCCGAGTGGTAATTAGGCTTTCCAGTCGGCTGCTGCCTGTGTACAAGCTTAGCCGAGACAGGTCCGAAGCTAACCGCCTCGCTTTTTGTCCAGCAATTATGTCAGGTCCCTGTGTCACAGTACAGACGTGACCAATTAGCTGTGCCAACCGAAAGTGAAAGACGGGGATTATGGCAGAAGGATGAAAAAGAAGACAGAGGACGAGTGTGGGGGCAAGTAGTGGAGGATGGTCTACTGGGAAAAACACAGAATAAAAGGGAAGCTTTGGAAAGAGTTAGTTGATAAGCAACTTGAAACAGAAGAGATTTATTTATTCTCTAGCTGTATGATCATGTATGGCATCCAACATGCTACTATAATAATGCTTTTTGATATTTATGCTAATCCCACTGCACCGACCAAGTAAGGATAAGAAATTAATCTTTAGAGATGCCTCAATAACTCTTGCATGCTTTATGTGGCATATTTTGCTAAAATATGGCTTGCAACCAATTAATTTTTTCGAACACTGGCAATGTGACTGTGTCAATAGCTGTGATTCATCTTGGCATCTGGCCATGCTTTGTGCAAACTTAAATGATGAAGGGCATCACATAATAAGGTAAATGTGCAGTGCAAATATACATTTTAGAATGTTTGTTGTCTTTGTGTGGCTAATGTTTGTTCCAACATGAAAACAAAAACAGTCAACAACAGTCAAGCAACAATGACCCAAATTTACGACAAAATTAGCTGAGGTTAAATTTTTCTGCATGCTTCAACAACATGAAAATCCTCTGGTGAAACTTCCCAGAAAATGTTACCAAAAATGTCTGCTCTACTGAAGACAGCGATCAGCGACCCAGTCTGAGGCTGCCGCTTTAATTGGACATAGTGCAGGAGAAAGAGAAAAGCCAAAGGACAAGAAGAAAGCAGCAGATGACTTTTCAGCTGCAAGTGTTAATGGTTTTGAAAGACACTATAAAAGGCATCAAAAACGCTTTCGATTTGCGACATCTCTGTGAGCTGACCCATTTTGACAGCAAGAAAATGTTAAATTAGAATTATTCCATAGTTTCAGTTTAAATTTTACAATACAGAAGAATACAGATGAATAATTTACCTTTCTGGTCTAAATATGGCAGATTACCTCAACTTACTTACAGCAACACTTCTAATAACCACACAGAACTTATCCACTGTGGGAGCATTAAAAATAGATGAACTGTGGGTATCTTCTCCCAAGGATCAATATCCACTCATCAGCTGCCTGTAGCTATAAAGATGAACGATAGCATTCCAAAAAATAGAATTACACTCAGTGCTACTTTAAATGTCCTCAGGCTTTTCCAAGTCAGCTCTAAACCTGTCTGGAAACAACATCAAATCAGAGCGCTTGGATAAAAAGGAAGAATTCCTGCATAGTTATTAAAACGTATTAGTAAAATTACAGAAAATTGAATACCAACAATATACAGTAAATGTCTAGAAGTAATAATCAAGAAGGAGCAATATGTGGAATCGCTTTGGACAACTCAGGGTGCTCTCTTTATGGAGTTTTCTATTAAAATGATCTATATTGGGGAGTAAATATGAGGTTCATGCAGGGGGTTTATGTTACTATGGGAACACTACATCTATTTATAGACTAAACGTCTCTCAGGCACACATACAGAAAACGTCAAGGCAGGGTCACATTTCTTAAATAATTTAATTGCAAAAGGGTCATTTAAAAATATTTCTACAAGAATGCATCATCATTTTTAGTCATTTGTTGTGTATGTCTGCACCATTAAATACATCTCAGTGTTTTTCAAAGAGGAATCTACAACTGCATCTTTTTGCACTTAGTTTTTTTCATGTCTGGTTTGACTCTATATGAAACATGTCATGTGGTACATGTTTTGAAAACCGACCAAAACACTGGGCTTGTTAGAAAAAGTCAGTAAGCTGCTAATATAGATAGATAGATATATGCTTTGAAGACAAAAGTGTGAAGTGATGTCATGGAAACAGCATGTCTGACAATGAGCAGGCTGATTCAAAACATGGAAAGTAAGGACAAAGGAATGTTAGATGTTAGGACAAGCTTCTATTGGCACACAAAGACATATCTGACTAGAATGTTTTAATGTGTCTGGATAAAATGACAAGCCTTTTCACCTCTCAGTCTTACATTACAATACATTTCAGCCATGTGCAGCCAAGAGAATAATAATAAAAAAAAAAACTGAATGGGTTTTTTTCCTCTTTGTGAAAGTTAAACATTAAACACTCCCATGAAGGTGTGAGAAAATCTATTCAAAGATTAATTGTTTGCAGTTGATGTGTTGGCAGCATAATCATTTAAAGATGTTCCACAGTGCCAGTTGAGCTCATCACTAATGCTTGGTTGTGTTTCGGTGAAAACAACTGCAGACCTCGAACGCATGTGCAATATGTCAATAGTTCATGGCTGCTCCAAAGTACTGCCGTTTTTTCATAGCTCAGCCCTTCTCTGAGCCCATCTTTGTTTTATCATCTCTGTAATGCCTGGTTTGCAGCAGTGGGTAGCTTTTAGGTTCTGGAGGAGTAAATAAGCAAGTACCAAGAAAATACAGTAAGATGCATATTACTGGAAGACTGGTAAAATATTGAATTCTTTTAATCATATTTTTCGTTTGTAATGCCTTTACTCTTGTGAAGTTGTATTTCTTAATAGATATGATAATGCAGATAAATGTTTCTCATATAATCTGCCATTTTTCCATTTTGCTCCATAATAACACTGACACTGACAGCTAGAGTAACAATATCGCAAGTAGTTACTGTAAAATATGAGGCAATTATCAAGGAAAGAAAAAACTATGCATAATATCTGACAGATTTCCAACAGGCTGACAAACTTTGAGGATGCTGCCATTACACTCCTCCCAGATATGACCCAAAAACAAAAAAGAGGAGCAGCTGCTATCATTTAGGACAAAGGGGTGTACAGAGTCCTGCTGTTGATCCTGCGTTGTACTAATCATGCAGCAGTCTGAGCTCAAACATGATGATTGCAGACCAGACAGGAAATTAAGAGAGATAATGATTGGTCAGCCTGTCGTATGTCTGTACTTGCTGTATCCAGACAATACCAGATTGGCTGCCATGGTAATCAACCTGACAGGTACAGACTAAAAGGTTTCTCCTCTTGACGGTTCAAGATTCTCTGATGAGATGGAAAAGCATGAGGCCTGTGAAGGAGCTCTGCCTTTAGGTCAGCTTTAATGATTGGCAGGAAGGTTGACAAGCCTGACACAGCACTATGTCAAGGTTTTACAACTATTTAACCACTATGGTATGTAAGACAGGCTGGCTGGATGATGAATTATTGGAAATGTAACACACACGAGACAGTGATAAACTGATGACATGCATTAAGGTGCCTGGAAGACGATTAGTGATAGCCCAGTGCTTTGCAAAACACTCTTTATGTCAAGATTGAGAGTGGATTGAGAAAGATAAATACCCAGTTCAGGTGGTATCTTAAGCACACCTACAGAGACACTTGCACAAGGAGCAAAAGGTGATTACAGCATTTGTACACCAGCGTCTAATTATCACTCTGTCTCTTCCTCTTACACTCTGAGTTTCTTTATGTTAACTTCACTCTGACTCAAACATTTCACAACACCTTTGTTTTGTCAAAACACATATTTTCTTTTGTTATTTATAATATTTTTGTTACAAAACATGTACAGGCTGTTTAGAACAACAACAAAAATACAATATCCAATTTATATGTAATTTCTTTAGTTTTAATGAGAATCCTCTTGAAATTCCTCTTGCTTCTGATTGTTCCAAAGACCCAAATGGCCAAAGGTCCATCTGGTTTGGTGCAGGGGAAGGATTGGTGGGTGAGGTACAAATAAATACATAGGGCAGGATGTCAAGAAATTAAAACAAGAATTTTGATTATTCTAAATCCAGGTAATAGTAAGTAGAAAGAAAGATGTCCGTCATGGTTTCTCTCAGTTTCAGTATGATGCATACATATATACTTATATATATATGTGGAAGTCCAAAGTCTTTTTTTAAATTCAATACAAAAGAATGTTTAACAGTTGTCCACAGAATATAGCGTCATTTTTGCTCCATGTCACGGTTCAGTTCATGCTAACTTCTCCACGTTGGCAAATAGCGGAAGCTGTATTGTACAGTATATTTGTGTGCAACTTACACACGCGCAAAACCAGTCACACTGTATCATCCATCATACACACACGCACATGTGCACACTCGGTACAAAAAAAAACACACAAAAGGCCAAGTGGTCTGTCTACTGTGTAGCCACAGTCCCTAGTTTTCCCATAATCACATGAAGCGTCCATTAGGGGATTTCTCAGGTTTGACCAGCCATTTAAAGTCACAAATCTCCAAAAGTTGTGTAAAAAAAGGAAAAGATGTGTGTAGACAAATGAAAAGGTATTATGTAGGAACACAGAACAGTTAATGAACAGGTAATCCCAAACTAAGACCTGAGTCATTTCAGGTCATGGTAGAGAGGTCATTTGGTGACCTTTAGGGGATTTAGCAGCCAAAACAATTCTCCAAAATGTGGCTGCCATTCTTTCACCCTCTGACCTCTGTCATCTTCCCTTCCACTGGCCTGAGCCCACAAAACATCTGCCTCCCTAGCAAGTGCCCTTTTGGATAACACACCTTCAATATGAAGATGTAAAAACAAATATGTGCATAAGGAAAATAAAAATAAAGTACAAAAAAAAACATATATATGGAAATATAATCTGTCCTCGATGAGGTCAACAACCTATGATTTTCAATTTGTGTTTGTGATGTTTGAAACCAGGGAGTTTTATTATCTTCTGCGTTAATGCTCATTATAGATGGGTTTGACTGGCTTAAAAAGTGCGGCACAAGCATCGGGAGTGATTCATTTTGGGGTACGGCCAACCACACTAGAACTCATGCAAATCCATTTGACATGGAAAATGGAGACGCATGGGGCTAGGTTTTGTTGTCTTTAAAAAATAAAAAGCAATACACACAAGTTCTTGTTGGATGGAAAAAGAAACAATGGCAAATAATAAAAACAGGCAAAACTGAAATTGTAGTGAAAAGGGGAGAAAATGACTAGTCACAGGCACTGCAAGCCCGTGTTATTGTGTCTAATTGGAAGAGATGGGTCAGGCAGCTAGGGTTTTCCAATGGCTCTTTCTGGCACAGTTCATTCCCTTGTGTCTGTCTGGCTGTCCATTTGCTGCATCAGTTTATATGTCCCATTGGTGCTCACACTTGAACAGGAAGTGTTTGGTTCATCTGTAGTCTCATGTCCTGAATGCTCCCAAGAATCTTCTTCTGGTGTCCAGCTAGTGTAACTCCTATCCGCAACAAGTCCCTGAAAAAGAAAAGTGAACAGGTGGGTTAGTCATAGGGCAAGTGGACAGACATGACGGAACATTTCACTTTTGCCCATAAACAAATAAATAGAACAGCAGGTGCAAATGGAAACAGGTGAACCTTTGCCGTCAAAAAGCTTCTGGAGGGTATGTCAACAAAACAAGGACACTCATCCAAATGTTACAAATTCTGGGTAATGCAGAATATGTTCGTTGCCCAGCAGTTGTCAAAGAGCTATACAGTTATAGTCAATTATTAACAAGAGCTGTTTGCCACTGTTCACCTTCTGTCAGACATCAGGCTTTCTGTTGCTTGGTGCTGCGATAAAAGCAGAAGGTTTTAACTTATTAGTCTGATTACTTAGTGTTTATATCATGCACTTTTCAAATGGATGTGTTTTAAAATTTTTCTTTTCCTTTGAACACTAATCAAGTACTTAACTATCTACTAAAATGAAGCTTGATGGTCTAAGGCTTTTAGTTACAGCTATCTACTCAAAAATAGTGGAGTGCTTCATATCAGGTTTGTGTGTGGCAAACTATGAAAAGGTTGACATATGGTTAAAATTACTGCAACCATAAAATGTCTTGAGAGAGCGCACCTACGTTGGGAGTCATTAGCCAGACTCCATAATCGAATCATCATGGCTTTGTTTAGTTTAACACTGTGCTTTTCCGCTCACTTGTTTGATTTCCCCAGTTGATAGCTGAGCAAAGAGCGGCTGGCGTCTAGGCCAGCGATTAACTGATTGTTGGGTCTCTGCCACAGTCTGCGCCCTTTCCATTCAGTCACACTCTCAGATACTGTATAATCTAATATTACATGTGATTGCCTTGAACTCTGCATCCCTCAATGACTGTCTTTCTTTAAACGTGAACTGATACATACACAGTCCCATGCAGCCTGAGCATTTATATGCAATCTGCATATCCAACCTCTCAAAGCCAATAATAAATAACAATAAATGGTGTTTTTCTTTTTTTAAGCATCCCCATCAGTGCAGCAATGGAGGATGAAATGATAATAAATGGGGACCATTAGAGGAATTACTGGCCATTAAGGGCAACACAGAGCCACAGTACAGCACACCTGTCAGCCTGCTCAAATTGAAACAAATTACCCCCGCCTCCACTGCCTATTATGCAGCTAATGAGGATGATTTATTTATCATTATCATCCTAATTCATTCATTTGATCATCACCAGCCTCCAATTTTCCAAAGATTCCATTACATCATTTCCTGTTTGTAAACACACAGGGAAGTAGTAAAGGCATCAAGGTCGACCAATGAACGCAGTTAAGGAAACCAGCAGGATTATTAGAAATGATTATGACTTGTTAACTTGTGCAGCAGATGATATTAGCCTCCTACCTATTACATAAACATTTTCACTGCACCAAAAATCTGATTTGTGGTCTTTTTCTCCCTCTCTCTCTCGTCTTGATGGGCTGCCAGAATAACGTCTATGGACTTCTCTATAACCCACTGGATAAATATTTGAAGGCCTGATGCTCTATATTTATGGGATAATTGCAAAACCATTTTATTAAATAACATAAAAATGTTACAGTATTTTATATTCAATTGAATGTTATCTCTTTTGCTAACTGTGCCCATGTTTCAAAATCTCATCAGGCTTAATTTAGCCATAGGATGTTTAATTCCCACAAGGTCAATCTATATAACACTAATTTGACTCAAACTTAGCCCAGTCAATCACCAGAGGCCTGATTAACTGACTTCAACCCCCCAAACTCACTCTGCTGTCATCTGGGCCACCAGGTCAAAGGAAGCAAATCCGGCGTTGACGAAGTTGTCACGGTAACGACTCATCTTGATGGCGTCCAGCCAGTCCCCCACAGTGGTGAAAGTAGTATAGTCAGGCACACAGCGGTCAAGCAATGGCTGAGAGACCCTACAATGAGGAGGAATGAGGAGAAAGAGAAAGAGAGAGGGTTAAGGTCTTGTCTCTCTGCCAGGCCAACCTCGCGCCCAAAAGCCCCAGCTCCCCCTCTCCTCTCCCCTTTCTCCTCTCCTCATCTCACATGTAAGGAGCTGTGTGCAAGGGGGTAGGGTGGGGGTTGATGGGCACTATTGTCTCTGTGGTGACTGGCTGGAGGCTTTGCTGGTGACATGAGGTTTGTCTAATCAGACTGAAGGTCAGAATTCCGTTTGACTTTGAATGCTGACCAGCCATCATTGAAAGGTACCACAAAGATGACAATATTATGACAGAGCAGACCGCTTTGTAAAATAATATGAAACCATTTAACTGGGATAGTGGACAGTTCTCTGCAGCCAGATATTACAGTACTGCTCAAAATCCAATCAAAGTGACCACCTGCAAATATAGTTAAAATCTGAACACTGGATTGCATGTGGCTTCACAACTTAGTTTTGTGTTATCTGTTATATATCAGATGTTTACCATTTCTCCACTGTACTGTAGTGTATGGTTTTGAATGGACAAGCATGTGTTCTTTATGGCATATCATAGTGTTTGATGAGACAAATCATTTTATGAAACACATTCCCAAAAAGGTAGAGAGACATTTTGGCAAAATGCTTCATAAAAACAAGGAATGTCTCTGTAATGTAAACACATGTGTCTATGTGGCGGTCTTAGTTTGAATCACCAACAAGGGAATGCTTGCAACAAATGGTCAGAATCCTTTGGAAATGCTCTCATTTCTCTGTGGATTTATATGTGTAAGTATTGTATGTTTTTTCTTTAAGCAACTCTTATTAATAAGAAATTTGGTTTTGTGAAGAAAGAAGGAAAACGCCCTACAAACATTTAAGTGTCTTTTACATGTTTTTGCTCACCTACAACAAGTTAAAAAGATATTTTCAAAAAAAAAAAAATAAAAAAAAATATCATTTTGTGATCAAGGCTCCAGATAGTGAGGCCACCTTGGAAGTTTTAATAAAACTGTGCTACAAGCAAGAGCAAAGCAGTGTGAGTGAAGAGCAGCGGAGGTGAAGGAGGCACAGGGGTAACTGGGAGGTGTCCACATAGGAGAGTGAGGAGGTTCAGAGAAAGAGCACCACTGTCTCTGCTGTGCTCTGTTGATCCTGTCATCCTTTTTGATGGCATTAGATTCATTAACAATTTAAAGGGAAAGAAGGGAAAAAGGGAATGCAGAAAGGGGGAGTTAATAACAGTGATACAGAGGCTCCATTGAGTGGTGTAGATGGAGTGATTTTTAATAAGGCCTGCGCTTGGGAGCCCATGGCCCCAGGCCGTTGTTAATGCAAACTCTGGCTCTCTTAATAGAGTATTGTTAGTCGTCTTTCTATAAAGTTAACTTCAAAAGGGTCCAGACAGTTGCTTGCCACATGTGAGCCTCAAGCAGAAACACAGCAGGGAGTTGCACAGAACTGTACATGAGTGAGTCAGGCGGCTAGAAGCTGCTAATGTATAGTGATGGGCTGTCACAGTTTCTTCACAAAGTTAGATTACTGTTGGGTGTGAGAATGTTTGTATTTATAAGCATTGATAAATAATTCATGACACTATAGCTCAACAAGTGCTATGTTGCCATCACTAAAGAGACCTGCTGAACTCATTTTGTGTAGAAGAATTAAAAAACCAGACAGTGCACAAACCTACAATCACTCTTTGGTGGCGGCTAGGACAATGGTAACTCTCTGAGACTTTCAGCAGGAGGCCATCTCTCTGCTGGCCTGTTTAAAATCTTGTTAGAGGCTAATTAAAAGGCGCTACTATCCCTTTTTTGCTTTGCCTTTAATCGAACTAATTAACTGCAAGCTTAATCTTCTAAGAACGTCACTCCAGCAGCCAACCGAGGCCCCAGTTTTCCTCCTGAGCCCAACCCAGGATTGTCTGGAGCCCTCCCATAAGACACAAAGACCCTGATGGTGGGATGAATAGGTAGGTCACCTCCCTCTAATTCAGTCTAACTCTGCCACCTTGGATCTTCTGAGTACTTTCCAAGAAGCAGTTTGACAAGGATAGTAAAAAGACTAAATGTAGATGTCATGATTGAACTTAAAAGGTAGTGATCATTTTAAAAGGAAGACGCTTATTAAAGAGTCTCAGAGCATGCACTACAATTACACAATGGTAACAAGCCTCAAAAAGATTACTTTTTTTGGAAAGCTGCAATGTATCTGTGATGCAATGATTGTAATTGGGCATAATTGCCCTTTATGTTGTTGTCTAATCTACCTAATAAGCCTCAAGAAGAACCTCTTGGGAATCTAAGACAAACAATGCCACAGTGAGTTTTTGTAATTACCAGTTTAATGAAACATAGAGTAACGGTACTTGCATCCGTAAAGTACACCATTTATCACGCTAAACCCTTGCCCGTCCTATATTGGGATCATATTGAATGTAGCCAATTTTTCAGTCATTCCTAGTGCTGCTTACCCAGAGGACTGTGTGCTGTTGGTGACCACTTTGAGGCTGGCAGCGTTGCGGATAAGCTTGTCCAGTGTCGCCACAATCTGGGTGAATTTGGGTCGTAGGTTCCTTTCTTTGACCCAGCAGTCCAACATGAGCTGGTGTAGCGCTGTAGGGCAGTCCATTGGAGGGGGCAGTCGATAGTCCTGCTCCACTGCATTTATCACCTGAGGAGGTAGGAGAGGAATCACAATCATTTTAATCACGAAGATTGGTGAAGGGCAAAACAGCATATTAAACTGAAGTCATAGGGGAGAAGAACAAATAAAGTTTAAGAGAGAAAAATGGCCTCCAAAGGACTTGAACTGAAATAACAATTTATTTATTTTTGTTGTTGTAAACTTACATCCTGATTGCTCATGTCCCAGTATGGTCGCTCCCCGTATGACATAACTTCCCACATGACAATACCGTAGCTCCACACATCACTGGCTGAAGTAAATTTCCTGTAGGCAATGGCCTCTGGGGCCGTCCAGCGAATGGGAATTTTTCCTCCCTGTGGATATGCGAATGAGTAGGTGAGCATGAAATACTGGAGGGATGGAGCACAGACACAGATCACACACATACAAGAGGGGAAGAGAGAGGGTGAGAAAACAGTCCAAGGCAAACATTGGTGTAGAACACAAGGGTGCATGCTACAGTACCACACAGTCACATACGCACAAGGTTAGAAAGAATTACAACACATGACATTCACAGACATATGAACAGTTGAATGGACTACAGATTGATCTATAGTAATAATATAATATGCATAACAGCAGTTGATTACTAAGATAATGCACATATCTAATGGTTGTAAACTACTATAAAAGGATTTATGGTAAAATACAAAAAAAGCTTGATCCTCACTCACCAGTGAGCTTGTGTAGGTGGGATCTGTTGCGTCATCTTCGAGGAAACGGGACAGACCAAAGTCAGACACTTTGCATACTAGATTACTATTGACCAAGATGTTGCGGGCAGCCAGGTCTCTGTGCACATAGTTCATATCTGACAGATACTTCATGCCTGCTGCAATGCCGCGCAGCATACCAACCAGCTGGATGACTGTGAACTGACCATCATTGAGCTGCCAAAGAAGAAAAACACACATAAAAAAATGTTAGATCAGATCTTTTTGTTATTGTTTTACCTTTCTCAGATGCATTTCTTATAACAGTAACTTATTAATTGCAATACATTGGAGATATAGAATGTTGCTTCCCTAAATAAAATTTTCACTTATACCAATAACATCAAAACTAAAAAGACAAATATGATTTGCAATTTACTTCATTTGTCAATTTTCTTACCCTTAAGAAAGAGTCAAGTGCTCCATTCTCCATGAACTCAGTCACAATCATGACTGGCCGACTTTTGGTAACTACTCCCTCCAGGCGAATAATGTTGGGGTGGTCAAACTGGCCCATGATGGAGGCTTCTGAAAGGAAGTCTCTTCTCTGGCGGTCAGTGTAGCCCACCTTGAGAGTCTTGATAGCTACGATGATCTCTCTGCGCCCTGGCAGCTTGAGGCGACCACGGCACACTTCTCCAAATTCTCCTGCGATAGAGCCCATGTGGGAACAGCCAGAGGAATAATGGACAGACAGAGAGAGAAAGAGGGAAAGGGAGAGAGGCAATGATGGAAGAGTGGAGGAGAGTGGGGGAAAAGAGGGGACAGTTAACTGGTTAGAACCAAGGAGCAAGGGAAGGGTAGCAGGAAGGGCTGGTTTAAGGGGAGAGGACTGCGAAATAAGCCAGGACTCTAGGCCACTTTCAAAGGAATGGTGGTGATAGGATGGGGCCATACTGAGGTTTTGTGCTGTTAGGCTACAGATTAAAAGAAATATAATGACTAGCATGAAGCTTAATGGTGGCAGGTGAAATGTGTTTGTGGCAAAAAGCATGTTGAAACTAATAAAAAAAACAAATCAAAATCAGTCAAATCATTGAAATGGAGCCGGCAGAAACGGGAAAGGATTGGGAGAAGTGGAACTAAGCTTCAGAGTGGCCTGAGAAGCGGGCACAGGAGGAGGAGACAGGTGGAGAGAGGAGCTTGGGGGTTTTGGGAGTTGACACTTGACGTTTAGAGCCTACACCAAGCATGTGCAACAGTGCGTGTGCAAGAAAATTATGCAATGGCAATAATATAGATTATGAGGAGTGGTTGGAGGTGGGGAGGAGTGAAGGATGTGAAATGATGATGAAATAATGGAGGGATTGATTAAGGAAGGGGTAGAGCAGAGGAAGGGGGACAAGGGAGACAGGGGTTGAGGACTTGTCACTTTAAAGGCGAATGCTGGGAAGCGACGGGTTTTCAAGTAGCAGTAGCCTCAGCAGTAGAAGAGCTCTTGTAGTGGTAGCAGTAGAATTGGTAGTAGCAGAAGCAGTAGTAGGGGCTCCCATCTCTGCCTTCACAATGTCCTCAGATACAATTCTAACAACTGACTTTGACTTTTCCTGCAGCTTTTGAGCAAAGACATTACTATCAATAAATCAAATACAAAAGATAAGTCACTCTCTATAAAGCATCAAAATGACTATTATGGGGACACAACCACACTGTGCAAGAAATCAAAGTGCAATGTACAGTGATCCCTGTGAAGGGTTTTTCATTCAATATATACTGGGCAGGGAAGGAGATGGCCAATCCTGGACTGGAAGGGTGTGAAATTTGTGTTTGAAAATTGGCTTCATGTTTCTTGATTACTAAAGACTGTAAACTCAGCATCAGTAGCAAGAGCTTCAATCAAAATGTCTTGTGTACATGAATGTGGACCAGAAACTGTTTGTATAATCCAAATATCAAAAGATGAATAAACATAAAATGTATTAAAAATATAATCTAACGGTTATTACAAAAGAATCGTGGAATAATAGAGGTTATGTTGATGTAATTTTCCATTCCAGGATTGGATTTTAATTTAAGAAAAGATGTAAAAGAACAATTTTCCACACATAAGGTAAGATACTACTTCCTATGCACACAGCATAGTGAACAACAAAGGAGTGCTATGACTGGGAGTCAGGCTAACTCAAAGATGACCAATCTAACACAGCTAAAAACACAGGACAGTCTTGACATCTATTTAAGGGGGTTCCTAGCAGGTGATAGGTGAAGGTAGGAGGAAGGGGCGAGATGAGGACTAGCGATGAATTGAGTTAAAGTACCGCTTGGTGTGAAGTCCTCTAACGGAATGGCCTGGAGGTGACTAGCAGTCTTCCCCCTGTAGCTCAGGAGCTTTGGTGGGTTACCTGCGCCAATGACCTCCTCGATCTTCACGCAGGAAACATCAATCTCCTTGGCAAACTCGCGCACAGCTTCGTTAGGGTCTTCATATGTGAAGGGGTCAATGTAGACTTTCATTCCCGGCGTTACTATGGGGGATTCAGTAGCAAGAACAGGGAAGGTGAATCGATGCGGCCACAATCTCTTGAAATTAAAGTCAATATGCATCTAACAGTCTGTCACAATATTTTTTATAATTGTAAAACTCAAGATGCACTATAGAAAGAAATTTTATTATTGCCAAAGAAATGGCTAAGAGACTTACTGTATTGCTGCAGTTTCTCGGTATACTCTGACTCTGAGCCATTTCTCTGCTTCCTGTTGAGATGGATTGAAAACACAAAGTGAATGACTGATTCAACAAAGGCATGAAAAGACAAGAGAAACCTCATTTCTGCAAAACACAAGTCGCTTAACAAGGTGTATATTTTGCATACAGAGTACATAAAGACTGCACCAATGACTAGTTGCAGCATTATTTTTATGGAGAGAGGAGAAAATAGGAAGAGTCCAAATAAAATTATATCATTGTCTGAAGGAGTAAAGATCATTCAGAGACATAAAAATCAAAAACACAATCAGCTGTGCTCAGTATACTGTACTGTTGACTCGGTTTAATTCAATACTCGTTGTATCAATACTAAAAATCAATTCTACCTCTTCCACTTTCCTCCACACTCACATATCTGTCTCATGTCTCTATTGCTGTAGCTACATGATTCTGTGTTTTCATTCTGTATTGTGTATAGACTGGAATGAGGTGCAAAGACAACGATAGTGAGATGGGGGAGGGTTGTAGAAATTACATGTTAATGTGCTGCCTTTGTTGTCTAACCAGTATCCAGGGCAATAATACCCATTGGTGATTTGCATCTCATTTCAAATTCTAATTTAGTTTCCGGAATATGCCGAATCTGTGTTTTGTATTATTACTGTTTTTTTCTATGGCAGTTAGAGTTGTGGCTAAGCCAAGACCCTCAGAGAGACACAAGCGGTGTGAATAAAGAAGGGAGAAGAAGAAAAAGGGGAGCCAGGGAGATTATTATTCAGTGTAGCATGACCGATGCCCACGCTTGTCAGCTACTGCCTGAACTGGCTTGTGGAGGAAACCCAGTGGGCGCCAGTCAGTGGTGGGTGCTACACTCATTGTATATGCACAAGGTGGACACACACACTGCATTCACTGCCTGACAATTGAGAGCTATAGGGATAAACGAAAGTGGTTAGACCTGGCTGATGCAATGTCAGGATTTTTAAAAGATGTGAGCAGTGACTCGCATCCTCAGTCAATTGGGTCCAGTAGACGAGACTGCATCTGGGTTTTTGTGGTCAGAAAAGTACACAGTTGATTGGGAGCACAGGGCCATAAGGGCAGGTCTTTTAGGCCCAACATCTGCTCCACCATGCTGTGTCCAGTGAGTGTGAAACCTTTCGGCCAAGGCTGTTTTCTATTCACAAATTCCGAGAGCTAATTTTGCATTTAGGGGCTTCACAGATGCCACAGCAATCCACAAAGACTTTTCTGGGGTGATTTGTAGGACAAGAAAATAAAGATGACATCTGAAGCAACAACTAGTCCTCAGAGTTTGCACACATCTATGGTTGCTATAGGTGTTTTCTGACCTGAGGCAGACGATAGCTATGACCACAACAGCAATGATGAAGACGAAGGTGGCGGTGATTGATCCCACAATGAGTGGCCACAGCTCTTGCCATGTCTTTGGTGGGTCAGCTGAAAAGAGAAAGAGTTATTTACTAAATGTAATTTCTACACATTCAAGAATGACCTCCCCAGCCTAACTGACCCTGCTGCCTACTCCAGGATATACACTTAGATAATTGAAAACATGCTTTGCACTCCAGGTATCATATCTGATCATTATGACCTATATTAAAATGAATAGACAGAAATCTACTATTAAATAATGCATTGAGCTGGATGTCATTGCTTAGTAATAAATACAGATAATGAGCTAAACTGGACCTGATCAGAATATTTGCTCTATCTTTAGAGTGAGCTGCTTTCTGACTAAAAGCTATGCCCTGGATGAAAAGCACTGCTGCAAACCCTAAATATCCAAATTTAAAAAATGAAGGCACATACTTTGAAGATTGGTGCTAAAGTCGGCTGGGCTGCTGTAACGGCCATAACCCGCCACCGTTCTAGCTCGAACTTGTAGCACATATGGAGTACCAGCCTTGAGGCCTTCAATTCGAGCGTTGCTTCTTTGGGCAGTCATTGTGTGCGCAATAGCTTCTCCTTGATCCTAAGAAGAAAGAAACAGGGAGAAATGTAATGTAGATAATAAAGAAAACATGTACACTGGGTATAGTCCTATAACAGTTTTGAGTCCCTAGAAAGAGGCAACTATGGGGTAAATAAGGGTAGGGGAGAAAAAAATAGCAATATAGAAAAGACTAAAGCAGAATAAAACATAGACATATAAAGGAACTGGAAGAAAGGATAGATAACAAGCTAATTAGGAGAATGTGACAGAGCAGCAGAAAAAGAAAAACATTCCACAAATTTTCACAGTAACCATGTGTTTATCAGCAGAGGCATTGTTTTCCCACTTTTAAAGCAACACAAATAAAGCAAAGACCAGAGTAAATGCACTAGATTAAATTAAAGGTGCTAAGCAATATTGCTGCTTACCTTTTCATGGTACTTAATCTCGTAATCAGAATGATTCCGTTGGGCTTCTCCGGAGGCAACCAGGACAAGCTCATAGTGCTGGCTGTAGCCGCCATCAGGTGAACAGTGGGTACTGCAGAAGGAGCTACACGGGACAAAACAAATACAAGACAATCAGTCAGATGTATTTCCCATGCCGTGTCTTTTCATACTCTATGCCCTCTGTCTGTCCATACAAGTCCAAATCCAGTTTTGAGCAAAGGCTTTGTGAGGAGGTATGTCCGATAATTAGTATGCGGAACCATTCCCCACTAATGCTCAGATTGTCCCTCCCGGAGTCCTCGGGGAGGCAGGAGGGATGTCTAATTCTCCTGTGACATGAGAATAGAACTGCAAAACTGATAAACAATCGCTGGTACATTGAGTTTCCCTCGGTAGGAAGCAACTGCGGGGTGCCACACACATACAGATAGGCCCCATATTTTACAGTATGCTGGTGTTCAACTGCTTAAGAAGAAAATAAAGGAGCATCGTACTTATAATACGAGACTATAATACCGCAGTGAAAGTAGTGCACATGTGCATATAGACTGTTTATATAATTTACACAAAAGAAACTATAATGTGTGGGCAAACAATTAAACATGAGGTATAAATTATAGGGACACTCCACCCACGAGAAAATTTCAAGCTTTGTTCACTTGTGTCTGTTTCAAAGCTAAGTGCTGTCTGCCTTCTCCTGTTTTTCTAAGTTTGTGCTTGTTCGGCGCTCTGACTCACTCACTTGTCACGGTCAGCTCCATTGCTTGTGCTATTTTTTTAAAGTTCAACTGTCCAGTGGTACCATATTAAGTTTCTCACCATTTCCTATTTTGATTTTCCGTCAGTTTTTCATCTTTACTCATGGCTTCCATCTACCCCAACCTCATTCCGTTCTTCCCTTCCCCCCGTCTCACTCTCACTAGTTTTGTTAAAAGCTTTTTAATCCCCAGTTTTCAGCTCTTTTGATCCTCCCTTCGTATTTCCTTTCTCCCTCTGTTGCTTAAGTTTGAGACTAGGTATTCTTGTGTTTCATAGTCTTCCTTGCTTCTCTCCCCAACACTACCATTGCTCGGAGCCCCTCATTCTCCTCCACGAGACAATGCTTCCTGGGCAAATCCCCTGGTTACTCGAGCCAGGGGATTAGGGGTCCTCCTCTGGGACAAGAACTTTTGTAACTATGGAGGTGGCCCCTGAAGCTTATCACCCCCGTTGTATTTATTTTGCTTCTTAAAAGGTGAGTTTGTATGAGGAGATGGTCTTGGGACTACACCAGAAGGATAATCTGATCACAGCTGATGCTCTCTTACTCCTTCCACTTTCTTTTTTTTTTTTTCTGACCTATCACAGGCATTAGTTGCTGTCAGCCCAGTGCCCTTTGGGTGCTGTGAGGTCTATAGGCTCCAAGCAGAAGGCATTTGAAAGAGGCAGAAGCATGAGGGTAAAGGTGAGGAGGACATGGGCCATGAAGAGACAAGAGAAATGATGGAGGATGGAACAATAGATAATCCTGGGTGTGTAAGGCAGGCCAAAGAACATATTTAACTTAGTGACTAAACACATCCATTACAATGTAAGAAACCTGGGAGACCATCTCAAAAGAACAAAGCTTTAAAGTAGGCTGAACAACATTGCACATCATATCGGCCTAAGTGATAAATGAGGCCTTCAGTCTGTCAAATATCTGTCAAATATGGAGTCAAATATAGACTTTTTAGTATAGCTGAAAATAAGTAGTTTTTTAAACGTATAGCAAAGTTTGAAAGGACTTAAGTTGAATTTTATTTTATCCTTCAGTGGCCTAGTTGCCACAGTTGCTGGAGTAATAGTGTTGGGTTGGAGGCAGTAGGCAGCTCCTTGAGGCTGAACTCTTTCAATATGCAATATTAACTATTGCTGTAGTGTAAATACAGAAGCACACTGTAGGCGTGTGAAAAAGTCCCTCTCTAAGCTTATTTAGTAAAATCACTTCTTTCTCAATCCCTGTTCCAAGGAAAACATACAACATACTCCTACAAGACACTGTTCGCTGTTTCTTTAACCTTTTTTTATTTATTTAACCTTTATTTATCCAGGTAAACTGTTTGAGAACCAATTCTCATTTACAAACATGACCTGGCCCCATGTGTGTTTGGGGGGGGGACTATTGTACATGTTTTTGGTGGTAGGGGAAACCAGAGTACCCGGAGGAAACCTACGCAGACACAGGGAGAACATGCAAACTCCACACAGAAAGGCCCTGCCTTGGATGGGGTTGAACCCAGGACCTTCTTGCTGTGAGGCAGGAGAGCTAACCACTCTGCCACTGTGCCGCCCACCTAGAACCTAGAATGTTTTAATTGACATTCTTGTGTCTGTTTTGTCTTGGGGTCTTTATGTCTTCAAATTTAACTTACCGGCCTGATTTGTGGTGATGTTCACTGCAGTGAACTGTGGTGTATAAGGGCTTTTGTTGGAGACGCCGTTGACTGCTTGGATCTCAAAGCTGTACTGGGTGTGCGCTTGAAGATTACGGACAGTTACACGGCGCTGGGTAAGTCCCAGGTGCCGAGGAGAGATGTCCACATTGTCATCACAGCGGGTGCACATTCCATTCCAGGACCAGGGAAGTTTCATTGACACTGGAAATGACACTGCGTGGTTGAGATGGAACAGCTGGGGGGGAGAAAGAGGTTTGGAATGAGAATTAATGTAATCTCTTCATAGGAGTAAATAAATATGTCTTGGTGATTGAAACACAACAATAACACATTCATATCATGGTTTGCACATCATTATCTATACATCATTATTCTGCTATTGCTATCAACACAATTCAAGAAATTCCCTTGCGCTGCAATGTTAATAAATCTTTTATGTATTCATACTGTTCAGGCAGCTATTCGGGGGAAAAAGGACAGGAGTTCAAATTTGAATAGCATTTTGTGCATGCGAGTGAAAAGTTCCAGGGGGAACAAATGTGACAAACTACTGGCAGAGCTTTGGTAATTCTTATCCAATTAAACAGCCTTATCTCTTGCAGCACTGTGGGAGAATCAGCCAACATCTCAGCAACAGAAGAAAGTATATAACCCTCCATTCACCCAAATCATTCACTGAAATATCTGTGAATAAATTATCTGTTTATTATGTAGTAAATTAAGTAGTAAATATGCAAAGTTCCTCTAAACCCCCCTCCCCAAAAGTCGTTCTACCTCTGTAGAAAGAAGGCCGCATTAAGGAGAGATACGCTTTCTGGTAAGGCAGTTAGGGAAAGGGGTAGGATGATAAGGTTTTATGGATAACGCTGGGAAAGCAAGCAGATTTGTTTGCTATCTGTGTGGCATGGTGGGAACAAACCCCTGACGGCTGATAAAAGCCACAGCGGCTATAATTCAAAGAGGGAAGTTTTGGAGGACATTTAGTTTACAGTAGTAGTTTAACTTTATGGCTGCCAATGTTGACTCTATCTGCACATGAGTTTTACAGAAATTTTGAATGAGAGATGACTAGTGATCAACCGATATATATCGGTCAGACAGTATTTGCTGTATTTATGTGTATCGGAATCGTCTGATACACAGCAGGAGACGCTGCAGTTCACATGCAGTCCATGCACTGCCCCTCCTCCACTAGCAGAGTGCTGGAATCTGCTCTTCAAGACAACTGTAAGTTTTAAACCTTCAAAGCATCTTTTAACTGCTTAACTTAGCTGAAATTTTGCCATACACTTTTAAAGTGACACACGTTGCTCTGTTTATTTTTTTTTTGGAGGGAAGGTGCTGCCGGTGTCGTGGTGACGTTCACAAACCAACCGAATCTACTGATATTTTTTTTTCTCACACACAAACTCCTCCTTTGCTACTGTACTGAGTGAGACATAGGGTTGGGTGGGTCATTTAAACAGTAGACAGGTGTAGCACAAACAACAAGCTGCACTAAAGACAAACAGAGTAAAGACAGACACATGACCCCAGCACAGGAGTCACTAGAGTCCTTTCAGCGGCAAAGAAAAACCTGTAGCTGTGTCCCTGTAAATAAATCACCTTAATTTGTGGCAATAGGCTACATTTAATAGAAATGCAATGTTGTACTACAGTTAGCAGATAAATTGTAACAAGGTACATAATGTTTCATTTAATCAAAATTTTATTTGAGCCAAATGAGCCAGTCTTTTGAACGGCTCTTTGAAAAGAAACTGATCCACAAGATGCGTCTCTCTTTAAAGAGCTGTAAATCCCATCTATGCTATGTGTGCTTTCGGCAGCCCATATCGGTCATAAGCTAAGGCTGATTGGTCAATCCCTAGACTGTACTTACTGGTGCAGGGGGATTCAGGCGAGTCTGTGTCCGAGCGGTAGTATCCATTTCGACATGAGCACAGACTGGCTGCTCCTGAAGTGGCACGACTGTTGACTGGACAAGGCAGGCAGAAACCCTCCCCCTGTTTGGACTTAAAGGTTCCAGGGCTGCAAGCTGATGGAGAAAGAGATGAAAAGACACAATTTTCAAAATGTCCAACTAAATCCTATAGTTGCATAGAATATCCAAGCATACACATTTTCTGGTGGTCTTTTGTTTTAATCTTTAGCTTTCAAATAGGGCCTGTGTGGACATGTAAATTGTTTTTGTGCTTTCACATGCCCGCCATGCTCTCCTGTTCCTCGCTAATGAGCGCTATGTGCAGAAGTAATGGAAAAGGGTTTTAAGCAGCATGTTGCTGTTTTCATAAGCCCATGCTCATATGAAGAGACTGTCAAACCACATTACATACACAACCATCAGAGCCACCACTCTGGCAGGTTACTTTCATCTGAATGCTCCCTTTTATAAAGTACATTTAAACATACAGCCACATGCTGATAGTACTGTGTACTAATAATGACCATTGCATAAGAGGGATAAGATACATGTATGGCCCACAGCTTAATATGAAGTTTTGAATTTATGGTTTTAATACTTTGCTGCACAAAGCTCCAATAAACACGTTATGGAAAACAAATTGGGAATCTAACTTGAATCAGGCAATTCAAAATAAAATTTGCAAAACTGCCATGCCACAAGCAGTAGTTAGATCTGATAAATAAAATTGGATTAAAATGTATTTTATGAATGAATCTGCGACCGTCTTCTATATTTATTGGATTATTTGTTTTAGACACATTTGAATAATGGAAATAGGGGTTGTGTTTCTCTCAACATTGTAATCTTGGATCTACATATAAATATAGACACAGTCACAACTTTAAAAAGCCATTCAAACCTATTCATTAGTGTCATTATGTGTCTCAATAAACTGAAATATTGTGGTATTGCGTCAGATGGAAATCTGAGCTAGCCTTTTGCAATTTACAGCTTTTGTTTGTTCTTTTATAACTCTAGTGATAAGTAACAGACTTTAACAGCAGCATTAGACATTGGCCGGCTCCAGATAAACTGTCTCATAAAAAGATGAGTATGCTGTGGCACTTAATGAAACAAAACATGTGCAGGTATGAGGGGCAAACTTTAAAGTAGCTGTAACCCTCTGAAATATTTAGCCAGTAAGTGTCAAGGACACGTTACCATGTTTGTCTTTCGGAATGACATTTATCACAGGGAATTTGAGAGGGTTTTTTTTGTGAGGAAAACAACAGGTTGGAGGTCAGAGCCAAAGCAGCATGCTTCTTGCTTCTGCTGTTTTCCCATTTTTGTAAGTTCAATATTAGCACTAGCCCAGCAGTTGACTCCAACATGCACATTAGCACAGAGAGTGTTTGCTCTTCCACCATTAATCAGAGCCATCCACACCACGAGCTAACAGGAAGGACTGCTCGATAAACAGATAAGGAATGCTAAGGTTTTAACAGGTGGGACAATAGCTTTTCCTCTGCCACAGAGACATATGGGCTCATATGGGTTTATTTCACAAAAGTAAACTATGAGCTTTATCTGAATTCACTGCACAGCAGTTTTTTGAACATGTTGGTCTTAATGAAAGACATTGAAGAAGAAGTCTGGTTAAAGAGAACCATTTTATTTCAGGGAGGGGTTGAAAGTGCTGATCAATCACTTCCTGTGAGTAAAAGGGTCATTCTGCTGCTTTCATCCATTTCCCCTTAGAGGAACCACTGACGATTGAGAAAGAAAAAGAGACAATGCAAGTAATGTAAGCGAGAGGTGGAAGAGGTGGAGGCATAGAAAATGCTAATCCTGCACCCCCATTCCCACTCCCCTGTGTTTTATCCTCTCATGCAGAACATAGAGCTTAAGGAACTGATTAGAATGTATGCTGGAATTGGAAAGTGTGGAGCATGAAGAAAAGAAGTAAAAAATATTGAGGTGAAAATGTGCTGCAGTAACACGCTCATCAATTAATATTAATGCAGATACCCTTACTGTAACTGTGGTGGTGTCTTAATGAGAGCAACAGCCTTGAGACACAGTTAGTGAACAGGAGAGGCATAGAGAAACAGAGATGGGGGAGCTACTGTATGTGGAAACAAATGGTAAAATGATGACAAATATTAAAAATAAGAGAACAAAATGTTTATTAAAAAACATTAGATACCTATACCATAAATCCCATGGGGCTGCTTAGACCATTCCTACAATTTTTATTTATTTAAGATTGGGGGTAAATGAATGTAGAGTCATTGCACAGCAAGCATAAAAGAAAAGGGCAGAGCGACCGACATAGTGTTAGAAATAACCATTAAAGAAGGAAAACTGAAGCACTGTAAGAAGAAGGAACACTAGATTAGTACTATAAGATTTATTCCGGGTGGTTCCAGTTAAGCCTTGATTAGAGGTTTTATCAGGCAGCAGTAGCCAGGACTCTCACCTTGAGCTGTCATCAACACACAAATGACCTTTCAAGCATTTACAGTACACTGTGGTCCTGCTCTTTGCACAAACCCAAAATCTGTTTAAGAGTCTGCCATGATCTGACAATACACATATCTACCTGCCATTTGCCTTGTCATCACGAGTAGATTCCATTAAGCCTCCTTTGTTCTTACTATAAAAAAGCAAAAATAACCCAGAACAGGGAAACAAAGGAGACTTGCTAAATGTTCACATACACTGCACAATCATTCCTGCCGATCAATAACACTGCCAGCTTCTTTCTGTCCCTGCTGTCTTCGTTCCATCTGCACCCTGAGCCTAATTTTACGCAGCCCTAACCCCACACACACTCCTTCTCCTGCTGTCACTGCACTCCATTTAAGCCAAGACCTTGCTGTTTAAATTTCCCTTGCTCTCAACCTCTGTGAACCTGTCATGTTTTCCAGCTTACCCAAAACCATCACTGGTCCTCCCAGCGGTGGCTCTCAAAAACACAATGCCTGTATTTCCATTTCCATTTATTTAGCAACCAGCTGCCAGGCAAAACTGAGGTCAGAGAAGTCAACAGACGCATGCAGGCAGTGTCACGGAGCGTCTATTATTTTACCATGTTGTCAGTGGATTAATGTGTCAAAGAAAACAAGGCATCTAAATGGCGTGTAATAATGTGGATGCTGAGGTACCTAGTGATGGAGGTTATAAACAAAATGATACTGACTGAGTCTCTTCTACAATTTGCATGCATCCAATTACAGTCCAGATGAAGTGTCCTTCAGCATGACTTACTACTCATTGTAATTCTCTCTGCAGAGAAGCACAAGATAGTTCCTATATAAAATGCAAATACAAGTTTCTCAGCAGTAAAATAATACTGTATTGATTGGGCTTGAACCTTAGGAATCATTCACGGTTTGATGGACCCAAAAGTAAGTAAAACAATTCCCATGTGTCACTGTGGTCTGACAACACCTACCTTGACACTGGGTATCCTTCATGGCTGGTTCAAACCCAGATGAACAGGTGCACGCTCCAACAGGGACCATCCATTCTCCATCTCCATTGCAGTACAGCTTCAGTGGCACAGAAACCTCCAAGGCATTGGGAACACAAGTTCCAGGAGCAATCACCAAAGAGGTTGCCTCAGCTCCTGTTGCTGTCTCCGGAAAAACAGCAAAGTTGGCAATAGTAGTGGAGCACTTTTTATAAAATACCCTCACCGAGATGAGTGACATGCAAGCACCAAGGTCCTGAAAGGCCAAGTAGAACCCAGCTTTAGATAACGGTCCAAAACTTCTAACTTTAGTGTTTACACGACCAGTTTCAAGCATGGTAAAACTTGCATCTGGTGCAATAGTGTCCACTTTCACGTAAGGGTTTTCCATCCAGAAAGGGCTAGTTGCAGTGGCTGAGTCTGAGTCAGATTCATAATAGAAGAAGTTGAAGGTCTCTTTGCAGGAGCCTGGGATGTTGGGAATGCTGTTGCAGTCCCGCACAGTGAACTTCATCTCCACATACACGCGTAGCACATCCTTCCGTGGGATGAAGTCACTCCGTAGCCAGTTATTCTGGTTGAGGTCACGCACATTACAAACTTGGTATGTCCGGATGGGGTTCATGGCATCATCGTAGCCGCTGACCTCTTCCCACTGCAAAGAAAGAAATCAGTAACACATTCTGACACTCAAACAAAACCAATATATTTCTGTTTATCCATAGTACATCTTGTGCCTGAAATGGAGCAACAAAAGCAAAGGAATGTCTTCTTCTTCTTTTTCTTTTAAAGTAAAATTCAAAATTCATTCACTCTTCAGTACCCTGTTATGCTTTTCATCACCAGTTACTGTAGTGTGAAACCAGGGACGAGGCCAGTGAATTTATCACAATTACAGCAAACTGTCACCATCTTACCATAGCATTTTTACCTCATATCTGTTTGGAAGTAGCAGGCACACTCCTTCACAACCAATTACACATCAATTACAGAGCAATGATTGCAACGTCCTTTAATGAAGGAAGGAAAGGCACCAGTTAACCTTCAAGCTTTCTGTTTCTTCATGCCTCTACATCTTTAAATGCTGCTACAGCACCCAGGGGATGAATTACCAACAAAAAAAAATGTGATTATACTTTCTTAACTATGATTACTAGCTTTGTTAAATGAGTGCCTGCAAAGTACACCATAAAAGGTTCAGTATGCTGTAATGCATTTTTCAGTCTTGAATAACAAATGTGATTAAATCATTTAACGACATGCAGCGATTGTGTGAGTGTAGTGTTCTCATTTTCGTTCCTTCTAGACAAACATAATGTATTATACTTTTGGTGAGCCAAGACCTGAATATTCCTTTTGTTTTTTCTTTCTGTCTTTCAGTAGAGACATTTCTTAACTTTAAAATATTTTCTAAAAATCATCAGAATGAAAACGAAAAGACGATATTAAATACTGTGCCTTGCACAAGTGACTAACAACAAAGACTAAAAGTGAGATTGGATCATACACTGTATTCAAGGTCTGAATAAGCCCAGAAACAACCAATCATATAAATCATCATGTTATCACTAACAGGAAGCAATTAAATGCAGTGCTGATTTGCTTCAGTGCTTGAAAACAATATAATGTTCATATCTTTAATGTAGAGTCAAATCAACTAAATTGAAGGTTTGTGGTTGTCCATTTGGGGATAAAACTTAGTCCCAAAACATTTAACTATACAGAAAAACACAGTTAGTTGTTTTCCTCCGAGCCTTGAGCATCTTAATTAGGGCAGCGATATGGATGTGGCAGAGACAAGGCTATTCATCCAAGACCCTAGGGGCCACAAGAGAAAGAGGGAGGCAGTGCCTCGGCCGTGGCATTAAAACGATAGACCGACGAGAGGCAGAGAGAAGGAGGAAACAACCAGAGGGAATCAATAATTACCAGCCAGGTCAATGAGATGGCTAAAAGCATGAAGTGTCAATGGGTATTTAGTTTGGTGTAATAAATCACCCTCTGCATAAGAGCAATACAGCCAAGAATATGTAAGGAGTGTATATGTGTGGCTGGGGGAATTTGAGTTTTTATGTTTCTTGATGTTAAAGTTTTGTAAGTCCTCCCACAAGACACACACCAGTGAATAAGCACTGGTGCGACTGTCTACTTAGGAAGCCTCAATGAATTAAGTAGGTCATGTGAAAAAGGTCACGTTTCTAGACATTGATTTTTACAGCAAAGATCATTATGCGAGATTTGCTGGTTAGTACATTTTACCTTCTTTGTACTTTACCATCAAAGTTTTTGATTTCACTAGCCAATTAAAATACAATGGTTACAGAAGAAAGATATCTAAAGAACATAAGATAGTAGTAATAGCAGCCTATGGAGATCTTTGTGCAATACTAAGGACCTAAAAAGCAAGATTGCAATTTGACTATTGTAAATTTACAGTCGCTATGCAGAAGATGTGTTTTATTGCATACATAAGCATAGCCTGAACATTCAGAGTATGAAAAGGAAATGAGCGTGACAAATCTTCATGTCAATATGTGTTTAGATGGTTGGACATGCAAAGTCAGACATACAGATGGCTTTAATAATAATATATCTTAACAATTCGGTTTGTGTGTTTCTTGTCTCTATTAGACCCTATAATCCCTGCTGTATGACGGTTGATCTGTTTAAATTGTGCAACACTACAAAAGTCAGAGAGAAATGCTGTGGCCGGACAATATATAGTCTGTAGGAGGGTTTATTTTGAGATATGTGTCTTTAAAGTGCATCTTTAAGAACCAAACAATGTGTCTCCAAATGGTTGATGGTTATGCTGAGTGCTTATCAAATATTGCAAGTTGAGCATACATGAATATAGCAAAATGTCTACAAAGTCAGATGTGAAGTACATTTTACATAACAAGGATTTTTAGTGTGAAAAGACATAAAAGGTAGGGAGGTGACGCACAGTCTGTTGCAAAACAAAGAAAGCAAGGGAGAAGCACATGCCTTTCGGTATGGGAAATCTGGAGTGTGGGACGCTCTTTACTGTATGCTTATCTCTTGAAAAGGAGCATCTGTTGCTAGTTTGGTTGACAGAAGCAGGGATGTTTTTTTTCTCTGCGTGGGACTAGTGGGATCAGAGTTGAATGGTAGCTTAACAAGAGGAAGGGGCAAAGGAAGATAGACAGATAGGAGGAGGGAAGGGTGAGGAGGCTGTGAAAGGATGATGCAAAGGGGGGTTGCATCGCTGATTGTTGCAGCCAAGGTACTGGTGTGTCTGGCTTCATTAGTGCTTAGTTACTCTGAATTAAAGCAAGGGGAGAATAAGGAGGTTGGGTGACTCGGAACAGCTGGGGTGGAATTTTTATGAGTGCAATGAAATAAAAACAATGTAAAAAATGGGGTTCCATCTTTCAAAAAACAAGGGCCAAGTCAAAAGGGCCAGACAAAGCAAAGAGTAGTGCCTTCCATGTTTGAAGTATGGTCTAGAAAGGGTCAAGGCTCTTAAGTGCCCCTCTTTGGACCATTGTGAAAACCACATGGGAACGCAAAACCAGCCTGTCACTTGCACTTTGTGTGCACTAGATTTGGATGCCTGTATGTGCAAAGGGTCAACAGCGAGAGATATTTCAGTGTTTGAATGGTTAGTTCACGAGAAAGTTGACTTTCTCATGTCTTTTAAAAAGGACCAGTGTGAAAGGAAAGTAACATCTGTGACGGGGCGGGTCGGTGAAACTCGAATGCAATGTATCTTTTTTGTTTTTAAAAAAGCTCTCGTTAAATAGTAAAATGTGTTGCATCGAGTAATGATGATGGACAGCACTGTTCAAGTGGAAATGAGATGCATATAGAGATTGCGTATTTTACTGAGGTAGTTATTGGTCACATTTTGAAAAATAAAAAAATACAAGTTACCAACAAACAATAAACTAAACTTACCCCTGTCTCAGGATGTGCGGTCCAAGCTAATTCAGTTGTGGCCCACTTTGTGTCCATAAGTGTTTCTGTAAAAGGAAGATAAAAGAAAACAACCATGAAGAATGGCAGGCAAGATCAATACAACTTTCAATCATTTTATGACTCCCAATGTCATAAAAACAAAGTCATAAACAGGATTGTTGCTTTGATGAGTGTTTATGACATATTCCATGTCACAATATAATCTATATCATTTTATTATACAGCGATTGAGGACTATCAAAGGGGTTTTGTGTGACTTGTCTGGATAATCAGTCTCAATTAGACTTGTTTTTTGAAGAAGACCAGGGCAAATCACTCTAAAAACATGTTTTGCTTCTCACTGCAATATCTGTACACACTTGAAACAGCTCACACACATACAGTGCGCTACAAGTTGTAAAACTCAACAAGACATACAACCCAACAGAAGGCTTGAATGGGTAGCGGGGTAATAAAGTTAGGTGTCACAAAAGAGGAGCTCTTGACCGTAACAGAGGTCGATACACTTCAATTGGCTTCACTTTGGACTGATACTACACATAGGCTTTACCTTAGATTTTCTTCACACATTGTAAACAAAATGGCAAAGGAGCATTTCCTATCACAACTCCACTTTCCACTCTCTTGATTCTGCTGGCAAAAAATGCTGGGATTGAGTGAGCAGTGAAGGAACACTATAAATGTTGAGTCTTTTACTACCTGGCGCTCAAGTCACAGCAAGCAGCCACCATTATTATCCCAACCGCTGTGCTGTACTACAAGATAGTAAAAGATGATGAAACAGTGGAGCCAGAAACTGAACCCAAATTATCTGTGGACTTGTAGCAAAATCAGAAGTATCTTGTTTCTTTCCATTTGACTTTATTTGGTTAAGTGGGATTAGCATGGCACTTTTCTGTTCAGTAAAAGCCTCTGTTGTCATTCCTTGGCTTCCTTTTATGCAAATGTGACAAGAAGTGTAGCAAAACAAGAATAAACCACAAGACTTTACAGCATACCTGCTGCCACAATGAAAAGGAACTGATGACTAACACAAACAATTTCATAGGTTTCTTGTGAATTCTGTCTAGGTCTACAGGAAGAACATTCACCTACAGCTGGGAATTCCCATTGACATACACCCCTGTGTGTTTCTTCAATGATAGGGACTGTGATGTGAGAAAAAAATAAGAGACATACACAACCAGATTTCAAATGCAGCTATGGCTTGTTCGCCTCAGGCAAAATGGTCTAGAAGCTTCACGGAGCCAGTTCACACAAAACACAATGAGAAGTGTCTTTTGGGAGTGGCTCTAGAGGCTTAAGGAATTGCATGTTGCAGTAGCAAGGGTCAAATCCAGCTCCGAGCCTTTTGCACCAACCACTCTGCTCCTATTCTCAAGTAAATGGTTCGTAATTATCTTTTTCTTTGGAGCCACAATTTTACACTTGAGCAAATAAAAACACTACCATTTTTATCAGAAAAATTGTGTCAGTGTGCATTAGCTGCGGGACTTCCCCTGATTCATACCGAGTGTGATTTGGGACCTGTTACTGCCAGACATAGGTATAAGCCAGTGTGGTGAAAATGATACACCTCCACTGGCGTGCTGTTTATTATTATGACTAGGCTGTATGTACGGTCGGCTTGTCATTACATCTGACCTTGCTGATGACTGCAACACAGTGCAACACAATGACAGCCTGAAAGCGGATAGAGAAAAGGCTAGTCTCCCAACCACCTGTGCCATTTCACTGAGGATGTGCATGTGCAGCAGTATAGCCCTGTTCTGGATGCGTCACCATTGTCAAACCTTGTGTCTGTACGTTTGCCTTTCTGGGAGAGAAAGTGTGCGCAATCATTTGTGGCAAAGCCGTGCATTGTACCCAAAGTGGAGCATGAATTCTGAGTCAATGAGGCAGCGCAAAGCAGTGGATGACCTAACCCTAACCCAGCCGCTCCCCTTTGTCACCTAGTGTGCTGTGTGGGCTAGATGGATGTTTGTGAGTGTGAGCAACAGCGATAAAAATTCAGAAGAAATATCATATGCCTATTTCCATATGAGGCAAATGTTTTAAATCACTAAAAATATTGGAGTAATTTTCATTTCAGTTATGTCAAATTGCAGCAAATGTTTTTAAATACATGCATTTGTAAGGGGCTAACAAGACAGCACACACATAGGCAGCAGATAATGTTCTGTATGTTCTTATGTACAAAGGCCTGTTTGCACCAAACCAACAAGCCAACCTTGATCATGGATGACAAAGAAGAAGGCAGACAAAGGGGAAAATAAAGACTGGTATTTTAAAAGGTTTAATGGATGACAAAGAGACAAGCTAAATAGAAAGGAAACCAGATGGACTAGTTGCGGGATAATCTAGCCCAGTTCCAATATGTACATTTAACTAAAGACACAACACTTAATATCCCAGGATTGTAGGCTGAAGGGGAACAAGGACTAAATGGAGTAAATGAAGCAAATGAACATGCAAATTGGCAGCTGGGAAACCAAACAGAAAAAAGTGAAAGTGAAGTGTGTGAATGTGGGCGGTAGCATAAGCTCAGGATACATAGATGCACAGAAGCGCTTTAATCCAGCTTTCCTTGCATGCTTTTATAATCTTTCATTTCATGATGCATCTTATTCCCATCCTCTCTCCTCCACCTTCTTCCTCTAAGGAAGCCATACAGGTCTGACCTCTTTTCAACTGTCATTTCCCTTTTTTCCTGTTGCCAAATCCTATATCTGAACCTCCCGCTGTTGTGATGGATGTCACTTGCAGCGTACAGAGGGAATGTTTTTCAACCTCCTACAGCTTATAAAGACTATTCAATTAGCGAGTTGCTGTTTGAATAACCCGAGGTGTGCTTTGGTAAAGTGTTATTTATGATAGAGGTCACATACACTTGGGATTAGCATAGCAAACACAGGAGGGAAAGTCACAGTGGCATTTGTTTTCCCTCTGTGCTGTGATTGTCTGAAAAATATAACAGAAGGAGAAAGGAGAGAAATAAGGAGAAATACTATGCAAGCAAATACATGCCTGCACTCACACATACATACAGGCAAACCAAGCCTACATACTAATCTTGTA
Source organism: Perccottus glenii (assembly GCA_024416835.2). Lineage (NCBI taxonomy): Eukaryota > Metazoa > Chordata > Actinopteri > Gobiiformes > Odontobutidae > Perccottus > Perccottus glenii. The sequence continues at coordinate 19,388,777 of CM044559.2, read as the reverse complement.
ATGACAGGGCAGGCCTAATAACAGGGGAGGGCACTGGAGCATTTGGCCCCACAGCCGCATCCAACACACAATCCTCTTAAAATATTTCTTTGTTCAAATTACTGAATGAGGGGAATGTATGCAAGGCTATATGTCCTCCAGGTCATAAGGATCAGAGAAGTGAGGGATTTCACTTGGATCTTACTGTGACTACATTTGAGCTTTTAGCATGCTGCTCTTTGTTAGCAAGACCCCTTCCTGATGACAACTAAAGATACCCTAAGCAGAACCCCCGGGGCACAACTTGAGATATGTTTTGACAAACTCAAAAACAGGCAGGAGCAAAGAGCAACTTTCAAAAAAAGTGTTGGTGTCGTTGTGATGGATACATATCTATTTGACTCTAAGAGAACAACATAGCTTCTCCTTACGCTCGCGTTAACTGTGACACATGAATCAAAATGACAGGATAATTTTGCTTTCAGCCTGAAAAAAATAATGAAAAATATCTTCAAAATCCCTAATGACTCCTTCACACAAGCCCTGCCTTTAGGTTGATCTACTAGTTTGTCTTCTACCCTGCTCTTTTTTTATATAGTCAAACAGCCCAGCACATGGCAACCTGGCATGGGGTAGCCACTCCATTAAACTCTATGCAGCCTGGTTGCCAAACACTTGAGCCTCTGTTTAGCCACAGAAACACTGAAATGTGTCAACAGTGAGAGCGAGGACCCCGCGCTCAACTTATTAGCGCTATTAGCCTGATTGCATTGTGAGCTATCTTTGTTAGCCCTGCTTTTGTCATTTAAGGAGCAAAAAAGGAAGAGGGGCATGAGGAGAGGTGCTATTCAAATTCAAATGGTCCGAGCTGGCTTTTTGCCTTTGTGGGGGCCCAGAGTGCGATGATTAGGAGAAATCCCGCTCCATTTTATGGCAAGTCTTTCTTCAACACGCACACACAGTCCCAGTAATTGGTTGCCACGACATGAACAGGCCAAGGAGGTGATTCCTCAGTGGAATTCCTGAGCCGACTAGCCTCCTTTGACAACCCCCTTTCCCCCCAACAGCACATACACACACAGTTTAGCCGTACCACTCACTGTCACTCAAGCCACAATGCTTGTCACACAATAAGTTCGTCTAACAGGGTTAGGACGTCTGTGTCTACCAAATGAGCTCCTTTTTCTACCTTTTCGACCCTCTCTTGTCTTCCCATTGCCCTCACTCACTGTACTACTTGTCCGTATCTCTTTTTGTGGCAGTGTAATGAAGGAAGTCCTTGCCCTGTGCATTTATCATCCAGCTCCCTTGCCCTCAATTATTTTCTACTCATCAAGAGATACCTTGAGGCCAAATACTATTTTTTCAGATTGTCTATATTTTCTCAGTATGGTTTGGCCTCTTTTCCTGTAGGGGCTATTTCAGACTTGCTCAATGATGCTTTACATTCTGCTGTAAGTTAAAAGCGATGAGGGCAAAAAAATCAAATGGACAGCTGTTTTTAAAAGTAAATATACACTTTGTGAGTTTGCATGTGTGTGTGCAACCAGTGTGAGGGTATTGCTTTTTAAAGGCTTACAGGCCCTTAAAGGTCTAGTCTAGTTCCTGTCTTGTTGAAGGAATGGGCCCCTTTGTCATCACCCCCTCCTTCTTTCGTGGTACTCCTCCCTATCCTCTTCTCTCTCTAACTCTACTAATTACAAAGTACAGATGCTCTGATGAACAGGTAGCCCTCGGGGCGGCCGTCTAAAGAACCAGGTGTGCCTCTGTGTGTGTTGAGTGTACTGTATGTGAATTTGTGTTGTCAGCATGTGTGCATGTAAATGGTGACTATGAGCGATCGTGCTCGCGTGAGTCATCACAGTATGTGCAAATGTAAGTGGTTGAAACTGGCCTTCTGCTTTGTTTAATTTTTCTTATAGCTTTGTCGCGCTGCCTTTGACCTGTGTCTCCTTCATTCATCTTGTGCCAAATCTATTTTATGTCAAAGTCTTTGTGTGTGTGTCAATATGTCCATTTTGCTCCCTTAATTCATCAGACTTCTAGTTACCCCTCTCCCAGTCCATGCTACGGCATTCACATTCCACATTGTCCCTGGGGTTCATTGAATGGCTCTGTGTTCGGCTGCTATTGAGTATAAAGTCACATCCTCTTGATCAACAGTAGTGACAATGTAACACATACACACACAGCCCACTGGGAGTCCACCATTAGCCTTTATTAAATTGGCTAACTGCTCTCTTACAAAGGGGTTTTGATTTTCTTTCTAAATGCATTTTTTCTTTATCTGCATCTATGGTGTCCAAAGTCTGGCTCGATGGCCAATTAAGGTCCAGGACCCGGGAAATGTGTGCATTGACAAAAATAATATTCATACAATGGAATACAATTTATCCAGTCTGAGTATTCTGTTACCAGTATTATAATATTGTACCCAAAGTTTATTGTATGTGTTAAATATTACTTTTCAAAATCAAATCCACCTTCTTTAAAAAATAAAAAAACATTGAACATTTCTATTCATTGTATAAAGGTTAATAGAGATCCTTAAGTTCCAGTGTGTAATCATAGGCGATAACAACAGGTTTAATTTGAAGCTTAGTGACTCCAGTGGATTACTTACGTTACTATGAACCTTACAAGTTTCCACAGTAAAAGCCATGCTTAAGATTTGCTTTGTGACGGGAATGTTAAAGCCTTTGTTCACTGCATTTCTTGTTCTCTTTTATCATTAACTATCTTCTTGCCCTTTAACGTAACACAGGTTTACCTCTTTCAAAAATGTGCTTCTTATCATAAAGTGCTGATGCCGAACATTGTGACTTAATAACAGAGTCTGCCAGCTTCTAACCACCGTCTTTTTAAAGTCCTGCCTCAGTTTGTTATTTGGAGTTTATTCCTCTGATGCCGTCATAACTACAGTCTCTAATGATTTACAGCAGCATGGTGTTTGGCCTTGTCATCTGAAATCAACCAAAAACTCATTTTAGATGCTCACATAATTTACAGTAAAGGATTGGACAATCTTCATCCACTAGTTTAAATTGTTTAAACAATCTGTGCTAGCCATACATACAGTATATCAACCCTGTGTTATAATAACTTTTTAATTTGAATACTAATTCTTATTTAAGATAACAAATGTTCCTTATTTCGGTCAGGTCTGTAGGTGTTTTTAAAACCACCAGAAATAAGCTCTGGACCAGATTTCTGTAACATGTTTACTTCACTCTGAATGAAAAGTATTGCCATAAATGAAGCATGCCTGACTCTAGTGTGTATCTTTATGTTTTACATTTCCTTTTTCAGTCTTTTTGTGTTTCTGCCTTTAAACAAAAAACATCAAACTTGTTTTATGACATGTGCAGCATGTGCATCTGTGTGAGACACTAAGATGCCAACATCAGATTTCCCTGTAAATGACTCAGCCAAGTGCAACTGAAAATTGCAAACAAGCAGTGAAGGTTGAGGTTTAAAGTTACACCGAGCCTCTGCATATGGATTACACATCCCCGTTTGGGATTTTCCTGTCTTCTGCATGTTAATTTGTATTACTAAGAAAGCAAAGTCATCAGGCTGACTAGTTATGTGTGTGTGTTTTACATAAAAGTGTATAACAACAATAGTCCTATTCAATTCTGTTTCCTCCTGCTGCAGCAATATCATAACCTCAATCAGATCTACAACACAGGTGGTGCAACGGCAACTTAAGCAAGCTCCATATGATTTGTGACACAAATACACATTGAAGTATTTGCAAAACACTGATGAAAAAATTGCCTTCAGCCTATTTATAAAATATACAAACTATGCCATTATCCTTTTTCAAGAGATCTTCAGCAGAAATTATTTTTATTTTGCTAATAAAATTAGCACCAAAATATTTTAGAACATTTATCATTTTAAAAGCAATAACTAATCAAGGGTTGCATGCCAACTGTTTCCCAGGTTGAAAAAACTGAAATGAACCCATGACTTTATTTGCAGAGATAAATGAGGGAAAGGTGAGCAGATTTAGAAAAAGATCAAGAGAGAGATTCCCAGCGTTGGGTGTGGTGTAAGCTGCCTGGTGCATTATTAACAGCAGTCTCCACAGATTTCAAGCAAAAGAGAAAGGGGAAGAGGGAACACAGCCGAGGACAGAGCACATTCAATAGAGAGACAAAGAAAGACAGGGAAAAAATACTGGGTTGAAAAGCAAGGGTAGATGCTAAGGTAACAAAAGAGAGGCAGCGGATGGAGAGCTGGCACACAGTGTTTTGAACTCACCACAGCCCTGTTCTCGTCTTTCTGTGCTGTTTTTCACTGTGTTTTGCGCTTGTGGACAGACAGCAGTAGACTCACAAATAGTCTTTATGTGCATAAACAGTATAGTGTGTTTAGCATGCAGTCTGAACAGCTTTCCTGAAGTCATATTAACTGATGTATGTTTTTCTGTTCTTTAGTTTTCTTTCTCCTGCCCCACTGCCCATGAGCCAACCTCTCCATTCATAACAGCTCAGTGGGTCTGACTGCCGACAGTGTTGAAGGCAGCCGCACAGACTCACTCTAAATAGTGATATGAAAATGTGATAGCAGCGACTTGTCCTTGGGGAGCGATGATGACTGAATTTCAAAGGAAACATTTCAGCAGAGAATGGTGTGTGTGAGTGCTGAAAGAACGAGTATTTGCTTGTGTGGGGGAAATTGGTGATTATGTGAGTGTTTCAGAGGCAGTAGAGGCATAAACATTGAGACACTTTGCTCAATGGGAGGTGGACTATTGTGCTGCCTGCTGACGGCTTGTGTGAGTGGTTACCTCACTGCTCTAATAGCAGGTTTCAGACTATTGTGTGTCAGCAGTGGCTGACTCAACACACAACAGTCAGTCACATGGGAACATGGGCCTTACTGTATACTTACATAATGCTAATGCATACCCATTAAGATAAGTATTATTTAAACAAAAAAACATCAGCAAAGGGAGCAGTGAAATGACACAGAGATCCACACACACACAAACAAATCCTGTTTGTTCACTGGGGGAGCAGCCTATAAAGAGCTGGAACTGGGCACTGAATAAAAGCCATGGCTTTTTGAATGGCAGAGCACCATAAGAAAAGGGCTTAGCACCCAGCTTTGCTTTTCTGTTTCAATAGCCCGCTCTCAAAAGACACACACTCTCTGAATCTATCAGTGTTTTCTCCCACTACTATCTCCCTAATACAGTCTTCCAATTAAAATAACATGGTGTTTAATGCACTTTCAGAGAGCTTTAAAGGGATAGATAAGTTTATTGAAGTGCAGCTCTTTGCCGTTCTATGTTTATAGAAGCAACAGTGAGGGAGAGACTACACTGAATCACTGTAGATGTGGACAGTTCAAGAGTCAGTGAAAAGAGTATTATTAACAGAATACAAACGTTTAACATAAACCCAAGTAAAAAATGTATTGACTGTGTCTAATACACCGAAGAAATATAAAATCTTGTATCATGACTTCTAGGCTTTGTTTATTTGGCACTTCAATTTCAAAAGTGACTATTCTGTTTTCCTGTGTTTTCCTCATATTTAACTAACAGAAACAAGATTAACTTAAATCTGAAAGTGAAAAATCTAATTATGGAAGGCTTCAATTTCCACCCAGAACCACCAGTGTGTTTACATCGCAGCAAATGGGACCCAATGTGTTCCACTTTTCCCACATGCCATTGGCTTCCAGTTACTTGAAAGCAGTTTAAAAACACCAAATTCTTAGAGTGTAAGTCTTTGAGATTTCCTTGTTTCTTTTCAGAAATTTCACACGAGATAAAATAAATAAATAAATAAAACCAAAAATATATATATATATAGATATTTTTTTTTTTTAGATAGAAACTAGATATGTTTTTAGCTCATGGGGCACGAGCAGCCGCCAATGATTTATAAAGATGTTGCAGGCTAATTATCAGGTCAATTATCTCCACCAGGCATGTTCATTTACCAGGTATGTCCTCAGTTACCTGTGAGAAAGATAATAGGAGGAGGCGCTGATGGAAAAAATGGCATATGGGGAATATTAGAAGATGAGTAATTATGTATAACTACCCCCTCCACTGCTGAACAATTCCGCCTCTCTGTTTAAAGGATAAGGAGGACCAGGTGACATGAAAGGCCCACGGGCAGGCCGCCACTTCACATCAGCTTGTTAAGAACGCACAGAGCTTGTTACACGTTACCTGCTTGCCCAGTCATTAGCCATTCTGGTCAAAGATACAAAGAACAAAAGAGAGGCTATGGGGCTTTTTAAGTCAGGAATGTAACCAGGTCAGAGCTCTGTGTGAGAAAGGACTTTGGCACGCCCATTCGTTAACCGCCACGCAAATCACACAGGGATCACATAAAGCAAATTCTCCGTCTTTGTAAGGCGACACGGAAAGCAGAGAGGAGCGGCACATTTTGTAAAACAATTAATATCGTAACGTGAGACTTCACAAATGCAAACAATAAATGGACAGAGACACAAAATGCTTGCATACCAGCTGTCATTAGATATAATGCTGAGTACACAGTAAAGATGGACAGATAATCTGGTTTTGCTGCTTGTCTTTTATTTACAAAATTACAATGTGACATATTAACACGCAAATTGTAAAGTATATACCACTGCTCCTGGCAATTCTTCTCCTTTATAATCAAAACTGCCAGCTTTGGATTGAAGCTAATGCCATGGAAAAGGTAATAGTATTATTTATAGTGTGTTCTATAAACCAGTAAAATTGTGTTTAGAAATGGAGCATCACTTTTACTACTTTTGTGCCTCTCCTTTGCTTCAACACAAATTTCACTGGACCTGCATTCCTTATGGCCTCCGAGTTAATTAATCTCACACTTGGCCGCTGTAATAACTTGACTTGTTAGACCTCTCTGTGCAAATGGACTTTGCCTCTTTAGCAGCTGAAAGCAACAGTAATGAAGCAGCAGGCAGATGACAGAGAGGCGAGCAGAGTCCGTAAAAATGGTACATGGTCAAGGCAAAAATGTGCCAGTCCCTGGAACATTTACGGTTTGAGCATGGATTGGATAAATATATGAGGAAATGCCATACAACATCAAGTAGTCGCAACACAATCAGTGCAACTTCAAAGTGTTCAAATTAGTGTAGACAGTCTCTGATTGCACAGTAAATCAATTAGTCTGAACATTTCCAGTCTCTAATTTTCCTAAGTTCAAAATGATCTGGTCAGTCCTACAGCTAGGGGTTTGGGTTTTTTCCCTTGGCTTATTAAGTATTAATGTATTTAACCTATGAGAAACCACACGATAGATAGTCACAGCACACAGTCCTGGCTCTGGGCAATTAAAATAAATTGACGGATGGACAGACAGACATCCAAGGCTGCTAGGGTCCATATGGCAAGGGGCTTTCAGAGGCCCACTTCAATTACATAAAGACCTCTGTGCATTGGCATAACACACACAGGGCCCCAGACAGCAACAGCCAGGACAGAAGGAATAAATCATACAGCGGTTAGCAGCGCAGGCTAACATACATGCTCTGTCCCGTTAATGACTAGCACATTCAGACAATACAAACATGTAGGCTTTATAGCTTTTTTTTTTTCACCCACACCCAAACAAAACATATCCAGATTTATTTCTTTAAGCTGAGTGTTCAGTAATCTTACCATGCTTGCTTCACAGCTTACATTATCAGTCCAGGCTCAAGGACTCGCTCAAGCCTCTCTACTAAAACTGAAGTCAACAGCCTGTCCAAGAGTTTATGCAGGGATTTCTCTTTCAATTGGAAGTGCACAATTGTCCTTAAAGCCTCCTAACAGTAACATAAATCAACGAGACATCAGCTATACATCAACATCCAGGAGGTAGACAAAAAAGTAGTAGGTAGGATGTTTAATTGGATTAACTAAGCAATAATTCTGACAAAAGACATTTTGCTTAACTTGAATCATGTAATTTGTCTTCTACGTTGCATATTCAATTATACAAAATTGTAGCTAGTTTGTCATTTATTGCTGAACTCTCGGCTTCTCGTTGCTATGGGATATGTGGGAGGACTATGCACTATCCTGGCTAATGTTTTATTCACCCTTCATTGATGTGTAACTAATGCTGGCAGTTAGGGGGAGTGGGGTGTCACCAATTACCCCCCTTCACCACAACTACCTACAAATGCACATACAGGAGCTTCAGCCACAATGCCGTTGGGCAACCATTGATGTATGTCTTGACACAGGAAGTCTGTCTGGTACACACACACTTTCTACTTATAAGACGCTGAATCATATCCTAAGTGGTTGAATAACTGTGTTAAGATGCAATACACCACATGTGAATTTCAACAGGACTTCAGAAGTATCGAAGAGGCGACAAATTATCACCAGCAAACTCCAGCAGTGTTTACATGTGTTTGTAGGTGGGCTCCCGGATTTCACACTGTGGGGTCAGGCTATGGGAACCTTAATGCTGGGGGCCCCTTTTTTAAGTTATGAAACAGTTTAAGTGTAGGTTCAGCATTGTAAGGAGCTAGCAAACAGAATATTATTGGCTTAGAAGAAGGGATGGGAAAGTTCATTAATGTTGTTAAACAAAAAATGACTGAAAATAAATCGAAGGCATGGAAGTTTTGTTTGTGCCATGCTTTTCAGGAGTCATTGGTTAAAAAGGTCAGGCTTAGGTCTATAAGTTAACTACCAGTGAACATCTCAGCCAGATTTGAATTAAAGACATGCATGTATATGTTAATTGGCAAATCTTAAGTGTTCCTAGTGAATGAATGTGAGATTGAATGGTTTTCTGTCACTGTCTGTCTCTGAATGTCAGCCCTGCGACTAATGTGAGATTGAATGGTTTTCTGTCACTGTCTGTCTCTGAATGTCAGCCCTGCGACTAACTGGCCATTGTCTAGGGTGTACCCCGCCTCGTGACCCCTAACGGGACTAGAAAATAAATGAATGAATGAACCCACAAGTAACTAAAGTTTAAGGTGAATTAAATGGGAGGAATGTGTGTATAATTTAATGTCAGGAGGAAACAACAATGTTTAACTTTTTATGGCAGACTCAAAGTTTCACCACCCACCTGCCTTATTGTGATCCTCGTAACATAGCTTGCAGCCAGTGTTGCTAGTTAAAAAATAACAATCTCGATGTTTATGCCTAAACTCAACCATTAGCAAAAGGATCAGATGCCCGGTGGCTAAAAAAATCTTAAAGGAAGCAACAATGATGAGATGCAGGTATTAACTTTCCAACTGCAGATATAGAACGGAAGATCAATCTAAAAATATCAGCTATTCCCATATATCCAAAATGTTTAAAATTGCCCCATAAACATTATCTTTACCATAAAGCCAGACTTTTTGGAGGTCAGTAACACTGCAGTCATAGGGTGTGGATTAGTTCTGATCTGGTTAGTCATCAGCCCTGACCCTGAACCAGTCAAAGTGGGTAGGATACAAATTAATCCCCAGGGCTTTGCACAGTAAATCTGACTTGGGACCAGAGTTTATAGGCCTCAAACCACACCACACAAGGCCACAGGGATGGGCCCACTGACCCTGAACAGTGACTTCATCACTGAAGACGAGTGCTGGCTTTTTAGGCATGGTGTTTGCTACAGAAGGAAACACATCAGTTATAGAGTTATTTCTTTTTTTTTTTCAAATATGTTGTGAAACAAAGATCTGTTTCTTTTCCCAACCTTCAGAAAGACCCTGCCTATAAGAAGACACCAAGATAAATCTGGCTTTTCTGTTCATTCAGGTTCTCATTCATTACTAATAAGTGCTAAGACAAAACACATCCATGAAGCTCTATTTTTGGCTTAATGAACAGGTGAGGAATTACTTAGACAGACGGAGATAGAAATTGATTTTTTTTAAGTGTTGCCTCATTATCCCATGTGGGCCACTTTATCCAGCACCACAGAAACACAACTCCATACAATGTGGCTTGTGTAACGCCAAGGTCATATGGGCGTTACAGGTCTGTGTGCATTAAAAGAATTGAGGTCGGTGGTCTGAGTTGAATTTGTATAGATTATCTAGAAGCAAGGCCATTAGCCATGGACTAATTAGGGAGGACCAAGTGGTCTCCAGTATCGGTTAAAGCCAAGATTCATAAATAAGTAAGTGCAAGGGCAGCTTGGGCGCTTAATTAACAAAGCGTGAAAAAGGGTGTGAATCTCAAGAGGCCCGAACCCAATCTGGTTCCAAGGATGGGCTATCAGCAGCAATGCTGTCCATCTCGATGGCATTGATTGATGGCAAGCCAAATTGAATCTCTAATCATCACCATCCTTTTAGTTTCTGCATCCCTGGAGATTTACAGAGGCCAAATGTGGCACAGGAGGTGTTGCTCTTGCGTCCCCATCCTGACATTTGTGGCATGAACATGTTACCCCACACACACACACACACACACACACACACCCACACGCTCCATGTTGCCGCTGCAGTCCCATCTGGCCCAGTGTTATCTGACCCCAGTTTGTGTTCTTGCTCACACTTTTGTGTATCTGCCCATTGTTTTCACACTCCAAGGTGTCCGTCTCAGGTATTTAAGACCTTGACACCTCGTGTTTCTCACACTTAGACTCCCCCTGCCACCTAAAGCAGTGTATTGGGTTGCAGCCTTCCAGTTGACTTTGATCTCTTTTTTGAGGCCTTTTTCTGTAAATATATTTTCTATTGGCACATAAATCCATATATGTTTAAAACGTTTGAATACTTGCCTAATCACACTTGGCTTACACGAGACAAAGGAAAGCATTTCAGTTAGTGGAATTAGTAAGAACTATTTCTTAGCGTGTTTCTGTGTGAAACATTACACTCTCATACAATTGAAGAAGTCATCGAGAATGTCAAGACCAATAGCATCTGTGTAGTTGTTGTTAGGGTTTTGATATCAAAGTGGCATGTGCTGACACAGAGAGGAAAACAATACTACAATTAAGAGCAACTGTATTCATGATAAGCTGGGGTCACAGAAGAGGGAGCTGTAGTGAGACACAGTGAAGAATAATTAAGAAAATGGATGGGATGAAAGAACAAAAGATGGTACTGGCAGTTAAAGAGTTGGAGTTGGAAAGATCATAGACCCAAACCAAAGACCAAAAAGGAGACTAGGGTGGGGTAGAAAGTGAGAGTAAACAGCATGTAAAAGGAGTCTTTGTTTGCTAATGGGTTTTCCTTCAATCCAACCTATTATTTTAAAGAGCAGGTTCTATGCCAGCAGCCAGACTGAATGAGACAATGCACATAGCGGCTCAAAGTTAGGGAAATCCGATTAAGTAAAACTGACCCTGCAACTCCAGGCCCAGACTTCAAATAGTAATGGAATATTTGCATTAATACAATCCGTTGTTTAAAGTACTAAAAGTAAATTGTTCCAAATGAGAACAAATGCTGCAAACAAGCTTGAAAGCATGTCACTCAATAGTAAAGGTTGTCAGTGAGATTCTTTTCTCATAAATCAAAGATAATTTGTGTATGTGTAAGGCAAAAAAACAACAAAAAAAAGAGCAAATGATTATGATACATAAAAATGATATCATTCATTTCTGTCTTCTAATGTTTTTTTGCATGGCAGAAAACCACAGTGTGGAAGCAGAGAGTGGGATAAAAGATTGGTGGCAAATGTCCAAGTCTGAATTTGTATAAGCTTCTCTGCCCAGATTGACTTCATGTACACATTTACTCAAATATGAATAGTTGCTTCACTCAACATCTTTTGGAACCAATTGTCAAGAATATACACAACTCTAAATTACACCTTATCCTACTTTGTGGTGCTTTAATAACAGATATCCTGTTCGACTTTGACACAGTGGGTGTCGGAAATGGTGCATAGTGAGAGTTGGACCCACCAAGTGCCTCACTCACCTAAAGCCAAAAGTAGATGCTGAAACTACAGAGATGGGCAGTTGATGCATCATGGAATCACGGGGCATTCCTGGGAGTGAATAAGCCTCCATTTGGCAAAAATCCACCAACCGGCTCATCTTCCTGTGACACCAAACTTCACACTGCCTAATGTGCCAGCCTCATAAAGGTAAAAGTAAGGTCAAATCCCTTGTATAAACTCCAGGAGAAAACGTCTTGCCTTCTTCATCTTTTTTTTAAAATCACCTTTATCTCTTTAATTCACCCACATGCATGCACGCTGTTACTTGCAATATTTCTTGGAGAACAAAGTGGATAAGAAACGTCTTTGAACTGTTCGGCTCTCAATCTCTAAGCCCCCCGCTGCTCTGTTGGGACACGGCGAAAAAGGGCTGATCGATGGGGTCTGACAGCATCCAAATGAATGGAAGTGGCTGATTGATTCATTAGCAGAGGAGCGAGTACTCACAAGCTCTGACCCTTAAAAGTAAAAGGTTGGTAATTTTTTTTTTGTATGAGGAAGAGGTAATGTGTGTGTGCATGTGACTAAGCAACTGTCGCTCCTTCATGTGTGCTAAGCGTGTGTGGGAGAGAGTTGAGAGGTCAAAATGGAATTTCCATAAGGCATAAGGGGGGGGGAAAGGGAGGTCGTTTATGGCCTGAATTGGCACAGGAGGAGGGGGTCAGCGGCGTACATTGTCCACCACTTTCATCTGACTTGCTGCAATTTGTCTTTTTGTCAAATCCCTGGTACATCACAGCTAACAATTACCATGTTGCTGGCACAAATGTAAAATAGGCTGTTTTAACACGCTCAGAGTTTCTCAGAAAAACTCATTAAAGGATTTGACTATTAAGGGTATCAATGCAGCAATTAATACAAATCATAATTTACTCAAATAGTTGCAGACAAGTGGGATCATTTTGGAGCTACTTAAAATAACTCAAACTGATGCCAATCCACAGAGTTGCTTCATTTTTTCTGCTTGCTTGAAACAACACTCCCACATTCACACCTCTTCAAACTTTACACTCCTCCCAAAAGGACAGGTGTTTAGAAAGTCATAAATACTACTTTGCACGTTCACATTTGTTCTTGTAAATTCTTGTCTTGCTTTTGTCCTTGATCATGCATTATTTTACCTTAAATTTTACACTTATTTGACATTAAAATCATGGATATGCCATTTTAACTCAGAGGTTAAACAAGTGCTCCACACAGCTGGTGGTAGCTCCAGGAGGCTGCAGCGTGGAACCATGGGGATTGTCTAAATATCATGACAAAAGGTCATGTGTGATTGGAGCTGCTGCCACTGAGATATGATGGCTTCACAGTGTGTATGTTAAGTGGATTTTCAAGATGTTCAAAGGGAAATAATATGACTGAGAAAACTTGCCAAATTTCCAAGAGACAAAATAATAAAATGGGAAATAGTTCATAAAACGTTGGTTTCTGTAGCTTTTGAAGTGTAAATGAACTGCAGATGGCATGAGGTTTTGACGATGGATGAGTAGAAGTTGAAAGTGAGACAACACAGAGCTCTTACAAGAACCAGATTAAAATTTGTTGTGTTCTTATTAAAGCTAGACCATCAGACATTTGCTTTTTAAGAACTTAAACTATTCTGAAATGAATTATTTTCCTTTCCTTGTTTAAAGGAGAAAATGCTTTGTGCACATCATCATTTTCCCCAGATCAACTCAACAAAGAAACATCCCTCCTCAATTCCCCCTTGGCTGCCTCTCTTTTCTTCTTTTTAACAAGACCAGCAAAGACTCAAAACCAGGTGATACAGCCTTTCTTTCCCCTCAAGGCAGTGTTTTACAGCAGCATCCAATCACAAGGCTCTTGTAACTGGCTATTTTCTAAAAAACAAATATCAAAGAGCTTTTTCTGCTCCATCAGCAGAAAATATGTTACAAGAATCTGTTGCGTATAAAGAAGATGGTGGCAGGAGGCCCTGTGGTGGATCAAAAGTGACTCTAGGAAAGTCTAGCCCTTTACTAATTCCAAGGGTCAACCCTTTTGCGGCTTGAGAGGAATAAAGACTTTTGCAGACCCATAAAATGTCTTATCTTTGACTGGCTATATTGAAGCTCTGTTGCTGAAACACCATGACCATGTCTGCCTATGTTTATGACCAGGGCAGGTCTGCCCTATTTGTGTTTATGAATGTCAATGAGCTGTGGAAAGTCACACAGTAGGATTCTTTAAATATACACATCCTCCATCTGTGTATTTTTATTTGCTGCAGGAATAGTAAAACCCCTGGAGCTTGATTGTGTTAGAAAAGCTATTGTTAAAAAGGGAAAAAAGATTGGCCTTGGGGATTCCACCCAATGTAGTCATACAAGATCCAGTCACAATCTGTGGATAAGGGTCACATCCACAATGGACATATATCACTCTGGATTTTGACACAGTAATTTATTTTATACTGTAAAAGTCCAGGGTGGACAGAGGCCATAAAACATAATTTCTAAAGCCATTAATTTTCTGTCAAACATTTAATCAGTATTTCAAAGACCATTAATACAGTTGAGTAATGACCAGTCATCTAGCCACAAAGAAATATATAACCATGCATTTCTGGCAATTGCTGGTATTGTTGGCAGGCTTTCAAACAAAAGTGTGGTGCAGTTTGACTTTGTATAAAGAGATTTTATATTATTTTGTGCAGAAAAATTCACCCAGAAACAAACACACAAACATTTGCTCACACACTAAATGCAGGCACCCACTCCTCGATGTACCACCCATCTAGCTCCCCCTTTGCCTTAGAGTATATTTCTCCCTCTCTTCTTTCTGCTCGGCTGAGTACAGACAGCAGCAATGTGTCTGCTGCAGTGGGCAGGCCCAGACACATTGGCTTTCCCCTCCTGCTCTCCACACTGTGAGTCCCAGACCTGCCATCTCACAAGGCCCCTCTGTCGGACGCCAAGATGACCTGCACACCATCCAATGTGTGCAGAAAACATGCCACGCAGACATGCCAGGCTTATTTAGATATTATATATTTGATATTAGGGTTTGCTTGTCAGATTAGTCCTCCGGTAAATTCTGGATGAATTAACACAACATTGCTGATAAATGCCAGGTAATGTAAATAACTGATTTGTGCAGTTTTAATTTGTGGTAGGGCATAGTGTTTACTGAAGCTCAGATTTAAATTATTCGAGGACAAAGGCAACTACCTAGCACAATTTATAATCTCAGATAACGCCATACTGTAGACGTTTTTATTCAACTTAACTGTCCTTCATTCAGCTATTCTCACAATTTCTTCACTAACTGTACTGGGCTATGGGCTGATACTGACACGGCTGTTGCTTGCTGACATGGGAAATTCCAGGTCTGTGAATCTTTCCGTCCCACCATTTGAGCCATAAACTAACAGTAGGTGCCCATGAGGTGTCCTGCAGGCATGTTGCATCTGTAAAGTCAGTCAACTGTTCTCTGGCTCTTGGCTCTAGTCGGCCCACATACATCAAAGCTATTACCACAACACAGTTCTTTCCCACATTTCATCCCACCCGACACTCAACATGTCGTCATCTTCTGCCCCTTCGCCCTTAACACTCTGTGCCAATCTGGACCATAAGTGACTGTGCATCTGTTCAAAATGGCTGTCTAGTATATACCAAATGACTATTGCCTGGATCTCAAGCGAGGTCAGTATACTCAGCCACTGCTTCTTAGGTTTAGGGTTAGGGTTAAGATCAGCGTAGACTTCGGAAGTTTGTCAGGGGAACTACGAAAATGCCTTTGAATCAGGCTGCAACGTAACTCAACAAGCTTTACTTTGCCAACTAGTTTTGCCTTAGTTACAGGCCAGTGCTTCTGTTGATTTTATCCCCTTCCTTAAATAGTATCTTTATATGTTTATTTTATTTTTTACTACATGAAATATAACAGCAAGCTTTTTTTAAATTGTAAATTTTGTAGTGACCCAAAAAATATCTACAGTGAAATACAGTTAGGCTGGCTAACACTTAGCTGTAAAGCATAGACAATTCAACTAGAATGCATAATAGGAATATGGTACAATGCTGTAGGATGAATATATGATGCCTCATAAAATAGTCTGACTATCACCAACAAACAATATCAATAAAGCCACTGTATAACAAATAATAATGAGTCCATTCAATGGGTTTGTGGTGTTATGCTGTAATTGTTAGTAGCTTTATTTAATTAGAATTTACATTCACATTTACATTTTATTGCTGATATGACAACAATGCCCCAAATGAAGGAAGTTTGTTCTGGGACTGGATTAAATTAGAGCACATTTTACGACGCCATTGTTAGTCTATTCCTTAATTAAAATACTATTTAAATTATTTGTAAAACTCAAATAAAACCGAATGAATAACACTGCGTCTTTTTGCCGACCTCAGCAAGTTCCATTTGTACAATGACTTTGCCTTTATATTGCAAATTGAGTCTCTCTTTAGCGCAGTTTCCTCCCTGAATGCTGAGTGTAATTGCCACCATAGGATCACTAATGGCGCCTTTTGTCACTTGGATTGTGACCTTAAGTACATTTGCTCAGTGATTTGCTGGTGAATTTATGCAGAGGAGCTCCTGAAGTTAACTTAAACGTAGTTTTGCGCGGGGGCGTCATTGTGTGCGTGTGAGCAGGGCTCGGGCCACACACAGGCTGCTGCTGCGCTCATAAATAACGCCTGGCACATGAAGGCCTGCTGCCCCGACCAAATGGACACATGGCCTAGAGAATAATAGGAATTTAGCAAGGCTCTGTATTCCACAACCAATATAGAAATGTCCACTTAAAACAAACACAGACTGTGAGAATTGTTAAGATAGGCTCTAACTTTACTCAGGCAGTGTTCAATGATAATCCGTATGTCACTGTTCCTTATTCAAGCACAACGTCATTTAATCTATTACACATTACGCTTTATGAACGTATAGGCTAAATAATAGAAGAACCTCTTTTACAAACAGAAAAAAGCCACAGAGTAAAGGGTGGCAGAAATTAATGAGCAAGTTGCCAACTGCAAAAGGCAGGCACAGGAAAACTCCTACGGAGGTGTGATCTCACCCACATATAAACATAAACATGTGCGCTTCAAAGGCCCCGCTTTTGCACGGCCATTTCACGACATGCGCAGCCATAAACAAGAAAAGCACCAGAGTCAGAGGGGAATCCTGGTCTGAGATAATAAAAGACAATTTGTCTCAGTTTAGTTGGAAAGTTGTTTCAAATGAAAGTTAATCAGCTTCATGTGGAATTTGGAATTTTGGGTGAAGCGTAAACGGGACCTAATGTCGTTTACGCTGATGAGCTGCTGATATGATTGTCAGAAAAATAAAAATAAAATTTTAGACCTTTTAAGTGTCTTATTTGCCTGAATTATAGCATTGATTGACTCCACTAATATGAATGAATGGAGACTAAGTGTGTTCTCTTTCTTCAGATCATTCACACTGAAGAGTAACCTGCCGCCTCTGTACGCGCCACTGTCATCGACGCAATTTGTTTCCTGCCACTGACACCAGCTGCAAGTTCAAGGCCTCTATGCACTCTGGGACTATTGTGACGCCGAGGATTACACCTTTACTTGCCATGTTCATTAAGTAGCCTAGGTGTATATATACTTGATAAGATATATATTAATGAATTTTAAATTTAGGCACATTTATCACCTACAAAGAAAGTTTATCCAACATGTGAAGGATGATAAATGTAAAATGTTAACCATGAGTTGTAATATGACAAAAGCATCTATATAAATTGAAATACATTGAAATAAACGTTAATAATGTAAATAACCTATTCAGATATATTTATAAATACAAAAAAGTCATCCCTGTTTGCAGCTTTTGTCAATATGGTGGCTTCATGAATTAATTAAAAGTTTAGCAAAGTGTGACTTTGAAAAGGAATGTGAAAGTTTTCATCAAGGTAGTTCAAGTGAGAAAAAACAACAACAACTAGCAACTGAAGAAAAACAAAAAAAAACATGACTTAATCGGTAGTCCCTCCAGGGTCATTACGAACCGGGTACGGAACAGGCGTAGGCTACAGTAATAGGCCGAGAACGCTCATCTCTATGTAAAATAAAGTTTCAAAAAATCAATCATTTTTTTATAAATCAATAGGTGGTATTCACGGCAGAGGATACATTCTCCCCGCCAGAGCAAAATTAGGATTTGTATCAGTTTTGATGAAGAAAACAAACAACGGAGAGCTGTGCACACACGTCACGCGCAACATAGTTCTCCCTCCTCAGTGCGTCTCCTCATGTCTGTTTCTGCACATCACATTTACGCACAGCTCCTCTCCATTTTACCCATAGGCGCTGGTTCCCAAATGGGGTCCGCCGACCTTTGGGGGGCAGTGAGGTCATTGATCCTCCAGTACAATATAGAGGCTGTAATTTGTGGAATAAATGCATTGCTGGTAATTAATATAATATTTTCCTTGATCACAAGTTGGAAAAGTAGACTACATTAGGTGGTCCTGGGGCCGTCTGTCAAAAGTGGGTATAATGAACCCAATCCAAATTGGTCGCTGTGTTATCGAAAGATAAGAATAAAACAACAGGTTTGATAAGATAAGAGCTAGATTGTTTTAACTTCCAGCGTCAGTATGTGTTTTGCCTGCTGGGACCGGACAAAGGAAGCGACAGTGTGGTTTGTGTGAAAAACAGTTCAAACCAAAATGTTGATTTAGGAGTTCACGAAGCAGTGAGATCTCCTTTCATCGACGGGGAAAGGCGCAACACTACGTGTGCTGTCTTAAATTAAGACCAAGATATCAAAAGTTAGAAGATACTCCACTGCGTTGATCTGCCACTTTCCACAAACAATACTTTAATACAACTACGCGGATTTTATTAATGAATTAAAAAAGATAACAACTAATAAACCTTTCCCCCATTGTAAAGTTTATTGCAGACTGCCTTGTCTTTTATTCCCCTATGCCTCCAAACTGTAAAAAGCTACCAAAAAGATAACCTACTGCATGTCGTGAGACAGACAGAACTTTACTTCTTAAAAAAAACGACAATATACACACCAGTCGCCAAGAGAAATAGATACACAGACAAGTAGAAAGCAAAAGTTCTGGGCCAGTGGCACAATTGTCCTACTTTCTCATTGGCATCACACTATAGCTCCTGGACTCCGCACTACACACAATCCAGGCTTTAGGCCCTATTCAGCCTCTCGTTCTAGTTATTTTACAGACATTATATCACAAAATGATGTAGAAAAAAATAAATCCTCAACATATTTAATAGGAATAAGTTAGTTAGGTTTAAAAGTAAGTACATTTGATATGTCAACCCATAAAATGCAAAATAAATGTGTATATGCAAAGGATGAGAAGTGTCAATAAATTATATCACTGAATATTACTAGACATGTAGTCTATTGTAGTTTTTAATACTAATATTTAACAACAACACTAATAATACTAATATAACAACACTTTCACTGTGACACGTCAAGCGGACGTATGGGACAAAAATACACGCGGCCGACCCGGTGCATTTCAGGGTTTGTACTTTGCGGGGGGGCTCTGGGGTCGGGACTCCCTGATGAGCCTCGTACACAGTTCGGCTAATTTCCTCCGAAGTGTCAGAAAGAGTGTTGTGGTTGTCAGGAACAAGAAAGGAATACACAAGTCCAATTGAAATGTATGAGCACTGTTTTACGCGCATATCAGTTGTGTATTGCGGTCTGCAAAGACCCGTGCGCTTCAATGGGAAAAGCCTATAATGCCATTACTGAAACTAAAGAGATACAGCTACAGACATACACTTTTTCTGTATAGAATAGTATAAGATAAATTATGCTGTGCGCGTCACCCCGCGAGGAGCATTCTTTCGAGACAAGGTTCGCTTATTGGAAAAGCTGTACAGAAATAAAGAATATCTTACCTTCTACGGCGGACACTGCGGGCAGCAAGAGGCTGCATAAAAGCAGAAAGTAATCCATTGTCATAAAGCGAGCAGCTCGGACATGTAAATAGAGCCAGGACATAAAGAGTAGGGAATACAATCCTTGGTGAAGAGGATCCGTTTCCCCAAACCGCGCACACAGTCCTGTCCGAGTCCCACTGCTGTGTCCCACCACTGTGTCAGGCTCCCAACACCAGCCCCATTCACCTCGGTGTTAGTGTCCCAGGTGAAAATAAAACCCGACAGCGTGAATAGAACCAGCCTCTCTGTCTTTTCAGTGCGCTCCAATGTGTCAGTTTAAAAGCACAGACTACTATGTGTGGCAAATGGAGGGCTCCCAGTTCTTTCACGGAGCTGTATAGTCCAGTATGTGGTTACCATCCAGGAGAATAGTCCCACTTATGTCTGTGTGAGAAAGATCCTTCAGAGTTAGTCAGTGTTCGGGGCACACGCAGAGGTAGCCGCGTAGGTGGCAGACCATGGTTTTAGTCCGTAGAGCAAGTTATTCCAGAAAAGCAACAAACGAGCCAAGGTTGAAGTGCAGAGAGATGGTATTCCCTGAGCGAATGAGTCCTCTGTGTGTGTCTGTGTGTTTCTTCTGTTGCTGCGGTGGAGAAACGTCCGCTTCGCTCGGTGTGGTGCGTTGGAATGAAGCACACGGAGGCACAGTGAGGAGCGAGGAAAGGAGAGGAGAGAGAGCACGGGGAGGAGGGGAGGAGGGGTTACCCTGTAGCAGCTGCTATGCAAAACATACCTTGACTGTCATTTAGGCACACGTTCATGATTAAAATAAAACATAAGCATTAGTTTACACAAGAGGTGGATCAAATCTTCATAGAGTATACAGGAGTATAGCCTATGCAACTGATCAAACGACCATTATGTCTCTAATTGGTTTATAGTAAGTTATAAACAACATAGACATGAATTATTTTGTGTGTGTGTTTTATTTTCTATATTGTAATTAAATACATTCCACAGACATGTCAGTGAAGTTCTTTAGACGTAAATTTATTCCTTCCAGCTCTCACCGTCTTTCCTAATTTGAGCTCGGAGTCCATGTGCAGTGATGGACACACAGCGCCCCCCTGCGGATCACTTCTAATCAAAAGAGATAGAGCGCAGGAGTACGGTGGTCTTTATTTGTTTTGTTCTTTTTGTTTTTCCCCATTTATTCGTATTTTTTCAAACTTAGTTGTTCAGTTGATGTGGTCACTTTTGTGTAAGCTGTCTTTCAGAGGCTATTACGCACACGAAGACAAAAAAAGGCGTCGTGCGTAAAAGTGTGTGGCTCCAGTGTGTGTTGTAGGACGCACTTAAGCAGTCAAACAATCTTCCCGTGAAACTGACTTTTTTCCTCTCAGAATACGTTTAAAGTACCCTGTTTGTACTTACGTGTAATACTTGTTCAAGTGTCTCATGTTTTGTAATGCTTAGTGCAGTTTGGTTTTCCATACGCACACACTGAAATGGACTGCCTTAAGCTTTATGACTATTGACCTGTAGTGGCCATTTCCTTTTCCGTTGAATATTTTAGGACTGGACATCTGTCACGGCACCCTTTTTTCTTTTTGTAAGTCTTCCACCTTTCCAAGTGCCTTTATAATGTAATATTTTCTTCAGCGCACCAGTAGCAGACCCACAATCCTAGCGGAATATACTGTATTAAATTAGTCTATTAATACTGATCTTACATTTTGCCGATTTTAGAGAACGGCCAATCTGCCCATAAACCGAGTAAAAACAGCAAGTCTGAAAAATGACTCCTCTCGTTAATTGTGTAGGCGCAGACACTGTACACCGGAATCAAAGTATATATTTCAGTTCAAGGAATGGTGAGACAGGCTACTAGACAATAGGCCTTTCTTGTAAACGGGCGTGTGTCAAAACGTAAAAGAGTTTGAAGTAATTTCCTGTCAACACACATAAAAGTTCGTGACCTGATGTATACACACCTGTGTCACGTGTGGCTGTGGCCACTGTCCTGCTAATGACCCACAGTAACACTTTAGAGTCTCGCCATTTGGTTCATTTGTTTCATGGTTGTCTTTGCTTAAAGGTTACATTGTAATATTTAGTAGCTATTATTTACTTATTTAAAGTCTATTATTTATTAAATGTCTATTATTATTCTCTTCTAACCATGTCACAAAATAACCATACATAGTTAAAAAAATGTAATCAAATTTCCTTAGTGCTATAGTCCCTATAGAGAAAAAAGAAAAAACTTTCTGTGTGTAGTAGTAGTGTTTTATTCTTTAATTGTTTATATGAACTTAGATATATATCTTTATTGTGTTTAAATATCAGAGACAATTAAATAAAAAATACATTAGACCTTTAAAATACTTTTTTGATGAAATGCATAGAGGTAATTGAGGCAGAAAGTGGAAATTTATACATTTAGTAAATGGTTGTTGTCCTTAAAGTAGAACACAGATGGTTCACAATTGTTGCACTGGATACAAAGATTAAAAAAAAAGTATAACTCTGAATAACAAAATAAAACAAATCACAACAAGAAGATTAGATGAAATTTAAGAGTACAAGATTTGGTCAGTATTAAATAAAAGATTTACCGGGCCTCCAAAAATTGTCTGTATGTCGCGACATAAGTACTGGCTGGGTATAAACCTTTCCTATGACTGAAACGTCAACATTAATAAATCAACAGAGCTGTGTTTTACAGCTACGGTCGGGTTTTACAAAACCTATTGAGCAGGTTTATTTTTCTACCCTGTTGTTTTATAGTGCAAGTCATTTGGGTCCCGTTTGTCGGTTCAGGGTTACCATGTCTATGAATGGCAGCAGTAAAACTGTATACAGCCATGTTGAAATGACTGCCGGAGTTGAGATTAGCAATAGGAACTTTCAAAAAGCTGAGATTTTGTTGAATGTTGCAACGGATCTTTTCTTTATTTTAATCATAAAAAAAATTAAAAACAAAATGTTTCTAACACTGACCAGTACTCTTGACAAGTTAAATTCTTGTAACTGCTGAGCACATTTTATCCCGAAACACTTTCCAATCTGTTTTGGATTTCACTTTTATTTTCTTCCCAGTGCAACTCAAAATAAAAACATACATACAAATTCCATCTAAATGGAAGAATAAAGTGTTCATGAGAATGTCCCAGTAGCACCTGGCACACATTAAAAACTTAATAAATAAAGTGGCAGACATTTTACTGCCCCATGGAAATTTCTCAAGTTCATACCTTGTGAGACCCAGCCAGACCTGTGCTAACCTCATTCGTCCTTTGCTCAGCTCATGCCAGGACATTGCTGTCTCTCTTTCTTTAAAAACAGAAAATATATATATTTGACTGTTCAATAAGTTAATGATACATTTAATTGAGTTTATATGAATTTAATAATTTGAAATCAACTGTTGTTACATCTTAAGGTTGTTGTACTCACCTTGTAATATTCCCACACACAGTATTTATTATTGTTTGAAATGTAGTTATGTAATCATGCTTAGTTTTAATTTAATTTGCAAATGCCATAAATGATATTGCAAGTAAATACAAAACAAATGTGTGTAACTTGAATCATTATTTTTGTACCCAAAACAAATATTAGAAATGACAAGTACAATTTTGCTTCAAAAGTTTATTATATTTTCCTTGATATTTTGTCACATATATAATTTATTGAATCTTCAAGCAGAACTAAAGTGATGTGAGTGAGTAGAAGATTGCTTTATTCTATATTTGGTGAGCAGTGAGCTGTTGGTCATGTTGGAGTCTTAGGCTTGTGTGTTCCAGACACAGAGCAATGGTGGGACTAGTGGAGGTGGAGGAGCTGGCGGTGGGTGGTTCTGGAGAATCTCACACATGTTTAAAGATGGAGTCCAGGCACAAGGAGGTGTGTGAATATGTGGAGAAGAGAGGCTTGTTCTCTGGAGTTTCGTGGGGTTTGAGCTGGGGGGATATACTCCTCCAGGCATTCTCCACTGGCCGAGCATTTAGCACAGAATTGCCAAATGCTAGGCATAAAACATCTTAAGACCAACCGACAGCCCCACCCCCACTCACAAACACAACTTTCTATTTCTTCCCTCTCGCTCCATTCCCTCCCTGTAACCCCACACCCCTTCTCACTCCTTCGTTACCACCAGTGAACCCCACCGCCTCTGTCACAGGCAGCTACTGTCTGTGTCTAGTGACGATCTATCACCATTCAGCACCTCCTCTACTTAACCGAAAAAACTTGAATGTCAGCGCTGACTGCAGATTTATGACTCAGCCTAACATCACCATGACCTAACTGACTGAGCCGAACAGACAGACACTGAAGCAGACAGGCAGTCATCGATGGAAAAATTCATACTCTAGTCTAGTAGACTGTGGTGTCACATGTGACAACAAGTGTACACAGTGTGGAGACAAATGAAAGGTAATGGCCTTTCACCAAAGTGACAGTAGTATGGAGAACATGGACAGGACATCAGAATATTTATATGGTGGAAAGTAAGGCCATTTAGTTTGAGTTGGTGGAAATACTGGATGTCAATATGTTATGAGGCAACCATGGGACATTTTATCTTAATGGCATAATATCTCACTTCACAATTTGACTATTATGTTGCAAAAAAGTACATTGATCTAATATACATTTAAAATATTTATTAATTTTAAGCTTAGAAAATGCTTGGTTCAATCTGTCAGTTGTTAAGCCCTTAACTAGTCATTTGTCTTCTATGGAATCTCAAACCTCCTGTAGTTTCCTATGTTTCTTGTCTCTCTCACGTAGTAACAGGAAGCCAGTGTGAATAACATTTAAATGTGTAGCTTTAAATATTATACTGTAGATTTACTATGTGTTGGATGGATGGATTGATTGATTGATTGATTGATTGATTGATTGATTGATTGATTGATTGATAGAAAAGCAGGAACCCCAGTAATTATGCTTTTAACAGCAACATAATCGAAAGAATGGAATGTGTGGCTCTCTCATCTGTTGTAAAATATTGTTCTCAATGTGTGTATCCTAGCCTTTTCCTGCTCTTGATTCTGATTTACCCTTTGGTTGTTTTCTTACTCCAATAAACAAATGTTTTCAAGAAAATGCATGTGTGACAAATTCCCAAGCACGCAGTTTGGGGATGGGGGCGGAAAAAGGGGCAAATTCAAGATGCTTTTGACACAGGGCAATATCAAAGGTCCAGGATGAAAAATTACCAGAGCTGGTCCAATAACAGAATGATTGATTGGTCCAGAACCCCACACTGTCTGAGATAACATTGTTCAAAGTGCCCAAATGTAATGTCAACACAGTGTCTCCCTTGCGAGATTCGTTCTTCCTCCATACCCAGAAATCCTGTGGCGACCTTATGACCTGTCAGCAAATCCAGCTGCAGAAGGCAGTGTTCCATAAAGAGTTTGCCCCTGGAGGTTCAAAACAGTGGCAAATGGTGGCAAATACTTTTTAATGTAGGTTAGTTGTGGCCAACATCAGTGAGAAAACCGACAGACTAAAATAGGGTTGGCTTGAAGGTAGTTTGTTCTCTATGAAACAGTGCTAAGCAGAGGTCAATAACTCTGCTGCTTACATTTTATGAGCATCAAATTGTTACAAATCATCCCTCTCTAGTCACTGTCGGTCAAGTTAAAAGGCATTTTCTTCTCTCTTATTGTCCAGCTCTGCTTTAGCACTTCCTGACACAGTTAGTCATGACAAAGACTCACCGCAAAAGCACATGGTTTCAGTTTAGTCTTGTGCTACCATTCAATATGGCTCCCATCCGGTTTCTCACTCCCTGTATGATCACACCACTCATGTATAACACTCTATGACCCAAGTGTGGTGTAATAGAAAGCAGAGAGGCCTAACCACTATTGAATGATCTGATAACCACTAAAAATAGAGCATATTTTTTGGAAAAAGTTGTTTTGTGAATAGTCAAAGTCATTCTCTGTGTTTAGCCAAGTTCTTACTTCACTGTGTGTGTGTTACAGGTCTGTGGTTGTGCATGCCACCCCCCCATTACCTTTTGCGTAATGTAGCTTAAGTAGTAATTTTCTCGACACGCTATGGTGAATGTGTTCGTCCCTAAGCATGTTTTATATAACCAGTTAATACTGCTTAAGTACTAGGTAGCAGGAATCCAGGAATGCCCCAATGCTATGAACCAACATTATTCATCTTTCTACAGGTGTGTAAATGTCAAAATATGCACTCAAGCGTGAAATAGGTGTTTAACGCTCCATTTGATACTTTGATATAATCTCCCTGTAATCAATGCTTGAAATCACAACACTGGTTAACAATTTATCGTCCTATCTTCTTGTTATTGATTTTTATGTGGAATTTTGCAAATTAATATGAAAATATAAAATATAAAAAAATATATTATGCTTCACAAGGAAGCAAGCAACTAAACAAAAAAATTAATTTAATTTAATACAGTGAAACTATTGCATTTGTATGAGGGACTTCGTCATGCCATATTTTGCCGAAATGGTCCGTATTTTTGTCTATCATTTCTTTTTATAGACCATAAAATGTACAAACAAATGGCAACTTAGACACAATATAATGTCTTGAAGTCATCGTCACGAGTGCGGTTAAGTAAAGGTAAGCCATCTTTATTTACAATCTATACAATTGGTAACATAAACACTCATTAACAATTACTTTTACATTTCTTAACCTCTATTACGCAGTATTATTATTTTGCCTCAGGCTTCTAGCATGTTTGTGCACTTACGCACTTTTACATCAGGTGAAACTGCCTCTGCTCTTGCTCCAGTGCTCACCTACTACCCATATGAGTCAACAGGTTGTGTTGCTATAGATACAGGTTGATGTTTTTATGCTTAATTGCTACTGTATATTTTCTATCTCAGAAGTAAGCTGCCAGCCCAAATGCAATGTGTGTGTAATAAGCTTGATCCTGTATTTCAAAGACAAATTTTAAACTATTCTTGACTGACTTTATGGCATCATGCACTGTGTAAATGCCACATAAAAATCAAAGCTACAAACCTGAATGAATACTACAGCTGGTGAGGTTTACAATAAATGCAAGTCCCTTTATGTCATCCTCACTCTGTGAGCAACAAGCAGAACAAGAAAAAAGCAGTGTCCCTGGCCCAGAATGCAATTTGGTAATGCAGATCTGTAATTTAAGAAGTTACTGCCATGTACAGACAAGTCTGCACAGTATGCACATGGCAGCAGGAATGAATGCATGCACTTGTGGAGACACATACAAACATATGACCGCACCCGGCAAGGGTTTGATAGACAGCAACACACACAAAGTGGCCAAGTCCATTTCCTTATGATATTTACATGCCACACGGGCTGATATTAAACCAAACAAACACTCGCTCACTATGAAATGACTGTTACCAAGCATTTTAAAAGACAACAAAACCTCTATGTTGGCATATTATAGCATTCGTTTTTATTGGTGCAGTCATTGTAAGATTGCTGTCTAAGAAGGCCTTATACCACGTCAATAGAGGCTTTATGAACGCACTCTATTTCCCCACCCTTTTTATGACTGATGATACATGGCTACAGTCATAGCTCCAACCCCAGCTAACAGACACCACACGTCATGCCCGCCACTGAGACAAACCGTTAACATGAGCCAAGAAGATGTCTCAGAGCCTTGTGATTTCTTACGAGCAGGTGCTGTAGAGAAAATTGACAGGCGATGTAGCGTTAAGACAGAGTAAAATTTACTGTGGGTAAATTGATAGTACTCATAATGACACGATAAAAATGTCTGCAGATACTTACAATGGTTGTGCTCAGAAGTGAGCAGGAATGTGTGAATGAATAGAGATAATGTCCTGTGCACAACTTTCCATATTTGCTTATTACATGTTTATTTCCTTTAGCTGAAAACCTAAGCTATCAGCTAGTCTTCTTGGGGTCCATACTAAAAACATAACAATTTATTACAAAATTGAAAACTCGATTAAAAACAGGACTTTACAAAATTAGATACTTTTATAAATATACAATCATTTATATATTTAAAACATATTCAGTTTATTCAACTTTGCACATTTCAGGTCAAAACAACCGAAGAAGAAGCAGTCTTCAAATTATTGTTCAACACTGACTTACTTTTCATTTTAATGATCGAACGTCAATGGGGATGTTATTCCAGTTAACTCTGGCTCCTATATATTACATTTTACATTTACATTTAGGCATTTAGCAGACGCTTTTATCCAAAGCGACTTACATTCAACAGTGTTACATTTTTAGTTGACGCTTTCATTCAAAGCGATTTACATTAAGGTTCCATTCACCAGCGTCACAGCTGGAACACCACTGGAGGCAAGGTGGGTTAAGTGTCTTGCCCAAGGACACAACGACAGTATGAACTGTGGGGCATATATATATATATATATATATATATATATATTTACAGTTTTTTAAAGAAATATGCATAGAAATGGAATAAACAATTTGATTTACAAGGAATACAGTTTTTTTCAAATTCACTGTGTTATATAACAAAGTGCCAAGAGTAACTAAAATGATTTGCCCTAGATTGAGCCAAAAAGGTTAGAATACATTTTGTCTGTGCTTGTTCTCATTGAACAGCCCAGGACCAGTCTTGCTGCCTTGTTTTGAATTACTTGTATTTTAGCCAGTTCTTTTTTTTTCTTTGAACATAATATGAGCATTATTTTGTTACAAAGCTGTGACCCATTTTAATGACAATTGTGTTTAAGAAAGATTGCAGTCAAGGACCGTTTAGCCTTGTCTGCATGTTGTATGCTTTCGCCAGCAATATTTCTTTTTTAAATTCCGGTCTAAGCTTCAGTTTTTGTTGTGACCCAAAGATCATCTTTTTAGAAATGTTTAAGACTAACTTCATTCCCTTAATCCAATTATACACTATTCACGGACAATAGTTGATAGTTGATAAGGACTTGGATTGTTTGCAAACAATTTGTGAAGGACAATAAAAGTATTTAAAACAAAGACAAAATGAACAGGATAATGAGAAAGCAAAAGTCTACTGTCTAAGTCTAAGCATTGTATTTACAGCAAGTGGCTGTGAAGAATAAATAGGGGCCATTTAACAAACTCCACCAAGCTGGCTAATTTTCAGCATTGGTGCATTATTTCATGCCACAAGTCATCATAAGGTGTTTAGTGACTTTGCCCAGTGCTCCCCACATCCTTTTCCAATCTCCGCATAAAACACAGACACATACACACACAGTTGTGTCACCCATGGCGATGTGAGTGATCTCTGTATGGACGCTGGTGAGCAGCTCTAGAGGGCATCTGGTCTTTTTCCCCTCTCAGTCATTGAAATGTAAACACCTTAGTTGCCTGGATTTGCCAAATGAGCACCTGGTATTTCAAAGTGGCCTCCTAGCTGTGACTTTTTCATGTTGGGCGTGGGAGGCCAGCCTGGTCTTCATTATGGAGATGTACACACAAGCACTGCACGCACACTTTTCCCCAAACCAATAGTTGGAGTGGAGACGTAGGCCCCCACACACATAGTCACAGCAGAAAAAGCCTGCTGGAGTTCATGCACATTGCACTAGCACTCTGTCATTCTCTCACCTGGCCTTGTGTTTAGTCTATATGCAGTGTAATGGTATAGGCTAGGATTACGACGAGCCTCTGAGGTGCTGCGGTCTAGTGGCATGGTGTGTGTCAAGACTGTCTGTCCTTGTCCCAATGGTCTGCTGTAACCTGTCATCAGAACAGTAACCTCTGAAGAGCTAAAGCAGGGCCCACATACTCATATTGTTAATCTGAGGGAAAGAAATGAGGGTCACCCCCAGGAAAATCTTGTGAAAAGATAAGCTGTTTCATCTGTGCTACATTGTGTTAAACATATTCATTCTCCACCAGTTGATTTATTTATTTTAACATCACTAAACAGATTTAATAGAAGAACTTCAATGAGTGGCGCGTGAGGCAGGACAAGCTGACATTTATTCATATAAGCATATATGCATATACTTATATTCACTGAAAAAATATCAATTCTATATGTGTTTATTCAAAAATCAAAAGAACATAATCAATAGAAAGTGCCTGCAAGTTGTTGTCTGTATTGTATAGAATGGAACAGTATGGGATAAGACACAGCGCTCTGTTTTGTAGTGCTGTTTGCAGCAACACAACAACAAAAAAAAGACAGGCAAAAAACAAGACCGAACAATTATTATTGTGTTGGCAAAGCAATTTGACAGAAATTTATGAGCCGTTATCTAACAACTGCAGTTTGGGATGTGAAGTGAAAAACATCATATTGTAAAATGCCTCAAAATATAAGTAAAGGGTAGCACGTACATACAGAATTCTGTAGGAATCTACATTTGGACTGGTTTTCTTTTTACATAGCCCTGCAACCACTTCCTAAAATGGAGACTTGTTGGTTTGGGGCTAGTGTTGAATCACATCTATGTGATAAAAGACTGTCACGTTAGTGCATGCCTTAGCTTTGACAGACTATAGGCCTAGCTTTGTCTGTCATCGAAGCACACTGACACATTCTGGCCCTTATTCACACACAAGTAAAGCTTCAGCTGAGGTGTATTTTATTAGCCTCACCAGCTCATTCCTTTGCAATTAATCATTTGCAGCTCTTTTTCTGTATTATTTGTGTTTTTAGATGTGGCTTAATATCATGGGTAAATGTTCAAGATTTTTTGACTCAAATGCCTCTTTTGTGGGACAGGAGCTTCAGATCAAAGTGTACTTTTATGTTGTGTGTGCATTCTAGTACAGAGGTGTTGATATGTGGAGATTCTTACACAGTGAATGTTTCAGCACACTTCACTTGCTTTACAAAAACAGTTCACAAGGGATTGAGATACCCCTCTAAAACCCATTCCACTACAATGAAGTACTGTTTTTACCTTTGTAGCGAATCCCTGTTTTCTGAACTACCTTCCATTGGGAAACACATTCTACAGACAAGACTGAGAAACATCCTGACAAAAAGACTACAAACAGCCAGGATGGCTACAAAAATGCTGATAACGTCACTTTTGTTATTTTCATCCTGCTTCCCCATGTCTCCACTCAATGCTATCTGTCATTGTTTGTCATCTTGTCTTAAGCCTTTTTGCTGCTCTATGTGAATACTTACAAGTTTCTCATGGGTGCTGATGGGAAA
Source organism: Perccottus glenii (assembly GCA_024416835.2). Lineage (NCBI taxonomy): Eukaryota > Metazoa > Chordata > Actinopteri > Gobiiformes > Odontobutidae > Perccottus > Perccottus glenii. The sequence continues at coordinate 19,357,873 of CM044559.2, read as the reverse complement.
AAAGACATTGGCAACATTTCACAAGGATGCAAGACCTTGTATTTTTTCTGCTTCCTCTTTTCAGCTCTCTAATCTTTTTTTGCCTTCTTTAATAAGAAAAAAAATCAGGAGCTGTGTATAGTCTCCTCCTCTCTGCTGGGGGCAAAAGGTGTTGTAGATTAAAAAGAAACTTGAAAATTGAATTCACACTTGATGAAACAAACAGATTTGCATGTGTCTATTTGCATGAGATGATGTGGCCAGCTCCAGGCTAAGACCTGGCCCACCCCTGCACAGTGTGCGCTAAACTCATTATGGGCTGTTATTGAAGAAATTAGTCTTCCAAGTTTAAGGTGAAGAGACGCCAAGGGATGTGACCCTGGCCCAATAAAAACCAAGGTTTTTGATCACACATTTGAACCAGGTCAGTTCAGGACCTCACTGAATGAGCTGTGCCACTTCTTCAGGAGGATCATGGTCCTTGTAGGACTAGTCACACACTACAGTACAAATATTTTTTTCTACTGCTCCACAACTTAAGACTATTCAGGCTAGTTGTGCCGTGTTATAGGGGTTGGTACGGCATGGTTTGGCACAGGTGACCCCTAAAGAGGCTTGTTTTCCCATTGTGCAGTGTGCAGTCTGATATGTAAATATAGACATTATATAAAGGCCAAGTTTCTAAGTAATACATTGTATTTCAAGCAAGCTTCAAACCAAAAGCTGTTTATCTTTGTATCAAAGAGACAATATGAAATATATTGGGTGAATTTATATTCTGGTAACTGCTGTGCGCTTGAAAATGAAGAAAATGTATCAGTACAATGAATAATTCCTATGAATATCCCATATGAACACCTGTTACTGTATAAACAAGTAACAAGAGTTTACCCAGTGTTGTGCCCCCTGCTAGTTGCCAACGGAAGTTGGTTGGAGATTGGTTGGGCATCAATGACAACAGATAAACCCTGCTCTCTTCTTGAGCATGATGGAAAGACTCCTGGGAGCAACGTGGGCAGACAGGCTGACGCTTTTCCTCCCCCCTCCGTTGTCCCTTTAGCTATTAACCAGACGGAGGTCCCATCCAAGCAGGAATTTCACACCCTATTGACAATGTGGCTTCTGTCAGCTGCCGCTCCAGCTCCTTTTAACAGGAACTCATCCTTCCTTCCTCACTTCCGTATTTGCAGTGCATGCAACTATGACTCTTCGAAAGCCTTCTATCTTTCATGTTGTTTAAAGTAAAGCGCTGTCTGGACTAAATAAGGAGATCAGTGGTTGGTTACAGATAAGAACCAAAAACAGAAGTGCTACAATAAAGTTGTCAGCTTTGAGATAGTCAATGTGTGGCTAATGTCATAAAAAAACATTTGAACAGCTATTTATCAGACACTTGTGAAATGGTTGGAGTCCAAACACTGAGCTTCCCAGCCCCTTTATATTGTTTACACTGACTTTTCACGGCAAAGAGTCACATTCTATTGTCACAAAGGTGTTATGGTCAGTTTTTTTTTTCTTTTTGGTTGAGTGTGTGTGTTATAAGAAAAAGAGAAACAAGGTATTGGTTAATAAACCAAAATATACCAAAATCATCTTGAAATCAGGTTTATTTTTTTCACATGTTGGATTTTGTGCTAATAAAATATCTCTGCAATGGGGAAAATGTGGTTTAAATAATGTGTTCCTGTTTACCTGACCCAACCTCAAACTTAGGAAACAACCCATCCACTGACAATATTCTCAAAGGTGAGATGAACAAAATGCAACAGTTCAGATGCAACTGTATTCTAGTGCAGTTGAAGCAGCAGCAAGTAGGCAGGACCCTCCCCTGTGGTCCAACAGATCCTTCCACAGTACAGTCCTTGTACTGTGTGAGGGGTCAACCCTTCCATTTTCTTATCGCACTGCCGCTAACAAATTAAGAAAAATATTGTTCCCAATCCTTACATGCCAGAAATGCTGTTAATAATTAAATAATTAATAATTTTTTGGTTTTATTGGTTATTTGTTTTTAGCCTGAACAAAGAAAACAAAATTACATTTTACAATTAGTTTTATTATTATTTCTTTTTAATACATAACTTATAATAGGCACTCAGCCAAAGCCTGTTCTGTTCATTTGATCGGATAAAATGCTGCCTATGTGAATGGTATTCTCAGAAAGGGTAACCTGTCTCCCTTTGGCCAAGTCATAAATTGTTTCTGCTTTAAAAAGAAAGGTTACATCATCTTGTGTTATGGCATGAAGGGTCATACTTTCTCTTTTGGGTATGTATTGAAGACGCTCAAGTACGGATTAAAGGTAAATGTTGTATAAGAGGGTGTGCCAAGGTGTATACAACTTAAAACTTAAATTAAAATGAAATGAAAAGATGAAATAAAAACAAAAATCAATAAACCAAAAAATTATTGCGGTGTTATAAATAAAACTTAAAAATCCTGTAATCTAGTAAAGCAAGTTTAGCTTTTTGTTAAGGGGATAATAAAAGAACTATGCTGCGATATGTTCACACAGCTGTATTTCCATCTAGTTCGTTGCTTGAGAAAAGTCAAATTTAAAACACTCATATGGTATGCTATTTGAAGCTTGACTAAGACCATATTGCCATGGAAACAGAATATTTTGGGAGAGAGTTTGAATAAACACACTCATAATGGCAAATCCATTTTCTGAAGCTCTGTGCACACACCACGCCTGAGAGCGTTGGGTTACTGTACTGCCACATTATGGTTTTACCTTAAAAGTGATTAAAGACTGGGTTGGGAATGGCACAGGCAACTAAACAAGATGAAATGAAATTGGTGTAGGGGGTAAGAGTTAATTAACTTAATAAGATTTGGAAGACGGGGAATGGCCCAAGCAGGGGAGCAAAGGAGGAGGAAGAGGGGGCTTTGGTGATGCTGGCATTTTGCTGGCTGTCTCTAGAACATGTCGGAGTACAATAAGGCCACTAATCTGGCAAATTGAAAGGTCCACATGGGGAGAAGGAGTGGGTATGGGAGTGGCACTATGGGGCTCCCATCCCCAAAATGAGAAAAACAAATTAAATCCTTGTAGCCTCCAAACATCCCCCCCTCAAACTTCCACTCCCTTGATTGAATTTCTGCCCTGGACATAAGAGTAGATGTGATTTTATGACAGACACAGCTGTGAAGCAAAACTGAAGCTGTCAATTTGAAAGGTGCATTATACTAACTCGTTTGATCGTCTTGCACTGTAATAAAATCTAATATAGACTGTACAGCTCTAAAAACACTTCTCACTATAGAAAGTTTATAGACCTAGCTTATATTTTTGTACTTTCTCAGTTCATGCATTAAGAGGAAGTCTTAAAGGAAGTCTTGCAGTGTTGCTGCTATAATGACACAAAGATGAGTACGGGGCATGCTTTTGTTCCAGCACAACCTTCACATTTTTACACCAGATAAATAAATTAAAAATTCAATAAATCAGTGGTTCTCAAACTGTGGCACCACTGGTGGTTCTCTGGCGTTTGTGAGCGGTATTTAGGGAGTTGTGAGACCTGGATGAAACCAGGGCTTAGTTTTAGTTTAGACATTGTTGAAGCTGTTTGAAAGCAGAACTTTCCCAATGAAATAGTGAAAAAATAAATGTAAATAAAAAAGGAATCAAACTGACCCATGTTTAATTTACCATACACATGAGTAAATAGGAATCTTCTTCTATCTTCTTATAGCACTAATATAACACAGAAGAGTGTGCATGTGCAAGATAGCACATTCAGAAATATATATTTTATGTTGATTAACAGCAGAATACTGACTTATTTTATTTCTTTATTGTAATAGTTATAAGATTTAAAATGTGTTTCCTAAAAATGATTATTATTGTTTATCAATGCATATTAGCCCCATTTTATACTATTAAACATAACAATTATAATGTGTGATTACAAGAAAAGACACTACTTTTTAAAAACTACAGGGACCTGCTTTTGTCTGTCTAAAAGAGACAAAAGTATAACTTAATACAACTGAACAAACTGAAAAAAACAAGGTCTGACAACACCCTGTGCTTTAAATAGAACTAAATGGATCTGTGACTACACCACAATACTGTCTTGTATCATTTCTTGCTGTTAATGACCATAATGCAAACAACAAAGAATTCTAAAATATTCAAAGCTTAAGGCACAAAACAACACCACTATTCCTTTTTGTCATATTAGCCCTGCTTCATCTTCCTGTCTCCACTCCTTTTACTGATGCTACAATCTGTTGCCCTAGAAAAATGCAAATAAATAATTCATAGTGTGATTAAATTACGATTTCCATTGTAAATTCACTGATGTAAATTTGAAAAGTGACTTGCTGGCAAGAAATTAAAAGAGAGGCTTCATTACATTATGTGATGAAGCGCACATGAGTTGAGAGGAAGAGCTTGGCAATGCTTTAATGTTGGAAGTTTAATATGGTTTGAATTATGTTGGTGGAGACATTTTTGGAAAAATAAAATAAAAATTGTTATTGTATTTTGTTCGTTTTCTCAATGATACAAGTTAGAGATTTCATAGTGTATGACTGGTTATCACTTGGTAACATCTCTGTCTAATGTGTTTTCTTTGCAACCACTCTTTGGCCCAGGACTGAATTTCTTTTATATCTCTCAGCAACAACACACTGTGGGCTTGTCAGTATCACAGCAAATCATATAATCTTGTCTTTTCCACTGGAGGTGAAACTTCTGCCTTGCTGTTAAAAAGATACATACCCATTAAACAGACCAGAGACAAAAAGAGTGGGTGTCAATCATATGGAGAGTAACAGGCAGGGGGATAAAGGTACCTGATCTGAAAAATCTCCAATTGAAATTCCAAACTTTGGATTTAAATGTCTGAGTGAAGGCTCAGTGTGGTTTGTCATTGAAATGCAAACCGTTTTGCTCACAGTCTTGTATACTAAGGGATAAAAATTTACATAAATTTGGATTTACTGCACAATTCAAGCCAATAAGCATGGATTGGTGATGCATTTATTCATCTGGTACTCATTCATTATTCATATTTAGATGTGCATACCTCATGATTGCTTTATTCAAAGACAGGTCTTGCTTCGGCAATGGGGTCTTTTGAAGGTTTACAGATTAACTACTTGAAATGTGGCTGCTTGAGTGTAACAAGTGCCTAATAGACGTCTTCACTCTAAAGAAACCAGCCATCCAAAGACAGTCCTTTGAGTCTGGCAGGATGTCCTGGTGGCCAAGTGGCTCACACTTCCTGCCTCATCTGTCACCTTGTTCTTTCATGGCCCTCTCACATCTTACATTTGTCTGGTCACAGTACAAAGCACAATGCTTTTGTTAAGCCTCCAGCCTCTTGTTAACTTCTGACCATTTGTCCCAATTTGTTTGCAGCTTTTTATAGAAGTTAATGTACTAGTTACCTTCTGCCCAGGTTTGAATGTTGAATTAATGACAGAAATGGATCAAGCTTTAATGAGGTTGTAGATTATTCCATTAGATTTCTTTGTAAATTCTTTTTTACCATCTTCTGCATGTCTATATTCCCTTAATATATTCAATGGGATAGCAACTGGCCAGCAATTTCATTATCAAATTACACCCTTTCTATTATTTTTGTGAACAAAAGAACTTTAAAATAGCACTGGCCTAAGGACTATCTAGTATTAGGACAAAACCCAACTACAACTGAGTCATGAATTTAGCCCTTGACAAAATTTAGAGCAAATGGGAGTAAGAAACACCATGGTTATTACCTCCCATTCATGTTCACTTAGCATTTCAAAGGTAAGACTTGACCAAATTGTCACACTCTAGTTAACAGTTTAATCCCCATACCGAGGAAGCACAAGAATTTCCTTTGTGAGCCGACTCCAGAGTGTCCAATGGTTGGTATAGTGATAAAACTGGCAGGATGTAAAGAGGACCAGGGACAGGGAGGAGGAAATGGTTTGAGGGACAGTTTATCTGTCTGAAGTCACACTGAGCAGTAGCACCAATGATGTAAGGGATTTCTGGAAGCATGTTGGGTGGGTTTACACAAGACATTGAGTAAAACATCAGGAAGTAAGAAAAACAGGTGTGTGGAGGCTAAGTTAAAAGTGACTAAGGGGCAGCTTACAAACATTCTGCATTAACATTGCTGAACGCTGAAGAAGAAATGTCCTTCAACACACCAGTGATAACACTATCCCTCAAACTAAGGGTATTTCAAAAGTGCTGTTTACTGTATATGACAATAGTTTTAATGACACAGAAACCAAACAAAGTCACCACAGTTGCATTTTCACAGGAACCTGGGCTGAAGTCCAAATTTACTAAAGAGGTGACCTGAGCATTTACATCAAAAAAAGCAATTCATAGATTCTCTGTATGTCAGATCTGTACACCCAGTTCAGCATGCCCAATCCCAATTCTACCCCTTGCTCCTACCCCTTGCTCCTACCCTGAAGGGCTGTATACCCCTCCAGATGGAGATTTTGGAGGACTACACTTGAAACAAAGGGGTAAGATAATTTCCCATAATACAGTGCATTCACTGGCTCAGCAGCTGCGAGAGACATGCAAAATGTAACTAATTTGGGCAAAGATAAAGATTAAAAAATTATGACAGTCCTGTTTTATGTTCCTTTAATCTTGAACTTGTTCACACACTAATCCATTTTCTTATCTGTAAGTTTAATCAAAATCACTTTAAGCTAACGTTCGACACTGTCAACACTGATTGACACAGGTCACAGTCTTGTATTTGCAGAACGTTAAACTTTTTCTTTATTAATACTATCTGTTTTTTTGCCGATATAAAATTTATATATCGTAAACAAACAGTCCTTTTATGTTTTCGTAGTCATAGAAACATCCTTCGGGCAGGGACAGAAGAAACAGCAGCTGAGACTGTTCAGAGCAAGACTCAAAATACTCACAATAATCTTTTAATGTGCTGTATGATAATGACGGATGTATTATTAGACCAATTTTGTAATATTATGTTATGTATTTAAGACTACATTATAAACTATATGCAATTATATATATTCATATATACAGTAGAAAGTATGAAGACGTATGTTATGTTATGTATATGATAGGCTGTGTTTTAAAACCTTATAGTAGGCTAATATGAAATCTTATTATACATCTATGCCCCCTCAGGTGTGGTGTCCCAATTCTTCTTAATATAATCATACCCCTACCCCTTCCCCCTTCCTTTGGAGGGCCAAGGGGTAGGGCTAAGGGGAAGGGGTAGGGGTAAGTTAGAGAATTGGGATTGGGCCCACGGTTTTTAGTGTCTGTAGGCTGGATAAATAAGCATTTCAATTATTTAACTTAGTGACATTAGGAAGTTAAAGTATGTGACAGGTTGTGACCAAAAGGACAGGCGCTCTGAGTGTACATATTCATATCTACATACCTAGGTGTATATGTATTGTATATATCGCTATGTGCCTCAAGCTGAAACACTCACTGTTCGACAGAAACAGATGACTAAAGAAAATAGTTTTTTGCACATTCAATAACGGTCCTTGAAGACACAGTGAAAAAGATGTTTCTTTCCGTGTTTATGATTTATTTAGCAGACCATAACATATTCATAATGAACTATGACAGTACTCTCTGGGACAGGAACAATTCTCACTTATTCATTTACAAGTTGTATAGTTAGAGACACACTAATTATTGTTGACAGAGGGACCACTGAGACAGATCTCACCATTGCGCTCAACTTTCTGGAAGTGGACTTGATCCATCGACCTCTGGCCTGTCACCTCCACTGGTCACATGGCAAGCCAAGCTGTGACCCTTGGCGACCTCGTTGGTTAACGGGTTGACAGCTGTGTAGGGGAGGTCACTGGGATCTACTGCCAATAACACTTTACACACCTTTAACACTGGGAGCCGCTGGGTGTAGCAAAGCATACGTAATTACTTTGGGTGCACAGGGACCCACCACACACCACTGAAGATGTGTCACACTGCACTCGGAAGAAATACAGAGCAGACTTTTAATAAAAGATCTCTATTATTTATATTACTTTATACTGCATATAGATGTATATGTAGACTTGGTAACTTTTTGTATTTATGTTTTACTTTATGGCAGCAGGTGCTTTGAAATATTTATTGGCAATAGACACTGACAAAGTAGTAATGGGATATGGAAAATTTGCACATTGCTTTTAACCACTCCATGCATCTGTTGCACTGTGGCCAGTCCACTTCTTCAACAACACCTATCACAATTAGGTTATTGAAATGTTTGAATAACCCTTTAAAAGTTGATTGGATTGGAACTTTTAGGTGGGTGGCAATAAGAACACCATGAATAATAATAATAATCAATTTCAAACCAACCAAGTAAACATATTTCCAAATAAAGAAGTAAACTAAAAAGCTGTTTGCCAAATCAACTGCCATTTATGCCAAACCATGCTATTTACATTTACGTTGCAATTTAGAATCAATGTAAACACATTTTTTTTGCAATGCCAAAATCAAACATGAAGAGGGCATAGGAATAGACCACACAGTGTATTGTTACAGCCACAGGTCCTACTAGCCTATGCACTGGGTGTATATTTTTGGTTAGACAGGGTCGTCACAAAGGCCTTTTTGTTGTTCTTTTACAACTAGTTGAGGTAGCCGTTTGGCTGTTAGATTTATAATACAGGTAACTGTTACATACACTCGTCTAAAGGATTATTAGGAACACTATACTAATACTGTGTTTGACCCCCTTTCGCCTTCAGAACTGCCTTAATTCAACAAGGTGCTTAAAGCATTCTTTAGAAATCTTGGCCCATATTGATAGGATAGCATCTTGCAGTTGATGGAGATTACACCACCAGCCTGCACAGTGGTAACAAGTCATGATGGATCCTTGTTCTCATTCTGTTGACGCCAAATTCTGACTCTACCATCTGAATGTCTCAACAGAAATCGAGACTCATCAGACCAGGCAACATTTTTCCAGTCTTCAACTGTCCAATTTTGGTGAGCTTGTGCAAATTGTAGCCTCTTTTTCCTATTTGTAGTGGAGATGAGTGGTACCTGGTGAGTCTTCTGCTGTTGTAGCCCATCCGCCTCAAGGTTGTGTGTGTGTGTTGTGGCTTCACAAATGCTTTGCTGCATGCCTCGGTTGTAACGAGTGGTTATTTCAGTCAAAGTTGCTCTTCTATAAGCTTGAATCAGTTGGCCCATTCTCCTCTGACTTCTAGCATCAACAAGGCATTTTCGCCCACAGGACTGCCGCATACTCTTTTCACACCATTCTTTGTTAAACCTAGAAATGGTTGTGCGTGAAAATCCCAGTAACTGAGCAGATTGGGCACCAACAACCATGCCACGCTCAAAATTGCTTAAATCACCTTTCTTTTCCATTCTGACATTCAGTTTGGAGTTCAGGAGATTGTCTTGACCAGGACCACACCCCTAAATGCACTGAAGCAACTGCCATGTGATTGGTTTATTAGATTCTTGCATTAATGAGACATTGAACTGGTGTTCCTAATAATTCTTTAGGTGAGTGCATGTGTATAAGCTCTTCATCATAATACTAATCTCATGCATTTTTACGTACATAAGGCATAACAATTTTGGACAAAGCCCGAAATAAAAATATTAAAATATGAGCCAGACCATAACCATCTTTTGGCTTTCTTATCTAGAATTGTGTAGTTTGAGAAGGATTTGGTTAACCACATACTGTTACAAATTTATAGAATCTAAAAAATGAAATAAAGCACTATAAAAGTAATGTGGCTTACCCCTGTGCAATGCCCAGTACAAATTGTTAGATATGACCGCAGTTACTCAATACAGGAGAGAAGCACTTATAGAAAATCCTTTCTTATTCCTTATAATCCACGATAGACCCAATGTTAGAGTGTCCATAGTGTTTCCTCAAAGACAAGGTTCTTTTTCACTTAAATTGGGTCTGGGCTAAAGTTTGGACTACTTTATTTCATTTGTTAAAGCCAAAGTGGCCTAGTTTCACCCTTATCCAACTGTAACAATCCTATTCTTCATAAAAGATATACTGCTTTGTTTAATAGTTTGTTTTGGCAATGTTTTAATACAAGAGAGACTGCTATGGCTCTACACAGTTGAGCTGGTTACTTTTAGAAGAATAAATATGGTGTGATATTGGGGTCAGTGCCATTGGCTTTCTGCTTCAGTCATGTGTTCAGAAAAACATGACTGTTTTCATTTCTCTGTACATTTTCTGAGCTACGCAATTAGCCTTGTCGTCTCCATCATTCTGCCACTGCAGCCTAGCCAACACAAATGCACAGCAAATTGCAGTTGAGGATTTTGAGTCTGTTTTCGCTGTTCAAAGTGTATGTACGTTGCTGAAGAAGAATGTGGATCACCCCAAGGGTTTAATTCTCCCTGTGCTGTCAGTTCTATAGTGGGATGGGTGGGTGGCCTGGGGAATGCCACACAAATAACATGCTTGTTTATTCTGCTTAGATGCAAATGACAGACTGAGGTCACAAACATGCACAGTGTATGAGACAAAAGGGGTCCCGCATCCAGCCAGTGCTTTGAGAATGAGATTGGAGCTTTTGCTCTGAGGTTCATCTCTGCTCCCCAAAGGGATGTGTTTGATCTGGCCCCTCCTCATTTCAGTCTGCCTCTGTTATGGCCATATCTTCTCTGCTTTGCTCGGCATCGTTACAAATTCTGATTTGGAAAAGTTCAAACAGGCATTCCCCAAGGAGGACGGCTGATTCCAGAACAGAGCAGATATAGAGGGCGCCCCGCTGAGACTTCCCGGCTTCTTTCAAAACTCGAGAAGAAGAGTGTGGAAAAAGGAGGGACTGGAGATGCAAAAGAGAGCCGTCCTCTCAACATCTGTGCTGCAGGATGGACCCCAGTTCGATTTGCTTTGGATGCATCTCTAAATGCCAGTCATCACAAACAGATGATGATGCCCTAAATATTAATTTGAATGAAAACATTGAAATGAAATATGGACGTTTACAGCCCTGCCAGCAATAATTATTTTACTATTCAATGTTTGTGCATAATCAACTCACTCTGGAAGTTTTCTTGAATAATGACACATCAGCTCTGTGTAAATACTATACTTAAAAAGTGACTTAAGAGTTGGCATTTTGAGCGTCTGGTGTTAATGGATCTTTTATTTGCATGGGACCTTCCATTATTGGCTTTTTGCAGTTGATGAGACAGAAGAAGAAGGGGTTAAAAAAATGGGTAAGAGAGAGAGAAAAGGGAGGGGGTCCAGTTCCCTTGAGAGTCTGGCCATGCATTAATCTTCTCCCTTTGACAGCTCTCTGAAAGTTTCTCAAGAAGGCCATTTCCTTGAGCTATTATAATGCTTCAGTCAAGCACAGCCCAGTGCTGAGTATTCGGAGGATGACCAGATAGACAGAGGGACTTGTGGGAGCACAGGAACAGATTAAGTTTATTAGCTCTGTCTCTTTGGAATCATTGGGATGTATGGAAACCTAAATTTACATTTGCCAAAGCAGTTTAAAGAATGTGGCTTACTTAAGATAAGATAGAAATAAGCTAATATCTGAGTTTATTAATCACACAGAGGGGAAGTTCACTTACAGCCGCTTTCAGACAGGTAAGACTTTAAAATAGGTGTGTAGGCAATAAAGACATACTGTACATACAAATCTTAGAAATATCACCTTTCAGAATATATAGCAAGAGCAAGTAATTAGGGAGCAGGGCATGTTAAATTAACAATATTAATAAAACAGATAATGTATTAACAATACAAAAGAAATCTATAGACATATTTACAAAGTAATAAGAGGAAAATAGACATATTGCACATTATTATTGAGTTATTGTTGCACATGAGTGTAATAGAGTCTCACTGCAGGGGGTATGAATGACCTGCAGTAACGCTCCTTCCTGCACTGGGGGTGTCTCAGTCTGCCGCTAAAGGAGCTGCTCAGAGCCTCCACAATCTTATGCAAGGGGTGAGAGGGGTATGTCGGCTTGGCTCACATTGTCTCACCCACCTCCTCAATAGAATCAAGCGGGCAGCCCAGAACAGAGCTGACCCAGCTTGTTCAGTCTCCTCCTATCCCTTGTTTTATAATATTATATATGTATTACATGTAAAGATCTATATTGGACTTGATACTGAAGTAATCGCTGCCGGTGTTTATTTTTTTTTCTGGATTTTAATGCACTCAATTTAATTACTCGCCTAGATAAACACACATCTCCTCCTATTTTGTAAAAGGTCTGTTCTTTTAAGCTTAAACATACTCATTAATTCACAAACACCTGCTGGTTAATATCCATTAAAGTGTGTGCTTGTGCAAACAACAGATTAAAGCGGGTTCTTTCTCTTGGCTCTCCAGAGCTGTCACACACTGACACCTAATCTCAAAATCTCTTTCGCAGTCACTTGTCTTTCTTAGCACACGTAGAGTGACAAGTAGACTTGTAATCATTACTTTGTGCTATATGTTTTACCACACAATAATGTCTTACATTGTGTAGCCAGAGCTGGCAGTGGAGCAACAATCACACACAATTTATTTTGAACTAAACAACTATCTCTCATACAGCAAGACCAAACAACCCAACTCTACTCTCTCTCTAACCACAATTTAAATACACACGCATTTCTAGACTGGCCAAATGACCTAGTTTTTGCTTCTAGACTGCAAGCTAGTCAGTGGCTTTGGTCTGTCATGAAATGAAGAGTTTATGTTTATGCATCTTCTCAGACTGTGCAGTTCTGAGTTAAAGTTACCAGTTAGCCTAAGCAAAGCATTGGAGAGCTTGAAAAAGGACTATATTCTAGGTAAATGTCCTGGTTAAGCTGTTGGTGTAGCTTGACTAAACAGTGCATGTAGTGCATGTAAGTGTAGTGACTGTAGTAAGCATGTCAAATGATAATCGTCAGTACTAGAAGCATATAAAAAAATACAAAAATTAAAAATAAAAGAGCAAATATTTGGAAATTGCGTGCAAGTTTTAGGACAAAGCAGAAGCCAAAGTATGTGATCCATTGTTTCCTTATTTTCTTTAAATTGCAATGTGTGCAAAGGATTCCTGTGTTCCTCTAATGTCAGTTACCTCTGAATGAGGCTGCATAAATCGCTCCTAGAATAAAAACATACCTCTTTAAATGTGCCTATGGAAAATGAACACATGATATTTTCTATATGCTAATGACCCAGAATGTATTGCTACACTATTAGAGATACCGTGATGCCAACTGAAATACAGTATGTTGGGAATGTGCAGGAATCAGTAAATCAGTAAATGTGTGGGTCCTCTTTTAGTTGGCACAGACTTGAAAAGCAAGCTTTATTGTGACTGACATCAAAAGTTCAGCTGGCATTTTCTTTTCATCCTGAAAATGTGACTAATGAGTCAATTAGTGGCAAATGTGTTGGTAGGAAAATAGTTGTTAAGGTAGAGTCATATTTTAGACAAATATTTTTATTTTAACACTCCCAAAAGAGACATAAAAAACACACATTATAAAGCATAGTAGTGTGATATTAAAGTGCCTGGAGTAAATCAAACCTCTGAAGAACAACATGCAGATGTAAAAACATGTAAGTGATGCATGACTACTGAGAAAATTGATATTTTACTATCAGAACTCACTCTCCAATTTCCATCCCGTTTTTCAACAATCAGTAGAAAGTTTCTGCTGGAGGTTCATAGGAGAGTTTTTATTGGAACACAATGGTGGACAGAATATTTCTCCTGACCAAGGATAATATATGTAATCATATATGTATAAGTAATATATTATATATATGGATGTCTGTGAATAAAAAAATCTGTTTTATTATCTATAATACCGACACATTCACATACTCACACAAGTTTAACAAGGTTAAGCCTGCAGCGGTAACATTCGCATCTCATTAACATCCAGAAAGATCCATTGCACTGGATATTAGTTTGGACATTCCCTTCTGAAGATGATTGTCTTTGGACTTTTCAAGCCTGTCAGTTCCATCCCATTCAGACTCTTCAGCTGAGAGCCTTTACACTGCCCTAAAAGACAAGGCTGTCAAATCTGCTGGATTCCACTGCTAAACACTGTAAAGGTGCTGCAGGTGCTACACATAGGAAACAAGATGTGTGTGTACTTCATCAATTTCTTATTAAGAGGATAAATAAAAGGAAAAAACCTAAAATATAATTGTAGGCTATTCCACCCAAAGATGTGGGGAAACTGTACAAATAAATCTTCCTTTTGATCCTTGATTATGAGTGTAGGCCACTTTTCAAAACTTGGTAACTCCATCAGTTTGTTTGTAAGAGTATTTATGGAAGATGTAATTTTGGCATTGGTATTTACATGGACATTATTTTTTTTAGATAATTATTAGTTTAAACATTTACATTAAATGGGCAAGTCCACTATTTAGAATAATAACTGTCATGCTTTTACTTTTCCAAACTAGTCACATTATACTTAAGAAGTATAAATCATGACACTAAACATGATCTGCTGGTGTATATTTTTGTATATGAGTAAACCTATTAAATAGATAATCCATTATTTCACCTTGGAGAAAAAACATCCTTCAGATGGACTCTTTGACTGAATTGTTTAGATGAACTGTGACTCTTTCCAGCAGTTCACAGGAATATTTGGGTCAATGTAAACTTTAATTTTGTTTATGTACTAAATGTCTACATTTTAAGAGAAAAATGGGAAGAAGACAAATTCAAGGAGGGTCCAAGGGGTCATACAAAATGAACACTAGTAGAAAGCCATTGTCACAGGAGACGTGTGTGGGTGCGGTGGTGGTGGGCTTGACTGCTGTGAGTAATGGCTCCTGTCTGACAGGGCCTTGGGAAATGGAGTTGAAACGATCGATATGTTATAATGTTAACAACGATTGCTCCTCCCATTGTGCTGCCCAAGACAAATCTATTAAAGATCCAACCCATTCCATCGCCACCATCTACTGCCAAACACATGCAAAGAGAAAGGACAGAAAATGATGACGGGGAAGTTAAAAGAGGAGGAATACAAAAAAATGAGGCACTTTTCGACACGGATTTGCAGAGCTGTGATTGTATCTAAAAATGTTCACTCACCATTAAATGACAAGACATTTTTACAGGCATTATTCTTGGTTGTTTGCTTTGGTCGATTTACAGCTCAATGAAATGTGCTTCTCAGAGAAGTGATCCTCTTGCAGACGCATTGATTGCCCATTAATGAAGCAATATCGACAGGCACATTTTGATGCCTTTGAAATTGTTTTTGAAAAGGTGTGTGGATGCCATCTTAACACCAGTAAATGATATAGAGGTAACCTTTAAAAAAGATTTGTTTAGAGTGGGCGCATGTAGGGCCCAGGGACAATTATTTCGGAATTCTGGTCAGGATCCATGCTCTGAAAAGATGCCATTGTATTAAAGATTTGAAAACATTAGTATTAACTGCTTAGCCTTTATCTGTTCAATCAATAGAAACAGAAGTGTAGAAGCATTACTTGTTGTTGTTTTGTTTTTTTCTTTTCCAGTGATTTAGACCAGGATGAGTTCTGAATAATGACCCAAAAGTCAGTCATGTTTGATGTGGCACATGTGGAATTTTCATTACAGCAGCAAGGCAACCAGTCACACATGCATGCAATACTCTCTTCATAACAAGGATGAAGGGGGAGCATGGTCAGTTGCTGCTCAACCTCCTGCTTTCACCACCACCCACACATATAAACATTTATACAAATTCTCTGAATGAACAATCACCAGTATATTTTCCAAAGTGCATGAGAAGCAGATTTGTTTTCATTACAAGTCACATCAGAAAACCTAGGTCACCTTTCCTGTAAACCCATTGCAACATTATAGAACAACCTGTGACACATTCAGTAAGAGCATGCACACAAACACCCAAACATGTCAGCACACCACCGATACAAATAGGCCTGGACTCCCACATACCCCACCCCCAGCCATGCAATCAGGGGGCCCATGGATCCCCATGCAAGCCCGGCAACTGTACATTCTGACATTTTACAATCTTGACCTCATCTGTAAGTGACAGGGTTGCATGGAAGGGATCAGCTTAAGTGAAAGGGCCCCCAGTCGTTCTTCCTGCCATGACCCCCCAGGCTGTGGACACAGATCGAGTTTAGTCCCCCTCCAGATGTGATTCAGGGCAAGGGGGTGGCATCCTGAGGCTCCTGCAATGCATGTGTGTGTGTGTGTAGGACACACTCCAGTGTCAGCAATGTCACAGCCCTTGGCACTTGACACCACTGACCTGTCAAGGAGATGGATAGGCCTGTGATACCAATGTAATGTTAGGGTGGATCCAATTCCTCAGTGTGACGCCCTTGCTTCCCTTTAACAAGTAGCTATTTGGTCCTTGGCCATGTAAACCAATGTCAGACCCTTGTCCCTTAAGAGTGCACAATACCCATCTTTGTGATCCCTTACCTTTATAAGACTTTATTAAATGCCTTATTTAAGGATCTGTATGCAGAGTAGACAATGACATTGCTGTCAAAAAATATTCACCACCACAATTAAACAGCTTTTAACACATTCACCCATGTTCAAAAATAACATTGGTTAAGATCAAAAGCTGTCTAGTTATTATAATGGCATAACTTTGTACAGTCAGGGCCTGATTTATTAAAGGTTTGAGCATGTGCCAAATGAATAAGACGTGCAAAACATGTAGCAAAGGGATTAATTATCCCTGTGCACATGAGATTAGCGTCTCTAACGTGACAGAATTGCGCCTTCTTTGGTTTTCACCTTTTGTCTAATGCAGGGGTGTTCAATACGTCGATTGCGAACTACCGGTCGATCGCGAGATAGTTTTGGTAGATCGCGTGACATAAAAAAAAAAAAATAGCCAATCATCCATCCAATCTCTTGATTGATATACAGGGCACATCAACATACATTGTACGTTTAAAAAGCTTTAATATATTTGTATATAAATGTCTGTTTTGCATTTTGTAGTGGGTAGATCATTTTGACTTGGTCATTTTATAAGTAGCTCGCGTGCTGAAAAAGTGTGAGCACCCCTGGTCTAATGAATATAGAAATTCGGCTGTGTTTGCAACAACGCGCAAAATACTAGGTAGGGAATATGCAAATCCACAATATTATCACAATATATTACCTTATATTTAACATGGCAATCAATGAATGTGGTGCCAAAAATGCATATCAATTTAACACGTTGAAAGGAAGTGCATTTTCGGGAAGATGGCAGGAGTGCATTTGCGACTCTCACCTTCCGCAAAAACAGAGGCGCAAAAAGCGCATTTTAAAAGGCCCGCCTCCAATTGCTTGCTCCTCTCTTCAGTGCCGCTGTTTCTCTTAGTAGATCACACGCAACACGTCCATCTCTGAAATACGCATCTTTTAATAATATGGCTGCAAATGAGTATGTGGTATTTCTCCTCATAGTAAAACAGGCCCTCAGTATCAGTATGCCAATACTGTTTATATCTCAATTTTCACATGTGTATGTATGTGTTTTCTTCTGGATTACCCTGCTCAATTTTTAATGGGGGCCAAATGTGGAGTGGATATTACATTTCTGGTTCTGAGTGGCCTGCTTATCAGATTTTCCCCCAGCACTGATGTTGTCAAACACCATGCAGGTTTAAACATTAGGCAGGCCATAACTCAATACTTACACCAAAGTGGTAACACTTAGGAACCTTTCAACCCCCCCTCTGCCGCTTAAATATTTAATACATGGCAGTCTGGTGTTATAACGTTCAAGATGGCTGCTGAGGAGCTGTCATTACTTGGCACAAGCCAAGTCCTTTTAATGCAGGATTGAGTTTGTACGTCATCAAGTGTTAATTTATGTTTAAGGAACAAAGTCGCTGTTAAATTCAAATCAATAAAATATCACCAGAAGGTTAGGGGATTGACCTGGCTAAGCAATCAATTTCCCAATCCGTAACTAGCTAAAAGGATTTTACCCAGCCTCAGAGTGCAGTTCTATCACATGCCTTGCTGCATTTGAATTAGCTATTTGTATGAATTCAGCATTTTGCCCACACCTGGTACATGCAACGTATTTAAATTATGTTTCCCTTTTGATCCTATTTTAACAAACAACAAGAAAAAAGGGCACTCCATCATCTTTTCAAGAATTGTTAAATTGTAAAATAACATTTTTCTGTCTTGTGCCATGAAGACTAGACATGCAACAAGCTCCTTTGTAACTCACATAGGTATACTCAAACACACTATGACACTAAAGCAGACAAGTGTTTCAGAGACGCAGCTTACTCATTGCCAACAACATTCTCAGTAAACCCCAGCACACTCCAGCAGCCTCGCTGCGGATATAGCCTAACCCTTACCCTGTTACATTGCTCCCATACGGGAGATGTGTGAGGATATACTATGTGTCTGATGGCCGCATATCTAAACCATTAGAAATACATTTAGCCTAATGGTCATCCTATAATGACCATGTCAGTGTTATTTGATGTTCACAAATATGTTCATGGATACATACAGACACATTCTCAAGGGATTCATGTGCTGACTGAGATAAAGACATATCAGAATATGCTCTCTGGATAACATACAGTACATTTACATGCACAGCCAGAGCACAGCTCATAACTCCATCAAGCCAATCTAACTGGATTTATGTAATAACACACTTTTAAAGTTAAAAGCACATAAACAGAATAAAGTGGATCTCTAACTGCATCTTTCAAAAGAATATTAGACTAGCCTTTTTTTTTAAAGTATTTTAGTCATGAGAGACCAAAACTGACAAGTTAGCCAGCAGCAGAGTGACCATTAAACCATAGTAGTACCATAAAAGAACAAACCTGGGATTAAAAAAAACATCTTTGCAATTGAAGAAAACAATGTTACATTTCCTCAGCGAGGTACCATTACATTTATATTAAAATTAAATTAGCAAGTGCTATAATTTTTCCTAGAAGCAGCAGGACCAATCAGCCTCTCTACAAATGAGGTGTTGGTTGCAATTGTTTAAAGCCAGTTCCCCATCTCCCAAACCTCATCTCAATAATCAGGCCTATGTTTATACAGAATGCATTTTCATCAACAGAAGAAAATTACATTTTAATCCATGAAACCCATTGCATTGAAGAAATTGTTTGACTGCTTTGAGATAGGCATTGAGTTACGGCTATGTGCTAGGCATTGAAACAACAGTCACAGATGATGAAAGCCGTTTGTGGCTGTTTCTCTTTTTTTCTGTCATGCTGAATGGAAATTAGCAGAGATACAAGAATCTCAATGATGGCTCTGAGCTGTTGAAATTCTCTGCAGACAAGATTCAATCCAACCCTATTCTCTCTTTTAAATCTCACATCTTTGACAAGTTGAAGGATTGAGAAATTCCTCTGACTGAACTCACAAATAAATAGCACGGTGTATGTTTGGATTCTATTCAAGAAAATACAACTAACAGACAATTTGAAAAGAATTTATTCTACTGGAAAAGAAAAGAGGACATGTTTTTATTCTTGTTAAGCTAGAGATAATATATATATATATATTTTTTTTTTTTTACTCCCCAGTGTTACTTTTCCGGCAGATGCTGTTTTTAATTACCCCTTAATTGTGTGGCCAGCAGACCCTGATGTTGGGTGCCGACAAAAGAGGCAAAGCTTAGTTGGCTAAAAACAGTCACCCACTATTGCAGTCAGCATGCTTCAATGACCCAAGCAGTAGTTCTCTAACCCCTACGCCTTCCACCACCTCCCTCTGGTGCCTGCTGAACCCGGAGCACTCTGCTGGAATATGGAAGCACTAGCAGCGGGGCTGTGACCAAAGGTTTTGAGGCCTTTAATTAGGGTTGATGCTCAAAAGCCTGGGCCAGACAGACGTTCTGTTGTGATTACTTGTTACAAACCGTCACGTTTCAGCTATCTCTGCCGCTCCAACTGCAGCTAGATTCAGCGCTGCCACATTATCAGACAACATATATTTTCTAGTAGCCACTTAGTTTGACGTTTTTTAACACTTTAAAGGTCTCTTTTAATGTGTTGTGCGTGTAAGTTTAAGGACAGACAATTCTTAAATATCACAGTTACTTTGATTTCACAGTTAATTTGTGTTTTACTTTTAGAATAAGTCATGCCAATGTGAGCTTATGCTGTCACTTGCCTTATCTGAAAAATTGTCTCAGCTAATGCTAGTTTGAAAAAAATGTAGTAGTAGAAGTCTTGACCAAACACTTTATTGTCTAAATGAAACATGAAAAAAATAAAATCTCAAATGTCAGAGCTTGGCTTTAATTTAGCTGCAGTAACGTTGTTTCAATCAAGCACTGATTGAATGCTCCAAAAATGTAGTGGATAATATTTAAAGAAGTGCTATTAGCTTATTGACAGTGACAAGGAACCAATCACAGATTAGCAGACTGTCCGGCCGGCCCATACTTTCTAGCATCAAACTTTATTTAGCTATGTTGGTTTGGGATTTTAGCGAAGGGGATCTCTAGAGCAGAAATCCTCTCCCTCTGGCAGTAGCAGTGGTAGAGCCCTTGTTAAAAAAAGCTCTGTTTTTTCATGCTCATATAAAGCTCAGAATTTTCTAAAACCACAATTTCCTATTATATAAGTGAATTAGCTGGTTAGGTAGTGAAAGACAAAGACTTTTCACTAACAAGTGTCTTATTTTACAGCTGTGAGATATTGCCACTGTAGCTTATTCACATTATTCACAGGGACTTGGGAAACAATCAATGGAATAGGATAGTCAATGAATAAGGTTATTTTTTCAAATGTTGTCAGACAGAAGCCTACAGCATATATGCAAGGAATATTGTTTTTATGAAAGAAATACTGAATCAATTTGAAAAGGTATTTGGAGCCTGGCTGTTAATACAGTGAGAGGCACAGCAAAGAAACTGTCCATATATTAATATCCATAAAATTATTATTATTTTTTTTATAAAACACTTCTGAACATTTCTTTTTTTTTTTTTAAGTGCTTTTACTGGAGCCTTAGTTTGGCTGTGAACTGAAGCAAGGACAAACCTCTGAAAGTGAAAACCATGTTCCAAGGTGTTGACAGTCACTGCTGAGAGATTGCACTATTAAAGTGGAAAATGATATGCCTTCCCAGCCCAAAAACAAAATAGAAAAATAGAAGCCATCAGCCAACGAGATATGGATATGGCAGAAAGGTATACTGCATTTAAGAATAGTAATCACTTCAATGTGATGTCAAAGAAAAACTCTGGGGAACGTCCAAAAATTCTCTTTTTGTGGGGCTGACGATAATAGAAAAACGCACAAACAGCTGAACGTAGGTTTTATTCTCCTTAGGACACTAGTGTCCTCTAATAAGCAAGGACACAAGGTTGAGAGCATTATGAATGTATTATTATAATACGGTGTATTATAACGTTGTAATTTTGGACTGTCCTGTAAGAGGAGTCATCAGCGAGTGCTTAGACAGTGATGCAATAGATAAAAGTTGCCTCCTTGGCACTAAACCGTTTGGTCCCACAACTTGCTAAGCCCTATTTTGAATCTGAGCTGGAGAAAATCCCTGAGTGAGAGCTGTTTACGAGGTGAGTTTATGACTCACCTTAATAAACGCGCGCTTCTCCACAAGGGCACAAGATACGAGGAAGGAAATATGAAGCAACAATTTTTAAAACCTCAAAAGTGAGAATGTTGACCTGGGGTTACATGTCTGATCTGGGTGACTGATCTGGGTAGCTGAGGAAGAAGGGTTTAGTTTCTTACTGAAGATGACTTGATCATGGGCCAAAACAGACTCCTATGCTCCATATCCGAGTCGTCTGATGTCCTGTACAGGCCACCCAGAGATTACAGCAACAGGCATAACAGCTAGTATGAAAACACAAATAAGAAATGACCCATCAGAATAGAAAGTGTCTCAAATTAAGATGAAGTCTACATATCAGTAAAAGGCATAATATTAAATATAATATTTAGTAAAGGTAAAAGCCAAATCCTAACATTCATCAGTGAAAATGTACATGTACAAAGGTTTAGTACTTTTCTACGCCAGATACTGTATTTATGATCCTTTATTATCACTGGCACTTGTGAGGTGATAAATGCCACTAAGCAGCTCATCTTATTTATCAGCCCTTCTCTAAATATTGTTCTTGTGACAGTTGTTGTCTCGCTTTCTCTCTCAATAAAAGCAGCTTTATAGAACACCATCAACTTTCATTAGGGTTATACTTATTATTACCCAATACTCAAAAGGGGTGTTGTTTGTTTTTATCTGTGCTATAATGATCTTAAGAGAGCTCTCTTAAGGGCACGTTCCTACCCAGCATTCCAGCACCACTTGGAACAGACACAAGATCCATTATTACAGCACGGAAACGCAGGTCCTCAACAGTAACAAGGCTTTAGAGTGGAGTCCTCGCTCAAAACTGAAAAGTGGTGTTTTTTTAGAGAAAGGAGCAGGAGAAGTGAAAGCTCTCATGTGGTTCTTGGTGAGTCTAAACAAAGCAATTACTTTTAGTGTAATATAGAGTGTTTCTTTTTTCTTACACAGCCGCTGACCTACCATCCATTTCCCCTAATTAATGAGCAGCCTTTAGAACCCTTGGATGACTTTTTTACAAGTAAAGAAATAAAAGAAAGGATGTAAATGCAACAAAAGGGACTATAAAATCCAACACGCGGAGCACAATTGTCCTTTCCTAACAAAGGCTTTATTAGATCACTTTATGAGCAAACTGGCAGCGCACGTCGGGCATGCTAAGTAACAAGTATTCTTCTGTTGATTGTCTCCAGAGTCCGAAGGAAGAAAAAAAAAGCAACATAAACACATCAACATCAGGAGCTGGTGCTTTAGGCATAACTTGAATTAGAAGCAGAAAACCTCTGTGGCATGCCTCATGTGAATCCTGATCAATGCCACGGAAAAATCCAATCAAAGGCAGGATTTGGTTCAAAGTCAAGCTTCGGTCATATTGTCATCTCAACAGTGTAAAATAGTCTGACTCCTGCTTTTGAAATTTTGTACTGAGGAGGGTAAATTGTGTCATATTGTGATTTTAGTACACATATATGAAATGTAATTTTAAAATTGGTTACCAATGACTAAGAAGGATAGTTTTAAAAGGGCAGTAAGGATATTAGAACAATCTGTCTGAGACTCATTACAATGCGTAATGAGTGGAAACAATTGGCCGCAGTTTCTCTGGTGGCAGTTGCAGCACCCACTTTAATAGGCAGGATATGAGAGATTATCCAAGGGTATGTTTTCAATAAAATCAGAAAAACAGAAGAGGAAGAATTGCTGGATTTGTTTTTCATTCCTTTTTCCACCAGTCCTGTTAAGCAAGACCATAGTACTTTAAATACTCTTAGTGCAAACACTAGGACTGAATTCATATGAAGTGTAGCATTTAAAATATATACTGTAGCTGTATAAACATTTTGAGAAACTAGGCAAAGTCTGGTGTCAAAATGCATCTTAAACCATTCATTTCAGTCATAGTTTAATCTGTAAAAGAACACTCTTATCCATTGGTTAATTTTAAATGACTGTTACCATAGTAACCAAACAACTTGATAACAAAAGTTTTCACATAAGTCCATTTTTTTATAAGTAACTGAGAAAAGGGTTCGATTGATGGTGGAAAGATTTAGACTGTTAAGACACTACTCTTGTGAAAGTGGCCACAGATTTAACATCACAATATTCTAGTTTACCATCTTATCGCCGTATCTAATCACATAAATAATCTCAAGCACTGTTTTACCTCTTCCTATCAACATATAGTTTTATCCTTGTTGATCTTTGTTAGAAATCTACAAAAATGTTATGATACTTTCCTCCAGTCTTTCTTGTTTGATATGCAATAAATAAGAATCTGCTTCAAAGTGGACCACACAAAGTCCGTCCCGTGTGGTTCCCTTCCACCCAGAGGGATGTTAAGGCCCATGTAAACAGATAGGGCCAGATCGTAATTTAATTGAGCTGAACTGACACAGACCATGACAACATGTGTCCTCTAGTGGGGGAGCAGAACCAAATGTTCCTTCCCCAGGTCCAGCACTGCATTCCTTTATATCGGCTGGTGGGACCAAATTTGATCAGAGGTGGCACTGAGGCACCACTGTGGCCATGATTTAGATCCAAGGAAAAAGTTAGCAATGTTTGAGGTAAAAGTAAAAGTAGTGGTTGTCCATATGATGAGGCAGAAAGTAACAAGCCTTAATTAAGTACAAAATAAAGTCTCATTTAAGGTTTTTTAGTCATGAGATTGGGAGAATCATGCCTATTTCACGGTAAGCTGGACAGAAACCTTTTTAGATTTATAATTGTTGGAACTGGATACACTGGACCAAGAGTGTTATTTGTACAAAATACACTAAAATGACCCTATTGTTTCAGAATGCAATGTATTTTCCTCCAAACTTGCCGGTTTGGATAGTTTCCTCTCGAAAACAAACAACGTTGTAAAAACATGTCTGTAGAAGAGATCGGCGCCCTCTGCTGGCTTAAAAGTTACGCAGTGTTACATTTGACTCGCAGTATGGGAAATCTATAGAATTACAAGTGTTGTCTGTAACAATACTATATTGCTAGATACAGTGTACACAGCACAGTGCACACATCCTGTTATCTCATGAAAACACATCTTGCAAAATGAACCCATACAGTTGCTGGAATGCAGCTAAAGTTTTGTGGTACTGCCAAGATAATGTTCATTCTCTAAATGTAAAAAGCAACACTGAACTCTGACCCCTCAGGAACTGTCCACACACCCACACACGCACACACGCACACACTGGACTTTATGCAGCATTAAACCAGGCTGATAAGCTCTTTCAATCACTACCACCCACTGTATCTGCACTGTTTACATTTTTCCACTGGTTCAGTCTCACCAACTCTAATCTGTTGTGTTGTATTTATTTTTTTGTACCTAAAATCTTTAATTAGATCATACTTGCATGCCTTATTTGTATTTTTGTTTACATTGCACTAGATAAAGTGTTCACTTATTGATATCTGTATGTGGATCTGAGGGTAACACAACTTTAATTTGTCTGTATGTACTGTACACTGTACTGTTGCAGAATTGACAATAATGTAGACTTTGACTACATAAATCAGCAGTATCATTTGACCTAAGAAGCAAAAACACCTTCTGCATTGGAAAGTTCATTACTCTACATACAAGCAGGTGCTTTCCATTAATTTTCCAAGTTTATATTTATTTGTGATACAATATTTTAAGTTGGAGTGTTGCTTCATTATGTAATGAAGAGAAAAGAGAAATGGACATATGACAAGATGTAAAGAGCCTTGGAGGAGGAGAAGAAGTGAATACCACTGTGGGAGAGTAAGAAAAAAGACTGAAAAGGAGACTTGTGTAGGAAGGAGGGGGAAATTGAGAGGCAGTGCACTTTCCTCTGTGAGCTGACAGAGTTTGACGCTCAACTAACTGGGCTGTTTTGACAGGTGTCAGATGGTCCGTATTACTATTTCACCACTGGGCCCTTGGGACCCTGCATCACGGGCCACAACAGGACCGGCCATGTTGGAAAACAATAAAGTGCCATGGCGGCAGAATAAAAAACACTACATTTGACTTTCTCTGTGTGGAGAGCACTCCTAAACCTGGGCCTATCCTACATGTTAGAGTGTGTCACAGTGTGTCAGAATGTATGAGAAAGAGGGACACAAGTGAAAATACAGGGCAATGATGGCAGATTGAAAAACTCCAGGTGTGTATAAATTTGAAAGGGAGATTGGTGTGCGGAAAATGAGAAAAAAACTCAAATTATGAACAACTGTGTGTGTAATTAACTTCAAATTAATGCTGCAAATCCCATTGACTCTGCAAGAGGTTATCTTGTGACAATAGGTTTCTTTAATGTAGTTGGAAATATCTCACCAAGCAATACAAAAATATTGATCATGTACTTTTTAAGCTGAAATCCATTATCTCTGCATGGAGCGTTGACCAAAATATGTCAGATGTGAATGAAAGGCAGACGAATTCTATATCCCTGTGATTCTGCGTGCCCTGGTATTTACATCAACGTTGAAGCAGAACATTTTAGACAATTCATTTCTAGTTCTATGACATTCCCAGCTGTTTATTGTAAGACAGTATAACTTTGACCCTTTGACAGTGATCTTTGCATTTCTGAGCTAGCATTCCGCAGCTTAAACAAATAGCAATATTTTACCACCCCTTCAACCTTTAAATTGTGTTTAAAACCACCACTTCTCCCAAATGCACACAGCTATAATTTGTAATGAGTTTGTAAACGTCCCTTATTAAGCATTCCAAGTGGAAAAAACAGTGTGCTGTGGCTTCAAGTCCAATTGATGCATGTTTTATAGTCACCGCATGAAACGAGAGATTCCCCACTGGCCCGATGCTGTGGGACTCAGGGGGTGGATCTGATGCTCGCTCCTCACCATAGAACAACGTCTGGCGTGACCAAAAGAATGGTATGGTTTGGGATGTCATTTTGAAATGCTTGAGGGATGTTGTCTGCATCAAGGATGTTCAAAAGATGGAGCAAGTTTCCTTTTTGATGGAACTAAGCTGGACAGTTAAAGCCTATGATCATTTTGAAATTACTGATCAACCCACATACATTTTGGACGTCCTGGAATTCATGTTAAATTTTTATACACATAAGCCCTATTTGCACGGGATTAGTATTACTTGGGGACATATAGACATTTGTAATAATTGTGGGGCTTGTGTGTGATTTTAAGCCCAAGTAAAAATTGCCCCAGAAATTACCTACTGTATATCACCAAACGCAGGAGTCCTTTGTTATTAATAGTGTCTCTGATTGGACCTATTTTAACCCACATCTCCTAGTGTGGATTTTCAAACCAAATTAAGGAAGTGACGGACAAGTAATAAGCTATTGGTTGGGTTTACAAGACACACAGATCATGTTTTATTTTTGTATTGCTCTATTTTTATTGCTAAATCTGTTTAGCTAGGCTTTACGCTACAACAGATGCCTCCTGTGCAGCCAACTGTCTCCTAAAGAGTGTTATAGCAATGATAGAATATTTATAGAATTAACTTTTGTTTAGTTACAGCTCACCCAGTGGAAATGTACAAATGCCTAAATGTACAAAGTCATGTGTGTATTACATCATATGGTGGAAATAACAAAAAAGGAAACATATATTGGCTACAAGGCTTGTATGAGAGCAGTTAACACATCTTGCATAAAAATCATAGCTTTTTTTATTGAAGCCGCATAGCTACATGTGTGTACCTTTCCGTGCCAAAAACAAATCTGACAACAGTTACAGACCCACTTTTACAAACTACTTTTAGTAAGTCAAACTCACACAAAGGTTGTGTGTGTTAAATCCCATAAATATCCAATCCTAGAGTAAAGTGATAAATCTGTAAGGCACTTTATAAAATTGGGTAGTGTCCTTGGCCTGTGTCATGTCATATTGCCCTAATGCCAGATTCTGTGGTCATCGATAACCAGATCAAAGTGTCATAGTCTCACCTATCAGTCAATCAGCAAAATTAGACACTAAGTTAGTTTTCTGGGCCTTGCCAGCACCTTTGGCCTATTTCTTTGTCTTTTATTCAAGCACTAAATCTTTTTCACAAAGAAAGTGATTCAGTTCCCCTTGAGTATGTTAAAACACAACGCCTTTCTGAGAGTTTTATGGGGTGTTCTGTTTTTCCAACATACCTCTTGTGATTTACCAATATTACTGAAGTCAAGGAATTTTTCAAGTTTTAGTGTGGCCTTGTTAATAAAACTCATGTGGAAATAGATGGATGGCATGCAAGGGGTAAGCTTCAAGAAATTGACTTTGTAACAGACATGAGAAGACTTTTGTACTTTCTATTTTTATTGCCTTATTTTTGTTTTGGCACTGCACCTGGGCATCTTACTTGCCATATTGTCACACTAAGGAATGGTTTTGTAAAATGTAATCTCTCTTTGAAACATCTCTTTGAATAATGTAGAAGAAGGATAACATGCGGGAGTGTGAGGAACCAAAAAGGGTGAGAATTTATGAGAGTTTGAATGACGCAAACACTGTAGTGGTCTCATAGCACCTCGATCTTCCAAGTTAAATAAAAAGTTTTCAAATCTGTTTGTTCAAGCAGATAGAATGTGCACTGTGCAACATTTGGTCTTAACTAATTAAATGTTGCCACAATATACATGCATTTGCTAGAATTAATCTATTATTTTAAATAAATGAAACCAATAATTGTATTTAATAATTAGCAATCAAATAAAATGGATTCATTTTCTATTTTTATACCAGAGCATGTCCACAATAATAAAACAAATATGTGTGGCATTAACTTAAGGTCCTACTTGAATTTAATGATGTCTGCATCAGTCCGTGGTCATGCATCTAAATTCCCCTGCAGTGGGTTTTAACGAACAAACACACTGCTCCTTGACTTGTGCAGCTAAGATCAGCTTTTTAACCACCACCCTTTGCGGCACAAACAGAGTCGCAGACGAGCAGGAAGTAGCTGCGTCTACAGTATACCACCATCTTGATCACCACCAGGCATGCACTGCTGCAAGATACGGCCCTGTGTGTTGTGTTTATGTGATGGTTCTAGACTTTTTTTAATAAATGCACACCTGCTGCATGATAAGGGTCAGGATATAAATTTAATAAAGTTTGACTTAATAACTGTGGTATTAATGTACTAAATTAAGTGCTGCCATTATGGCTGATAGAAAGCATTTAGGCACGTGATGCCCGGCGCTCTATAATTCTCTACATAGCATGTTTCTGTACAGAGGACAGTTTATGTTTGCGACATGTTTTACAGTGTTGTCTTTTACAAATTAGCCCTGTAGCTGAGGTGATTTGTTGCAGATTCCCACACCAGCAGCTGGACAAATTAAATAGGTTTCCTGGCATCCTTCCAGCTGTTTTACAGGTCTCTTATGCCATTCTGAGTGTACAATTTACAGTGTTTTAATGACGCTCTGTATTTTCACTGAATCCTCGTTTCCCCATGCACTGCACTAATGAGAAGGATGGAGACTAAAGCGAGAGCCACTTGGAGGTGGTGGTAAAAGTTTGTGGCTGTGTTACACAGGCTGTAAAAGCAGAGGCAAAAGAAAACAATCATCAGATGTGTGTGCGAGTGTGTGTTGCAAAAGATGTGGGATTAAACCAACTTCAAGCAGAGACTGGCCATTAATAAAAGTAGGAGTATGAGCAGCTGGTAGTGTCCAGCAAAGTCAAGTCTGTTAAATGACCTGCACTGTTTAGTTTATGGATCTACTAAAACCTACAGGTGGATTGAATGCAGTACAAAACTACATTTGTTAATTTGCTTTAGTAAAAAAAAAAAACACAGTCTAAAGTATGTAACTTCCATTCCATTCATGTTCTGTTTTTACTTTTGAAGAGGTCTTATAGTAATTGCTTTTAGATTAAAACCCCTGTGTTTTACTGGCTTTATTAAAATAATTCTGGTAACATTGAAGGGATAAAAGAATAAACAACAATAAACAAGAATAATCAATTTTCAACTCATCCAGTCCATCCTTTTATTGATATTAAACTGTACTAAATATATGTATTAACACAAATAAGATACCAGTATTGACAATCAGTGCATATATGAATTGATATCACTTGAAGTAATGTGATTGTATGTTCTTGTAATTATACAAAACATTATTGTACTAATATTTCATTTATGATGTCATGCTATTGTAAGTTATTGGGTTATATTTGCATAGTGTATGACTACAGAACAATCACTCCCACTCCTCATGCCATTGTCTTAATGAATTCACAAGTATTTTGAGGCATCATAAGCTGGAGTAGCTCCAATTTCTGAACGTAGGATTTGTTAGCCTTTCTCTCAAAATGGCTTCAGATATTTTTCCTATTGAAAAATAATGTATCTTAGCATCAGATAGTTGCAGACACTTTGACCAAAAAGTCCTTCATACTCACACCTCAGAAAAAGACTTTCAATTACGTCTGCACTTGAACACATTACCAGATTACCAATTAGACTCAAACAGAAACAGACAATATACAGTATGCATTCATTAATGCTAACATGAAGTTTATTGAAAGAGTAAATTGTGCTTGAAGTATATGATTGGTGCTCAGGTGATTAAAGTATCTGGCATTCCACAGACACCTACCACATCTCAGTTCTCTCAATTTGCCCCAACAAGCATTGCCAAAGAATTACAGGTTTTATTGCAATCTCCCGCTAAAAGTCTAGTTCCACGCCAATTTCAAAAAAGCATCCTATTATCCTTGGGCTGAGCAAAATTTACCAAAATCCTTCAAGCCGAAATCCACTTTCATGCCATATATTGGTAATCTAACTCTCAATACTTTTAACAAAAAGGTTACTTTTGAAATGGAAAAACTTTTTACATCAAAGAAAACGCAGACCAATAACCTGTCAAGTAAAGAAAGGAAGACATTGAACTACTATTTTTTTTTTATATAGCACCTTTCACAGATATAAATCACAATGTGCTTTACAAGGTAAAACAATTTTAATAAAAGAACAATAAAACTATGATAAATTAAAATTAAAATAGTAAAAACATAATGGCCCAATCAACTAAAAGCTTGTTTAAATAAAAGTGTCTTCAGCTGCTTTTTAAAAGAATCAACAGAAACGTCCCCTCGCAGTGACAGGGGCAGGGCGTTCCAGAGTCTGGGGGCGACTGCTTGGAAGGACCGGTCTCTCCGAGTTTTAAAGCGGGTTTTGGGGACCATTAGAAGGTTTTCACCAGAAGACCGAAGAGCGCGGGAGGAGGAGTAAGGGGTCAGCAGGTCAGTGATGTACTGGGGGGCCTGCAGAGCTCTAAAAGTCAAGACTAAAATTTTAAAATCAATTCTGAATTTGACTGGAAGCCAAGTGAGGATAAAACCGGGAAAAACAAAAAGAGCGAATGGAGGGGGAGCGGTTGTGGAATGGGGTCCAAGATCAATACATCATAGAAGCAATGCTACAGCTGAATAATACTGGCATACTCACATGCCCACAAGTTTCCTCATTCAACATGCTTCCTAAAGTCCATTAAATCTGGACAATCCACCAGTAAGACTCATAATGAGGGTCAATGACTGACATACTTTTATACTGACTTTTAGATTTAACCTTTTGTGTCCACTTGCCTTTTACACACAAATATTGATAATAAAGATTACAGATTTTTTTCTTAACTGCTATTTACTTTGATTAACAATGCTTTCTTGTTTCATAATCAATTGTACAGACAACAAAATGGTATGGTCAGATATAGAATTAGTCTAGTTTCACTCATCCACTGACCATAACCCTATCCATATTATCCATACTACTGTAAGCTTCCACACCCTTTAGTTGCTGGACAACATCCCCTTTGGTCAGTTCCACAGACTCAGGCATATCTGTGAGACTGAGGAAGAGTTTGAGCAAAAAGCACAGGAAATGGAGAGGAGATTTATAAATCTGACATAATATCCACAGCCTATAAAAAAACAAAAGACAAGAGAGCATAGAGCAGTTACTGTTTTAAGATGATGCAAGTGTTAATCAAACTTAATCAAATCAAAAAAACAATTGGGACACAAGCTCTCTACACTACAAATATACTGTATATATATATTTATATACGTGGTAATGACTAGTACTACAATATTGTGACTTAATATCCATTGCTGGTGGTTATGTGGTCAACAGTGGCATATATAACAAACTAGGTGTATCAACATAGTTCACCTTTAACAGACTTGGTAAAGATTATGTCTCCAACCTGTGACATTTGGGTAATTAAAAAGTTAACTTAAATCCATTATGTGAGCCCTTACATGAACAATTATGAGACAGATGAAGATCATTTTTCTAAGTCGTCACATGTGCTGTTACATTGCCCAGAACCTATAAACCCAGGTTCTGGGCTTATAAAGCCACACTGGTGGTCTGTGTGTGTCCACACATTGAGACCTGTCACAGGCTTAGTGACTGTAGGAAACAGCAGGGGACTTTGAGACCAAGTGCAATAAATCCAAAAGTACACACAAGTGATAATGAGGGCTGGCTCCTTGTTTACCAAGACTTCATCGGCTGCTGTCAGCATGCGGTTGCAGAATGCAAGTGAGGCCCACATGCTTGTCTACAAACCTTCATCATGTGCGTATACGTAGACATACATGTACAAGGCGTACAAAGTAGAAAAACCTACAGACATAATGTTTCGGTTCAGTACATTCTCCGAAAGACTCAAACCAACATGAAAGAGCCAGACAAGAAAAATGAACTATTTTCCACAAAAAAAATAGATGACAGCCTTTGGCTCCATACGCTTTGTTTTAATTTCCTGAAAGTAATAGGCCATGGAAGGACTTAAACAACCATATGCACAGACGTTTCTCTTAGTCTCCTTCATATTAGATAGACGCCAGTAAATGACCCCAAACATCTCCATAAATAACGTCAGTATAGCCGCATGACACCCCCCACGCTGCTTTATGGTCGATTCAATTTTAATAATTGAGTGTATAGCATTTAACAGCTGTGCCAGCCATGACAATGTAACATATCACTTGTCACATTCATAAACTTTGTCCTAATATCCTGATAAAAAATGGGGTGTATTATCAAGGTGAGTGAAAAAATTAAAAAAGTTTTCTCCTGAAGGACATAACACCAATCCATCCTCATTAGATTTCTGTTCCTGATCTAAGAAAAGCAGTGTGATCCCGCCTTCTCGGCTAAAATACCAGCTAGTTTCCATCTGGCCCCAGAGGAGGATTTGACCTTCTCCACCTCCGTCCCATTACCACTATTGGTGCGGCCCTTTGTTCTGACTAATGTACGTTAATATTCCAGGCTGACCCACACCAGAGCCATTTTAAGGAGCATGCACCTCACTAATGTAACCAAATCTCCACAGTTGACCCTGTCTCCTTTCATAAAGTGGCCCATGTCCTTTCTAACACAGCTTCAAATGCGCTTTCCCACATCTTTTGGATAAGGCAAATGTATCACTTTACATTGAGTTTGATGGTGGGAGATCTCACTCTGTCAAAATAAAACATATTATAAGTAGAATAGCTAATATATCTATAAGAGTAAATAAACTTTAATCTATGGTTCCACAATAAAAGTAGGAAAGAACAGAGATAAAATGGAATTGAATTTCAAAATGGAGACTCTTGTAAAAACATGTATTTGTAACATCATCCTCTGCAGTAATCAGGGTCACCACGGGTCAAAATCCACACTGATTCCAAACTGAGATTTAGTTCAAGATCACCAAGTCTATTTGTAAAACACAAGCAACAAAATTGTTGTACTTGGTCTATTCTTGGATTCCTTCCAAACACATCCATCATAGTCTGGTAGTATCATCAGACAACACTGATCTATTAATTGTCATGTTGCTCAGCTCCCTGTGTGTGTTAAGCCAGCATCATCCACAATCTCTGTTATTGTTGGACTCTGTTCAAAAGAGGTTTATGAAGGCAATCTATGATATATCACCTCACTGAATGCATATCTTTACCTCCCTTCTGTAAAAAAGGAGAGATTTTTCTGACAAAACTGCATGCTCATTATTTCTCTTGGTAGCTGCTAGGAGATGCCCTAAGTTACTCCAAGCCATTAGCTACACACAAATGAACCCAAGCAAGATTCTCTGGGATAAGGAAAAAAATGTTTTTTAATGCTGCTGTAAAAACTGACTGCAATACTTTTGAGACATTACATATTTCTAACTGTAATGTATCTACTTATTTTAATGTTTAGTCAAATGTTTAAAACACATATTTTTGAAAGCTAACATTTAATTTATCTTTATATTTAGAGATGCTGGGAACAATATTTCTGTAGCTAAGTTGTGTCTTGTGTCTTGAGGTATAAAAAACTTTATGGTCACATTGTGAATCAACTTAAAGCAGCCTTGTGTTGCTTTAGCCAATAGAGGGTGCAGACCCACTACAGACTCTCTGTGTTGTTACGACAGCGGCCGCCATTTTGCGGACTTTGTTTGTTTTTGAAAGTAAGTTGAAAAGTTTGGAACAAATATTATTGTACTATTAATTTTTGTATTAGCACAAATATGACTCTGCTAGGGTTTGGTAATGTCTGGTCCAGTGGCAGGAATTATATCTCATTTATATCGGGGCTTTCTGTCCAACTGAGGGTACTGTGTCAATGAAATAGGCATGATTCTACCAATCTCATGTCTAAGAACCATTAAATAATTACAAGAATATATATGTTTTGGCGCTAAAAGTTAAGCGGTGACACTGGCTTAAGTCTTTATGTTTGAATTTGTATGTTTTTCCAAAGTAATGGTCTTAAAACATGTAAGAGGTGGTGTAGACATCTCCAAATTTCCACACATTCTGGCATTTTTACTATTTATTTAATATCTTTGATTTAAAATCTGGGCATAGGTTGACCATCATCAGGTTAGAGGGCAGCCCTTCTCTTTGTTATATACAGATATTGTCCCTATCAATCTAATAAGGGCATATTACCCATTACAGTAAGTGTAGTTTCTTGTTGAGCATTAACACACTAGTCCTTTCAGTTCAGCGAAGACTCGTAATAAATAACAGAACCATAGCCAGTAGTCGTTGCAAAACCATCATCTGACGTGCTTCAGTTTTCATCACGGTAAACGGTCTGTGGGTATTGCGTGTACCTGGAATTTATGGTTTTCTTACGGCAGCAACAGGGCCCCCATTCCACATGCTCGGGGTGATAAATCAAACACAGTGATAACAATCCCAACCCTCCCAGTGCAAATCCCCTTTTAATCACTTCCAACAAGACCAATACGCACAGGAAAGACCTTCTTTTTTTTTGGGGGGGTGCTTCAGTTTTCCAGCACATTAGCAAAGCCCTGGAGCAAGAGCAGGCAGCATAAGGGGAGTAGGGGAATATAAGGGGTAGATGATTAAGGAGGGTAGAAGCCAAATAGAGCAGTTGTGGTTGTTTGTCCATTAAACAACCGCAACTGATGCACACATGAAAATACTCACATGCACATTGAGAATAGAAAGTGTTTTTTTTAAGCCAGAGTAAATGGAACAATGTGTGACCTCTCTTTCGCTTCTTTATCATCTTTCTTTCACCTAACTCTTTCAACATTTCCACAAAATATCTTACTTATCACACACGCTCATTCCTCAGTGTGCGAGACAGCTGCTCTTTCTGACCTCCCGAGCCAACTGCCAAAATAAACTGGGGGAGAACTTGATTTGTTTTATTATTTTTGTCACCTTCCTCTGTCACCTCCTTGTGTCCTCCAGTGACTGGTAATGCAATGATAAAGGTTGTTTCTATATTATCATTCCTTGTAAAAGCCTTTCCTCTGCAGGTTCAGCCACATTCCAAATGGGCAAGCTGTGCTTTGCTTTACAATGCTAATATTCCTTTGTCTTATATGCCCTTATGCCATGATGGAAAATCACAAGTAGCAACGCAGTGATTTTACATCTGTCTCCGTGGTTTTGTACCTAAGTGTGGTGCTGACAAGTCAACTGGACGAAAGAGATAAACTGCTAACCATTGCTTTACCTTATGGGGGATACTTTTAAGGGATATGTCATCCATTTCACAGCAGGCTATAATTCTTAACATGAGTATTGCTATGTTTAGTTTGTTTTGAGTGCAATTAAAACACTGATTTCAAAAAGTTAGCATTAAAGCAACTCTGCGTAACTTTTAGCCAGCAGAGGGTGCAATCCCTCTCTACCAGCTGGCTGTCATCTTTTTTTACAAAGACATTTAGGACAACAAGTTTGGATGTAGAGCAGCTGTACAAATAGTACTCTGCTAGGGTTCAGTTAATTGGCCTATTTTCTTTATCATATGCGTAGTGTTGTAGAGTCATTGTAAGCTCTTATGATATGCCACCGTCCCAGTGACAGGAGGTTTCTGTCCAGCTGAGGGTAGAGCAGGGCAGAGTGGTTAGCACTCCTGCCTCACAGCAAGAAGGTCGTGAGTTCAAAACCCGGCCGACTCAAACATTCTCGGCCGACTCCGGTCTATCTGTGAGGAGTCTGCATTTCCTCCACGTGTTACCGTGGGTTCTCTCCGGGTACTCCGGCTTCCTCCCACCGTCCAAAGACATGCATGTATAGGTTAATTGGCAAAATCTAAAGTGTCCCTAGTGAATGAATGTGAGAGTGAATGGTTGTCTGTCACTGTCTGTCTCTAAAAGTTAGCCCTGCGACTAACTGGCCACTGTCCAGGGTGTACCCTGCCTCAAGCCCAAAGCTGCTGGGATAGGCTCCAGTCACCCGCGACCCCTAACGGGACTAAGCGGTAGAAAATGAATGAATGAATGAATAATAATACATTTTTGGGCTAAGGGTTGTGCAGTGCTACTTCAAGTATACAGTGCCTTCAACAGAATCTTGCACTTTGAATTTGGCAAAATTTATCTCTACTTTGCATTTCATGGTCTCATTTTTATTTTTTTCAAGAGAATTGTGGTTCGTCCTTTTTTAAAACTAAAGAATTAAAAAAGGTACCTTAGTGTGAAAAATGATAAAACAATACTTGATTATAAAAACAATGAATTATCTTTGCATGTTTAAATCTTACAGATGTCTTTAAGGTTTAGCCATAATCACAAGGAGCAGTTCTCCTCCTGCTACTAAAACTGCCTCACTGTTTCACTATTTAAAAAATACATGCAGATAAAAAATTATATACGTCTTTAGCTTACTTCTAACTAGATTAACTAACACTGACTAGGATAGTGAGAAAACTTTTTCAGACAGTGTACAGTGTAATGTGCAATTATTCAGAAATTAATCTATAAATAAGCATAACACTATGGTGCTTTTAAGGAACACCAGAAATGGTATTACTCCAAGTCTCTGGCCATCTAAAGTCAGTTTGCTGCAATAGAAATGTCATTGACAACCACTGACATAGAAATTATAAGTGCATCTATAAACTAATTGTACTACAATGTAGCATTCAACTTCCAATTGTCAAGAAAAATCAGTGTCAACTAAACTCCCAAAATCTCAAAAGACCCCAATAAGAGGCCACTTCAGCAGAGATTGAATATCATCTCCTGTGATCATGTTAATTTAAATAAGAGGCGGCAGCGGTGTCCTTTCCCTCATGCTTCTCTTCTTCTCTTGTCCTGAATTAGATCAGCATTCTGAGCCGGGGCCCTGTCCTCTGTCCCACAGAGTGAACCCTAACAGTCCTCACTGGAGCTTCAGATTAAATTACAGATCTTCACGCTATCCAGACCCCCACGCCTTCCCCACTAGTTGAGTGCTTCATCTTTCCCATGCAGATGTGACACTTTCCAGAGACTGCGTTTTCTCATAATACGTTGACACTGGTGGCGACGGAGATGGTGGATAGAGATGATGCGGGCGGTTTGTGCCAAGAGTTTTGGGAGACTCACAACAGGGAATTAATGCTTCCAAACTCATCCCAGCCCTGTTTTTTTTCCCCCTCTTATCCGTGCTTGGAGAGACATGCAGCAAACATTCCAGGCGTCTGCGATCTTTGCCAGCTCATCTTATTTGTTTTATGGAAAAGCTCTTGACTTGCTGTAAATCACAAACAGCTTACAGACAACATGAAAGTGGAGCGAGCTGAGTCAGATGATCATCCACAAGTCATTTTCAGTCGGTAAAATAAAGCTGTTATTCCGTGGAAGCAATTTGGGTCAAATTAGATAACACTAGGCAGAAGAAAACTCAAATGTAAGGAAAAAGTGGAATTTATTTCCCTTCCAAAAATGAAATGACCAAAATAATACTAAAATAACAATCTTTTTCTATTTTAGAAAACGTTAATTGCATGTTTAGTTTAATTTCCGAAATGTTCCAAACTGAGCCCACTCTCTTGCAAAAATAACTTTTTAGGCACGTTCTCCTTTTTAATTACACTTTTTATATGGACATGTCACTAGGCAAGATTTTGAATTAATCCTTAGGTCGCTTGGCTCTATCAACCTCCTGACTTACACACCTGCACCTGCACCCCCCCAGACACAAGCACACACAACATTTGTTTGATATATTACCAATTACTGCAGCATGTCTGTGATCTTGAATAATAATAAACTGCTTGGATACAAAGTTCTTCTAACAACATCTTACCTCATTCAAAGTGATATTGATGAATGTGTGCATTTGCTCTAAACACCCTACAGATCTTTGACTCATACATATTCATACAGTCTCTAATGACATATATACAGTGTGTGGAATGCATAAAGAATTGGCCCTCTGGAGGCTGCTTGTCATTATCAAATCGAGCTTCGGGATGACTCAAAATGCACACAACACTTCTGTTTTTTGTGAATACATTCACATTAAAATGCAAAGTTGTTTGAATAGAGGCAAGTGAAATTTATAATAGTTTGATTTCTATACCATTTAAAGAAACCAACATAAAATAATTAGACTTGTGTTTGTCATATTTCACACATTGTGCAAATAACATGTTGACATACACATGGATTATGTGGATGTTCAAAATCATTATATTATAACAATATTGCACTTTGTATTTCCCTTAAGCCTGAGACACAAGAAATTAATGTTAACCACCAGATAAATATTTTCACATATTTTCATTTATTCTTTGGTGTATATAGTAAAATATAGCTGTGAAAGCACTTGTAAGATTCATTTGAGTTTTCTTGCAATTTTATCAAGGTCTTTTGGCTAATGGCCAAAATTCCTGCTGTTAGTTTTTAACATTTTTGGCACCGATTAAAGCAGGTATACACAATGAAACCACTTTTGTTGGCACAAGCGAAACCTAATCCTGAAGCAAATGGCTTGTCTACCTTGTGGTAACACCTATTAAAATAACTCAGACCTCTGGCACCAAAGACTGGACACAATGGAAGTGTTCACAGGATGGACTCAAGGACATGGACAGAATTCGAGAGTGGTAACTGATATTGAAAATATGCAGGAGTTTGCTTTTCCTTTCTCTTCTTTTATATCCTCATAACGCTTAAGGTAAAATATAGAGGTTAAAAAACACAAACTGGATTTTTAATATACAGTAGAAGATGTATTTTGATTTGGTTTAGAAAAGAGTTCAGTCTACTGTATATGGGGCGCAGGAGCCGTCTGTGACGCAAAATTAATGAAGAATTTCTTCTGTGTGAAAATCTGGCAATACCGGAGATGCAACAGTTTCTTGATCACTTTTCTGTATTATCCAAAATACTACTTGCACTAGCTGCAGTGCTGTCAGTTTCAAATCACAAGAGACTTTCTCTTACCTGACTGATGGTAGAAGAAATTTACAACTTGATAGAATTTTCTTTGTTCTATTTGTGACAATAATCAGGCCCAAACCATCTCCTGTTACCCTGCAACTGTTACAAACATATATATATATATATTCATTTATTTAAGAATAACCCAATTCCCACTAACATCTGTCTCAAATTGTCTACTGTGTGAAAGTTTTCCATTTGACTTCAATATTCATTTTAGGTCAAATGATACTGCCATTGGCATGGCAATAGACGTTTATCAGTTTTGGCTCCAAAAGCTAATGATAGTTACACCATACAAAATAAATAATGGTTTCTTGAGACAAAGACTTGGCAGCTTTCTATGTGCTCCATACTGTCAAAGTAAGTTAACATGCAAGTTGAGAATGATTAATAGCTAAAAATGCTAGAATTATTTTGCTAATTTACAAAGCATATTTATAATGAATGAGGTTAAAACAAATCAGTGTCTCTATAGAGCACAAGAACTATATGTTCAGTTTCAGACATGCACAGTGGCCTCAGTTCAGGCCACAACTCCACTTTCTGGACTCATTACTCACAAGTTGAGTGTATGTCCCCAAGGGTCGTGGCCCTGTTGCTTACCACTTCCCTCCAACAAAATGCCCTCATCAATGACTTCTTAAAATGCTCCTGCTGCTTTCTTGACAGAATGCTTTCAAGAGAAAAACCTAAACACACCAAGCCCCCTATGAGACCCAAACTTTGTCTGCCAAAGCTGTAAAGCAATAATCTATACTATCAAGCTCAAAACAGTAGGTGGGATAGATTGTAGTTGTCCAGGACCTCCTTTACTGAGCCAGCTCACTTCCTCTCAGTTTCCTCTACTATGTCAAACAACCTGGTTGCAGATCACTCTTAGTTCTTCACCTATCCAAGCACATGCCACATTTGTGGATTTTATATTGGATTTTGACTCACGCCTGTTAGCCTGTGGAGAGAGAAGCGAGTTCAGCCGTTGTGCCTTCGGGGTAACTGAAGTCTGATGCCATGTTAAGGTTTGTAGGAGGTCAGAGCTGGGTCACAGGAACGGCTGTTTTTCATTCCATCTGCAGCCTTACACGGTTAATTACGACTGTTGTTGATGGGATCACTTTACTGCACATACTTCGACTTGACGCAGTGTGATTTTGATAAGCCAGTTTCTGGCTGAGCACTCTCCAAATTAGCCTCATTATAATTCACAACTGTCCAAATCAATTGTGTATTATCGTCAGTATACAGATCAGCATTGCAATAAAAAAATCACATGGAATTGATTTTAACATAATGATTTAGTGAAACTGAACTAATGAAAAGACAGCTTGATGGACACTGTGAGAGTATGCATTCATTGTTATTTTGCTGAAATCCTTTAATAAACAAACACAGTTCATATAAGCACAGATATGGTTTAGCAACACTTGAATATGATTTGGTAATATGTGATATACGTAGCTGATCAAAATGAATGTACATGGCTTTTATGTTTTTCAAGTGTCCTAGTGATTCTCTGATTAATCCAGTATTTTTATGCACATCTTGCCTCTAGACGTTTTACAGAATTTTTGATGTGTTCATAACTATTAAGTTCTTATTTGATCATAATGATGACGTGTCAGCAGTGTCTAACCTGTTCCTTGTTGTGCCAGTGTGCGATGGTAGAGCATTTTTAGAAGACTTCCTGGATCTGTTCCCTTTTATGTTTGGAGGATATGTTTTCTCTTTTGCATGTGCAGAAGTCCAAAATCCGTCTTTTACCAGCTCACTCAGGATTTATTGGTCAATAGTTCCTTTTTTTGGACTGATGACTGATGTCTGCTAATGTGTAGCAGTTTTTCATTTACTGATATGCATCTCCAGAACACAGCACTGCTACTGACCTTTGACTCAGCACACCTGTGTATTATTGGCACATTTTGTGTTAGGAGCTTATCCACTCTAAAAGTAAAGATTTCATAAAACCATCCTATTGGTGAATAGTGACTCATATCATTACTAGGTAAAAACTGAAACTAGTCAGGTCCCTTTAATGGCTAGTGAGGTGGTGCAATGTAATGTAACTCTTAGTCTCCATGTTTCATGTTTCATTCCATGTTAATTTGTTTCTTGACAACAAAACAGACAATTGTGCTGAGTGGGCAAACCATGTAAACATTGAAAGTATTTGCATTCCAGATGTTTTGTAAAGCCACATGACAATGTGTAGTCCCTGTCCTGCATTAGGTCCACTGGCATAGGCCCATGTGGTATATGTTTGTTCAGAGCAATGGGTACTATTCATAATCTCGTCTGCCAGCGTCACGCACAAAACTGAGACTGTGCTGCAGACAGGCCACAAGGGCACTCACAAACAGAGCTTCTCTAATTAATAAACAGCAACACTTCAAAGCCCTGGGCTTGTCATAGAGACGCCCACATTAAAGAGCGGCATGAGAGAATTCCCCGCACTCAGGCACTGTGCATAGTTAGACTTTATTGCACAGAGCGGGAATAAATCAGCCTTATGTCTTTACAAAGTAGAAATAAAAATTCTTTTTGTGGAAGAAGAGTACTAGAGCTGCCACGATGCCTTGATGCGTTGCCTTTGTGCGTTTGAGTTCACCTAGCCATGCCCATATACGCATAAATACACACTAGGCTACAGACTTTATTAATAAAAAGATGGGGAATAATCTAATATGAACTGACAGTGAGGTGGTGTAATGTAATCAATTTTAATTGATACAAGCAGGGTGGCTGGTCCCCCACAGGTTGGTGGAGAGCCCCTGCCTCAAGTGGAAGAGTTCAAGTATCTTGGGGTTTTGGTGGGAAAGGCAAATTGACAGGTGGATCGGTGCAGCTTCTGCAGTAATGCGGTCGATGTACCGGTCTGTCGTGGTGAAGAAGGAGCTGAGCTGCAAGGCGAAGCTCTTCATTTACCGGTCAACCTACTCTCACCTATGGTCATGAGCTTTGGGTCATGACCGGAAGGACAAGATCCCTGATACAAGAAGCCGAAATGAGATTTCTCTGCAGGGTGGCTGGGCGCTCCCTTGGAGATAGGGTGAGGAGCTCAGTCACTTGGGATTAGCTCAGAGTAGAGACGCTGCTCCTCCACTTTGAGATGTAACCTGTTTTAGCAACGAGATAAAGGAAAGCTAACTTTATGAGCAACAGTTTGCTGGAGTTTCACTTCTCCCTTTGAGCGTTACCATGGAGACCCTGACTAGTGTCTTTACTCACCAATCATGATATAAATATAGAATATTAAATTATCCCTCAGATTAATAAGCAGTAAGAAAAAAATAGCAGCAGAAAATAAGAGTTTAAAATATTTTGAAGGCAGTAAGAAATTTCAAACTACGTATGTGTTAGATGAATTATTATTACTTTTACCTCTCCCTGCTCCCAAACTCTCTAAAACAGGTCATGTGAGCATTGGCCACCAAGCTAAGACACTTACAGTGGAAAAATGCAAATTAGTTTAAACATTGCAATAATATTGTTTATTGCAATTGATTCTGGTGCAATATATTGCACAACAAAAAATAGTCATTGTAACCACA
Organism: Perccottus glenii; assembly: GCA_024416835.2. Taxonomy (NCBI): domain Eukaryota; kingdom Metazoa; phylum Chordata; class Actinopteri; order Gobiiformes; family Odontobutidae; genus Perccottus; species Perccottus glenii. The sequence continues at coordinate 19,315,163 of CM044559.2, read as the reverse complement.
ACTGTGTTTATTTAATTTATTTTGTTTCACTAAATTAATTTCCTCTTCCTCTTTTTTACATGCCCTTAACACATTTCATGTTCTCAATAAAGAATGTTTACCCTTTTGTTTCAATAGATTAATTAAAAAAATTAATAAATTAATCAAAAAAAGAACTGATAGAAAAATAATCATTAGTTGCAGCTCTAACAACTACTTTTTGCTTCTGTTACCATTCCAGTTAAAGAGTACACTTGAACACACTCTTAACCACACTGCCTTTCAACAAGTGCTTTAAATGGACACAACCTCTGTGTTAAACTTTGTATATGGTTTGTGGTAAAATTGTAGGCTAAAAGAAAAACTTTGCTTTGGGCAATTTTTCACAAGTAGACTATACCCTGGTCATTTACTGTGTCACTGAAGACAGGAGATGCTATTCAACACTAACCATAACCTGTGTAAAGACAGAATCTTTCCTCCATACAGCTGACATTGATATTTATGGTTTCTTTTAAGGGTATTCATGCAGCCAGATAATTTTAGACATTTCTCTTACCCTTGACTTGTATGTCGCTCAGTTCTGCTGTATTGACTTAGAGTTATGATACATATTTTTCCAAGAGTTTACTCATCCCACAAGTTATATGCTTAGCATTTTCTGCTTGCAAACTAAAAATATTTCTGCATTCTATTATGATGCATAAAATGCTTTCCATAAATACTAATGAAATCTAATTAATTATGACTGCTTAAACAAGTTTCCCCCATGTGACAAGTGCTTGAAAATGTTAAAGCATTGATGAACCTGAACAAAAACACAATAATTATTCCCACCACAGGGTTATCAGTAACAGTGTTAAACCTTTTACAATGTCAATGCCACAGTGGCACAACAGCAAGCCTCTCCACACACTACACAGGGATTACAAACTGCACTGGATGTGGAATCTTTGGCTGTTTTTTTTTTATTTGACAGAAACGCAGTGCATCCTCACCTGATACGTTTTTTTTTATATTCCAGCTAAGCAAAACCCGTTCTTGAGTCATATTGTTGTAACCATAGACCATCGTTACCATAGAACATAATACATATTGTATTGTTGTAAAAAGTATTAATGCCCTTATCAGTGCCTTGACTAGGTTATTTTAATACAAGTATTGGCCTGTTCCTTCTTTCCCAATGCTGCACATTGGATACAATGACTTTCAGCCTTAGGCAGAAGGCAGCAACAGCATCCACAAATGCCATGGGAGCAGGCTAATGGCATCAACATTAAAAACAGTCAGCATCTGGCCTTCTGCGTGGACACATGTGTGTGAGCTGCTCCAGTCTAACCAGCACTGCCCCAGGCCTTTGGGCTAACACTGAATATGTTGGAGGTGCTGATAAAGTCAATGCGAGGGATAATTGACCAGATTCCTCTTCCCTTATGGCCTGTGATGAGTCTGCGTTTACCATACCAGATCATACACAAGCAATCCAGGGCACTGAAGATCTCAGTCTGGATGTGTTTATATGTAGTTTGCCTCTATTAGTGCCTTCTTGTTCCCATCTGGAGGTGTGCAGTTTGCAGTTTTCTTAGTAGACAGATTGAGTATACGCTACTTTAACTGTTTAACAACACACTCCTATTTAGTTAAATGGAACACAAGCATCCATTGAGTCACGGTTAATTGGTAATTGTGTTGGGGTTCAGGGAAGCATCAGTGGACGCACTGGAGTAATGAGCTGTATAGTATATATCTTGCTTCTTAATTGCATTGTTTTGGACGATTTGCATTGCAGCCTGTGCTTTTTAAGAGATCAGTCCCGGCTGAGGTCTGCACAATGTTAGTAAAGTCTGTGAAAAGATCTGCCAATCCAGGCAAATGCATTTTGATTCTTAAACAGTGACAGTAAATATGAGCACTGTTAAACATTGTGTTGGTTTTTTTAAGCTAGTATTTATATAGAAATGCGGAATAGTTATGATCATTATACAGGGCAGGAGGATAATTATTTTATGTGGCCAATGTATAGGCCTAACCAATGGCCCAAAAATACAATTAGTCCAGGAAAAAAAGACTTAACCCTTAAGATAACAGTCAGCCACTAAAGGAAAAACCAAGGGTGTGACTGACCGCGAACTGTTCCAAATGTCTTAGCAGATGTTTCAGTATGCTCCTTCAAGATGGCAGCACATAACTTGACTTTATTGTTACAGATGTAGTCTTATTGGCTGTGCCCCTGATTTACACAGGCAGGCTTCAGCTCCTATAGGACCCTTCAAACCCAGTACCACAGCAGGAGCACAAGTATCAAGTAGAAGCACTAGGGTTTATGGGAAATATATAGCAAGGGAAGCAACCACAATGACCTTGTTCAGACATCATTCATTTGGCTTTAGGAGGGCATTTGCATTCCACCTTAGCAGGAAAAACCCAATGCTTGCTTTCACTGTATTTTGTACTTTTCCCTTTTTTTTCTCTCTGCATTGCTGTGCCCTTTTGCTGGAGCGCACAACAAGCTGTGGGAAACATTGGCAGGAGACAAAACGACTCAACCATAATCAATACCAACACATGGTCTTGGCTAAAGAGCACAAGGAATGATAGAGATACCCGGAGGAAGCCTCACTCGAGAAGATTTTGAAAGCATAAAAGCATAGAAAATATGAAACAAAAAGAATGTCCTCATGAGCTTGGAGTGTCCCTAATAAGACCAGGGGCTTCCTACAGCCCTATTTTCAACAAGCGATGCAGTATGTCATATTTTGAGAAAGAAAAATAAGCATGCCATATATTGTAGCTTTTTCAATGGACACAGGTCAATAAATAAAAATTTGAGATAAATTGTGATTGAGTATTAAACAGCAAATTAAGTTTGAAAAGCTCAGATGCAAAAGAATGCAATACCTTTACTTTACAGCAGGCTGGATTTCAAAAGTTCACTTCATATTTGCTTTTTCTATTTAATATCAAACTGCTGTCTTTATCACATCCAGTCTACGCTCAAGACCAATCAGGGACTGCCCTTCTAAATTATGCCATATCTAATTGAAACCTCTGAAATGCCTGGTTAGAAACTAGGCTTTTGCCACCATCCTGGTTCAATTTGACAATATGCATGGTCAACTTCAAATTCTAAAGTCACTTATTGTTTTTATTTTAAGCACATTTTGTTTCACAATGGGGCTTTGAAGTGTTCTTTGTAATTATGAGATCAATGGTTTGAATTTGACCAATAACTTGGTGCATTAAAGGTCCACATTCTGTTTTCGACTAACTGGGTTCCCTGCTTGAGGACATTTAAACAGTAATTGTAGAGGAAGGAAAACAATATCCTCCTTTAACAATGCTTTTTAGCAGCTTTAGTGATCTGGGACAGATTATTGAAGCAACAGTGGCCCTTAAGGTTTTAAAAGCAGGTTGGTGACCGGAACTACCACTGTCCGACTGGACAGGTAAGCTCAAAATAAAGACAATAAATGAGCAGAGATGGATGTACACATGGTTCACACCAGTTTAGAAATAAATAAATAAAATGTTGCATAGTTGGTGCTTCAATAGAGTGTACTGTATCTCCTATAGTCTGCAATGTGGGTGTAGTGAGTATGATCAAAGGTACGCGCACTGGCCAGAATTAGGATGATAATTATATACAACGGATGGTTTTAATGGCATTGGTTACAGAAAGGCAATACTGTATATTTTTAGCACAAATAAACACCAATTAATAACATGCCATTTCTTCATTTACTGATGCCAAGACATAGTACTTCCAAAAGCACTAACCGCTAGCAATCAGACATTTGTTGTATCGTGTAGTGTTGACTTTGGGCTGACATCTGCCGGATCGTCTTCCTGCTCATCTCCTAAGTTTCTCTCCTAGTTCTCCTAACCTCCATCTTCCCATTGCAGCCTGGGGCTCCTTCTAATCGCCCTCTACTCTACTGATTGGACTTTTCATTAGTCAACTCCCCTATGGCAACACATGACCTCCTCTGGGTCACTGCAGACTGATTATGCCCCTTCTTTTTTGTCTTTCCTCATCCTCTTCTTCATCAGCTTCTTAAAGAAGGAATAGCATGACAACAACAGGATGTAAGGACGTATCCTGGATCATCCCACAAACTTAAATCTTATTTAAGACGTTTGATTGGCACTATTGAATAAAAATAAATAGACTTTTGAGCCACCATCTTTATCCATTGGCAAAAAAAGGGTTGTCAGTTTGCGCTTAAGGTTACTGGACTATAACATAATAATGTTTATCAAGCAGGCTACAGCAATGGCATTTAGGGAAAGATTGCAGGGAAAAAATTGAACCCTGCCATTCCGGCTGCTTCTTGCATGGTTAGAGCGGCCTCTACATTTTTGCTGCTTGACGCAAAAGCCCTATTGGAGCTTAAGCGTTACCTACCACCATGACATGTCCTTGGAAGTCAACAAACCACCTATAACTCAGTTGCTGAGGGGATTTTAATGATACGGCACTGCAACAAGCTGGCAGCTCTACTATGCATACACGCATTGGCTGTATATGTAAGATGCGCACTGAATATGGATGAAGTATAAATGTCAGACATGTTTTTACCATATGACTAACAATGACCTTGTCCAAATCAAGCCATACTCCCACAACTCCTTCTTTCCAACTGGGTTTTATCTCCCCAACCCCATGGCACGCTCCAAAAGCTGGAACAGATTACTCCCCCGTGTGCTTGTTCTGACTATGATTGCTGCTACATCCAGATAGGCTTTCAAGTGGCCTCCAGTGTGTGCAGCGCCCCATGGGAACTGGCCAGCCACACTACACATGGGGACTATTACCCCAGTCGGCAAAGGCCCGAGCGCGGCACGCCGCTCCTCCAGATTGGCCAGACGCAGCCCTCATCCTTTCCACAAGCCTCTAAACAGCCATTTCCACCAGCCATCATTACAGTTAATCACAGTGATAGTAGTGTCTGTGCTCTCTGCTTGCTGTGGAGTGGTCACTCTGCTTTATCATCTCAGCAAGCATTACTGGTGGAGTGTGTTCTCAGTAGTGTCATAAGAACACAGACAAACCCATTTGCAACACTTCCTGTGCATCTAATCTTAACAACGCTGGGGTTTACCAAAATATACAACAAAGCATCACAAAGCACTGCAAAGCTTCACCCGCTTAAGTGAATTATAAAGGGAGAAGCTTCTGCAAGAAGAAAAGAAAGTGGATGTGCTTGTTACTAGGTGACTGTTTTTGTAGACGCAATCTCAACCAACCAAGTAGTGTGTGCTCTTTGGAAGCACTTAATGTAAGTGAGATTTTAAGAAACCCAACCCATGTTAAAGGTAAAAAGGAATGCTAAGGAAACTAAACAAACACAATTATGTGTAAAGGGCCACTTAAGCATCTGAAGCGAAAAACACTAAACACGTTGAGGGGATTGAGCAGGAGACAGACAGTCCTTTCCACAAACAAACTCAGAAATGGCAAAAGTAAATATCTAAATGTGGTTCAAGTTGTAAAGAGTTTTGATTATGTTGGCTTGTCAATATTAAGACATAAACACACATAATGTAATACATAAAAAATACTCATCTAAAATGCCCCAAACATTTCATAAATCAATAAACAATAATGCCTCTCCTCCTACATCTCCTCTAAAATTCTCAAATGAGTTGTTTATTTTATTCTGTGTATACAATGGAAGGATCCACTTAGCAGTACACCTTAAAATAAGTTCACTTTAATTATGTTAATAATGAAATCATCCATCTCAACGTGAGCCCAACTAAGCCCAGAGACATGTTCTGAATCATGTTTTTATGAAAAGTTAAATTAAATCACTGAAATTGAAATCATTTATTTTTCACACATAAGGAAACATGGAGATAAAGACGTTTGTAAATCTCTCTTTCTGTATGACACTCTGAACCCTAACCTACAACCTAACACTATGTTTATGTGGGAAGACATATTCAACCGTTACAACAACCATTCCTATCAGGCCTTTAATTTGAGAGAACACATTAATCCAATCAAACTGTTGTGCGCTAACATTGCCATATGTGATGTTTGAAGTTCGAGTTAAAGCTCTCCTGAAGTGGCCTGCATTTACAAGAAAGAAGGTTGGCCCATTTCAAATCATCCCTTTTGCTGTACACAGGAATAGGGTTACAGTTTTGTACATGACCTCACCCATCACCATTTAGCTGACAGCAACAGTACAGTAACCCTGTTAGACCCTGGGTCGAAATGCTTCTTCCTCCATAGATAACAATCAGTGCGTCGGTAAGCTTCAACGTGACACAAATACGAACAAAACTGCAGCTCCATGGCAAAGCCTACACTGGGGAACATCAAGCATGGACAGTTTCATAGGGCAGTTCCCTGTCATAAAACCTTGTTATGTCTGAGGGAATTTCTCTGGCAATGACTCAAGCCACTCCTGAAAATGCCACAGTGGAATTCTTTCTGCCTTTTTCTCATGGCTTAAGATTTTTTTTTTCTATTTTGTTTTTTACTTCTCCTTGTGTTACTGATATGCACTGCTAGTAATATAAACACTACTCACTCCAGATCTCATGTAAGAATTGGAAACAGCTGCTGTGGCAGTCTACAGGGGGCAAAATGATTGTTCTTTTTCACCTTTGTAACAGTTTGTAAAGTCGTGCTGAAGAACAACACAGAAAAGGCTACGCTCTGTGCTCTGTCACATGTCACACTGTCTAAACTCTGCAATTAAAGCAAATCCAGTCTCCCATTTAACATAGGACATTTAAGTAGCTTGGCTGGCATAACTTTGACTATAACACTGTATGGACCTTTATGTAAATTATAGTGTCCAAAATGGAAGTGTCATTTGTTTCATTACCATAAACTAACTTGCATAAATGATTTTCCCACTGCAAAAAGGTATGTTTATGTGTGCCAGCTGAAGCAATCTTGTTGAAAATTCAGATGGATAAAGCCATTCACAGTCTGGCCTACAGCGTAGTCCAGAAGAACTTCATCAACAGCTCATAGATCATAGTGACAAGAAGTCGGAGGCAGCAGCTGAGTGTTTTATGGGGTAAAAACAAATAATCTGAACTTGAATTCAGGCGTTGAAACTCACCAGATTCATTTGCACAATCTCAAGGTATGAGTCAGCTATTATTCAACTGTTGCCTTCCAGCTCCACAACTCTGTTTATGGTCAATAGGCTTGGTAATGTGATATACAGCACAGCAGCCATAGCCGACATATCAGCAATGCTATGAATTCAACTAGAAAATCAGCTAGGTGGACACAGATTTAATTCCTATAAAGTTTTCCACTTCTCTTACTGAAAGGATTTATCAGGGGTTGTCTGTGTAGAATTATTTTTTTTTCCTTGGAAAAATGTAATAAATAAGAGCCAGAAGTCTTAAGTGAGAATATGCATATGCTTGGCGTGGGAACAAGGCAACATTGTTAAGCTGAAATACTAAATAGTAAACAGCCAGAAAAAGAATGGGAACCCACACTTCAAATGGACATTTATTTGAAGAGGAAAACATTATAATAAAATAACTCCCAGACTTCCTCTAATTCAACTAATGGGTTGAACTCAGTTCATCTCTGTAAATAAAACACATATTTCAGCAAGATCACACTTGAAAAGACTAAAAGGACATGCCACACAAATTCAGAAAATCTGTCCTCATTTCCGGCTTATGGAAACAGGAGAGAAATTTGGGGGTTTTCATATCCAAGGCTCATTTTGATAAACACCAGAGCAGTTGTTTTCTGGAAGATATGTAATGCACTTGCATACTAAGTGAAGAGACCATTTCAGCTGTAGCATAGAATCAACACTGAATCTAGGTTTGTGGTGAAATGTTATTTGTAAAATGTCAGTTCCTGTCTTTCACTAACAACTTTTGTGTTTGGTGATTTGTGCTCCAGTCTTTATATGGTTACCTAACTAACTCTAGCTCTACACTCTAGCTGAGAACAGAAAAAAACTCAAAATGCAAATTGTGAAGGTAATTCTAAGAAGCTTTAGTCTGTATGATATTTTCATCAAGCCATTTGTTGAAAATTAGTCCGGTTATCAGCACAGGTATGTTTGTAAAACTATACAACAAAAACACTGCCACATTCACCACATGTATTACCAATTATTCTATATAATAATATAATTTATTACACCTAGAAACAACATTTCCTGGAGATATTTTATCAGACTAGCACAGCTGCAAGACCACAGAAAACCTTTTTAAGGCAGTACAAGCAAACAAGTGGTGTCCCCACTGTCCTCGGAAACATACACTGCAACAGTGATGCATGCACATAGATGCGCGATTGTCTGCGTAGCCATTTGAGTGTGGGTTTGTATCACAGACACAGACTTTCAGAGGAGAATAATTGGCCCCCAGAGCCATTATGTGGCTCAGCCATATAAAGAGTCAGGCCTGACCAACACTAGAAACACTAACTGCCTCTATTATTGATGATCTACCTTCAGGAAAAAAAAAAATATTGTTTTCAACCAAGTTCTGTGCAGCTACACCTTTCACAACCAACATGAATGTATTCTTTTAGGACTACCTTTTCCACAAATTGTGGTGTTATTCAAAGCATGCACTTTTCACTGTATGTTGGGTGAACATTTTGTTGTATTAATCCTTCAGTCATCGGTTCAGCTAATTATTTTGTTAATACAGGCCATGAAAGTAAGATGCAACTTCCCTTAGTGAGTTGCTGTGCAAGTGATTTAGACTATTGATCCAACATCCTGATTAGAATTTTTAATTAATGAAAGAGGCTAATTGCCTTGAGACTGGATTCACCCAACCCCGAATAGACTTGATGATTTGCGTTGCAGCGCTGAGCCAATACGTTAATTGTGAGGCTGTTGTGACTTGCTGCGATGATATGTTGCGGTGTATTTTTAAAAAATGACCTCAGTCTCATACTATTAGTAAGATCATACAAGCAATAACAATAAATGGGTGTGAAAAAGCTTCTTTTGGTGTGAAGTTACATGCACATGCCATAAACAAGGTGTAAAATACGCCCTGCACTTATTGAGCATGTGTGCCAAATGCAGTGTTTTTAATGGAAGTAAGATTCAGAGGGTTTGAAAAGAAAGGGGAGGGCATGCTTTGCAACAGACTCTGATTCCTTGACATAATCCCTGCTTTTCCCAGAGTAGGGATAAGGGCCACTAGGGGTATTTCCAGAGCCTTAAGGCCTTCCATTAACTATTAATCTTCTCCTGGAGTGCAGTGGGGTTCTGTGGAGTCACAGCTGCCATCACACCACTACATTTTTCCTTTACACCCTGTTCCCCATTTCAGTTTCCTTTGCCAAACAATCCAGGGCTATGCGTTTGGCTAATTAATTTCAAATAATATCCAATGTTTATGCATAATTTATGTTACAAGCCCAGAGCTTCTGGTGTTGGACAAATATACAAACTCCATATTGAATTACAGCCACTTGTGCTGAGAGGAACATCGGCCATTGGAAAAAAATCAGTCAGTTATTACACTTTTGGGTTAAACCTATCCAAATCAAACAAACAGCCGTAAAAGTAGTTTTTGAAGCTCTTTCTGGTGTAGGCACTGTGTGTTTAATTAATTCTTTTTTGTATTCTTTTTACCTTTCAACTGTTCATTTTAGAGTTTTGGTTCTGGCCTTTACTGTACCTGTTGACATTCTCTGGAACCTGACAACTTTAGATTGAGATTTGCTCAGTACAGTGTCAGAATTTATGACCTACTGACGCAAATAGTCAAAGCAGTCATTTTTACAAGGAATTAAAATATTCTTCTTGATGGATAAAATATAGTTTTGACAAAGCCACAGACTAGACTGCATAAATATATCTGCTGTGTACACATCTTTTAAATAATATTTTCAGATGCGGCAAACGTTAATGTGGAACAGAAAATAATTGTGGCGTATTCTTTATTTCTCATGTGGACAGGATTGTAGCACTGAATCACTTTCTATAAAATCACTCATCCATGGAGGCAAACAATTTATGATGCTTTTATCTGAGTGTCAGTGAATGGCAGTGAACTACCATCTTCGGAAGAAAGTACCAAAGGGAAAGAGAGGGAATAGAAAGAAACATTCTCAAACTGGCCTGGTTAATTGCGCCAGATTGGAAACAGATGCACAGCTGCAGTGACGTTATCTGTGTAGACCTTGAAAGTCTTTCTGGTTTGAGTGGGAAAGGGATCAGCAATAGATAGTAGCCTATGGATGAGAGAGAAGGATAGTGTGGAGGATTGAATATGACATGGTTTGAGGCCTGGAGAAAGGGGAAAAACAATAAATAACACTGTACACAAGCAACCAAAGATTTTTTTTTTTTTACATTTATGATGCCATAGGTCATTACCATTAACAAATAAAGGCATTTTTGTTGCCAAGTGGTTCACAATTAATTCAATAATGTCTCTATTAATGAAAGTCAAGAAATAAACATGTATTACCATAAAGTTATTATTAACTTCATTTAATGTGAAAAGTGCAAAATCATTTTTTCATTTTTTTATTAAGATTGTACCTATTGACAAAAGCAGAGAAAAGAATAGTGTGTTGACTTAGACAATTTTTCTGTACACTTTTTGTTTTTCTTATACTCAGACCAATGTTTTTGAGTGTTTTGACCTTGTCATGTTTCGACTGCAAAACTTCCTGCAGTCTTCCTCAGTAAAGTCACGTGATGTTACTGGGATGAGTCTTGTCAGCTGATTTATACAGGTTTTGTAGTCCTTGAAGCAGTAGATAGGACAACAAAACCTGTCAAAATCAGCTGACAAGACCCACCACAAGTACATCACGTAAACTTTCATGGAAGACCAAATTAATATTTTTGAAATTTATGTACAAATAGCTGTATATAAATGTGTCTTGCCCAGTTCCTTACATTATTTTAGGAGATGGTGTTTGACACTTGCTCTTAAATGCAATGGTCTTTTGTTCCAGTGAGGTCATTATATACAGCTATATTATTCAGACCATAGAGTCCCTTTTATATAAATTTTATTATATTTTATTAGATTAGTTTATTTTTTTAGGACAGCGTACAATGTACATTAAGCCAGATTATATCTTAACAGTTAATTTCCATCTGTAGTCCTATATTGTACATGTTTTTGGCAAGCCTCTCTCATGGAACCCCTTAAAAGGTCCTTGAGTAAGGGCGCCGCCATACAGCGATATACAGCTGTCCACCAGAGGGCAGGCTCCAAAAGAGGAAATATAAGGAGAAACCCAATGGGGGGGTGCTATCTGAAAACTATTGTTTTACTATGCAGTAAAAGCAGAAAAGCCCGGATGTAACCGTCATTTTATTACTCTGTAATAACGACAACATCGGTGAATAGGGGAGCAATGGGCGGAGGTTGTCCATAGCATATACTGTCATTGGTGGTAGGGGAAACTGGAGTACCCAGAGGAAATCTACGCAGACACCGGGAGAACATGCAAACTCCACAAAGAAGGCCCTGCCCTGGAACATTGCAACATCTTTATGTAACAGTAACTTTTGACAACTGGCTACAGATGAACAAAAATACTTTAAATAGTCCTTTGTTAATAGGCTAATATTTTCCTTAGTCTTGGTTTTGCACAGCGTTTTTACATTTGTCTTGCAAAATGCATTTCTAATTGTTGCTTTGTATCAATATCTGCAAACTATCTGCTAAAAAGCAGAAAAAAGCAGAATGAAAAAGTGGGCATTTATTTACACTATTATTACATTATTACAATTATATACAATATACAATTATTACATGTAATTGTATGGAGTCAATTCAAAGCTGGGAGTCAATTTCTGTCTTAAACATACAAAGTGTGACTCCCAGACCCTCACATTAGACCTGACTCACAGGTTACCTTTGAGTGTGACCTTTGTTCATTAAAAGGTTTCTGGTTCAGTTTCAGAGGGAAGCCACGTCCTACTCCATGCATGTGTGTGTAATTTGTGATTAGTGGGTGGATCTTAAAATGATGGGGCCCCGGGGCCAGTGAACTTATAATTACACTCCATCCCTTGGGATGGACCCTGGAGTGACAACCATCTAGCTCCCATTTTTACCAGGTCAGACCGAATGTTTGAGCATATCCAGTACAATGCCAATGGCCGTTTCCTTTTAAAGAAATATTCCCTGGGACCTGGGGCACTGGGACCAGCTCTACATTAGCACCTGTTCTCCAACCTACTTTACACATAGAGTCCGTGGTTACAAGGCTGCCGCTCCTGCTTTTAAATAACCATCTAGTCAAAGTCTGAATGTGGGTGGAAAAGGTGTATCTGACGTTCACTTGAGAAATAAACATTCTTTCTAATTTATAGTTTCAAAGCTAAATGTTGTTGAGGTCATTCCCAAAGTGTAAAGACAAGTTAGAAAAGGGAAAAGAAAGGTCAAGCAGAAACATCTTGAGAACAATAAATTAAAGTAAGACAGAAATGTTTAACAGATGTGAAGAGATTCCAGTTTAGCACTTGGGATTTTTTAGGAATTCTTTCAAAAACATACTATAAAACAGTGGAGAATATTTAAACAATGATTACAGTTTAATAGATCATTTTATATATAACAAGATCATGGTAAGTGAACATAAAATAACCCTTTAAATAGTATTAACTTGTAAACACTCTTAATCTAGTTTGCTTTTGAAAAATATCGTCTTTTAAACTGACTAACCTGCATGGAGTAGAGTGGACAACATATACATTTACTACATTTACATTTAAAATAAACTTTAACATTAAATGCAACAAGATTGTTAGAGATCTTTTGAAGGACAAAAGACTTTAAAAAGAAAGCCAATCCAACTCAGAGTGTAACAATGTAACAATTTAGATTACTACACTTGTGTCTCAAAGGGAAACTTTGAAGTGATCAAAAGTAAATTAGACACCTTATGTCGCTTGAAACAAGTTTTGGATGAAGAGTCCTTAACCACTGCACAAAGCTGTTTCATTTCCCACAATTAAAATCTTTCTTCCTTATTCTTTTTATTTCTGATAAAGATCAACCATTTCACATTGAACATGCAACATTTATACAGATTTGGCTTTGATTCTTTGGCTCATCTAACACATTTTTAATGAATTACACATAAAGGGGTTTAAGCCCTTTGCATACTCTGCCAGGCTGTGAGACATCGTGTGGCTTCTCTGGGTGCCATTTGTCTCCTGAATGCCCAAGCCTGTTGACAACATAGACTTAACCTCGGGAGCATGGTGTCGAGCTGTGGCTATTAATTTGTGTTGAGAAAGCAGCCTCTTTGTTACTGATAGCCACATCTATCTGTTTTCTCTTGAGATTGGAGACAGAGCCGACTGATGTGGTCAAAGGAGCTGAACACATGTGGAACGCACTTCTCTGTTGGCTGGGGTTTTATGGGGTCAAATTCTCAGAGTAATCTTTTAAAAAATTGGTGCCACTTATTTTAAACATAATGCAAAAAACTTGGTTCTAGCACATAAAGCATGTAGCTTTATGTTCGTCCTGACTCACACATTTTGCTGTGTGACACTGTGTCAATTAACCCCTGCACATAACCATACTTTACATCCATTATTCACAAGCTCTTTGAAAAGAAAGAAAGCATACTGTTTATTTAATCACTGCATTGGAATACTTTCTATTGTAAAATTGTTCTATTTTAATTTAGATATCATTTAGCCTGCTTCCATGACTGCTGTGCCTTCTTGGAAAGGCTTTACAATCTTTACGTTTACTCCTGTTTAATCCTTCCCTATGCGTCTCTATACCTTATTTTTTATATTAATGCCCAATGACTGTATGTAAACAACATCTGTTTCTTTTCTTTATTATAATTTTCCACATGACATGTTTTACTTGTGTTCCACTCAGAACATGTTTCAAACATTTGGTTCAGGCAGTGGGCCATTTATCTTGTTGCAGTTGGATTCTCACGAGATTTGGGAGTTTACAAACTCACAGAAATCCATCTTGAACTGCTCCAAGCAAAGTATTCATTCAAACCCTGGCCAAACCGTGTTTAAGGTTTGAAGATGTAGTGACTGTTTTACCAGGGCGAACAAAAACAACACAACCCTGCTCTGATAGAACTGTGGTTAATAAATCCAATCACCGACCAGTTATTATTTCAAAGTACAATGGGAGCTCTCCCAGATGGTACTGTGGAGCAGTTCTATTTGGCACTCAGGTTATAATCTTGGTACCTATACACTTTTCAAATAACTTTAACGTCTGGGAGAAACTTCATCTATGGCACATCTGCACTGTCATTTGCAGATTCCTACTTCATGATGATGTTTTTCTAAGGCAAGAATTTACTTTTTTTTTTTTTAACTTGGCAGTTGGGAGAGCAAAAAACACAGTAGTAGGTCAGAGGTCATCCAGGAGTGATGAATGAGTAAATAAATATGCTTTGGATCTGAGCTTTTGAGAACAGCATTCCTTCACATTTTCTTATTAGAGATCATTCTCGCCACAGGATTTTGAAGAATAACACAGCGCTACAACCAAAGTTCATTTGTCATAGAGGCTCTCTCAAAGCTGGTCCTATGTGTCCCATAGGATTCAGATTTTTTAGAATCTTGTTCTGACTTTCAGTGTACACTTACAGTAGCAACTGGTTATTTGTAGACTATTTCGACATAGTGTTGCACAGCGGCAGCTCATCCATCATGATATGTGTCTGCTCTGTGCAACCTCTCACATTCCACCTGTTGTCAGATAGATCAACCCTACTCACTGCAAAACGTTGGGGAGTGGCGCCCCCTAACAAAAGTACAGAAATGTATACTTTTGATCTCATTAATTGAATTACTAATTTGTGACATGGTATAAATCTAGCATTTGATTAAAACTCTTGATAAAACCAGATTCTAAACACATTCTAAAAACAACATGGATTTGAATAAATGCATTTAAATATGTCAGACTGTTGTGCGGACTAGCTTTAAAGTTTATCACACAAGCTAACTTTTTCACTTACATGGATTTATCCCTGCCTATCTAAAAACAAAATCCACTCTACTGTATTATTTCCATATGGTATTGAATCCCTGATAACATATCGGTGTCAAATGTAGCATTACTGCCAGGAGCTGGCAAGTCCCACCAATTACCAGCTTGCGGTCCCCATAGCATTAAATATGCCTGGATAGACTAAGCTTTGCATTCTGTGCCAGCCACCAAACGGAGAACTTAAAAATGTCCAAATAATATTTGCCACAGCAACAACGTTCAGGGTAAAACATTAGGGGGGTACATGGCTGGATAATATGAGACCCTATTACCAGTTTCTTTTTAATAAACTGTCATCTATAATTTAGGAAATGTTGGAATATGAATGAAGATTTCCCTCCTGGGGGGTTAGTGTCCAGTCTGTGGTAACCTGGCACCTGATGGCTTAGTAAAAGCCTGCCAGAGCCGCCTCGAGTGTTGATGTACCTAAGAAGGTGCCTAAAGAGGACTGGGCATAAGAACCTGCCAAGAGATTATCAGTTCATATGAAGCATTTTGCAGACTCCTACAGAGGTGAGAAAGTATATGCGGCACCAATCCACAAAATATAAAACAGAAGAAACACTGAAAAAAATCCACTCATTCAAGACATGTGTGGCCCTGGAAAATTGTCACGCAATACCTAATAGTGTCATGCAATGTGACACTATATTTTTGGACACCAGAGCTGCCTAGAGACTTTGATTTTGACCATTTGCACTGTGCATAACAACATACTGCTTTGTTGTGGGTTAAAAACATGATGTATAGACTAACATAAAGCGTAACAGTTTGGTTAGAAAGATGAGGAGAAACCAAAGCCCCGTAGTGCTCTAAATTCTACCTCCCTCCTGAACCTTTATGAAAACTCTAAACATAATTAAAACAAAAGCAACTGCTTCTGACACCTAACTCAGATGACAACAAAAGAGAATTAAACAACAAAGGGCGATGTGCTGCGCTGTAACAATAGGGTTTTTAATACTATAGGAAGAACATTAATGCAGAAAGTATTCAGCCTCTTATGAATCACAAGGAAAGGATATTGAATGAATTATAAAAGTTGCATAGGATGTCTTAAGCTAATCTCTAAATAGAAGAACTGCTAAGAACCATTAGCATTATTACCATTTGGTTGAGCCTGAGCTGTTTTTTTCCAAATGTCTGCCACACAGTTTTTAATCAAGTTGAACTTACAGATAAGAAATAAAATGAACTGTTTCACAAAATTGCAGAATCAAACGTTTCTTACATCAGCAGATTTTCTTGATAATGTTAGAAGGGTTTGTCTCTATGTGAAGCAGGCAGAACATCCAGAAGACAGAGAAGAGCAAACTGGAAAGATCTAATAGAATCCACAAATGAGATATCTAATATGTAGTTCTGTTTTATTTAAGACAGTGCCAGTGCTATGCTAAATAGTTCCCTTGATATCTAGTAAAGCGTTGGGCAGAAATAAGCTTTGCTCCAAACCTTGTTTCTCTATTCATAGTTTTTTAAAATATAAACCTAAATATGCTCTCTATTTGTTGTGGTTCTTGGACAACAGCACAGTATTTAGGAAGCTTTATAAGAAGCCAACTCTCCCTGTAGTTTATTCTTTTTTTTAGCTGGAGAGCTTTTCTTGCCAATTTGGTGGGACCTTTGGGATGGAAGTTTTTTTTTCCCCTTCTATTTTTCTTCCCTGCATCTCAAAGTAAAATCACCTGGGATGTAATTAATTAATTAGAATCAGTGCAGCGAGCTGGGGGGCGAGAGGGGGGCTCATGTTTCTGCTGGTGCAATGTGGTCGATGCGTTCCGGGTGATTGGGATTAATAACAAGGGGCCAATATAAACTGGGAATCAGTGAACTTAATAGACATGGGTTGGGGGCTCAGAGGAGAAATTGGGGTTGTAAGGGGTATGTGGACCCCCCACTCCATGGAACAAAAGGGCTTTTGTATAGGATGTATACACACACTGTACATACTTTGCACTTAACTGGTTTTATTGCATAATGTAGTCTATAGAAGCATTTTATTATCTCAGACAGGTAAACATAATAATCTAACAAAAGTTAAACCTAAAACACATTTAAATTTCCAGTAACAACCATATGCCATCAAAATGTGAATATACTGTAGTATCACTCTACTAGCAACAATCTACTGACCAACTGGATTTTTAACTCAACTGAAGAGGCTTCTTTCAAGAAAAACTCCAAACATATGCTCCGGCTTAAAACCTCTCTATCAATTGGTCTCGAAAATCCAGAAATTGCTGCCCTGGGCTATGTAATCAGAGTGTGGCCAGTGGGTTGATGGTACAGTGATGCAATAAGCTCCAGCTCAGCACAGGCTTTTTACACAGGAGCAGGAGAGAAATAGAAGGTGTTTTTTAGTGGAGGGCTTTCTTTGTGTAGTGTTCTAGGATATAGTTTTGTTCTATCAGGACGTGTTGTAGAAATGAGCTACAAGAATCAAAAGCAGAGAATTGAGTAAATGTGTAAAATGTTTGTGTGTAATAGAATGTTTGCCTTAAGAAATATCAACAATATAAGAAAAAAAACTAAATGTAAAAAGGGGGCATTGGAAGAAACAGAAATAGTACCTTTTACTATTTTCCAGAATCATTTCCAAAGCTTTTTAAATGCATCCAATTTTAGTTGTTACTTATTTGAGAACGTAGTTCATGTTTGAGTCAATTAGACTGAATTTGTCATTATGTTCAGGAAGGAAATTAGACATTTTTTGCTAGAATAAGAAAACAATCTGATATGAATAGGAAAAGAAACACAAGAATGGCGAGGTTCACTAGTTTATGATGCCAATCCCAAAATCAGTCAAACTCTGACAGCCTATTATATGCACTTACTGGAAATGAAAACAGTAAAGTAAAGGAAACTGACTTGTAAGTTCCTTCCACCTGGCATTCCATAATGAAGGCTGGAGCAAACACAGTGACCAGCCTACGCCAGGGCCTTTAATACTACAGAAAATACTTCTGAGGTAACCTATTTAACTTGACTGACAACACTAACTCGTTCCAATGATGACCACATATCCTGAATTGGAGAAATGTTCAGATTACATTTCCATTAATTAAACTAATACAAGGCTTAGGCTGTGAGATAATTCCCAATGAGAGCTTTGGCATGTTTTCTGTGCAATCCGGACTTTACAACATAAATGATAGTTGTGTCTAATGAACTCTCCTCATGACCTCATTGTTGCGGAGGTGATTTCATCCTGTGTTTTTTTTTAACTGGACAGTTGTCTTGTGGGCTTCTTAAATATGGACCAGGTTAAAACAAAGCCATCTGGACATAGGTTTCAAGGTAAAGATGTTTTATTACTTCAACTGGTGCCAGAGCTTATATCTCTCTGAGGGAGGAGTTAAACCTGAAACTAACATTGTTGTTAGGAGTTATATGGTGAGTGTGAGTGCTGGTGGGGGAGTTGTTGTGCTCCTGTGAAACATTAGGATGACTGCTCCCTTCAGGTCGTAATGTCTTTCTAGTGAAACTGTTTTGATTTAGGTTTCAACATACTGTTGTAAATAGTTGGCAAGTGGTATCTGAGGCCTCTTCTGCTGTTAAGTGAGGGCTTTTAAAAATATTTCCTTTACTCCTCTTCAAACCATCCAGCCTCTCTGGCCAGGACTCGGATATTGCTATCCTCAAAGGAATGTCCTTTTTCTTTGAGATGGAGGTGGCCTGCAGACTCAGCTCCACCAGGATTTCCCTTTCTGTGTTACATCCTCTAGTGATGCTGTTGTCACATCTCTCCTATACACTGCACTCGTCACTACTCTGCATAGCATAGACCACAGTAACATTGATATCCTTTTCTCCAGTATGTGCTGAATGACTGGATGATCACAGATATATATGGGCCGCTTTTCCATGTAGTGTGAACATGAGCAGTGCGTTGTTTAGGTAATAAACATTAAAGGCTTGCTGTTGTCAAGATGAAGACCATAAAGAGATACAGCGATAACTTATTATGGCAGTTTAGGAATCAAAAGAGCACTTGAGCAATGGCTGCAACATGAAAAGATGAATAGTATGTTAGTCTGCTGCATGCATTCAAATCCCACACTGAACCTTGATGCCTAAGTAGAAAAGTGCATTTGAAGGGCTCTTGGAGGGAGGTTGATGCACTGTAGGTGCACTTCCTCTCTCGGCTGACAATACTTTAGATTTGAATGTGCTGTGCGTGAGATTGCTCTAAGGTTGTAAAAGAGATTAAAGCTTAAAGAGGATGTGAACCTGTGCTGCTGTGCATTGTTACCAGCTCATTGTGCATGCAGACCATGAACAGATCATAAAAACACCATGTACTCTATGTCTGCACCATTAACCCAGATCAATTAAAAACACAAATACAGTTTATTCTATAAATATTTTTTGTCCCACTACTGTCAACCTATGATGTCTCTAATATCATCTGAATCAAATCTCGATTAATGTTATGCAATAAATATTTTTTCTCTAAGATTTTTGTACTATACACAAAACACAGACAGGGACAGTCTGGTGACTAGATACTGTAGACAAGTCTCAAAATCTTTTTTTAAGCAACATAACGTAAAGCTTTAGTCATGCCAAACCAAACAATGAATCTTTAGCAGTGAGCAGACAAAGTCTTTCTGAATAAAAGACAAACAGCACGATTGCTTTACACACTATGAGCTGGCATGCACAGTTTTGTGTGAATTGTGAATACTCCAATGTGAATGTGGTGGTTTACTTCCTTGTTATTGTTTATTTTCAGACAAAGGAAAAAAAACATCTGCAGTAGAAGTTGTTTTCTTTGCAGCAGAATCTCAAAGGAGGTGCTTATTTGTTGAAGCTGTACCACTTGACAGACACAACAGAGAAGAGAAGTAAATTAACCTTCACAGACCCACAATCCATTGGCCTCTTTCTGTCTGTCTACCTTACTTCCTTTTCCTGAATTCTTCCCTCTTTGATTTCCTCTGTCTCATTCATTTCTCTCTCATATTTTCCCACTTCTGCTGCTCTCAGCCTAATGTGTTGTTTTCTTTCTCTATAATACTGCATCTACTCGTCAACTCCTCAGGTTTCACACTGTTATGCCTCACCACAAATGAGCAGAGTGGATGTGCGCAGTCGCATAGGAGCCCCTTCGCACCCTAGCACAACACGGTGCTAATTAGCCTGTAAACGACTGGCTTCAGCTGAAAGAGCTTGCATAGCCAAGCCTGACACTGTTGGGTCGATCGTAGGTTAATTGCAGTCCAACACCTTGTTCACCCTGAGTTACTTACCTTGTTTTCTCAGAATGCTGTAAATATTTCACTCTCCTTCTTACCTTACCCTATGTTTCCAAAACAGTACAGTATTAATTATTTAAATAAACAAAACCAAAGTCTAGCATCCCTATCTTTTTGATTCTGGTTTGGAAATTGTAATTCAAATGCTCCCAGGTGACTGTCTGTCAATATACTATTGTTTACAATAAACTGTAATAATGCTATATGTTGTCACAGAAAAATCAGAGTACACAAAGCAGAAACTGAAATGTATTTTGCTCTGTTTCAGTGCTTGGATATTGAGAAGAGTGTTTCTTGTGTGTGCTGTGAGGATACACAGGAGGCAAGCTATTGAGTTGAAAGCTTTTTAAATGAAGCAGTTAGAATATGCCATAAAGAAGCCATTAAGTGATTTTTTTTCCTATGATATGTTTTACATCATCTGGAATTACAGACTGCAGCCAAAGAGGAGTATATTAATATTATGTATTTACCAAATGCCATTTAAAATGTCAGCTGCAATTAAGGTATTCTTTAGCAAGCATACGCACTGTGGGGAATTATTTTGACAAGTGGTTGCATCAAGAGTATAGAGACTTTGACAGAACGCATAAGCCAGATTCCTGTGGATATAAGAACATACACACAGAACCCCATCTTGTTTCAAACATGTAAAACTAATACTACAATTATGAGCTACTTTAATGCAGACCAACCAACAGGCAGCAAACAAAGTGTAGTCTTTTATTGTCTTTTAACTCTGCAGCCTTGGATAGATATTACCAGTAAAATGAATACTGTTATTCATTTGAAATTCTATGAGTGACAAGGTTAAGAAAAAATTTTTTTGAAGTGGAGCACAGCCCATGGAATCTGTAAAAAAAAAAACATGTCTTGTTTGATGGAATCTGACTTTGAGATGGAGCTTCCTTTGTAACATTTGTGGAGAATTACATGAATTTGGTAGATTCAAGGTCACTCATTCATTCACTCATTTGAGGCTTTCAGTAATTTTATTTCATTCAACAAGACCAAAGAAACATTGAAACTTAATGTTTCATGCCAATACAAAAAAAAGACCTTTTGACAATTTTACCTAAAATGGATTAAAATGAAACAGTTATGAGTTGAGTCCTTTACCATTGCAATGGTTTAACAAGGTTTTTTTTTTATTTTAGACAAGCCAGTCCTTGCCTTTAAAAAGTTATGAGCTTGTGGAATTAAAGTAGGGGGGAGTAATCTATCACTCATGGAGTGTTGGCTATGAGAAAGGCCAGATGACCTGTCTGGCCTTGCGTGCATGTGTACAATAAAGTTTGTGTATTAAAAATAAAATTGAACCATGCAAGTCACCTAGTGTGTATTTTAAAACATATTCATAAAGATATAACTAAACTGTAAAAGATTTGAGGGTTGGTTTTATATAAACAAGAGGCCTTCAGCTGTCAACATGTTGCTTGACCACAGACACAGCTGCTAACAGCAAACACAATAAAACTGCCCCATGGACACCAGATATATTTACATGTAAGAGTGAAATAAGTGCATTCACAGTGAAAGGTTCAGCGTAACACTTTGGGTGGTAAGGTTAGCAGCTCTGGTGGTTCAGTAGAGTTGACGAGGGTTAAACCTAGCATCTTTGAAAGCAGATTAGCCTCCAGACTTTGATGTGGATTGTGTGTGTGTGAGGCGGCCTTCCCCTCACGTTCGCCCCTCTGAAGGTTGAGGACAGCTGAAACCTGAGAACTGCCTTACTTACCAAATGTGCAGTGGTGAGACTTGGCCTGTGCTTTTTGCTTTGTGAAGCATCCAGTTCTGCATTAGCGGCGTCCAGGTTTAAAAGTATTAATAATATTAGCTGCTTTTCTATTTAAAAATTTGATCACAAGCTTTGGAACAATCCAGAACCCGACGTTTGTCCAAAGAAGGAATACGGTTTCTCCAGCGGGATGTTTTACTTCCAGCTGTCCAGAACGAGACTCACGTCTGCAAGGTGTGTTAGGTCAAAATTGTGATTGACATAGCAACTATTTAGGGGTCACAAAGTGCACGTGGGTTATATTCATGTTGCAAACTATGTCTAGTCTAGCAGGTGTTGTTTCAGACTGCAGGGGAATAATCCACGCTATGTCAGGCCTTGAATTATATAGTGGCAGAAGGCTGCGCTGAGGGAAATGTGAAACTCTTCATGACTGCAACAATTGACAATGGTGGCACTTTGACTCAAACTATTAGCTTTAATCATCTAAGAAAGTACACTTTTGAGGGGGAAGAAACAACTTCGACTTACTTTACAATCACGGCCAATGCCTGGACATAAGCTGTAAGTTTAAGTGTGGTACAGTTAAAGTTTGCTATCTTGTTGTTTCATTGGGTAGATGGGGTAGAAAACATTAAATCAATAAATGGAAAGTGAAATGAAAGTGTGTCTTTACAGTGTTTGTACAGAGCAGAGAAAGATGAAAGCCAGTATGTTTGACAATGTTGGGCAGTGCCAATGGGATGTTGTTCCTCTCTAACGCTGCAGGAGTAACCGTCCTCTCTGTATTGTCTGTCAAGCGAAGCCTGGAGAAGGATTACAGCAAACAGACAGGGCATTTAGAGAAATTTGCGTTGGAGGTACTACAGCAGTGCTGTGAACGTCATCAATTCTGTTTGGATATTAATTTCTTTAGAGGTCAGACCTCTCTCCCCTTTTAAAAAAATATTTAAATTTTGTTGACAAAAGGTTGTAGTATGGATCAAAAATAATAATGTTATTTAATTATGTCTTTGTAACGTTATGGAACAGAAAATGTTTTAATCTGAAATATTTGACCCACAATGTAAACAATTGCTGACAGCAAAGGCATATTCCAACTGTCAATAGGCTGTAAAATTATTCATCCCCGAATTATCTCCACTGTTGCTCTAGCTGGACTTGTCATCATATCGTAGGAACTTTGAATGATATTTCTGTGGAAAAGCTGCCAGATCGTTTGGCTGCATTCCGCACAAGCTCACTTGTATAATGTACAATTCTACATGCTCCTTGTCAGCCATCCACTGTGCTTCAAAATGATTACCCATAAAAATGTAGTGCACATATTCTGAATGTCAGACATTCTGCTTCTTACAAATTAGCATGTTGTAATTTTCTTCAAGGGATTTTCCCATGGCTTCTGTAAAGTTTTGGGGTCATCCACTCAAGGGGAGACAAATAGGCACAGCTGGGATGTGGTAGATGTGCTGTGTGGGGAGAGTAAAATAAGCCCAGAGAAACTATTGGCATGCATGCAATAGGCAAACCAAAGGAGGTTGAACAATAAAACATTGGATAGGGGAAGGACTTTTTAGCTCTAGCTGCTTTAATCATGTTATGGATTATTTTAGGTTCTGAAGATTGACACATTGCTTTGACAACTTTCTCCTGATCATCCATAAAGTGCATGCAATGGCATGAGATCATGCAGCACTTACAATTAACATCTGGCCAAATAAATGATTTTAAAATGTCATTACTTGCAAAATAAACTTACACACAGTTCAATCGATCAGGCCATGGTACATTTCAATCACAGCCTAAGTATGTCAGACATGTCATGTTATGTTGTTGTTGAGGTCAGATCTAAGGATGCATTCACACTAGATAATTCTTACCATTGCAAACCATGGCTTCCTGGCGAGTGGCACGGTTGTATGCATTGTAGTGTGTGCCCCCTTACATACGCTGGTGTGTTATGCCACAGATTGGTATCAGCCATTGCCATCAATTTAATAGATTTATAATGTTTTAACAATTCATCTAGTGTACATAGGCTACATCTTTGAGCTCGGGCACAGCTCATGTTTTATTGAAACCAGAAGGAGCTGCTTAGTGTGGTCAGTCACAGGTGCAGGGAAACGACAGCGTGGTGCTGGGCCGTGACAACTGTCAAAAGGCGAAGTGAAGGCTCAGGCACCATGGCAGGATGGCCTGTCGAGTCAAGCAAGAAATGGCTTTTTTCTCTTTTCTTTCCAGATGAATGGATGGACCTGGGTGCAGAGCACGGCTGATGGCTACAGGTGCAGCCCCTAGTCTCCAGCCAGTCACACTTACTGGACTGTTGCTCTCCCACCCGATCCCTCAGCGTCCCAAAGGAGTCTCTTGACAGCTCCTCCAGCAGGCCCCAAAGCAACCTAGAGGTAGTAACAGGTGCCATAGGCTTTCATCAGTTAGCTCAGTTTCTTGAAAAAAGCAAGGAAATGTGTGTCTGACAAGGTTATGTTTGTTTACCACATGGCAAATTAAATGTAGCATTATGACCTGAGAAAACAAATATACTGTATGCCTTTACATGGACATGTATGAGTTTAAACTAAAAAAATAAGGTACTTTGATGTAAGAGGTTGCCTTGTTATCATTCCTGGTTTAGATGGGTGTCCCGTCTGATCTTACTGATCCTCTATGACTAACACCACTCATAAAGATGAAAAAGCCACCATTACTGCCACCACATGTTTCTTGCAATTGCCCATCCCAAAGATTCTCTCTGTCTCAGATAGCCGATAAAATCTCTGATGCATCTGGACTAAGTGTGCATATGTTCAAGAAAGTCCCTTTTGCAAGATGGTGCAGACTTTCAGATAAAGCTTGGGAAAAAAAGATTGTAGTTATATTTTGCTAGTGATATTATGTGGTTTGTTTTTTAGATTTGTAGTTTTAGATTTTTCCCTAGCATTAATGCAAAGATAAAAGCCACATGGAATTTTCATTATGTAAATACTAAGCTCTTTACAGGCATACTTCTTCCTTTACAAAGTGGAGCATTCTAGCAACATACTGTATAGTAAAAACAAAGCAAATCTATGGTTATACAAGCCTGCTTACTTTAAAGTGGCTTCACCAGCTGACGTCAAATGATAAATACAGAGCATGTACCTCTTTTGCCAGACACACTTACTGGGAAACTTGACTTTTCTTTTAAAACGCGACAGCTCCTTGATTGAGCTACCAGTCTTGTATCCCAAGAGCATGTGCTGTGAGAAGGTGCCTTGGTGGCCGCAGAGTCGGCCTATTGTTGATATGTGTGAATGTGTGCAAACTTGTGTGTTGTGTGTGTGTCCATGCATAACCAAGCTGTGGCCCACACACGCTGCTGGCTTTGTAAACGCTTGTGTGGGGATCAAACGCCTGGCCATCCACACACATAGTTGATTAGTGAAGGGCAGCGTACAATGGCTGCAGGAATTACGACTGCTGGACAGATGGACTTCTTTTGCTTTTCTAATGCGCTGTATATTGCCAGGTTCTATACTGTTTTTCTTGTATCTGATTTGCATTAAAGTAAGCCAGTTTAGCTCATAATAAATAAATAAGATTTCTTTGCCATCAACAGTGTGTTTACTGTTTTTGATTATTGTCCGTTTCATTTTCATTACAAAGCAATGTGGCAGTTCTTCCAATCTTGCTTTAATCACACCATCTCCATTCCCAGGAACTGGACAGACTTTTTTGTTATTGCAACTCATCGGTTTTGTTAATGCTTCATTTGAAAACCAATTAGCTACTCCCTTAGATTCAATTACCAAAGTGAAAGGGCAGGACTATCTTGCTTCAACAATAATAGCTAAATAATTGTATTCACACACAGTTTCCCCAACCAGCCTTTGGCACACTGCTCTTTCAAGCAATATTTCTGGCTTTGACTCGATTAAACGCTGATTCTATCACTCACTGATAAACGAAACAACTGTTGATATGTCTTATCTTGAATGCTAACATGAAATACATGTTCAAATGCTTTTAAAAAAATGTTCTCCATATTTCCACTGAATGGACTTGGGGTTCTGGGTGCGTGGGCTGGAGAATGTGTGTAAAAATGTGCGTATGCGCATGACAGAGACAGGCTCTTGCGTTTCAGCAGTCAGTCAGAATCTGGAAAGCATCACCACTCGCTGCTGCCTTTGACGATGTGTGTCTACAACATCAGGTCTGCCCCTAAATGGTCTGAGACAGCACAGAAAATGCTCGTAATGAAGTTAAAACTGAAAAAAAAATTATAACTGTGTCTCTTGATTGCTTCACCACATGATCTTTCTTAGAAATATCCAACCCGTCCAACTTTTGCCTTTTTGTCATGTTTGCTTAAAGTATTCTGTTACCATAACCTCATTTATTACACTAATACTTAATTGAATACATTTGAAAACAGCACTCTTTGACCTATAGTAATCCAAAACGTTGATCATACATGCATCTCAGACTTTCATTTGTAATAGTCAAGGACCACCAGCTAAGCTCTTAAAAGCATCTCAGTTCCCATAAGTTGTCGTTAACTGCTACCATCAGGGGTGTTGTGATGGTGATTATGATTTAATTGGCCTTCCCTTACTTAGTCTCCTATATGTTCACACAGAGTGGCCCCCTCCACAAGGTAAATCTAGCTGTGGCCCCGTGGCTCACTGACCTGCAAACAGCATTTACTTCCTACATGGGCTGAGGCACCGTTTGACCGACATAAATCACCTTTCGCAGCACTTCAATTACATTTCTCTGCCTCTGTCACCAGTCACCCCGAGACATTTTCAAGGCTAATTGCTTCTGACATAAACATGCAGTTACCGTATTGATATGTGGTTTGAGGAGTTAAATTATGCACAAGCTACACTTGAACCTGAGAACAGGAGGTGGGAGTCGGAAAAGGAAAATTCCTTAAGTATTTCTGAACGTGTGTACACAGAGCATTAGCCTACTTCAACGTAATTATGATGTTTTATGTGAGCTGTATAAATTGGGTCAACACCTTTGTAAAAAATTAGCCCACATTTTATTATATTGCAGATTTATTTTCACATTTGCAGAACTGAACTCAAACATCTGTTTAGCATTGTGAACCTTGAGTATATTTGGGATTTGAAATGTCAACTTTAACCTTAGGAATTTGGCTCCAACATTTAGAAATCTTGATTACATTTAAGATTCAAAATAAAAATAGAATTGCAAATGCAGTCTACAGTGAATAATAGATTTATTGTGTAGGGTATGGTCCCAGTAGACTGCTATGACGTTGATGAGGCTTTCAAAAACATTCAAAAAGAAGGTGGGATTACACTGGCTGGAGAATGAAGCCTCTTTCTATGGGGCCTGCTTTTTACGCTGACCATGAAATAATAATACAGCTCAGGCCTCGCAACACAAGCTTTACATGTCACATCAGTGGGGGTGATGATTAAGTTGTGTAAACAGTTTGAAGTGCTTCTGGGATTTTGCTATATTTTGGAGTGTTTGTCTCAGAGATGTGATGAAATATACATTGTATGTATTCTTAAGGGGAAAAGAAAAAAATCATCAGTGCTGAAAGATTCAAAAACAAGCATCCATCTTTATTAAAGTCCCGGTTTATGTTAGAGGACTTTCATCTTCCTTGAATTATAAACTAGACCTAAAAACCAACAGATGTTGGAAAAGAGTTAAAGGTGTCCGACATTAATCAACATCACTTTTTGTCTCTGGAAAAAGATTCAAAAATAAACATGGTAACAAAATAGATACTAAACAATAATTGTATGCTTATACGTATTCTTCATTTATCTTCATAATGTCTGAGTAGTCCATAAGTGTTGAATCCATTGAAGAAGGCGGAAAAGATCCCCGTAGTCTGTTGTCATTAAATCAGTGTTGGTATATTTATACAAGACTTTAGGGCTGAGGAGGAGAACAGGGGTGGTCCTGGTCAGGACGATAACTCAAATTTACAAAGTGATGGACAGGTTTGAGGGAAATAAAGAGGGAGAAAGCCCTGAAGTAAATAAAGATGAATGTAAGGACAGTGTAGGATTGGATTGTGTCCATATGTGGCAGTGTGTGGAAAGATCTACCAGTGACATGTTTTAGGATGATGTTATAGTGGGAATAGAATTAGTAGGGGGTGGTGCGGTAGTGGGAGTGTCCATGCTTGTTGGGGGCACACGGGGCAACATCCCTAGGGCTTTCTCTGGGAAACATTTAGAAGCAGCTGTGTGTTGGGGCTGTGCTAAATAGAGATGTTGTCCAATGTGATTCTCTAACCCCCTGTTCCCGAATTCTTCCACAACCACTTTTGACTTTCCCTTCCTATGCAAGGCACAGAGGAAGGGTCAAGGGTGGGAGTTGTGAGGTGGGTGTTCCATCATCAGCCACTCCGCCTAACCCCCCCACCAAAAAAACATACACCTCCCCTTCCTGTCCACTCCCACACCAGACAGGATCTCATCTCACACAACTGGGCCTGACTGCCTCTAAAGTGTCAAAGAGGGACTTCATCTAAAACCTATGGGCCTATTGCAAACTATTGAGCTAGGCTTGCCACCTAATTGTGTTCCTGTCCCCTTCTCATGCCCTTCTGAAACCCCCTCTGAAAACATTTCAAGCTCTTTGTGGTGGGACCCACTGGGATTCTGTTTCCCGGTGCTCACTCCTAGAGTAACAAATTCAAACACTTTAAAAGATTACTAAAGATTACTTTAGAACGCAGACTAACAAAGTGACTAATAAAGTAATGCATATTCATGACATAATTTTAGGCCTACACTGTTTCTCTTAGGATCTAGCAGCTCCTTTGGTTACGACTGGCTACTTATCTTTAAGGGATCAGTGAGATACAGTTTTTGTGCTGAAAAAAAAAAAGACTTGAAAACTTTTACAAATGCACACAACTCCAGGAAACATCAGGCGGAAGTCTCTCTTACTAGCCCACGTTTAGTTTCTCAGCTCTTTACAAGCAATAGTTTTGAGACCAGTGAGCTTGAGAAAGGTCAGAGGCCAGTGGGAGAAAAGTACCAATGGCTCTCATATGGATTAGCACTAACTGATCCAGACTCTACTGCAAAAACTCAACACCTAAAAGATCACTTTCACAAGACACTGACATTTGCTTATGTCTACCGCGTGAGTTGTCAGTACCTAATGATTTAATGTGGCGTAGATGAATAATATTTATTAGAATAGCATAAACTCTTGCACAGCGGTGTCAAGTTATTATTAATCTTGAGCACACGTGAAAATAGAGTTGAATGGCCCAGTGCTCTTAAAGTGACACTGCAATCTGTCATTAACAATGTATCTCAGTCTTCCAGGAAAAAGGACATGATAAAAGAGAGCTTATGAAATATCTTTCACAGATACAGCAAAGGATAGAATTACAGACATATGTGTGAAGAATCACTATGATACCTAAATAATTAGTATGAGACTTGTGTAATAATCCGACAACCTGTTTGTGAAGCTAAGCAAATTATGTAGATAAAGTGCATTTTTGTAAACTGTGAGCCCAGTATGGTCTCCTCTATAATTATGTATTATGCTATCTAATGAAAACCATGTGCAAATGGTTAGGGAGCCTATTTATAACCACAAGTGCCCAGCATACATGAGGTTTAAGTTAAATATGCTCAGTAAGATTTCAAATAGGGCTTACTTTTTCTACACCTACAATACGTTTCACTGAAATGGATCATCCACCATTTGAAATAGCTCCCTTACAGAGCCATACAGTCATCTGCCTATGTTTTAATCAACTGTTCACCTCTCATAACAACTATATCCGCAAAAACCATACTAATACATTTCATCAATTTGTCTGAGTTTTTTACCACTTTCTCCTTTTTCAAAATTAGTTTGGATTTCCCAGAGTCTCTTGACCACAAGCTACAGTTTTGTGGTACTGCACTGGGCAGCTTTTGTCTTTATTTTGGCTTTGGCTTTGTGGTATCTTTGTAAATGCTTTTATTAACTGATACTGCAATCTGGGACTATTTTCATGGGTTTCTTCCAGTCTAAATGTTTTCTCCTATATCTCACTTAGCCAGTGACACTTCCTTCAACTCATTACTCTTTTAGGGTAGCAAGTTTCACTATTTTCCCCAAAACACTGTAAGATTCTAACCAAATTCTTTAATCATTTTTGAAGATTAACTACCATTATTGTAGAAGATATTTTCCTTAAGTATTTGATGCATTCAAATATTTTTATTTTAACTCCAAGAATTTACAACTTTAGCATTATATCAATATTCGTTATCTGAAAGTGATGTGGCA
Organism: Perccottus glenii; assembly: GCA_024416835.2. NCBI lineage: Eukaryota > Metazoa > Chordata > Actinopteri > Gobiiformes > Odontobutidae > Perccottus > Perccottus glenii. The sequence continues at coordinate 19,284,929 of CM044559.2, read as the reverse complement.
TTTTATAAAAATAGGCTAATGCACCCATTTCATGTGAAAAACTATTCTAAGTGCATATCAGTCTCTAACATAGCTACTCTACTCTCATACACGGAGGTGCTGTGATTTTCCCTGGCCTTTGTGATCAAACTACAGTGTGCAAAGACACACATGCTTTGCAGGATTTGCATTGTTTTTTCTTCACATGTAAACAAAATCCCAGCTGATCTGTGAAAGAACAGGTAATTAAAAGTGAGCTATTTTACTTCAGAGTGTGAATTTCTACCTCAGCTATAGTCCTTCAGCTCCCCCGCTCTCCTGCCAAGCATTTCCCTTTAAAGTTTCTCTCCATCCACTCATGTTACTTCTCCCTTACCCCTTCACCCTCTGCCAAAAATATATGCCTTTGACACCTACTTCTGTGAAACACACTAGTTGTATTCCTTCCACTATTTCTTATCATTAGTTTATTGTTCTTTATTCAGTGTTTTTCGCGCAGCTGTCCGCTCTGTATTTTTTGTCTCTTACATTTGGAGCTCATTATTAAAGCTAATGCAGAACATACAGGGAAAGGCTGGAGGCTGGGGTGTAGGCTGCGTTTGATAGAAATCCCTGTACGCCAACTCACTTTCCACCCTTTCTCAACATAATTAGGTAAATCAGACCCACTGTGCTACTATCTTTGGTAGAAAACTTTGGTTAGAAAACTTTGGCCTGTATTGCCTTTAAAATGGTTTTATTGAGAGAAAAAAATTATGCAATACTTGAATTTGTGAGGTTTTTTCTTTTATACTCAATGTATGAATGCAAATCTCTTTGCTCTTTGCGTACACATAGTGTTGCTTAAGTGTATATTTTGTCAATTCAGAGGAAAAACATCTTCACCTTCAAACCTACGTCCAGATGCCCTTTGAAACAGTTTCTTGAATACATCCTGGGTGACTGAGAACCTCCAGAGACATATACACTGTGGTTCTCAGACCCCGGTCTGCTTGAGGCAATGTGAGTTCAGCCATGACCATGTCAAAATGACTTTACTTTACTCTGAATACAGACATAACATTAAAGTGATATTTTGTTAATTTTGGGGAAATATTGGTATCAAATAATATGCAGTGTAAATAAAAAAACAGATCAATTAGAAGCAGTGCATTGAGCATTCAACAAACAATCTTTTTATTTCAGCCACTTATTTTGTTTGCTGCTGTTCTTTGGGGTATTTTTTCTAAAGTCAGAAACTAATCATTTAGTTTGGGTCATGAAAAGAATTGTTTTCAGAAAGTTTTCCCATACCACAAAATACTGCAAGATGTTCTACTTTGTCATCACCTTGGCATGGCGTGGCCCAAACCAAATGACTGTGTTTTCCTGCATGTGATGTTAATTAACACTGGTACTCATGCTAATCTCACTTTGGTAATAAGAATGATTGTTGCCCACTATTACCAAACAAGTCATGCCAGGAAAAACTGGCTCATATCCACAGCTGTGCAGCCTGCTCTCACACTGTCAGGCACGTCTCTGGGCAACCCCCAGCTGAGTACTTTCACGTACAAGGAGCTTCTCTTCTCTCCATTTCTGCACACATAGCAAAGAAAGTTATTTTCATAACGTAAACATTTTACTTTTCTTTGAGACATTCTTTTCTTTGCTGAAAAGTCCTTTTAAGGCTTAAGATTGACGGGGAACCTTTGGGTGCTCTTAGCAGGATGTGGTTAGCTCTTAGTTGGCTCAGGTAAGCTATTTATTCCCATTAGTGCTGATGGTGAATAGTGCTTTATTCTTTTTTCTTTACCTGTCAAGACTGCCAGATGTAGGTCTGTAGCACTATGCAACTACAGCTTTGACAACAGAGTCAAAGACATAGCCACAAGACAGGAAAACAGACTCTAATTGGCTGAGCTCACAACATGTTTTGGGCTAGATTTCTCATATCCCTGAGAAGGGAAAGGGATCTTCTATTGTGAAATGCATGGCCTTGTCAGTCTTTATCTAAATGAATTGCTGACACACTAAATTGTCTCGATAAAAACAATAATATACCCATTTATTGTTGCTTTGTCAACCACTAAATCACTCACTGTTACATCACTGAACATAACTACGTAGAAGCAGGTTTACATAATAGAAAGAATGGTAAAAACAAAGGTATTATTAAAGCTTTGATACACAAATAAGTAACAATGGTATAAAGGTTAATTTATTTAAAGGTAATTTTATTAGACAAAGAAAGGAAACAGAAAGAGGGGAAGGACATTGAGCATTGGACCAGAGCCAGAATCGAACCCAAGCCACTCAGATATAAGTCTGTGCTTTACCAGGTGAGCCACTGAGGCCAAAAAGATGCCACAACACAAGCAAAGCAGAAACATGCCTTTTAAAGTCAGCCACATTATGATGCTCTGCACTGAACTGAATGATTTTCACGAGTGGTTTGTGGTTGTTTTTATAGCTTGTTTCTTTCACTGGAAGCTTGTGAAGAGACATACGCATAGTCAATTAAGCTTCCCTTTTAGATTTTAATTAATGTTGTGGCCATCAAGATGCCTACACTAGTGTTGAGTAACTACTGTCTTACAAAATCTTGTGGTGGTATTTGTGTAGATGGCTGTTTTCCCATCATGCTATTCTTTCTCCCAAACATGTGCCTCACACATTTTCACTTCTAATGCTGCTCTGTCCTGCAAACTTTTAACTTTCCTATTAGCAATTAGCTCATCTCCACTTGGAGAAACACAGCTGGCAAGACTATAAAGCACCCCTATGATATATGAAGCTGTTACAGTTGAAAAAGACGCAAATAATCACCAAAAGATGTGTTACAAACTCACACCACATTAAAAGCTGTTTTTCATAACAACACTGGAGAAGCAAAGTACAGGCCTAAAGTGCGATAACTACGCTCTACTTTTGGCCATGTGGGTGTTTTCCTGGTTGTCACTCGGTCTGGACATATAGAGATAGCACATTCAATAGTCAAGCAGAGGACAGCGTGGGGGTGAATGGGATTGATTACATCGTAATATCTGATCTTCAGAGTCCTCATCTGACAGTCTATCTGCAGTCATGCATCTTCATCTATCATCCAGCAACGTGGCTCTGGGGCAGCCCAGGAGCCAGACAGGATAAACTTCTTTAGGGCACGTGCATCTCAAGACATAGTGCCCCAGCATCCATCAAGATGTCTGTTTCTGTTGGCTGCCCTTCTGAACATGACGTCTTACTCTTTGTCAAATGCTGAACATTGTTGATGATTTCACACACTACTCAAAAGTTATTTTATACATTGTTAATTACATGCTGCTGGACTTTAATGAAATACAAATAAACACAAATAATAAGACTATGTCTTCACATTAATCATATAAGTTAGATTGTGACTGGATTATAGCAATTCTCTCTCTCTCTCTCTCTCTCTCTCTCTCTCTTTCTCTCTCAAGAAAGCTATACCGTTTACTAGTTTACAATAGACTGACTTAATACCAAAATTAACAAATTATTACATGGCCATAAAATCAGTCAACCCTCTGTCGTTTAACTAGTTTCATTAAAACAAATAGCACAGTTTTCTTTCGACAAATCGCACACACCGTGACAAAGTTGAGATATAATTGGCAAAGTATGGATAGTCTTAGCTGCCTGAATGTTTGTTGCTCTTTAGGAATGTTTTTTAGTGTGATGCTCTTCCACAAACATATGCTTTATATCAGCATGAATGTGATCCAATTCACAAGCCTGTATTTGTCCCTTTATCTGGTTGGCCACTTATCTCAGTCTTGATACTTAAATACAATTATGGACACTGTGTTTTGTATCAAATGGAAATACATTTGGTGCAGAAGGCTGGGAGGGATCCTTGGGTTTGGCAAATCCTCATAAAATGAAAAACAAAAACATGCTGGCAGGGTTTCTTTTGTTTTTTGATCACAGCCACAAGAGCAAGATTGTGACATCTATATATTATGGCCTGGTGGTTACATAGAGTAACCAGGCACCAGTGTTGCTAAAAGGTGTGTGATGGAAAGCTTTAAGCCATACCCTAAATGTAAATGAAAACCAGTGTTTTGTAGAGCTGCTACTTTATTTCCTTAACAGATGAACACTTCCTTTACAACTGTTAAAAGTTTCTGTGCCATGGTGGCCTGGGAGAAAAGACCACTGGCTGTTATCTCAAACTGCAGTGAGACATCATCTGCTTTCAAGACAGTGGTCCATCAAACTCCAAGGCAATTACACCGAGAGCAGAGAGGTCAGGGAGTGGAGAGGATCAGCTTATCAGATGGATGGAACCCCAGGAACAGCTGAGGAAACTAGCAGCACTGTTTCTCACGGCGAGTCAAGAGAGTTCAATGCAAAGAGGGAGGGCAAAGGTCACCAATTGGAGTTTTATTTCACAGATCTCTTTATTAGAAGACCTTTTAAATTTTTCAAACTGAGCCTGAGAAGTCAGAAGGGTGCCAACAGATAGGAATAACTTTTAGAACAAAGTGGTGTGCTCTAAAACTGTGTTGTCCCTTCTTCATTAAAATTCATCAGAACTGGAATTTTTAAGAGCATATATTATAATATGTAAATGTATTTGAGCACACTTCATTTTTAGATATAGTGTCATTACTGTTAAATGTGAATAAATAAACAATGATTTTAGAAAGTAACACTTGAAATTGCTGACAAAGGTCTTTACTGAGTTTATGACAAGAGGAATGGCTCTATAAAATACATATTTCATGAAAGTCACAGCTTAGCTCCACATGCACACAGGTCACATGCATTCCCAAGATATATTGCAAACACTGAATACTTGAGCGTTTCATGTTGTCGGGTTTTATCATGCTCTGTGCTTACATACTGGTTGATCTAAAAACTGTAGATCTTTTGTGACTTCTTTGTATGTCCCAAAAAGCTTCAGGAGTTTAACAAGAGCAGTCAAAAGAGTGCCCTGCCTAGTAAACCAGCAGCTGGTTAACTTATGATGGCTGTCACAGATCATGTCCAAATGGCCCTGCTTTTATTGGGGCAGTATTCTGAACAATGGAAATTTATTTTATTGATTTCTTTTCTGGACAACGTACAATGTACATTAAGCCAAATCAGAGATGCTTGTCCATCTGTAGTCCTTTATTGTACATGTTTTTGGTACAGCCAGTGTAAAATTACAGGCTGCCACAGCCTCTGGGCACCAAGACCCATGTAATGTTATTCTCCCAAAACATCCCCTCTATTCATTTAAATGTCCACTTTTACAAGACTTTGAATCTGTGCATCTTTTTCTATGGAAGATGATTTGAAACACACTTTTCTCGTAAATGTGCTGCATCAAACCAAACTGTATTTCTGTCCCTTTGAAGATATGATCCTTTCCATCTGTAACTAAGTCACTCTAAAAAGTTTGTCTTCATCCACTCACTTTGTCTGCACTTGATAATACCAGAAGAAAGCGCAGAACTCAAATTCTAAACATACTAGCTTGCCAGCTTGTAACAGAGTGATCTCCATCTACTAAAAGTGCCCATTTATCTAGAACGGTCAGAAAGGATGCAGCCTGTATTCATTTAGGGTAATGTGTATAAATGCTGTCCTGTGTTTATTTTGACCCATGCTAAACAATCTATAACTCCCATTCCACTGTCTTGCCAAAATAATTGGTATAATTGCAAATTTGTGTTTGTTGCTTATGGTAAAAGGCAGACTACTTGACACCGTAGGCATGGCAGCCAAAAGTCTTTGGAGCACCACATAGCTGCTGCCGTGGCAAGATGACGAGACAAGCACTCTGAGTAATTTAACGTGGTTTAGAAGGTCCACTCATCCATTTAAATCAGGGGAAGCAGCACGAAGTTCTATATGGATGTGACAAACTTGGCTTCTTTGCATGATTTTCTTGAGACAGTATGTCAGTTAAACAAGCTTGGTCCCCATTAATGGCTCAGCACTTCTTTTATAACAAATCCCCTGCTAGAGTGCCATTCTATTGGCAAAGAGCAAGTTTTACGGGACCCCAATGACATATTTGTGACACCCCAGAGATCCAGCCCTCTGCATTCAAAGGATGACCTTTTCCATCTGCGGCCTGTCATTGGCTCACACAAGCACTGACCCCAGTTGCCCGGCCATAGTTGCACATACATTAAAAGGAAGTGGAAATAACCTATTAACAATCTCAGTGCTCAACCCTTTTGCAAAGCACTGCGATGAAAAGGTTTGCTGTTCCACATGTCATCATTGCTGTACAGCTGTCAATTTACACACAAAGAGCAATAGTCACAGATATCAATGACATCACATCTGGAAAATGGGAAAAATGCCTCATTTTCATGGAATGCCAAATGGCGTCTATAGTATTAATTACATTAATGATGGCCTTTTGAAACCCCAATTTACAAAAAAGCCAAAAAAAAAGTACCACACAGCCACTGTGTTTTCATAACCACAGAAGAAAAATATATAATTATAAAAAAGTCTGGGGGTGCATGTGGCAGAGTGGTTAGCACTCCTGCCTCACAGCAAGAAGGATGTGAGTTCAAAAACCCGGCCGACTCCGGTCTTTCTGTGAGGAGTCTGCATGTCCTTCACATGTTACCGTGGGTTCTTTCCGGGTACTCTGGCTTCCTCCCACCGTCCAAAGACATGCATGTATAGGTTAATTGGCAACTCTAAAGTGTCCCTAGTGAATGAATGTGAGAGTGAATGATTGTCTGTCACTGTGTATGTCTAAGTGTCAGCCCTGCGACTAACTGGCCATTGTCCAGAGTGTACCCCGCCTAAGGCCCAAAGCTGCTGGGATAGGCTCCAGTCACCTGCGACCCCTAATAGGATTAAGTGGTGGAAAATGAATGAATGAATGTCAGTCTGACTGGAAAGCTTACATACATAGATAATGTGATTCATATAAGGTTAGACTAGTGATTAGTTCAAACATGCCAAGTTACAAATAAGTACACAACAGTTTGATTTCAACTCCTGCATGTACAGTATACTCAGACAAAGAAAGGAACAGTAAACGGTCTAATTAAATAAAGACAAGCTTGAGTAATAGTTCAGATAGCCAGTTACGTACGTTAGCCACCATCTAATTGTATATAGTTAGTGGTGTTACCACTTTTACTTTTTAGGATTTTTTTTTGCCTTTATTAATAGTTGACAGGAAACAGGGCAAGAGAGAGTGAGAAAAAGATTTGAACCCGTCTTCCATGTTCTTGTGTGTTTGCGAATGTTCTAACAACAGAGCTACGGGCTAAAATTTAGTAAAAGTGTTTTCCTCCTTGTTGGATACTGCACACTGACTGAAAAATCCACTATAATTTAGTACATCGTTATTCAGTATGTTAATGGACCTCTTTTGCTTTTAGGATGGCACAATATTTAATTAAACAGTTTCTGGCATATTGTGAAAAAAAATCTGTGTGGTAATTGGGAGGACATTACATCTTGTGTAAAATTAAGACAAAAATGCTTAACGGTAATCAAGTCCTCTGAGTGAATTTTCCCTTTGCCATCTGGTAGTGGTTGGAGACTTTGAACAGGAGCCCATAGTTTAGTCATTATACAACACAATACTCAACAATCCCCGGCTGTCTCTTCTTCTGCAGACCACTCGGTTAGGGAGATGCATTGTTTAAAAAAGTAATTGGTCCAATGTCTCTGGGGTGCTATGAAAAATGCCACAGTAAGGAATCCTATTGCAGTTCTGTTTCAGGCAAGACATGCTGCGTTACAAGACACTTTTGCATGCAATGAAAGTTTGTATTGTAAAAAAAAAAAAAGAAAACTAGGCTTCATGAAAGTCAAGGCAGGATTTGTCACTGAAGAAACTAGACAATTTTCATCGTTATGGCAATGTTGACAGCTCTAAAAATGCACCGCTGTCCAAACAAAAACTCTCCTTCCACTATGGGAGATCCTGATTTCTGGTATGCGACCTTGTGGTTGACATGGAACCGCAAACTTAGTGATCCCTTTCCATCCTTCTACAATTTTCCATCTAGCTCCATTTGTTTTCCATTTAGAGAAACACAACTGTTCACCCTTCTCCTCCTGTAAAAACATGGCATCCCAGAAGGCTTGTCGGGGAAGTATCAATCACTACAGCGGCCCGTATTGTGATTACCTCAACGCGCCGTATCAGACCTGCTCTCAGAAAACAAAACACCGGACACTAGAGTTATGGCATGGGAGATAACAAGCAGCAATAAGACTCAAACTTGAAACCTAATCTGGAGCAAAACAAACATATCTGTACGGCTATGGCACAGTATATCCGACCTAACAAGAACATGGTTGTGGAAGATAGAGTTGCTCTGAATGAAACACGAGTGTAAACTCCCTGAAACGCTTTTTAAACGATTTTAACAGTGTTGGGAACTTTCAGCTTTCTTTTGTAAGTTGAGATATAATAATAATTTAACATTTAGGTTAGTGAAAGGATTCATAAATGTGTGTTTTATGTTACAGGTAATCAAAATCTCCTTTTACTGTTTTATTTTTTACTCTCACAAGCAACTAACACTATTTCAGAATTGCTTTTTGGAGAGACAACTAAAAAGTCTGTCTGCTAAAGTGCTCAGCGTTCTGATGACAGATGCTGGATCATTTTCCTGATTATGGCAACTCTGGTAATCCCATCAACCTGCCTAAACTCGGCTGCTGATGACAGAAAATGAACCCGCTTGATTTTACAGTGGGCTATGTCAATAAAATATACAACAAATTATGATGAACTGCAGACAAATATGTTACCAATAAAGCCATTGCAGGATATTCTTTTGGCCTGCTTGAGTGGTATAAGCTGTAGATTTATGATTACGGCTAAACAAGTGGGTCTTTCTTGGGTCAAGCAGATTCAGTTTCAGGGAGAGGAAATAAAAACCTGTCTCTTTAAATCTCTCTGTGTTTAAGTGTTGTTATTGTGTCATAGGCCCAGGTCTGACATGCAACCCTCAGATCAAAGGACTACGAGGAGCTATTATTTTTGTTTGTGGTATATTTAAATAGCAGTCGCACTCATAGGAGAATACTGTGGCTTTAACAGTTTACAGATTATCACTTAAATCATGTTTGTATCTACAATATGAGAGAATAAAGTCCTTGAATAATCATTTTACCCGTTTGGCTGTCATTGGAAAACATATTGAGCTATTTTCTTGGAATCTCTTAGAAGCCTGTTGTGATAAAGACTGGTGTTGCAAAACATCATCTATTGAGAGTCTTAAATGAGTAGCTAAAGTGACATATACAGTAACTCAAATTTCCTTAGTGGTTTTTCAAAGCTCCCAACTGCCAACTATAAAGCTATTAGGCAGTTTAAATATGATCTTGTTTTTCTCCGCAGCTCACTGACACAGTGAGCAGTGAGCAAAGTTTTATATTTCTTAGAACACAGGCCTGCCATCCAGAGTCATCCGGTTTGCCTCTTCTTATAAAGTTGCGTAAAGGTGTTGGTTAATGTGATTAGCTATTAAAGACCAGTTTTATATTTAAAAAAATAATTAGAACACTTGGCTTAAGTAAGAGGTTTCAGTTGTTTTTGTTGAAGTGGCCATTAAAATACCTATAAAACAAATGAAATATCTTCAAAGTCATCATTATGTTTTGTAAGAAATATAGAATAGAGCTGTCATTTTGGAGATTTAGATTTAGTTTTCCTTACAAAAACAAGTTAGGTCTTTTTCACTGTCAATGTCACAAAATTATGTTCCTTCGCAGAAGAAGCCATGGGATAACATTAGTGTTGAAGTTCTCAGAAAATATATAGGAAAAATATTGCTTCATCTAATATAAAAAAATCACGTTTTTGTCAGTCTATTCATATCTGTCACATGTTCTAATAATTTTGGCCACCCCTGTATACTACTTACATTTATTCATTAATTGTAAAAGAAAATAGCATAATTGAACATAACGTATTTGAACACTTAAAACAACTGCACCTCACTATCAGCTACTTCCTATTTCTGTCTGGATGTTAATGCAGATGGAGAGGATATGATAAACTGCATTAGAGGGAATTTCCTGTTGTTATCTTCAATATTTCCTCCTCATGACAAGTTTTTCCATTAACATAACTTGCAGACTGCCGTAACAAACAGAAATGACCCACTCTATCAAGGTGGTACAAGGACAACACAGGGCACTGTTTATTTAAACTGTATGAAATCTGTATTGTTTCACTTATTTTCATGCTGTACAAAAGTGCAATAACTGCTGACCGCCATTTCCGAGTTAAATGGGAAGGATTGTTATTATCCAACAGATCTCGTCCATTCATACAGCTGTGGGTTTACAAGAACAGTGCAAGCTACATTAACTCTGCAATAGCATAAAATAGCACCAAGGAATTCACTTAGTATCCCCAAGTCCTGAGTATATGTCACTATATGTCACAAATCACTAACCAGAAAGCTGTCGAAAAAAACATATGCTACACTTTCACCATCAATGTGTGGAAACTAGGCTAGTGTGGCTACACTGCCCATGATTTTGTAAGTATACTGTTTTATATTATTTTATAGTATTTGTGTAAAACCAACAACTAATAAACTAATACAACTAACTACTTACTTACTTACTTACTTAACTACTAGTCTAAGTCTAATTTAGCTATTTTATTTACACCTGCAATTATATAGTCAGTATTAGGGATTGAGATATTCAGGTTCTAGTCTTTAGCCACCATTTCTGTTGGGAAATGATTTATCACAATTGCAAGGCATACTTCATTTGAAAATCATTTCCATTTTATGTTTTTCCTTGTGTTTCTCATTTTCACTCCGATTATCTATCGTCCAATCAACAGCTCCACATTTTGGAAAAACAGACCACACAGTTGGGACCCCGGGCCAAAGTATTCCCAAAGGTATGTATGCTTTTTGGGGACACCTCAGATCCTTTTAGGTAATGGAAACCTTCCCATGTGACTCAAGTTTTGAGTCCATACCACACCGCTCGTGAAAACAAGGCTTTTTTGTTGCATCTGAATTAGAAACTTGTGGGAGGTTGTTATATTTATTGTGCCAGAAAATTGCATATTCCTCCTTTAATCTGCATGTGCAGTGTTTGTGTCCCAATCCAAATGGCAGCACCTTATTAATCATAGAATATGTGAGTTTCAGTGGTCAGCCCTGCAGCTCAGTGATTGGTTACTTGCTGTCACCACCTCTCCGTCTCTGTGTCTCCGTTTATCTGCGTGTCTCTCACATGCCTTCGCCGTGACATAGAGCAAAGTGACGGCTGCAGTAGCTGCGATACGGCGGAGCTAATGGATTTGTCCCAGGCATCTAAGACACAACGCAGCCACAGCTTCGGAGGAGATGAAACACAAAGAGTTTAAACACTTCACTCCTTCATCTTCATTTGCCCTCAAAGAGACAAAAAACAAAGCAGAAGGAACAATGTCTCACATCTCACCTCATTTGCACCACGGTCCCCATCCATCATCTGTGGCAACCTAAATCCTAGCTCTTTCATTTCCATACGAGGAGTTTATAAATGAGGAAAGGCTTGGTAAGAAAATAATACATTTTTCGTAGAACAAAAATCTTTTTTTTTTTCCTGATTTTAAATGAAATCCCAAATAACATGTCATGTATTCTATACCCAGCTGTTGTTTCATCTACAAATCCACTCCAGCAATGGGTTTTCGAAAGACAATTGACCAAACGTCAATGACAGCTTGACGTCACCAATAAGTTATAAAATGTGGAACAAAGAAAACCTCAGAACAGGATTTTTACTATTTTATATCACAATTAATTGTCAGCTTTTAAAAACACTCAAAGTCACTTAATCTTGTGCTTTGTTATTAAAGCCATTATTTGTTTGTATAGAAACGGTGGAATTTGAAACCAGATGCCCTTAAAAAAAAGTTTTTTTTATATCATAGCTCATAAAACGTTGTTGGGGCAGACTGAAATGAGAGTCCTATTCTCATGACCTGATCTCCTCTTTGTCCTAGAGCAAAACATAAATGTCCTTCGTTTTTACTTATTACATTACATGGGTTCACAAAGGTTTATGTGTGTCTTGTAAAATTGCCCAAACTACAACATAGATGACTAATAAATCTGACTCTGAATTCAATGTTCAATAATATGACAGACAATACACTGTATATGCCAGTGCTTGCTCTGTACAAGTTTTGTTACAAGATTGGAAATCCTTGAAATGTAATTGTACTCCATCCCTGGTGAAGTAATATCGATCAATACATGACCTTCTATGTCCTAACAAAACTGGGTCAAGACTGTTAAATATGCTTTTACACATGAACAAAGGGGATTAGGCCGCGTTTATTGCTTATTGAATAATGAGTCGTGATGGCATGATGTATTTGCGAGAAGACATTATTGATTTACTGTTAGTCTCAAATCCATCCATAATTCATATTTAAGCTGCGGGCTCTTCCTTCATAGCGGAGAAAATCCCTTTAAAGCACGAGCAGAGAGGCGTCGTGTGAATCATGGAGCCTTAAGTGAAAGCTGAAGCGACAGGAAATGAAAAGAAGAGTGAAGTAGCCAATCATCTGACATTCCTACTAAAGGTGTACTGGTGGGTCGTCAGGGTCAAAGGTGAAGGGTTTCTGCATGGCGACCACAGCTGTATGCAATGAGCACCATCCAAAGCTGCCCCAGGTTGACCCTTGGAGTCGCTGCCTCTACCAGGAGATACTCATAACACATCTGGAGCTGATTGGCCTTGTAGCAGGCAGGTAACACGGCAGGACAGAGAGCCTTCTTCTGCTTTGTTTGTTTGTCATTTATTAACCTCAGCCTAACCTCACTGCACACCACTCATTGCAGCTGTGATTGACAAGTCAAAATGCCAGTTCCAGCATGAGACCCTGCACCAAATGCGGATAAAGCTTTATTTTCAGAGATCAGATGGCAGTTTTAAAGAGGCACTACAATTAATCAAATGCCTATGAGTCTTTTTAATGTTCCCTCATTAAAGTCAAAACCAAGTAAACATTTGTACGAACAGCCTACAAAAGGTGCTCACAATGTTCCTTTTAAAGTATTGTTTAGAATATTTTAGTATTGTACCACAAGCACAAGAGGAAGCTTTAATTCAAGTAAATGCCTAGTCACCTTGTGCGTCTTCGGTATCAAGCAGTTCTTACCCCACCCCCGTCAAAAAAATAACTCTGAAAACCCCAAATCAAAAGTAAACAGATCTATGTCTGTATGGGACTGAATATGTCTGATAACGTCTGACAGGAGATCAAACATGATGAAGTGCAAGGCTTCTCAATTTTCACATGAGAGGTTGTCCAATCTAATGGCCTTTGACCCCAGATGGCCTCTCGATGTTAGGTGTTTTTAAAATGAATATTAGAGAGAGTATGCTGAATGCATATGTTTATTTTTTATTTTATCTCTTCCGGCACCAAACACTACACCTTTATTAAAAATAAAATAATTAAAATTAAGCATTTGTTTTCCATAGTGCATGTCCAACCTAAAGCGTAACTTTCAGGATTTGAACTGTGTGCAACTCTACTCCTGCAAACACACATGGGACTGTTACATCTGTATGTATCTTTTAATCTGGGGGCTACTCTCAGAACTCTTGACTTATATAGGGGAAAACCTTTAAATAAATAAAAGAAAAAGAAACACAAACAAATAATCAGGTATTTTCCTAACACAGGAAAGGTCAAATGCATTTTACAGGCAACACAGCTTGGTCTTTTACTTTGCACTTTACAAGCAACAAGCAACACTATACCACCCTAAGCATTTAGTCTTAGTTACCAGTTTCTCTTGTTTAAACCATGCAGTATTAACTGCTTTCAAACTTCACTTGTAACATTAACACATTTACCACATTAAATACCAAACAAATGAACAGACAAAGGATTCAATCTGATTCAGAATCTGTGAAACAAGAGTCCATGTAAGCTTACCAATAGCCCGTCATAATCAAAAGAGAAAAAAAAAGAAAAAGTCCCAGTTCCTCACAGTGAATGAATTTGCGCCTCTGCCGACCGCTCTTCCCGTTGTACCCCAATCAAATGACTAATGCGTGTATTTGAAACACTGAACCAGGTGCGCTTCTAATTTCCCCAATTAAAATCACCTGGTTGAGCCTGAACCAGAGCGCGCACAGTCACGTGCGGGCCGGCATACAGAGCGTGCACAGGGAAGGCGGCACGCAGGAGAAAGAAACCGACACGCCGAACCACAACCACAGCAATGCACACGGAAGACAGCCACACTTCCACCGGGTCAACGTGACACCTCCCACTCGATCTTTTACGTGGCCATGCCTGGAAAGATCGCGCTCTCAGGTGGGCTGGTCTCCGACCTGATCTTCCACTGGCACGAGAACCACAAGGCGCCGAACGTCCCGATGCAGAATGGTGCTCAACTCGGGATCTCTGGCACCCGGGTTTGGATTTCTCACCGAAATGCTGGAGCTTAGAGAGACCCTCAAATAAACATCTCGAACAAGGAATCAGGATTAATGCCAGTTCCAGTCTGAGACCCTGCACCAAATGCGGATAAAGCTTTATTTTCAGCAGTATCAGATGAACAGGTTCGCCAGCAAGTTGGCTCCAGGACTTCAAAATTTTTGACTATAGTTTGTACTTCTTTGAGTCTTTCGAATGGATAAATGGTAAAACCATAGTTTTGAAGTCTCCACTTTGTGTGGCTCGACCAAGCAACAGGTTGTTCGGCGTGATGTAGTGGATGCGCTCTTCTCGGCTTTGAACTCTGGCGTAGATGGGTCTCTCATTAGCAAGATTAGCAGCTAGCTGGAGCGCAGTCAGGAACTCACTGAAGGTAAGGCCCTCCACATTGGTAAGACTTTGGAGGGCTCTTTTAGTGACTCTGACAGCAGCATGGGCCCGTTCGGTGAGGTGAATCGGCCGGGAGGATTTTCCACGTCCAGGTGGTCTCATTTCTGGCAGCATACTCTTCAAGCGACTCTTTGTCCTGTTGATTCAGGTAAGTATACATTTCTTTTAGGACAGGTCTTGCTCTGACAAAGTTTGTACCAGGATCAGACCAGATTTTCCGGGAATGGCCTTGGACAGCGGTGAACCTCTGATAGGTAAGCAGAAAGCTCTCTGTTGATAATGTGTTTGCTAACTCGACATGGATGGCTCGGCTGGACATACAGCAAAATACGACACCCCATACTTTCATAGTTACTCTCTTCTTGACATCATCCTAAAGCGTAACTTTCAGGATTTGGACTGTGTGCAACTCAACTGCTGCAAACTCACATGGGACTGTTACATCTGTATGTATCTTTTAATCTGGGGGCTACTCGCAGAACTCTTGACTTACTGTATATACGTAGTGGGGTATTTGGTGAACCAAGTACACTGGGTCTTTTTAATGAAAATGAATTAGAGGACAGAGTATCAAGCTCCAAAAGACATTAAAGACCCGTATTCAATTCAGCAAGATGGCAGTTTGATTATGTATTTAGACAGCCCTGCACTGGGGCATATTCCCCCATGTTTTTGTATGTGTCCACTTCACGTCCTCATATCTGTGATATGACTGTGAAGGCAGTGCCAGCCAATTTAGCAATAGTTACATGTCTCCTTCTCCAAAGTGAAATTACCATAATATATTTTATTTATCAAACAGCTTGCAATGCATGTTCTCTCCCGCCACCTGTTAGTGATGCACTCTGCACGCCACCGAATGGCCCCGGCACGTAATTGAGCAACACTATGCATCTTCAAAGTGCACACAAGCAGATGTCTCTCATCTCTCGAGAGCTTATCTGAGAGGAATGGATAAATAAGACATAGGCATAGAAATGCAGATCGAGCTGGTAAAGAGATGATGAGGAGGGGGTGTGATGAAGCTTTCCTGCCAGGTTGGACTAAGGGAGGGCAGGAAATAATGTGACTGCAGGGCAAAGCCTGTATGTGTGAGTGAAAGCAAATCGGAAAGACACCAATCAAAATTCAAATGGAGTAACTTGTAAGAGACAGTTATAGGTCAATGGCTAAAACTCAGCTCAGAATGTAATGAACAAAGTCTATTATCTGTCACTATTTATTGTGCAATCCTTATAAAAAAAAAAAACTATTATGGGACTAGTATTTTCTAAATTACAAAATTGGATGTATTATGTTAATACAGCTAAAACTTAACCTAGATAGTGTTCAGATGCACACGGAGAAAACAATTAGACTGAAGTGATATATTATAGAAGGTTTGATGTTGTACCAGTAGACAGAGTTTTGAGCTACTGCAACGTACCGCAACAGTCACTATCAATTAACCCCAAACAGCAGCTTCCTTTGCCACAGGGCCTGTGCATGTGCTTGATCAATAGAAGGATGGTTTAAAATAAAAACCTATATAACCTACCTCACTAATCTGGTGGTGCTCATAAATAGTTAGAGTGTATGGAGTTTTATTAGTTAGGAGAGTCAGGCTTGTAGATGTAGGCAGGTACTGTATACACAATACAGAATTTACACTGTAACTGTTGAATATTGTAACATTAATAGGACAATGTTGCACAAAAGACATAGAATGAACAGAACCTTTTTTTCTAAAGCTGTGTTATGCAAGTACTGTTTAATATTCACATCATAACAACAACAAGCCTTGTATTATGTCTGCTTGGTAGGGCTTGCAACTGGTTGAAAACTATAGTTTGCTGCTATAGTTTGCTCCAAGTTTGTGGTTCTGTGAAATGGTAGTCAGCAAAATCCTATCACTTTCTGTTGCCTCATTAACGTCCAGGAAAAGAAACAATGGGTCTGGCATCTCCGTGACAACACATGGCGAGAAACTAATCGATGATGTGCTCTCTCTCACTGGATAGTGACACCGTATTAATGAGCTTCCAACACCAATGAGAGCTAATTATCAGTGTTGTGGATGAAAACAAGTAGAGGCAATAGACACAGAGAGGCTCTTCTGTGGAAATATGCAAAGATCAAAACCTGTGATTGCTGCCAGGTCAATATTTTCAAGCACTGACAGCTAAGAGCTCTCCACATGAGCCGTGATCATCAATTAGCTGTTGTTGTTGGCAAAAGAGCAGAATAATCAAGTGGAATAAATATACTGTTTACACACAACAGTATTTTCAGAGTTGAAAATGGCAAATATCAAATCCTGTTAATAGGGTATATGAATGCTCTTTTTCAATAAGAAATACCATTAAACTTGTTCCCAAGAGCCACAATTCAGTTTTCCCAAGTGATAGGTGCAGTTTCTTGTCTATATTACCTAGCAACAGTCACTTTCTCCTCTTGACAAGCGTCTCTACATTAATAGGATGCTGCCAGTGTAATCTACAAAAACATGTCTTCTTTGAGGCAAGGTAAATGTTCACAAGCGTTAGCAAGGTTGAAATAAGCTATGCAGCGGAAGAACCAAACTTTCTGTCCTTTTTAAACTGATAACTTTTAGTTTTATAATCCACAAGCCTTTAATCTATTTCCTTTGGTTAGCAGTAATGCCAAGTATTTTGGTGACTATCACACTACTAATAAATTAACCAATTAGAAAGTGGTAAGAAGAGCATGGAGATTACTGTTCATTAGTATGCACTGCAGGCTTCACTGATACCAAAACAATAGACAAGCTAAGCCCAACCCTCAGGCATGTCACTTTAAACAAAAGCACATGATAATGACTTGTTCAACCGATAGCAGGCCAAGCTGAGGCCTTTGAGGCTTCTGACAGTCTCGCTTCTCTTCATTTAATATAAAACCACAAGCCTTGTTTAAAGAAAGGGAGACTGGACTTGAGGTTTATACAAGGGCTAATTCAGCCACATGAAAGCATGGCACAACACTTTAAACAGTGCAGTGCCAACACTTGCGGGTGATGGAAGGGAAATCTGGACGCTGATGCAATGGTCTTGATGTGCCTGAAAATGAGCCATAACATTAATACCAGAGGCTCCGGCCTTATGTGTCTTTCGATTAAAGCTTCAGAATGAATCAAAGCAACTAAATTTGAATATGACATGCTCCAGGATGCTAGGAATATATGTGTCCGGTAAACAAAAACATCCATTAAAACAAGAAACATGAAGGTTTTTGAAATGTTTCTGTGGTTTCAGACTCATCGGTTTGACTTGGTCCTTTAATGTAATACTATTCATACAGTTTAATCAGCAGACATCACCATAATTCATCAAACTTAAAATCTATAACCATGCCTCAAAATACTTTATTACAGCACATATCAGTGGGTGAAAGCTAATAAAATGCTTTTTTTTTGTCCAGCTGTCTTTACATTGTCCAAATTCAACGTTGTGGTTCAGTTGACAGGACAGCATTAAAAACCTGTGATAAAAAGCCACTATTTGTTTACATTAAGAACTTGTGCTGAGTTATTTATAGAAAGCACTGTGATTGTGTTTTGCTCCAGACTCTGAGTCAGGAAACAATGTAAGTAGATGGTTACATCAGAAAATGTTTGAGCAGATGGATGTGTTTTTAAACACATCACCAATAATAAAAGAATTCCTCAAACCATAAAGACAAGAATGGAGACGCTTCAGGAGAAAATGACAGAAGGAAACAAGTCGCTCGATGGTTGATGGGAGAAGCATTAAGCTGAACTCTCAATGCCCCCTGGGTCTCTGTCTGCTCATTACACCAACTGTGTTTGTGTGTTTATTGTCAGCAGTATGTAGTTTTAATCCAGGAGGGCTATAAGAGTTTGAGTGTTTGATATATTTGCATTCAGTCTATGATGCAAGGTAACAGTAAAGCAACATATAATATCATATAATAATATGTTATTTATAGTGTTGCAACGCTATTTAGAAAATATTCATTTTATTCATTTTAATATTCATTTTATTGTATTATATTATCTATTTATCAAGGTTTTTTTCTTCATTTATTAATTTTATTTTATTATTTTTTTGAAAAGCAAACAGAATCTGTACACTTAAAACTTAAAGAGGTTCTCCTAAACATACAGTGAGATACTTTGTGCCTTTTGTCTTACAGGAGCACTTACCGTAGCTTTTTAAAAGCTTTGGTCACAGAGAGGGGTCCTTTCTGAAGGAAAAAGGCTAAATGGTCGCCCTGTCTCTCTTTTTCCCCATGGAACCTACCCACTGCACTCTTCAGTGGGGTCATGTTCACAAGCACAGTACAAGATGTTACTTGCAGCCACAGCATCCGGCCTCTCTGAAAGAAAAGGATATAGTACACATTAAGCTGAGGGCAAAAGGAGAAGATCCCTGGTAGAGTTGGGACTTTAAGTTCTCCTTAAGATTCTAAATTGAACTTGACAGAACATCTTATTCTTAAAAAGGATATTCACATCAAATGAATAGACATAATAATAACTGAGAAAATATAAAATATCATGCATGTCCTCCTACATGCAGATACTGTCAGAAATGCTCACTGTATAGATAATATGATACACATAAAGGTTTTACCATGCTCAGACTCACCGTAAAGCTTGATTTAAAACATTTGGAGAAAGCTCTGAAATGAGTGAAACAGTCGTTTCACGGGTTTTGAGTTTTAAAGCAGTGTAGGCCCCACACGTCAGTGTCCCAGCAGACTAATCCTCCAACCAGACAGGCACACTTTCACAGGCACATTTACTGTAAGGTTGATTTTATTTGTGTTTAGGTACAAAAGGGCTCAACAAAATAAATGTCACTGTTTAAAATGCTTAATTGTACAGGGCAACTGATCATAAATGCTGCAAAGTCTTATCATAGCTTTGTCTTGATTAATGTATTGAGCAGCAGAGTGAACAGTGTACTGGTGTATTTAAAATTAGTAATCAAATAATGAGCAGTCTACAATATTATTTTATATAATTATTTGACATTAAACCTCTTACGTTCTTTTATACTAGACTCCCTACACTTTAGCGAGGTTAATAAAACTACTTTTCATTCTAATAGGTAAATTTATCCACTTACTTTCTGAATGAAAACCAGACAATATAAATTTAGATTTTAAAATGAAAAATCCCTTTTGGACTGGGCCAATTATGAAGCCTAGTGCCTTTGGCTCACAAGCCAAAAGCTATTCTCCGCAGCTGGAGAATGCCTCTCCTGAGTACTAACGTTAGTGCCCCCCACACACGTGCACATTAAATGCTAAGTCATTTGTGCATGGATGGGATAAGCAGCAGAATCTGTTGGATTTCTTATGGCCTCTAAAATATGGTTCGAAGACTTGATGTATAATCATTATAAAATAAAGTGGAGAAGACTGGCAGTCTTAAAAATCTAGACTTCCTTATTGTTTCCTCATCTGGAGTCAATAAATGCCATTGACATTAGTTGTTGTATTATACAGGCATTACATTACACATTTGAAATGCTACAGACATAACAGTCAAGTTAAAACAAGTTTTAGGTTTCTAATTGTAGTTGTTCAGATCATGACTGTTGGTTCCATCTCAGATGGCACATCAGACAGACCTCCCTCTACCCATATGTGTGACTTTCTGCACACTAATGGATTCCAATTAGCTGGATTCATTGAAAGTATTTACATTGTGACCTTTCAGTGTTTCTGTCGCTGCATGCGCGTCTTATGTGGCCAATAAATGACTTGTCAGCAACTGCTTCTGTTTAGGCTACAGCTCGCACTGAGAAGGAAACAGGTTATTGGTCTGACATGTCTATGTGTGTTTCTGTCAGGGTCAAAGGTCATGGCCAGCACCTCGCTTGCATTTTTGTTAAACAACGTTACTCACATAACAGGCAGGGAAAGCTGATCAGGGTATTGGACATGAGTGAGTAACCAATAAAAGACTTGATGTGACCTTTAAATCAGAAGGTCATAAACACTTAGCTTTCTGTGTGAATCGGTGTGGGTAAAAGTGGAATTGGTGAAGGCATCCTGCGGTAATTGCACATAAAAGATTTTCTACTCTTTGTTAAATGCTGGTCAAGGCCACCTCAAGTTGAAATGAAGTCGCTCCCTGAGTGCTCTACTGCCAAACTAAATCAAGAGCTCTTTGGTAAGTTTCCCATTTGTGGCCATCAACAACATACAATCCTAACCTGCTCCATGAGTGATCTTGACTTGAAGTATGGTATTTATTTTTTCACTGGCAGTGCAGCCTTATTTCTCAAAAGTGAAAAGGTAAAAATAAAAATCACTGTTGTTTTTAGTTGATGTATATGCTGTGTGGTCTGGGGAGACATTTCTGTAAAACACAGGCCTGGGACTTTCCATAAAACGTGAAGTTGAGAAATGACTTTCATCCATTTGTATTGAGAAAGACCATTACTCATGAATATACATACTGTACTCTGGACAAATCTGGAAAGGCAAGATAAGATTCACCATGGTCACACAGCAAAGAGAATATAACTAGCCAAGCTTCATTTAATTCCCAAAAGATTGCATATTCTTTAGCTTTGTTGTAATCACCAAAAATAAATCCACTAATAAAATAAATCAAATTATATACTCAGAATATGACAAATCTCACTGGTAATATTACAGATATGCAGGTATGGTGATGCACCTGCTAGTATCATAACCTGTTGAAGTTTGAAAGTTTGTAATGATGCCAAGAATGTATCAATTCTGTGCCTGTTTTACATTTGGGTTGTAACGTCTGCATAATCACCGCTGAGTCTTTTTTAAAGTTCAAGTGAAAGATTGGAAAATATAATGGCAGCTCGTAACAATGTCCATATTATATTACATTTAAGAGTAATAATGCCCTACTGACTCTGCAGATCCATTATCCGAACTATGTTTCAGTAAGGCCCTTGTACTATTTTAATTTTTGCAGCATTATGGACTACATGATAAATATGACTAGTCCAGCCTACTCGCTTTTTAAAATCAAGTGGACCAGTGTGATCTCATGAATCATTTATATTATTTCAGAGTTTCAGATGAAATATGGTGGCTGTGTTGCCTCTAGAGAAGCTGGTGCTGCTGGGTAATAAGTGTGTGTGGTGACTTCCTGGTGGTGGAGGGAGGACAAGCTGAGCTCCCTTTGTGTCCTGACTATATGATCAAAGTCTCAGATGTAACTGCCAGAGTAGTTCTATGTCAATCTACTATTATTATATTGTACTGTATAAACTGAAGCTGTGAAGGTTGTAAATCCTAAATTTTAGTTTACAAAATACAAATGTCAAAAAAAATAATAATATATTAACCTAAATCCATTTCTTACTCAATAGCACACAATGGGCTGGGAGTGCCTTGCAGCTTGCCTAAGTCCTTATCCTATTACCTGTCACTCATGTAGCCCCCAACTCGATTACGCACTACACCTGTGACTTCAATTACCTGCATTGAGAAGGCTATGTGTCAAAATATTGATTCCATTAATCTTGCACTCAAAATAATGACACTCAGCTGAAGAGTTATGGCCTTCTGAATAAAAGGCCTAATAAGGAAGAACTAATCAAATGGTGGCAGTGATGAAGTGTGTGACATTTGGGACTTCTAAAGCACAGGAAAGTCTTCACGTCTCAGGAAGAAGTCAAACAAAGGACAGCGCTCAGTGCTGGGCTCAGCGGTGTTATCCATCTCCTTGTATTGACTGACTTCAGCTACAATTGGCCTTTTATCTGAGAGATGCCACTTGTCATTTCCTGGTTCTGGGATAATGGCTGTGACCAGCAAGACAGCATCAATCCTGCATCTTAGAAAATGTTATTCATATTTTCCATGCTGTATTTTAAAATGAAGAATAAGAACAGTAGCAGTCAAAAAACACTGAAAACTAATAATAAATCCTAATTAGCAGCAACTAAAAATACAATTTCTTTGTATTTCCAGGTAAGCGATCTTCAGCCCATCTTGTACATGGCTACTGTTATAATGGAGGCAGGAAGAGACATGGTGCCAAAAAGTAGATAAAGTGCAATTTCACTGTAATTCTTCTGGCCATGGTCTGGTAGGCAGAAAAACATGCTGTTGAACGCACTTGTTCATAGATACAGGCTCACCAGATAAACTCTGTAACACTGACTGACTAGATATACACAACTCTTCACCCAGCTGATATACATAAGCTACAAGCTACATACATAAAAGAAACATAATGTGAGTTTGCAGCAGTGCAGCAGCAAGGTCTGGGTTACTGGGTTCACTTTCTAAAAAGTTAAATAGTGTTGCTTTAGAAATTGGCTTTTTCCCTGATGCGCGAATAGAGCTGTACACTGGCCAGTTCTCCAGACTGTGTTGGCACGCACAAAAATCTACTACAGGTAAATTACTAACTGAATTCAAGTACCACATGCAACCTTGAATACAAACAAAGAAAGATTTATATAAATGCTTTTAAAATAACTGAACACTGCAATTTTACATTTTAATAGCTTTTCTGTATTGGATTCTGCAAACTTAATGAGAGATGGCCAAGACAATGCACTTTCCTGTCCTTGGACTAACATCTAAGACAAATACAAGGGTCTTAGATCAAATAACACTAAAACGTAAGCTGTGTTCTTTGTCATCCATTACTATGACGTCTTTTTCTGTTAAACACTGAATAAAAGGTGCATTCTCACTGTGAAAACAAAGTCCTTCTAAAACACACTGCAACATATTAAAGCATTTACTGGCAGCGGAGGGAGTGGGGGGTGCACTGAGGAGGGGCTGCTAAATACTGCAATAGCTCTTTCATGCCAGAATAGTTTTAGGGCGCCAGCAGCAAAATTGGTTTACAATTCAATGCATTGAGAAAACACTGATAAAAACATAATCAAAAACACAAGGCTAATTCAGCGTGCCATTGATGACAACATAAAAAACACTGGAGATAAGACAGAGAATGAGGCTTAGGGGGCAGGCTGCAGACAAATCATTATCAACTTTTAGTAAAGACAGTAAAGAATTAAGGCCAGACGGTACTATTATATAGCACTTGTCATAAAAGAGCCGGGCTTTAAGGTCAGGAATGCTCCATTGTGATTTTGTTGTTGTGGTGTTGGAGGAAGTGAGCCAAGACTTGTCTGGCTCTGGACTATTTCAATCCAAGCCTTCAGGCAGGTGTTTTATACGGTCCCTGTGTGTGTGTGTTTTTTTTTTCTTTTTATACTCTATGTGCAATATCCTCAAGTACGGACCCTTGAGAGTTTAGGTTAGGTTGTGTGTTGAGTGAGAATCAGAAAATAAGAAATAACTTCATTTCTTGGTTATTTAACAATTTATATCTGAGTTTTTAGCGGCGACATGCTATGCAGTGAAACTCATATTTAATCTGGCAGAGCAAGCAACTCAGCCCAGAGAGAAGATTTCCATTTTTCTGACAATAAAGGAGAAGGCTATTAGTTTTCTGGCATCAAGCAGAGAAGTAGGACAGATTGTAACATCTATCAAGATTGGAAAAATGTAGTGTTTGAGTCTAGAGTTATGCAGAAATTTCAGCACAGTAGTCGTTCCATTAGGGGAATGTGTATTTGACCATTTGACCCCTGCTCAAAATAGCCTGCTGCTTTAAGAAATTATTTACTCCTTTTAAACATAACCGAAGACCTCAATTAAGTCAGCTGGCCACCTTTCTGTTGGGGCTAAATGGATTTACTTCTTCTGGTGAATAGTCTCTCCGGCAGTGAGCTGGGGACGCATTCAGTAAATAGAGGAACTAACAATAAATGGAAATGTTTTCACTGGAGCTGAGAAATAGCTATAACATTTTCCCTCATTTGTTATTATAACCAGATTACTGTCTACTTTGTGTTGTATGCCTATCATTTTGTTGGCATATAACTGAGTTCACATTTCACATTCTCGGTGGCAAACCTTGGTGGCTCTGCTGCACTGCACTGTTACGGGCTGTGAATCCAAGACTTCACCAAAAGTTCTTATATTTTCTTATATTTTCAACTATTCTCTTTGCAGCATAGCCTTAGATGAATAATTTGTGGTCCGCATTTATAGAAGTATACAAGCAATATCACACGGTATGGAGCTTAGAGTAAAAGCCTTACTCAGAAGGACATTGAAACAGAATAGTTTACAAGCTTAGGGAATTGGGACCACCAATGCACAATGCAAATAGAACTCAGAAATAGACACAAAAAGAAATTTCTTGTTGATATTTTATATGTAATGTATTGATCTTAGACCTTTACCATTAATTATTTTTGTTATAATTACACAGGTTCATCTATAAAAGTCTTAAAAACCAGGTTTTTTTTCAAACAGCCATACATTCTTCCAGCCATTTTCTGATGCCATCTGACATAGTTATTGTACATTATTTAACCTCAGGCATAATAGTGCTATATTCTTACTTTTACATGATAACGCTTTGGAAACTTGGGAAATCTTGTTGTACTTAAGTGTACAGTAAATCTCTTTTAGGACAAACCACTGAGTCGTCTTTGAAAAATCCCTCGGGTTGAAAAGTAGTCCGGGTACAAAGAAAATAGTTCCCAGTGGTGAATTAAAGTAATTTTTATGTAATAAGCTGTGATTTTTAGAAATAGCTGTCAGAAATCATATTAAAATGACAAGCGTAACTCTACCCTTCCATTATCCAATGCCAAGAAACTGGTGAAATTCAGACCATCATCTGTGGCTTGCAACCATTCACTCTGTATCAATTTACTTTATTCTCCTTTTCCCTTCCTTTCCTCCATCTGCAATTCTGATTCCACCTGTGTGCAGCCAAGTGTGTCTATTGCAATAGCTGACAGGCCCTTTGGACGTGCACAGGTAGCCTCTGCAGAGCTGCGCACAGTGACGGATGGATGACATACCACAGCTCTTGGGCATGCTCATGTTTAATTCGGATTACAGCCTTTTTTTTTTCCAGCCAAGCCGTCCAGCTGCTCAGCCCGACCCGGGCTGGGCAGCTGGGAGCCAGGGAGCAGCACCGAGGGAAACAGGGGGCTCTCTCTGTCCATCACCTTCAACATTTGCTTCGGTGGAACATTCAATTTATTTTATAGCACCACTCCACTTGATAGCGCTGACCTCCCAGATCCCATGGAGAGTAATGAGATGGCTACAGTGATGTCAGTCTCAGGGTTGAGTGGAAACACCTACCACCCAGTGTGGATCTTCTGCAGGAAAATTCCTGGGGAGGGAAGGGATTCATTTCAGCATGCCGTGTTCTGGTTTCAAAGCAAGCCTCACAGAAACCCTCTGTGCCCAATTGTAACAGTGTCCTTCAGGGATGGCCATGTGTGATTGGTTTGTCACGCATGGGGTTCATCATGAAAACTAAATACTGGGAAAAAGATGTGCATGAGACAGTGAGGGTCTCAAGTGATGATCCAGAAATGACTCAAAATGTCAAAGCAAAAGAGCTGACAGAACAGAGGTCACGTTTCAGTTTGACGAGTGACATGATGTGGTAACAAAAGGGAAATGCATGGTTGAGGTGAATCTGGCAGATGATGTAGACAGAAAGTTTATTGGGGTTTACCAATGATGATTATGTTCTGTCCCAATAAAAGAAGACAGCATTAAACATATTTATTAAAACTATAATATTCTGAACCCAGTGGTAGTATTTCAAAAGCATCTGACCTGTTGTCATAGGACCTGGCACAGACGCCTGAAATGTGCTCCGTCATTTTGTGTCTCTATCAATCAGCATTAAAAAGTATCTCATTCATTTGTAGTTCGGTAATGTTTCAAGCCAAAACTGCACAGAAAAGCTGACAGTTGAATGCAAACCGTGGTCATCAGTGTAAGTGGTCTGTTGCACTCAGGTGTCGCAAGTAATGTGATTTGTTTGTGAGCATGTGAGGAGAACAAAGCCAAGGTGCTTCTTTGACTTTGTGAAACAAAATAGAAGATGTCTGCTTGGTTAAAGGCTTAAGTGAATGTGCAAAGCCTGCCAAAAAATATGTTGTGTTTAAAAATAAAAACGATCAATAACAAACTTTTCACGAGTTATGAGCATTTATTATTTATTATTTTCTAATTGTGCTAAACATTGTTTGGGCCAACTCCACTAATTATTCATTTGTGCTGAATTTTAACACTCACTGATATTGCTGGTAAAAAAAAATTACCCCAGTCACATTCTTTCTCCTTTCTCTGATCCTATACTTCCACAGCCACAGCCAAATTCCTCTCTGTCTCACTGATTAACTCAAACATTAATCAGAGCCTCAGGTGATTGTGTATAAATACGTCTGATCATCCGGCGCGGTTTTGGTGTCATCACATTTCCCAGTGTTTACGCAAAAGGCTGCCATACGTTTCTCAGCACCACCTGCTCATTAGTATCTGCCGCTCAATACAGCCCTGAGAGATCCCACTGTGATGACAGAGAAGAGGGACCAGTTTAAGGTTACTGTAACAGTCGATGTACTCTAGATGGAAGAAATTTGGGAAGAAACAAAGTGGCGGTGGTGACAGAGAAAGTAAAGAGTTTTGATAGAGGAAGTGAGCACGGACGATGGAGAGGAAGAGAAATTTGGCAGCACAAGTGGGTCCTTGAAGAGGATAGACAGGGAAAGAAAGTGTAGACAGCTGTGACTTTTCCATGGTACGGGCAAACGCTGGTCTTTTATGAACAAGTACCAAGCATTCTCCCTCTGTGAATTTCTAAACCACTTCTTTCCACTTGGACAGAATCCAGTAAGGTAGTTTCTTTTTTGGTTTGGTTGAAGAAAGTGACAGTGTGTTCTTCTAAATGACAGCTTTTGAATTTCAATGATTTTCCTTGGCTCTTCTTGATGTACGTTCTAGACAGCCCTGTGCCCCGAGACTGTAAGTGGAGTCCTTCAGCACTACTACTCTGCAATGTAGAGCCAAACAACTTCTTCCTTACACTTATCATAATTAAACAAGCCTGTACTTACCTGCTCATGTCAATAATCATTCAAAGCCATATTGCACTGATGCTGCCTTTTTCAGTGTCCACATACACTTTGAGACAATTTAATTCTGTTTTCTCTGGCAGTTCTCGCAACATTGATCTCTTTGAACTGGTGAAATTAGCTCAGAAACATTATTTTCCACTCCATTTGCCCCAAATAAATGAATAAATACATACAAGTCATTCATAGATAAAAGTGCCATATGGACGTCTGGAAAAATATCTGGCGGAAAGAGTGGGACTTGTTATGATGAAGCACAAGAGGAAACGATCACTGATAAACACTAATCAGCATAAACTAAACTTTCATTGTCTTAACATGCTGTGATCGTAATTCAACACTGAAGGTTCTTTACGTTGAGTAAGGTGGTCTGAGCGTTTTAACATTTCTGCTCTCTGCTGACTCGTTGCAAACGCTCTGATTTATTAGGATGTGCTGATATTATTCCCATTTTCCCAGACTCTGCTGCCCACCCCTATTATTAGATTAGTTCATTTCTTTTCTCTAAAAACACATCAGAGACACCATCTGGAAGCCATACCTGTAGCTGTAACTAGTAAGACTTCTAAAACAGGGGTGGTACGACACCAGGGGCATCGTACTGGCTTGGAGGCTGTATATAAATGTGACCAGTGAGACAGGAAGCTGCCACTGTGGGCCGACCTGAGAACCCACCATCTGATGTGGAAAATGGCTCTCGGCCCATTTGGTGTTCCACATTTAACATAATTTGTCTCCTAAAATAATGCTTTAACTTCTTTAAAAAGCAGTAACGGTGGGTTTTTGTCAGTTTCCTTCTTTTCATGCATCAAACTAAAATGTAATGTAATTTAGTAAACAGATCAAATGTGTTGTGCTGTAAGTGCTATTAACATCTGGTCAGTTGATCAGTTCTGTGTATATTGTTCAAGTTAAGATTAAAAGAAGAAGGAGGTTTTTGTCTAAAGGAGTTAAAGTGGAGCACAGTTAAAGTAGCCAGCTATTGCAAGAGATAACAAACCTTTTTCTACGTTCTTTATTTTGATGAAGCTCACAGTAACCAGTTAGAAATCGGTGCATTTGAAAGTCAATTTTCTGAGAGAAAATAAGTAGAGAGTATCCTGTGGTCTGAATGTTCTCGCTAACGCTGGATTGGAGAGCAGCCAGACGAGGAACGGCACTAGATAAATACCTGTCTTACACATACTTTCCCCAACAGACCTCTTAAAGCCACAGTGTAAACACATAATGAACCCTGTCCCATGAGTTATCCCTAATTACAGATAAGGCTCCTGCGGCTCATGCCTAATACCAGGTAGATTAGACGGTTGCAAATAGAAGAAATAAACATAAGACGGTTAATTTTCTCAAAAGAAGTAGAAGATGAAAAGAGATGGTTTGATTCAAATCCACGAGAGGGAAAGAGGACAGTTTGGGAGATTTTTAAAAGGCCAAGAGGATGATGTTAGAATTTTTAAACTGTTGATTTAGCTTAGCCTGTCTTTAGTTCATGAACAGAGCAAGTGCAGAAGCCGGGTAATAAAGGCAATGGGAGGAAAACCCAAAAAAAGTTTATACTGAAAATTGTGTTCAACCTCGAACAAAGCAATGGAATAGGGAAAGCAAATTAATACTTAAAGGAGTGGAGTTGAATATATTAAACCATGAAACAGTCGATCTCCTATGTAACAAGTTCTACAGTGGCTCACTGGACTGTTCTCAGTGACTGTGGAAAAGAAGGTTTAGCTTTGTGTGTCATTTACACACAACCTGCTTTTGTTTCACCTCTGCCCAGCACTGAGAATAAGAGCCAGACAGCTGCCTGTGGATTGTGCACTGTGGGCTGTTTGGAATTATTCACAACTGGTGCAAAGCAGATCTATGGAGATAAAGAGAAAGTTAGATGACTGGGTTTTCCCCTTAATTGTTAAGACAATTTTCTAAACTGCTATAGGCACATGATTGTTTGCTTTCTTGCTATGGGACAATTGGCTGTTGCTATTCCAACGGAGAATATACGGCTAAGTTTGGGCCCATTGGCTCAGTGGTAGAGTGATCATTCTATAACAGGAAGGTTGTCAGTTCGAATCCCGCTCTCCCCAGTTCACACTATTGTTGTGTCCTTGGGCAAGACACTTAACCCACCTTGCCTCCAGTGCCACCACACAGGTGTATGAATGTGTGAGAAGCACAAAATGGCTGCCAAGTCTCCGTCAATCGGCCCCAGGGCAGCTGTGGCTACAAAATGTAGCTTACCACCACCAGGGTGTGACTGTGGAGTGAATGTAAAATGGACAGTCCTGTAAGCGCCTTGAGTCCCTGGGTCCCTTGGGAGAAAAGTGCAATATAAATCTAATCCATTATTATTATCCAAGTAAGTGTGGTAAAAGTGGCAAATAAAACAATCTTTACTAAGTTTAGAGTCAAAGTGCTTGTCATTCTCTGAGCTGATAATTCAGCAATTCTGACAGAAAACCATTGTTACCAAGCTCCATGTGTAGCTCAATAACAAATGCGTAATAATACATAATCATATGTTACTGGATCTAAAGTGAACCCAAATCCTATGCCTCACCAATAGGACCTGGGATTTTCATCACTGTTGCGTAGGTAGTGACAGTAAAGCCGGACTAAATAATAAAATTGATGAAAATAATGTGTGTTCTCTCTCTGTACTCTGTTTTTCTGTTCAAGTCATTAAGATTAGTCAGTAAAAATAAGCAAGCGCTGCCTCCACAGAAACAAGAACCTTTTACTTTCTCTGATTGCTCCATTCATTCACACTTCAAGGGGAATAAGTGCATAAATTAAGTTACAACAAGTGTTTGCTGGTGTGCTCAACCCACTACAAACTACACTGAAAAGTAACCAAATAAATGATTTTTATAGCATTATTTTATGCTATTGTTCTTTGCTTTTACCAGTTTGCAACAAAACAGACAGCCTTCAGAAGACTTAATAATGAATTTAATTAGCATAAACTATGGCAACGCTTCAAAGAGATGTGCTTTTTTAGATTCTCCTTTGTGTTCTAAAGTAGAAACAAAAGCAACTAATTATTATTAATGATTCAATAAAAATATATAATTGTCTTAGCATTTTCAACAATAGAAACAAATTAGTCTGATTGAATAATTTGTGTAAATGACTGCATGTTTGAAGTCAACAACTGAAATTAAATTTTTACTCAATTTCTGTATTGAACAAAAATGACAAACCTACAGTTGTTTGAAGCACTTGCTTGGTGGGAACTATTCCCAGTTTGTTTGTAGCATGACAGCTAATCATTGGCTTTTCTTTGTAATTCCTTCTCAAATGGTAATTGTGTTATAAAAAAGAGGATACTGGGTTTTCTCCAATTCCATGGTTAGCATCAGCAGCGTGCGAGCCAAATGGACTGTGGGATTGATGGTCAGGAAATGAACACACATGCTCAAATCAACCGGCCATTCACTGCTCTCCCACGATTAAAGCTATTCAGTTTCTCTTTTGGACCTGTGCCTAACAAGTCCTGAGGTCTGTCTGCCTCTGCTTGTTGAGCTGCTGCAGAAACCTCCTTCATGTGAGTAACTGCATGCATGCATATGCAAGACACGTAAAAGAACACGAGTGCTGGTTAAAGCCGTACATGGAGACAGCGCTCTGCTTCAATGGGCTGCACTTGAATAATAATGATCTAATGATGGACATCCACAGATACTGACATAGACAACAACAATTAACAGAATATATATGTTCCATATTTAAGTTTATTGTGTATTGTAAATGCATTGATGTGGAACAGACATTCATGTTTTCAACTGCACTGTAGATCCTGCAACTACTTAAAGCACTTCTGGATCAGGATTTTTATTTGAAACTAAAATTACAGATATGTATCATGTGTAAATATACTTTAATATTGAGAGCCTCCCTGCCTCACCCTGAAGCCTAGAGTGTATTTGTAGCAGCCTATTAGTCCCACTGTTTTTCAGTTACCCATAACAACTGCATTGTTACTCTCTCTGGTATATACACTGTAATGATTTATATACAGTAATACACAGTATTATGACACAGTGGCTCAGGTGGTTATAGGTCATCATATAAACGGAAGGTTGACGGTTTGATTACCACTCTCCCCACATCATACTGTTGTTGTTTCCTTTGGCAAGACACGTAACCCACCATGCCTCCAGTGCCACAGCTCTGGTGTATGAATGTGTAGGTGGTGTTCGGTGGTGGTCGGAGAAGGTAGTGAGAGCCTTGTGTATGGCAGCCCCCCTCTCTGTCTGTCCCAGGTGTGAATGGGATAAATGGATACATAATGTAAAACACAAAAAATGCTATATAGATGCACACCATTTATCCGTGTCCCTGTCATTAAAGTGCTAAAAGCGTCACAATAACAAAGGGGAAATTATTTGTTTTGCCTATATTTAGTGGAAACGGTATAAAGCATCAAAGGACATTCTGTACACCTTAAACCAACAGGAAAACACTATCTCCAATCTCATTTAAAACAAGCTTATCTACATCCTCAACTTTAAACAAAAAGTCTGCTGAGATACGAGATGCTCATAACATCCAGTGTTTAGTTACACACCAGCAGGGAGGGACTGTTGTGTTTTGGTTGGCTCGGCGGACATAGACAGAGCCTTAATAGAATCATCCACAGTTGGTCACGCATTATTAAAAGCTAGGAAATTTAATGAAGGGGTGAGTTGGACAGATACAAGAGAAGAGAAATGATACTTAACCTACAGAGAATCTTATGTTCAGAAGTTCATCCATCCATTGTCCCTTTTCCTTCCTTTGCTTGCATCTTCCCTTCCTCTCCGCTTCCCTTCCCACTCACCCAAGAGACCTGCTGGTCAATCTGAGACTGAGGAGCTGACTCTAGGTCTGTTTACAGGCAAGATCTCAGGAAGTCAACATCAGATAAGTGGATTCTTCGGATATACGAGCAGATCCATTTCAAGTCCGATGGTGTTGTGAAGGATATGGCCTAAATGCTATTACCCAGGGAAGGATGCGAGTTAAGAGTTCAAGGGTAATGACTGTATGTGTCGTGTGTGTGAGCTGTATGAAATCCAGTTTCCATAATGACAACATCCTTGGAAACTGAATCCAACACCTTCTAGCTAGAAACCCGAAAACAGGTTGCTATTAATAAAAACTTAACCTTTCTGCTCCACTGTATAGCATTCTTTCATTTTGTTCCAAATGACCTAATTGTCCCTATACGCTCTTCTTGATCATGACACAGGTTTTTGGCTAATAATTGGTCTGGCTATGTTCAGCAGACTCCTCTATTAACTCCAGATTTGTAATGCATTGCACAAACACAATAGAATGTAGTCCAAATTGAGACCAGGTGCTTCCTTATAGTGCAGCACTCATCATTCTCAAACGCTTCAGCAGAAAGACAGACAGGGAGGTGTCTGGCAGGAACAGTGTCTTGTCATACAGCATGTCAGCCTCAGACTCATTTATGCTGATATGTGATTGTGCATATTGGTCATATTTAAAGCAGCCATTTTCTACTTGCCTGTCTGTGCACTGTGCATTTACTGTACCTTTGAATCAGTTGCTTTGCCCGAGTGAGATCACACAAGCTGTCACTTATTTTAAAGAGGGTATTTTAGAACCCTGAAGCCAATGGATACAAATGGGAGCAGAAAATGCAAAAGAAATGTTAAAAATGTAAATTGGACACAATTCTTTTCAATTTGTCAAACTGTCACTTCAACTGCACAACTTATTGTTACTGTGTGTATGATATAAAACACACAATGCATGTTTTTTCACAGTAGTCTAGTAAGTGTGATGTTTGGTTTAATCCTTACATTATCAATTCAATTATCATTGCAATCCATTTATAAAGTAAACCTTATGCACTTTCCACATTTATCTTCCTGCGCTGCATTCTGTCCCAGCTCCACTTCCAGCTTTACAGCAAAGTATGATGAAATGTTCCTCCCTGGTGCCCATCATTTTCAGCCGTTGTGTGTTAAAGAAGTGATGAGACGCAGAGTAATCCTTCTCCTGAGGATCAGGCTCTCTTTCAGACTTCTCATCACTCTGTTAGCCTCTGCGTGGGGCACATTTGTGCGGTGAGACAAGCAGCTGTTTCCTGCCGCTCTGTCCCTTATCTCCGTCTCTAACACTCAGCAAACCTCAATCTGAAACACACTGCTCTGCACTATTATTCTCCTAATAAAAGTGTCCGCCGATACTAAGAAGGTACAGACGTATTTCAAGTTAACTCAGAATATGCTACAAAAACAAACAGCTTAACTTTTACATGTGAAACATTTTGTAACCAACGCCATGCTTTGAAATAAAAACAAGCAGTTATCTTGCAGGGTGTGCATTGCTTCCTTTAAAGGTTTATTTTCTCCTTCCTACGGAATTATAAAGGTTTCCAGCTAAATAAATACGAGCTAATGTGCACCTTTTCCTTCATCGGAGAAGAAAAAAATGGTCTGCCACACTTGATTTGTGAGCTGTTCCATTTTGGGTAATGAAGAGGCGAGCTTTTGCAGTAGATGGGAGGACTCCATCAAGTGGTTAGTGTGCATGATTAAACCGAAAAAATATTTAAGAGCGCTCGTTTAACCTTTTAAGTCATTTTCTATTAAAAAACCTGCAAGTGGAGTCAGACCCAGACAAGAAAAAGCCCTAATGTAGCCCACTGCTTGTTAGTCTCAAGAGCATTGACTATATTTTTACAAATATATAAATCTCAAACTAAAAATAGCATGTGTTAAACCATTGACTAACCAAACAGCACTATGTCTATCGTTGCCACGTGTGTACTTTTGCAAAGCCATCTGTGTGTTTTTCTTCTACGCTGTGGTTATACACTGAGGTTTTTGGTTCTTGATCCGGGTCCTGATAAATTACTTCTATAAATCCCAAACTCCAGCTGAACCGGATGCAAGATGCACATTAGCCAATTCCTGAATAATACGTTTTATCTCTAAATATTATTGCAAATGTTTTTGTTCCCCAGCAGAGTTAGTTTTTGTTCAGACAGATGATGTTGAAGTTCTTTGCAACACGTACACAGTTACTGCAGTGTCTCCAGATTCCCCAGATGAAATTCAATTTGGAATGAGGGACACTACTCCAACTTGGCCATTATTCTATATAATCTCACATATATGGTTGGAGTTTCATACTCTCTTGGCTTCACAGTTCAGTAAATATTAGGGCATTTCTCAAGGTTCTCAGAGAATATATTCATTCCTGTGTGAGAAACTCAGTTAAAGTTTCCCTCTAGGGTGCAGTGTATCAGTACATGTATACAGACTCCATTCCCCGATGGCCAACACGATAACTTTTACCCCAAGCACCTGAGTCCTGGACTCAATCAAACGAGAACCATTCCAGAAACAGCTTTGACTCAAGTTCTATGTTTTATGAAATCTCAAAGTAGAAAGATATGACCCCTGCAGAGAATGAAATAAGCTGAGTTATTTCTGCACACATATAAAATGGTGCTTTAATAAAACCTGCTCCGAATGAAGATTGACAGATTGAATGATGAGTTAGAAAGCAGGAGTTATTGTGGATTGGGCTGGAGCAGTTGAAAGGCATTTTAGCAATTAGACAGAGTCTCTTTAGGATGCTGAACAAGTACCAAATCAAATAAAGACGTCAACATCAAGACTCCACTGCAATAGTTAAAGCAGGAAGTCAATGCGAGTAGATGAAATTCTGACTGCCCGAATGTTTCTTGAATGCTAAATGCATAAGATTTCTATAGTTTTATGTACATGGTATAATCCCTGAAAAAGATTAAGCTACATGCCACAAAACAGCCAAAATGAGATATCAAACAGATTTGATCAGATATAATAGGAACACCATATGTTCATATACTCTCTGGTAAATGCTGTGCATCAAACACTTTCTGAACAATTTCTGGTCAATTTTACCTTCATGTGAACTGAAAGGGAGAAAAAAAGCATGCATGTTGTACTCTTTTCTTATATTATATTTGTTCTCTGCATCACATAGTCTCGTCCCGCCTCTGCTCTTCCTTTACAGTCATCAAAGAGCTAATGACTCGTCTGTTTCGAATATGTACCGTATTTATAAGACCTCCTTTCCCAAAACCTGTTTATTCTCCACATGAAACTGTGACATATGAGTCAACCAGGGAGAAGGTTGTTGTAAATCTTCTATGAGAGTGTTTACAGGAAGAACCACACAGACCTTTTCCCGAATGGGCAGCCGAGTGTATTCTGGCAATTTACTGTATAACGTTTTTTTTGTCCTGTAATTCCAAAACTGCAATGCAGAAGAGGGACTCCTCGCAAAACAAATCCAGCTAAAAAGACTCATAAGATTAGATGTTGCTAAGTTCTGAGGCTAAATAAACACAAACACACACTGATTAAAATAGAGCGGCTCACAAGCATTTTAGAAATGAAGTAGAAGTAGTTCAAACAGGCTCAACAATTAGATTATTTAAAAATCATCAGCTAACCATGTGCCTGCAATTTCATTTTTCTTCACAACAACAACAAAGAACTGGTGTCCTTTTGAAATTTTTAATCCTAAAATGTAAGGCTGCAGCTGTGGAAGCTGCAAAATATGCAGCATGCATTGTTTCTTATAGAAAAAAGTTACCATACAGTTGTGTGGATAGTCACATAGTCTGTATTAGCAGTATAGGAAAGATGATAAGGTTTCCAAATGCACTGAAATTGGTTACAGAGGATTTACTTTTGTTTTCATAACCTATGATTCAATTTGAGCAATTTGTCAGCCATTTGTGTAATTGTGAATGTGGCACACATTTTGTAACTCCATTTAAAAGCCATTAGGATTTTTTTTTTCCTTTGTCTGTTTTCTTTCAACAGTGAGGAGCGTCTGGGAGTCTTGGGTTAACCACTGGATGCCACTTTGGTCATTTTAGCAAGATTCCACAATACAATGGTGGCTTTTTGAGAGTTGGTGGGATGCATACTATGTGTGTGATACAGCTGCTACAAAGCAAAGTGAGAAATATCTTTAGGGTAATAAAGTCTTGGAGTGAGTGCATGTTTTTCTGTCTCATTTATTTTCTTGCTCATGTGCTCAACCAGTGGAGCACTGCCTCATTCTCTCTGATAATACTCAATAGCCCGCAGGAAACACCATTTTAGGCATGGGAGTTTCTACTATGGATTTAAAGAGTATGAGAGCACAGGATTTCTACTTTATCAAAAAAGTATTGCATTTGATTTCCTGGATTTGGCTCAGGCTCACACTAGCTGCTGTCACACTCTGCATATTTGGTCAAATTAAAACTCTGGGGTGAGCTCTGCTGGCACACAGTGTGAATGCTACAATCCTTTACAGAAAAGGTTGAAGCAAATGCATCTGGACTTAGTTTTCAAGGTGAAGACATTTCATCTCTAAAGACCTTTTCGATTCTGAGATCAACTGGTTAAAGAGCTAAGCTTTACACACATCACTGATGAGCCCAATTGAAATGTAAATGCTACATATAGACATTAAGCTGACCAACAACAGAGACAACCTGACAAGGTAAGCTAAGAAAAGTTTAATTTGTGGCTAAAATGAAAATAAAAATGTATATAAAAATTGAAAGGCATAATTATAAGTCATCCTAGCATCAGGGCCAGTACCATCACCTCACCTCCTTTGATAAAAGTTCTTCTAAATCAGCCCTACTTAAAACTTTAGAGCCAAAGAGAGGCCCATGACTTTCATAACTTTTTTTTTTATCTAAGTAGAGTTCTTAGGTTCTTTCAGGACCTTTTTTCTGCTGAGAGTCCCACTGTTGTGGAACGCAATAATTGGCCACTAGTTCCAGGTCACTCTGCAGGCAGCACAGCACTTGCACACTGTAAAGAATCTGTGTATGGGAAACAAATGGTTGGATGGACAGGCGCCATACAGCCTGATGACCTGGAAGAAGTTGATAGAGATGAGATCACCCTTGCCTGACTTCCAAGCTAAACACAGGACAACAGCTGAGAGAGCAATGATCCGTTATGTCTCACTAAACCCCCCCCAACAGTGTGGATGATGCACATGAGGACCTACATATGCTCACACAAGCCACAATGTGCTGTGATGGTCGGTTAGCTTACTATAGGGTGATGAAAGGGGCCAAGATTGAGAGTTTTGTTAAGTGACGAACAAGTGACCAGTGATCAAACGAGAATTTTCATCACTCACCAGCTTCAAAGAGCAGAAACTCTTTTCAACTGGAGGATTTCACACTAAAGACTTTTTGGGAAAGGTCATGAAAAAGGAAATATGCATTTTATTCTGCAAACGTCAACACCAGGATCACAGATTGTAAAATCATTTTCGTTACAATTAATAATAACTATTAAGTAAGTATTTAATGTCAACAGCTTTTAGACCACAGACTGTTTATTATGGAAACTGAATTGATCCCAACTGCAGTGCACATCACATAACCTAAATTTCAGGGGGCAGAATCATTCCATCTATCAAGGAAAAATGTTATATTTTACCCAATCTGAAGACAACAGACTGCTTAGTGTATTCTGGGAGGTTTTTATGAGATTTCTTGATGTTCATGGCTGAAGAAAAAAGGGACAGGGACATAAAGTGGAAGGTCTTTAGAAAGGGTGATTACTGGCCAGTAAATGGAAAGCAGCCAAGGTGTAACGAGATCCGAGCCTGCAAGAAGTATTAAGGTAGTTAAATCATATAAAAGCCCTGGCTCACCCCATCGTTCCTGTTTTCTCTCGGTCTCCCATCAACACTGCACATTAAAGAGGAGAATGAATCAGAGACTGTAAAACATAGCCATAACCCTTTGAACCTTCAGGAGCAGCGGCAGAGAGAGAAGTACACAGGAAAATGAAAAGCTGTTTGTCAGGCCTTTACAAAGAGTGTCCATGTTCAATTAATTAAAGACAGAGACGTAAATAAACCATACACCAAGGACTTCCCACTGTGACTTCCTTCCACCTTAACCAATCACAACCAGTGAGCCTCCAAGATTTCATTATTAAATTAAAGGCTCAGATTTATACCCCAGTGGCAGGGCAGAGGCTTTAGTCAGATTTGGAATCATTTATCCCATCAGAGGGTCGCTGAGTGTGCCTTTTTGATTGATGGTTCCCTGAGCACAGTGCCTGAAGTAAACTACACTTTATGTTTGATTCAGTGCTCAACAGCCTTATGGGTATGGCAACACTCTGGCATAAGGTAAACAATAATTCTGACAGAATTGGCTCCACATATTTCTAGTTTATTATCCGATGTCACCTGACCTTATGGCGGTGCAACGAACAAGTGAATAAAGAATTTATCAATATTAAATTAGCCTACATAATGGCCGTCGGACCAGACAGAAAATTATCTACATTACAAATGAACCGCTGTATGAACCTGAACCTCTCCTGAGCCAAAAACTATTTGAAGCTGGATTATAAACCAATACACTTCAGCCTAAAGCACTAAATAATTTAACAATGTGTTGTTCAGAGAGCTAATAATAATAAAAAGAAAAATAACAATAGCAAATTAACAATCCAAATATAACTATTGTGTTAAATATTGTGTTTAATTGGCCCACTAATTACAGTTCATTTTAGCCTTAATTAGAGAGCTACACTGCAATTGAAATAATTGAAATAAATAGATGTGAACAAAATGATGAGTTTGGAAGACATCAAATTAAAGGCTAGTATTAGGAGTAAGGCTTAGAAGAAGATAAACTCTATGGACTAATTCCAATTTTGATAAATATAAAATGTTTTGGAGTTGGTTCGCAGGAGAACACATTTATTTTCACAAGTCAACGCCACATGTTGTAGAGTGGGAAATTATTAACAGAGGGATCATGACTTTCGTGTTGTATGGGCCTGCAACCTGAATAACTCCAACAAGGACTTAACGCATTGGAGGCAAAAATAAGCAGGATGCTGCCATTATTAGCTGATGTTTGTATTTTCTAGGTTCCTGTGGGGATGCAGGCAAAGCTGTGGAGAATCATCAAAGGACCACATCAACACATGCATGTGGAAGCAAAGGTTTTGCGTTGCCCCTGGGCACCACTGCTCCATTTCAATCTTCTGAACATTTGACCACAAGTTATTTTCAAAACTAAAGTAAGCTGAATCCACAATAAAAGGTGTAGGGCACAATTAGATTGAAATGGGAGCTGTCTGAATGTGAAACATATGATCTCAGGGAATGTAAGTTAATGTTGTTAAGAAACACTAAAGCTATCATGGGTGGATTCTGAGGACACTTTGTGTCATGTTGACGAGCTGTAAAGTGTGTCTCGAATTATAGTGGGCCTCTGCACCAGGTTTCAAAACCGTGACATCAGCAGGAAAAGGCTCTGTTTGGATTATCACGACTGCATTAGAGGGGTCAATCAATCTTCATCTTCAGTGGAAGTCCACTATCACAACAAGACCCAATCAGGACATTAAAGGAGGCATATTATTACGTTCAATTTGTGGTAAAAGAAGCACATGGGCATAATTGTACACTAAGGAAATGACCACTGTTAAGGTTCCATTCAAAATATGGAAAAATATTTTGAGGTTTTCCGCAGCCATTGAATGTATCACATTACAAAATTTTAGTATACTGGTATCTATAAAGTCTGCAATTTATCACAGTTATGGTGATTGAATTTTAAAGCAGACCATTTTATTTTAGGGAAAGAATAAGAAGATGTAAAACATTTTTTCAATGTTGTCAAATTAATTCCACCTGTTTGCCTAATCAAGACTTCACATGTATCATTTGTGTTAACTGCATCACTCTTGACGGCTTAGAAAGGAGTACCTAAACCACTAAATTCAATGTTTTTATGGGAATGAAATAGTTGCTGCACAATAATAATTGTAGACTAACTGCAGAGTCCACCTGGTAAGTATCAGTGTAAGGGGAAGCAGCTGTGGTGACAGCATGGGGCCATGTGACATGTGATACACAGGTTTTGATCATCTTCACAACACAGAGGTAAATATAATGATCAGGTAAAGGCCCCAGAAATGGTGGTTTAAAAAAACTAGCACTACAAAAAAATAGCACTACACATATACAGTGTATATATATATATATATATATATATATATATATTCAAAGTTATATAGAATATATATGTATAAGATCAAAGATAACTGAGATAAACTGTAATAGTAATAGCATAGAAGGTATAACATGATCTTTTTTTTCAGAGTATGTCTACATCACTATGTAACAAGTCAGACAGAATCAGCAAGCCCCTTTAAAGACAAATACGATCTGTTTTAAGAAATAAAGGATTGTTGGAGAGAGATATTCTTTGCACAGTGTCTGTGCTGTTTCGTGATAGATTCCAGAGAATCTGTAAATGTATCAAAGCTTTCAGAAAACATCTGGCATACACTTGGTGCTCTACAGTGA
This sequence comes from Perccottus glenii, assembly GCA_024416835.2. Lineage (NCBI taxonomy): Eukaryota > Metazoa > Chordata > Actinopteri > Gobiiformes > Odontobutidae > Perccottus > Perccottus glenii. The sequence goes on along the minus strand of CM044559.2, from coordinate 19,243,844 downwards.
CCACTTAACCACAGAGTAAAGAGCTGGGGAAGGATTTTTCCTACTCAGATATTTCACTATAATTCTTTTTTGTGTTGGTTGTAAAAGCAGTGGGTCTATGCCGGCTGATATGTTGAGCAGTGGGTGCTGACACAATGACAATAGAAGGCATGAACCCCTGTTGAGTTCTTGAAATTATTTATGTGCACTAAAGGAAAGGCAATAGTATGGGAATTGTCACATCAATCTTGCAAGTAAAAGTAGTAGTATGTCACAAGAAGTGTACTGAGTGAGTTATGATTTCTGAATATGTCACTGAAGGATCCAACTTTGGAGGCACATTGTTATGTTTTCTTGACAAATGCCATGTTTGATTTTAGTTCCCAGGACTAAACTGAAACCAAGTTTGTAAAAAGAGAGCATATTGTATTTTATACTCTCCAAATGCCAGCGTCATCCACAACCTTTCATCCAACATTTCTGCAATGCTTCATGGTAAACAATAGCTGGTAAAAATATTCCAGTTGTCACATCACTCATGTCTCAAGAATTTCTATACAGTCACATGATGCTCTGAAAGCAGTTTTTAATACATCTCGTGTCTCTGAAGGTAGTTTGCTGCACAGCATATGTTTGAATATGAGGAATGTTTGAAGGCAGATGTAGTTCCTGGCTGCATCCTTTCAACAAACTGCCTCCTGGTAATTGGCCATTACTTTAGAACTGAGAGTTGGAGCTGTCCAGAGGGCAACTTGACTTGTCTGGAAACAATCATGGAGTTAGCAAGCTGGCAGACAGCCTTGTCACTGGGATATGCTTCTCCTGCTGAGTGTGTCAGCTCAAGGGAAGATGAACCCTGATGGAGAAAAATGGCTGACACCAAGCTCCATTACAAAGAATGCATTCGTTTATAGAAACCTCCAAATGTTTAAACAGAAACACACAAAAATATATATATTCTATGAACCCTAGTTCTATTTTTCTTTTTCTCTGTGAAACTATATTAGATGACCTTGTACAGGTAACTCCGTAATTGCATCTGAGCATGCAAGGTATGCCAACTGACCTTCCTCATTTTGGACCAGACCTAAACATCACATGGTAAAAGTAATAACAACAACTGACACGTCTTCCTTTGGAGCAGACTGGGAACTAGATCCAGATGGAGGGAGCGTATCATTACTGTTTTATTGGGAGATATGAAAACACAAAGGCACATTCCAGGAACCCATTTACCCTCACAGATTACTGTTCTGTAAAAAAAAAACACATTAAAGTTGATCTTGTTTGTCTGTAGCTTTACATCTTTTTTAAAGATGTACTGGACACCAAGCATTTTGGGTGATGCTGAGTTGTATTAAGAAAGTGAAGTGAGCAAAAAAGCAGAGATTGGAGCTTGAGAGAAAAGGGCAAACCCAGACTTATTTGCACAGAACAGAAGTCTAAAGACGCTGGTATGCTAGTACAGCTTTTTTTAATTAGCAACATGACTTAAGGTGGACCACAGCTCCTTCCACTCCAGTCCTACACCGGCCCCTCCGACACCAAACATCATGCATTACTCATTGTTAAGCATACCTGACTTGTGCTTTTATCTGTACCTCCCCCTCTAAGTTCTCCATCTTTCTTTTGACCCCTCTGACATCTTAGAAGCCTTCTTTGATGCTCCCCTCTTCTATATGAATCTATAGGAGTATTTCTGGCTACCTGTACATGTTTAGTTTTGTATATTTTTACTGCTGTGTCTTATACACACAGACAAACTTAAAGTACAACATACTTAGCAGGAGACTGTGCGGTTTGTTGACACGAAAACCCACTGATGCACCTCGGAGACAGTTTGAATGTGATTCGATCACTGCCGTTTGTGGGAGGTTGATGCAGGTCCAAACATAAGAATGCCAAGCTCCAAGAGAGAAGGAAAGGTTTGGTATATCACACTTTGATCAAAGGTCAGAACACATTGGGAAGCAACTCCTTAAGGAAGTGTAAAGACGAGAAGATAAGAGAAAAGGTGACCCAGCCAGCGCCTGTCCCCAGGGGTCAAAGTGCGGCCTTAAACCTACTGATGCTCACACATACATAATACAACTGATCAAGTGTAATGTTTACTGTTACTGTGTCTGCAGTTTTAACCATTATATTAAAACTTATACTTTAAGCTGGAATGTATGGGTCATCTACAGACAATGGGAACAAACCTTATTCAATCTAAAGATGCAGAATTGCCATGGTAATGGACTTGATGTCACTATTGTTTCACAGATGTATTCATCTGTGAAAAAAATGATACACTTTGGACCTTCAGAAAATCAGTTTTGAAGAGCTGACAGTGTTCTGGCCCTGGGCCCATGTCAATATTCATACTGGGAGGCCTGCAGCCGTGCCGTCATATGAATGGACATGAGATTTTTCCAGTGGCGTGTACCCAAACGTTATCAATCATAAAAGACAATGCATTTTGTGAATGTTATTTGTAGACCAAAGATTGTATCCAAATTAAAGTTGCATGGCACAAACTTCAATGGGATCATGAAAGCTTTTTGTTTATTGAGATTTTTCATATTATCTGTGTACAAGCTTCACAACAGTGCCTTGTGTAAGAATTCAAAAGTGACAATTGAGAGCCAAATCTGACTCATAGAAACCAAACTGTGTGGTAGAAACTTTCAGTTATAAACAAGGCAGACCACACCATAAAGTGTGTGGGCTTCAAATGTATTTACAGCTTGCTTTCTTCTTCTTCTTTGTCCTAACAGAGTAGCAAAATTCTTGCCTTCATGTGCAGTATGTATCTGTAAAAATTAGTCTGATGAGTTTCAGTTTAACCCAGTATCTGAGAATTTTGTTAGCATTTTGCAGTTCTAGGACATACTGTGTGTATGAAAAATTATGGGACTTATCACATTTCCACACACATTGTTTCTTTTTTTATCGGATCTGTTTAATGAGCTTTTTTTTCAATAGGCAGGACGCTGGGGTAGTGGGCGAGTACACGGAACCCGGTATTTGTTACAAGATTTGTAACTTTCCCCTAAGACACTTATATTTTACCATATCTACAAATCATCCACACTTACACTTTTATGGAAAGGGTAAGAGTGATGCATTAAATTTCTGAGACAGGTAACTCCCGGTAGAAACTGTAAAACATTCCACTATGTTTGTAAAGCCCACTTTCTAACTAGGGTGCAATCTGACAGTTGATTTCATATCCAAGAAAAATACTGACAGTCTCTTGAGCTCAAGTGCTTTCTGTCCAAGTGAAGAGCAGTGTGTTTTTAAAGACAACTGTGGCCATCTTTGCAGTGGGACCATTAACTTTACAGTAACACACCAGTGTGAGAGTAAAACCTGTGAAATCAATGCACAGGTTTGTGGAAAGTGCAGAGAGGTTCCCTTTTTTAGGATATGGCTTTGATTGACAATGAGGACAAGCTAGAGGTGGTCGAGATTTATAGCTTCATGGAAGTGTGAGTTGGAGCAGACATCTGGCCTGACATCTGGCTTGCTTTGGCTTTGAACAGTCGGAAACATTCTGTGACTCAAAGCAACAGAGTCTGAAGGATTGTGTTGAGCGTTAATCTTTTCTCTATTGGGTCTTATAGGTTGAAAACCCATAGTAGTTGTCAGCTTGTTTTTAAGGGAATCTGATAAATAGGCCTACAGCCATTTTAAATGTTTAGAGTCAGTGACAGATAAGTGTCCTACCTCAGATTTGAAAATTACCATCAAGCAGTTTATCCGTCAACAATAATATTTTTCTATTGTTAGCTTTAGGGTTTAGACTTCCAAGTCATTCTCTGCAGTTGGACCAAACTAGTCCTTGGTAAAACCAACCTTAAAGGGAAATAGTATTGAATGGATTAAGCTCTTAATATCTAAAGACAAGGCTGATTATTAGTGTATGCTGAGTGATTTATGCATACAATGTTTTTCTATATGACAATATTAAGATTTGCTTGATTATACTGAGTAATTATACAAATGATGTACAAGATGTCCAAACCAGAATTTAATATACTTACAACTTCTATTTCTCTTTCTCTTTTTTACAATTTTGTATCGTCCTGCTCTCTGGTCTGATCTGCCATGTTCTAAACAAGACTTCACATAGCGCCCACAGAGACATTTAAAGATTCTGGGAATAGATTCTAGATGGTGATCATCAGCCACTACCAAACAAGCTTTGCCACCACCTCTTTTAAATGTTTCCAGGAAACAATTAGAGCAGAGAATTTGTCTTCATTTGAGCGTTAGCTCTTAAATGTGCCTTGGGGAGGACCACTTGACCCCTGGTGCTCCAAGCAGTGACAGAAAATGCTTTCTCATTTATTCTAAAGCCAACACAGTGACAGAACAATAAGGATTATATTTAGTATTTAATCAACTGATTAAACAGGATTATTAGGAATAATTATCGTCAGATTGGAGTGTGTCGCTGAACTGTATAATACGTATAATGTGCATGTATTGAACAACAATATGAGTTCTATTTTCTGTATGTGTTTTGTGTGTGGTTGGATTAGGACATAATCTACATAATGGAATATAGATGCTGTTTATGATTCAAATAAAAAAATATTAATCCCCAAGGAGAAATTTGGTTGTTGGGTCTCTTCAAATTATTTTACTCAGAGTTCCTCTTCCATAGACTGGTTGATTGCACAGTTTTAGGGCATTATTCTGCATCCACTGATCTCAGACGTCCACTCTCTGTTGTTCAAAAGCCTAATGCAGGGGATGGTCCATGTTGTTCAGTATAGCATCAGTCCTATTCGCTTCCATTCTTTAACCAGAGTCTCATATCTAACACCTAGAGTCTTTATTCGTTTTTTAAGTCACCTACAATCTCTTTTTCTGAGACTGCCCCCTCAATAGACTGCCTGCATAAAAATCTGAGTTTACTGCCTGACAAAACACAGTTTATTGGTAACATTAAAAGACCTTATTTCTTAGAAAATATAGCCGGCTTTGGTCTTTCCTATTAAGTCCATCTGTATTTATCGACCAGTCCATAGCTATAGCCTGTTGTCCAGCTGCACTCCCAGGTATTTATAGGTGGAAACTATTTTAGTGTCTTCTCCAAAGATGGTAACAGTTTAAATTGGGGGTGTATTGAGCCTGAAGTCAATGACCATCTCTTTTTTCTAGTTTTTGAGGCGTTATTAATGAGACAATTTTCTTGACTCCATCTACAAAACTTCTCTATTAAAGGTTCCTTTTCCAGTCCATCTTTGATGGATGCATTTCATTTCATGACAAAATTGTCCAACAATGTATATCCCAAACGCATCAACCCAGGACATTGCAGAAACCTGAATTACTAACAACAACAACTACTGTTTAGAGATATTTTTCCGGAACAGGAAAAATACAAACAACTAAGATCTAACAGGCCTCCCTTTAGAGCTAAAGTTATATGAAAAGTCTCCTACGGCTGTGCATTCTGAGACCTCTTTGGAAAGGTTTGTTGTCTGTGTAATGAAAAACATTTTTGCCTACAAAAAATATTGTTTGTTTGTTTTGTCAATTAGTGTGTTTTAATTACAATGCACATAATAAAATAAAATATACTGACGTAGGTATGCAGGTATAAACACCCTCTTGCTCACATCCTTGTATCATTATACTTCCATTATCTACTAAATTAGCAGTGACCTAGAAGTGACACCCCTTCAGGGTAACCCTCCATCACCTTTGTCTCATACCAGAATTGTCTCGTAGCCATGGCCCCCTTTGCCCCTGCCCTGGGTAATCTGTCACAAGGCCCAGAGATGTCTCACTTATCAATAGGCGAGGCTTATTGTTTCAGGAGGCTTCCTCTTTCCTGTACAGGACCATCCCGCTATGGAGGCCACCATGGGGCCATGTGAGAGTAAGTTGCGGTATATTGACAGGCCTGTTATGTTTAAGTATTGTGCTACTTTTGTAAAAGAATGTCAAGCCAGTGATTTGTATTCTGATTGTCTTTTAATATTGCTGTATTTTCTGATTATCTTTAAATCACCATATGAAGCTGCTTATTTAAACGGTCAATTTAAATCAAGCATGACCATTTAAATATGTCAAGTTTAAGCTTATTAGTGTGTTATTCAGAGTCAGGATTATGATTAAAGTAATTATGTTTGAAGGGAAAATTAACAACTGTGCACTTCCTATAAGCCTTGCCAAATTCTCATCTCAGCAGTGTGTTTGAGAAATATTAATCCACATTGCGTCGGGAAGTCTCTCGGTACTGCCAAACTTACACAAATGATTGTTGTGGAGGAGGCATGCCGACTGAGAAATGTCTAGCTCACTCCTTTAATCTGAACGTAGGAAGAGATATTTTTCTTTTTGCTGTTGGCATAGGCATAGACTGAGATGACCACTGGGCAAGCAAGGGGTGTTTGCTCAAGTGCAGCCAATTACTCAAAATAAATTGGGTCTTCCTCTCTATTCCCTCCTTTGCTGTTCGTCTCTCCCTCTCTCCCTCGTCCCCTCATCTCTCTGGTATGGATTGTCATTTGGAAACTGGGTCAGATCCACGGTGAGCCCCTCCTTCCAAATAAACAGGCCAGTAATGGCTGTTTACCTAGAGTACAAGAGCCATTATGAGCAAGGAAGTTAAACATCTCTGACAGGAAAAATGGCAGCAGACAAATCACTGTTGCTCTTTCTGAGGAACTGATTGTAGGAATGCTGATGTTTCCCTAACTATTACCATCATCCAAATATACATTTGTGGGTGAGTTTCAAATTGCGTACCAACTGGATGATGTAACGCAGATGGAAAACCTTTTGTTTTTTAGCTGTTTCACATTACTGTCACTGATAAATTCTATCACATACCATTAAACACCCTTTCTTTACAAACCTCTACCACCAACATTTCATTCATCTCACAAGATCTGAAAATACTTATTTTCAAATCTGAACTTTCAACAGTCGCTTTCACTGACACTCTGTGCGCCTGGGCCAACTCGCAAGTATCTGTGGCCTGTACACTGTAAATATTTACTGTAGATATCCCGTTATCCCCACGGAGGACAGTGGGCTGTGAGTGGCCGGTGACTGGCTCTACAGCTCGTGCGTACCACTCTTGAGCCGGTGCCACTTGTGTCTTTAGTGCACATCTGAGCTGCGGTCAGCTGGAGTTCTCCTGCAGCAGCCTATGAGACCGGTTAAAACTGAAGCACACATTAAAAAGGCCTGTGCTACATGAAGGATCAAGTCAAAGGTAAAAGCTCTCACTGTAATTTTAGGTCTGTGTGTGTTGTCTGAGCGCTTCAGTGAAAAGAAGTTTTCATCAGAAATAGAGATCATAAACACAAAGCATATTCATAAATATGAACCACGTTTTGAATGATAGTCTCCAGATTAAAGCGTATGCAGGTATTTTTAATCCTTTCACAGCGTAGTATGTGCCTTCTATTGTCCTAGTGGTGAGGAAACCTGGTTCAGACTGTGACACACTAAATACAGATCTTTTTGGGGGAAAATGTAGATCCTGACCTCAAGTCCTGACCTCAGAGAGGGGCCACTGCCCTTAAGTATCAATATTTCATACAAAGGCCTGTAAAGAAGCTAAAGCTGCAGCCTGTTGAGGGGTTTGTCTCAAAACAGAGGCAAAACATGATGTAGCCTGGCCAGCCACAACTAACTCTTTTTCTATTCCAGCCGAGTCACTTGTGTATGACGTGGCCAGCAAACCACACCCCGCTGCAGACAAACAGCTTGTGATTGGTCCTTCCACAAAATTGTTGTGGAAGGTATTCGCTGTGACAAAGGGACTAGATCATCCTACTTTTGAAAAAAGGAAAAATGGTCTGGTATTCCAGGCTAAATGTTATGGATTTTCACAAAAAAAACGCCCACAGGCATTAAAAGAGTAAAGGGTGGGTTTTATAAACAGTAGGTATCTAACCTTTTGTTATTTTATTCATGAAATTGATTTTCAGTGAAAGATTCAATAAAGGCGGACTAGAAATTAAATTCCCAGGCTGAAACAAAGTCCCACTCCGGCCCTGGCATGTGCAACATACTCAATAGTGAGGCCATTTGTAACGAGCTTAAGGTCATTGTGAGGACTCATTATCTGATCAAAAATGTGGTCAGAAAAAAGTGTGTGAATTACATGGTTTTGTGACTTAGCCTTTAATGGGAAATGCAATTGTAGAGTAAACAGAACAATGAACATGTGCGGAGAATGGGCTGCATTAAATCAAAGCCAGTTACTTTGGCCATAATGCCAACTAATTCACCATCAAGTCTTTGGTTATGGCTGTAAAAGTACGCCATTGTAATTTCCACATTGTAATTTCCACACAATATAGTATTTAAGCAAATATCATAATGTAAGTTTGGATTGGAGTTATTAAAGTCACACAGCTTTTATGACTCATTCTAGAAAGGGTGTGTTTAAGTGTAAGCCAAAAGGAAATCTCAAAAAAAAAATATTTTCAAAATGGCTACAATTCAAAACAACTGCAGAGAAAGAGTGCTGCAGTCCCAGCTGTAGCTGGATTCTTTACAGATTGAGCCAGAGGCAGAGCACATTTTGCATCTGAGGCTTCTGCTCATAATTTGGAGCTGTGAGAGAATGCACAAATGGACTGGGGCATGTTGTTGTAATTGGCTCACAACAGAGTAGTCTGTTGCTCCTGCGTCAGGGGTTTGCCTTCAAATGGATGTAGCCTTAGCTTTGATTCAGTCTTTCATTATGGCTTAAATCACAGACAAAGGACAGTTGTACAGTGTCAAGCCTTAAACCCCTGCACTGCACCCAACAGGAATTTCTGTCTCATGCACTTCCTCCTAACAACTGGCAGCATAATGCAGCATGCATTCGGGTTGAAACAATATGGCACTGGCAGTATGTCACGTGTGTGCCTTCCTGTTGGGCACACTCATATCTTTACAGTGGCTGTGGATCCCTTCAACTGTCAAAGTGCCAGGCAGCATTCAACACCTGGATCAGCAGGTCTCCCTTTCTGCACGTCTACTCTTACACACTCCACTGATCCCAGTCCACTGCACACGGAGAGCCCACACAGCTGCTTTCTTTCCCATACAGACTCATAGAGTGCTGAGCTACTGTAACCGAGCCCTGGCCATGTTTCACCACATCCAGCAATCCACTGTTCTGCAAAGTCTACAGTTGCGTTATATCCGTCTTGTATTATTTTACTTTGTGTTTCATGTTGTGTAATTTGCAGTGACAGCATAGACTTAATTCGTGCAGATTCGATTTCTCTGCATATGTTGTTGACAGATGCTCGAGGTTCTGCTGTTCTTAGGTCAGAGGTAACACAACCCCAGAGGACTGGCTTTGTTAATTGTGCCAGTAGTCTGTAGAAAAATATGCTGCATAAAAAATTAAATTATTATAATTGAGGTATTTGTATTCCTCATTGCACGTCTTTGTCCAATAATTTATTTTTGAAATGGCGTTACAGGAAACTCTGCTTGAATGTGGCCACAAGACCAAGCAAGGTGTGTGTTTTCACTTTCACTTCAGAGTCTTTTGGAGTGCCAAACATAAATAATGCTGAGTTAATTTTACTTTAGTTTAGGTTTAGTTTAATTTTAGGTAAAGTCCTAAGTCAAAATGAACAATCCCCAGTTCCCCTACAATGTCAAAATCTTCTATTTAAATCTATCCTGGATTCAGACCTACATTAAAAGACTGTCCACCTTCATTTGTTGGCACATTTACTGTACATGATGTTGACTTTTGTATTGTTTCTAGTTTTTACTATGACTTGTAAGCTTGCATGAAAAGAGACTCATACAAAATAAGCATTTCTGTAACCTGGTGAGTTTATTGTCACTGCCAGGTGTCATGATTTAAATGTGGTTATAAGAACCTGATAAAAAAAATAAATAAAAAGACTACTTTATCTGTTTTGACACAATGACTTATATACAGATTATTCTGCTAGAATGTGGCAAGTAAATGGTTTAAATGTTTAATGAATGTGGTCATCATTCTGCAGATGAACCTCCCGAGAGACCTTTGAAGCTGTGATGTGGTTCCTTTCCAAATGAGGCAGACAACCATCTTTAAGAGTTCTGAGAGCAAGGAAAGGCTGCTGCTCTATTCTTGGTGTTACAGATAAGAGACTTCATTAAAAGCAATAGAGCAGAGAGAATACATCAGATGAACTGGAACTCACATCAGCTATTCTGTATAAACAAATGCCTTGGTTATTATTGCTTCTAAATGCACCCTTCAAGTAATCCAGCAGTGTAATCCATCATATATGCTGTGGCAAACCCCAGTGACACTAGAAAAGTAAAAAAATCTTTAACATATGAACTTGTCAAAAATAACTAACGTAAATTGCCATTACTGAAACATGTGTTCATTAGAGAGTGTAAGGCCTGCACCCGAGTCCCTAAAAATAGGACCTTTGCCATCCTTGAGTCCTTTGAGGATCAGAGGCAGCTGAACAGTGCCGGTGTAAAGCCCTGGGTCCATGGACAGATGTTTGGGAGAACAGGTGGCTGGGGTTGTCCCTTGGATTTGCATGGCTATGACAGACACAGCAGACCTCACAGACTTCAAAGACCAAGAGCAGGACTGCTAATGATCTGTGGAGAGAGGAAAGAGGAGTGGCTCACTGCGGAGCTCGCTTCAGAGGCGCCACGCAGACAAGGACTCCTAGCACAAAGTACAGGGGAAACTTTTTCTGCTACTGGATGTTTCCTATAATGAGGTCATGGCTACTCTTGCTGCTGAAGAGTCATTTGATGCCCAACCCTACAACACATAGCGGTTTAATAAGAAGACCATTATGGATATTGTTTAATGTTAAGAAAATAGTTCTGTTTATGATCAACTTGCTCCTATTGTAGTTTCTTATTGATTTTCAGGCACTCTGGAAAGACAAATCCACCATATAAATTAGAACTATTGATTCAAGCTACAAAAGACAATTCATTTTCAGAGTTATAAAAACACTCATCATACTCAGCTATCTTCTTCCAAGCTAGCAATTAAGCCAGACAAGCAACCCGATGACTGCCATATTTTTAGCTTTGAACTTCTCCAACCCCATTCATTTAGCAAATACAACACACAGCCACTTAACGTTTGGGATGGAGTCCTTAACGTCTAATGAATAATGCATTCGCCCTGTGATCCAAACATGAGATAAATACCCGCCAAAAAAGGGCAAACACATGCGTGGTCCTAATGGCAAATAAATGTATGCTGAATAGAAAAGGAAACAAACCCCACAAATGAAGCGCAAAGCCACCACAGTCCAGCAATAGATTAATAGGAGTGATTATAGATGCAGTTGTTTCCACCTATCAATCTAAAGCGCTGGGTTGTAAGGGTGAAATGTAATACTGGAGAGCAATATTAACAATGCATTTTAAGTAGTGTGCTGTCCTGACTAAGATGAATGAAAAATGGGAGTTGGGCTCTGCTTCTTAAAAGTGGATTGTATGAAAGTGAACACAGCACCAATAAAACACGCCATCTGTGTCACATCATCGATCACTTTGTCTGTGTTGGAGAATAATCATGAAATTCTTTTTAAAAGTTTTCAAGTATTCAGTATGCTCACCATCCTTTAAAAGTTCGGTGACTGCATTACATTTGACTTGTAATCAATCAAAACACCATCCTTTTTACAAATCAGATTTCTATGCAAATATGATTAACATTATGGAGGCAAAACCTGTAATTCATAATCATGACTGTTATTATTTTGAGATTTCAAGATGGCTGCTATTCATTTTTATCTTGTGATCTCTAAGAATAATAAAGCGTGTTTCTTCTGACTAAGATATGTTCAGTAACAAAAGTATCTTAAATGGGGATCACCTAATGTTTTTACTCTTACTCTTTAGTTCACCTAACAGCTTATTGTACCTGGAAAAAAAAAAGATCTTATCATCTAGGCTTTATAGTTAAGGATCTTCATAGATGAGAATGATCAGCCCACAGCAAGATTTTGGCCAATTACGGGTAAAAAGGAGCATTCCCATTGGTCAATCTTGATGTCAACAACAACAGACCAAAGAAAATAAACCAGGAAATTGGTTATTCTGTTGCAAAATATGTATTTGGGCAGCAAATTAAATGCGGATAAATGTTGGCAGTGCTTTGATGCAATGTTTAACGAGGCGGAAATAATAACAGGATTGCTGCAGTGTAACAGTAAACTCAAAGCTCAAAACATCAGTTTAATGTAATGTATTAGTGTTTTGTGGTGGGAAATTGGTCCGGTTTTCCCTTTTTTGAAATTAAAGAAGCAGAAAAGGATACTACGCTGTTGCTGGAGATTAGTGGCCAGGCTGAGACCGGGACGGCAAAAAGAAAATTGGGTGAGAGAAGTGTGTTGTATTGAGAATAAAATTATTTCAATCGCAATCTCAATCTAGTTTATTTAACAACAAGTAACAACAAGGATGGCCAAAGTGCTGTACACTGACATTAGGAAAATTAACACACATGTAAAACAAGATATAAAAAAAGGGATTGTACTGTATATTACATTTTTAAACCTTTTTGTAACATTAAACAGGCAGCTTCTTCAAATGCCTGTGAAGACAAATAGTGCTGTCCTGTTTCTGTTCCGGGAGCCCGGCTGAAGTTAAGTGACCTAGAGTTAGCGGGGGGCTTTGACTACATCTTGGGGGGGCTTTGACTACATCTTGACTTTATTACTCACAACTTTAAATCCCACTGGGCCGTTCTTCTTTTCTATGTCATGTTCAAATAAACAGCCAGGACGCTCTCTGGGCTCCCTTCTCAACTTTCTCTCTTTGCGTTTGTTTTATCTACCTTCATCTTTTAAAGGGAGACACGCCACAAGCTGATTTGGAGTTCCACGTATATAAGACTACCTCCCACCACACACACACACACACACACACACACACAGTGCAGATTTGGCTTGGCAGAGGGGTTAAGCCTGGTGTTGACTTTGAGCCCACTGGGAAGTGCCTCCGCTGCTGTATATTCATGAGCTCCTTCGAGGCACAATGAATGGGGATTCAAGAGAGAACTCTGTTTACACTACACCCTAGAAAGCAGAGGTCCTGCACTCACTCCTTTTTCAGATAGAACAAAGAATAACTTTCCAAAGAGCAGGAAATGGCTCTATCAAACAGCCGTCCGCCCTGAGATCTATAGTAACGCCTCAGCATGGATTTAATCTGAAGTCGGACACACGCTGTGGCAAGAAAATCCAACAAAAAATGTGCACTCTCCACAGGTCTTTAGTAATTCCCAGGATATTATACATGATCGACACCAGCCTACCACTCAAACATGATATGATATTACATTACTATTAGTCACAATATGGCCTCAATAACACAGCCGTGTGTGAGTGGTCATGTTTTGGTCCATTCTTCTGTTGTGTTTTCGTAATTGGAATGTCTCGTTTGGCGTTTGGTAAAAAGGGGGCCTCTTAGGTAATCTCCACCATCTTGGTAAAACACTAAAATGGCTAAAACTCCTCATAGAAGCGGCCAAATCAGACAGCTATACTCCCCCCCTCCTTTAATAACATTTTTTTATTAAAGCAGGGTGAAAACAATTAGAGGTGTGTGAGTTGGGTTCCTTTAACGCAGGCTTTATTGAATAAGCTCTGTCCTGTCCACTGGGGAGGGCAGTGGAATGTGATAAAAATAGTGTGTTTAATGTTTCAATGGGAGTGAAGCCCAGAGATTGTAGAAGTAATTCTACGGGTAATACACACCAGCCTTCCCAAAATCACTCTATTTGAACCCACTGCAGAACACTGGAATTCAAAACTGACTTCAAGCACTAAACAACCACAATAGTAAATATGGAATAAAACTTCAAACGTCTTTGTGTATCTGTATGCAAATGCATTTAATGTCAAAATCATTTAGACATATGCTTGTGCCTTGGTGGCACAGATGTCCTGACTGAGTGGGCGTTAGTGAACCCCTGTAGTTCCACTTCACCCCAGGAGGCATCTGCATCCAGACATCAAAAAGTATGAGACCTGAAACCAGAGAGCTGCAGAATAGTTACAGAAGCAGCCTCACGTTTAAAATCTTTTATGACATGTCTTTGATTTGATTGTTATGATCAATGATTGCAAGGATTCAAAATCTTAAAATGCTATCAAAGTCATGCAAAAAAGACATGCTTGTATATGCACAATTGCACATAAAAACATAATTTGTTGGTGCATTCTAGTTCTTTTAATAATTGATCAAATGTGAAAAGGAAAAACACACATTGATTCAAGCTATTTTTCTTCTATCAACTGATTCATTTGCATTCTGCAAGCTCATACAATTCTCAAATTCAATTCCATCTTCACTTTACACAAGACTTGGAATGTTTTTCCAGGCACAGTGCGATTTGAATAACTATTGACGCACTGAAAATATCAGCTTTTTGCACTGAATGGGTTTAAATGCATAAGAAATAAGTAGGGAGAATTGTGGAGCAGAACAGTGCTACTGTATTTGCACATATTTTTGAAGCCTGTCCTTGGACTTAATGTTACTGAGTCTCTTCAGAACTTTTTATGGATTTAGATTAGCAATGTTAATAATGAAAAATAAAGTTAGAACCCCTCCTGGTAGTTTGGAGCGCACATACTCGAGCGACCCGAGTTTGAGTCCGGCTTGGGTCATATGCCTGTTTCCTGTCTGTCTACAATGTCACTATCAAATAAAGGCTAAAAGGCCAAAACATATTTATTTTATAGATGTTTGGTGTATTATCCATCTGAGCACCAACTGCAACTGACACTATGACTACTTCACACAACAATCTAGTGTTTCACAATGAGCTAAGGTGAATAACAGCACACTAATATATTACAGTGAGTGCTATGAAAAAGGTAAACTTGATAAAGGTTTTATCTTTGCACAGTCTGCATTATCAATATTGTCAAACTTGGCTTGTCTAATTCAAATGGACAGACAGATGTTTGGGTGAAACAGCCAGTGAAATCCAAGCCCTGTTTAAAAGCACACCAGGCTGAGCAAGTGAATAAATATGTAAACTCTTTGCTTTGAGAGGGGAACCTGACGCCTCTCAATCTCGACAGTGCACCGTCCCACATGTCATGCTTTCTGGGTCCATTAGTTATAATGAAGTGTAAAATAACCTTCAATACACCTTTTGAAAAGCTGTAGAGGTACCCGGGCCTAAAAATTCCTGCCTGTTCAGATCATTTCAGGGTGGACGTTTTCAAAGTTGAACATACAAAAGAGTGAAAGGCACCCTCTTTTGTTTCTGGTTTGAATCAAAGGTAGACGGAAATATGTCTTGATAGAAATAAACTGTTCTAAATGGGAAACATGTGACCTCCAAAAGTGGCATAGTGCTTTGAAAGGAGTCGGGAAAGGCGCGTCTCTTTACTCTGGAGTTATGCTTCGGGAAACGCCACAAAATCTGCAGGGTGCCTCCTTTTGTTTGTATTACAAATGGCCCTGCTCAGGGTGAGAGGTCAGAGCGATAATCTCAAATGAAAACACACTTCTCCTCCTGAGCTGTGATTCAGCTTGACCCTCTGTTCTCCGCAGGTAAATGTTGGCAATGAACCTACATACAGGAGCAGAGATCTGTGTTTGAAGTGCCCACTGTCAAAGAAAGTGAGGAAAAGTAACAGTACAATGCACTCTTAAACCCACTTGTTCAAAGAGACACACATTGAAGAGCTCCCTAATTAATAGCTCCTCAGCCTTCTGAGACTGTGAGGCTAGTCCACTCTAATCCCTCGGCACTTATTTCAGAATAACCAGCACACTGCAAAGTCTGCCTTTGGAACACTAATTAACATCATTGATTTTTTTTCCTCAGACACTGACATGCAAATAGTCCAAAAACACGTCAGGGTTTTACATGCCCTGCTAGCTTAAGTGCACTGTACTACATTGTCCTCACTGCACAGTGAAAGTTCATGAGATGCAGGAAGAATGGGAATAAGAGAAATGATGTGGCCCTGTGTTTACTGACAAATGAGCATATGGTGTTGATAACTAGACCCAACTGCTTGTTCATATGAAAAAACTGCAAGCATTTTGATCATGTGGCATTTTTAAAGACAAGCATTTTGTGATTAGTTCATAAGAAATGGTTTAGTAAAACTGTAAGATCATCTTAAAGCCAAACTATCTTAAAGTATGTTTACACTGATGCACTAATTAATGTGTCTCTCTGGTGATGACTTAGGCAGTCAGTTTAAGAACTTCTTTTTTAAAGCCTGGAGCCTGAAACGAGTGAGCTTGTGAGGTAACTTCAATTAGAATTGCCAGTGTCCACATGCCAAAGGGAGACGTAAATTGCAAGTAATGGACTCTGAGAGGGCTGAGATGTTTATCAGACTAAATGAACAGAATCACACTGGAGGGATACAGGCAGCGTCTGTGTGACAACATGCCAAAAACAGTCACGATTAAGAATGATGGCTGCCATAAATGTAGAGTAACTGTTAGAGTCACAGTTTGGATGATCTTTTGGAGCAATTACTTTCATTATGCTGCAAGTTTTTGTCAGCCAGCCTTTAGTCTCTTATCCTTCCCTTATCTTTACAGTTCACATGTACACAGCACTGCAATAATAATTGTTAGCTACAATTCAAAACAATGGTGCAATTCTTCTGTTTTTTTGTGGTAATTAGCTACCGACCATGTCCAAAATATGGAATCAAAGTAACCGCAATCATCCTTTTCCTTCTTAACAAGAGCGGGTGAGGAAACCATCACAGCTTGACTTAACCAAAACCCTCCTCTGGCAAATCCATAAAGGAAAGGAAAAACAAGGAATTAGGGAGATTTTCTGTCTTCCAAATACACAAGCCAGACGCCAATTAATCGCTCGTCTCTTCTTCTCTCTCTCTTCTGTTTGGTTTTTTTTTTCGGCTTTGGGCTCTTAGTATTTCTCTCTCCCTCTGCAGCTCTTACTCTGCGTGATTGCATCCATATGCTCTCCAGGGAAAGATGGGGTCAACACCCTACTTACTCACGCCACAGCGAGGCACTGACACTTGTGAGAAAGCCTTGGCGCTGCCTTGTGCACGGGGCGCACACAGGCATTAGCAGCATGATTGTCTCCATGCTGCACGCTCCGACTGCGTAACCTCAGCGTTAGGCACAGAGGATGGGCGAGGGGGCTTTCATGCCAGGCCTTAATTCTGCATCATGAACGTATGGAGAATGTTATTCCGGAGAGATCCACCTCCTTTTTGTGATACATTTAGGACTGGCCTCTGAGAAGATCTGGCATCAATTAAGTGGTGCTCAGAAGATCTTGGCTGATGGGGCCCAATGGATCCCACTGCTTTCAATCCACTCTTTTGTTCAGCAAAGCCTTGGAAAGGTTGTAAATTTGAACCTGAAGACAGTGCACAAATTGCAGTCACACTTGCAAGAAAAAAGAATCAAGGCCAAAGTAGGAAAGAGGAATTAGCCTGCCCTCCACCAGCGCTCCAAATCCTTTCCGCTTCCCATCTTTGGAAAACACAGTACAGACACACGCACAATAAGAGCCATGTATCAAGCACATGTCCGACTCTGAGCGCAGAGCAGACAAGCAGATGAACACACGTACAGCCAAGCCCGCAAAACCAAGCCTGCACTTATTGAGCCTCTAAGGAGACATCATAACATCTACAGTAAACACAAGCACCTCATACACTTTAATAACCTCTTACTGAGGGCTTCTGTTCTGGGTCCCTCTGCTCACACAGGCACTACAGAGGGACATCGATAAAATCTGCCATAATGAATCCCTCCCCAGGACCTTGCCGGTGACCTTTGAAAATCCGATTTACTCCGTCACATCTCTTATCATATCTTGCCTGTCACTCATAAATTATGGCAACCTGACAATGGATGATGCATCTGCCCTAGAGCATCAGTGACAGTCTGTATGTTTTCACACAACTAATCTGTTTGTCAGTGTATGAGAATAAAAGAAGAACTACAAATGTCAACAACAGTGTTTCTATTTAAGACAATTCATGACAGACATCATTACCCTGTCTTAGGGTTGAATGATTGTCTCATTGACTGCTCCTTGTCATGATCGCACAGTGGTATTCTTATCACTATACATTTGAGTGACAGACCACTCAAGTTTAAAGGTGACACTTACAAGACACGGGTGACTCCTGCTGATTACAATGGATGCTGCAGGGTTCAAGGGAATAACCTTTCATGTTATGCTGTTACACTGGCAAAGGGAAAAAATGCCAGTAGTAGAAGAAGCACTTGTTTCTATTGTCACGCCCCAGACCAAAGTAATGCATTACAGAAAAGCTTTCTCTTGATAACATAGCCCCAAATAAATAATAATGATACTTGCATGACATTACAGCAAACAGTGGTGAACTGGCTTTGTCTGATTAAAAATCTGTCCACCTAAAACAGCCTAACTACATGAAGTGAGGTTTATGAACAGCTAAAAGGAAGAAACAAATGACAACATGTTACTAAGTAAGTCTCAACACATTGTTAATTGGTTTGTTAATGAGAACTTGCTCCTGAAGCAATCTGTCACTAAATAAATGTAAACAGAGCAGAGATGTTTATATGACTAAGGACACAGACCTGTCTCATATCATACAAACCAGGAATAAACTTGGTCTAAACCAGGTCTAAACCAGTCTAAACATGAGCAAAATGTCTCTTACTGAATTGCACTGATTGATTTATGCAAACCTTAAAACACTAAATGGATATAACAAATGTAGAATTTTTTTCATACAACACTATTTTTATGTTTTTGTTTTTATACTCAAATACTCAAATACTCAAAGTTTGTACTTATGTTTCAGTTATTTTATATTATTTAGGATGTGTTAAGGCGAGGCTCGACCAATCTGGTCTAGAAGTCAGGTTAGTGATTTGCATATTTAATGTGGCTTATGTTTTACATCGGAAGCCCTTCCTGACACAACCCTCTCCATTAACCGGGCTTAGAATTGGCAAAAAAGTACACTTGTGGCTGGATTATATTACTGTATTTAGGATACGTAATTTTTGTTATTGACAGTAAGTTGAAAAATATTACTGTAATATAATTGCTGTATTTGTCTAACGAGATGCAATAGTACATATCTGTGTTCCTCTGAATAAAGTTATTGTGGCAATAATCCATGTATTATGTTTGAACAATATAAGATGATGTTTGTAGACAAGTGCTCAGCAAAGCAACATTTCCATCAGTGAAAAAAGTATTTTACTGAGAGGGTTCAGAGTTTAAACCTATTCAAACCAGTAACGATTCAAAGGCCTGCTACCTCAACCCTAAACCTGTGGTCACAAGATCTCAGGCTCCTCTCAGATTAGCACACTGTCCGCTCTGAAAAATAAGGAGAACATTCTGCCGTTTAAATCCTGAAAGACACAAACCTCAGTCAAGTCCTTGACTTTGTAAACCGCAGACTAAAGAGAGAACTTTGATTTGTCAACAATGACCACTACAAAGCCGTGCAGGCCAAAGCTGCTGCTTCCTACCAGTGGGTCATGTGACACTGAGGTCACCAGGGAGTGCAGCTGTTTTCTTGTGCAGCTACTACAATATTGAAAATGTATTCATAAAAACAAGAAATAGACAGTTTATGTATCTGTTATGAGTCACTAAAGTAGACAGCCATGTTCTTGAATTCAGTCTATTTTTTTTCTCAATACCGAGAAATACCATATACAAACATTAGACTGTATGTTGCCCTGAATTGTATGCGTAGTTAAATAGAGCATGCATCACATTTCTCACTGACCTTGCCTACTTCCCTAAATGTATTTTTTTTCTAGAGAAAAGCATAACTGAGTCAGAGTTGTGGCTATTCGACTCTGAAGAGTACTTGGAACAGCTCCAACAGCAGAACAAAAGTACAGTGAGACTGAAAGACCTGGGGATAATTGGCATTTTATTACTAATTTCTTGCATTTACTGTCTGCTAGTCACTACTGTGGTGGTGTATAAATTCATGCATTACCCTTACTAGAAGGCAGTAGGTTCGTCAGGATGAATAACAGGTGCAGAGAAAGGAACTGAGAGGAAATGTAGAAATAAATTGTGTGTATACAATTGTGACCCCACTGTGAAGATGCTTTGATGGAAAATCCTTTGATGGAAAAATTTATAGTATTATGAGTCTGTGTAAAACTGGAAGCATCATCTTTAGTGTTTTCCACTACTTCTACATGTTAGAAGACCCTTTCCCACGTGAGGCTGGCACCTTTCGTTTAGCTAAATGCCGAAAGAGGCACAGGCCAGAGAGCATTTTTGTTTGTTGTTTAATCTCTGACTCATGTTTCATTGGTGCTGACTTAAAAGCATCAACATCCAGAGTGAGTCAATGAATAGAGAAGTTGAGATCAGTGGTCAACACCATTTCGTTTAAAATGTGCCTTTAATGTAATAAGGCAGCTGGCTGTACGCTTCACACACGGCTCCATATAACACAGTCCAGAGCCGTTACTGCTGCGTATGGAATACTAAAAAGCCAAGGGAAAATGTAAGAGGTCACAGAGGAGTGTGGGGGAATAAAAAATGAATAAGGTCATATGTTTATGTGAAAACTGTAGCAGTGTTTAAATCACACTGGTGAAATACTGCCATTCTTAAGCACCATATGACATCAAAAAAACAAGTGGACACCCCTCAGCCGCCAGCATCACTTTCCACTGGATCAGACACACCCACACACAAACACACACACACACACACCTTTCCAGCTCTGTGCAAGACTGATGGAAACCATAACATGAAGTGGAAGGCCTCTCGGGGATTGAGGAACGCCACACACTAACACGGCTCCGGTTTCCCTGTAACCCAAGACACAAAACTAGAGAGAGCTACAGACTTACTGTGAGGCAGACAGGAGACCAGGGCCAGAGCTGGACACGGTGACACAACACACTAGTGTGCAGCTAATGCTGAGGTTTACTTCAGCTGCAACCTATATCTGTGACAGAACTTAGATTTAATACATCTACTGAACTGTACAAAGTAGAAGGCGTCATTTTAGTGACATCTAACTTTAGTGTTGTCCTAATGTTATTAAAAAACAATAGTGAATTATAGTTAGTTGTAGCAGAAGTCGACTTTTACTGTGTTGTTTTGTGTACACACCACAGATGATGATAATACAGAATTTGTGACAATTTGGCAACAAATATTTCATACTTAACTTCACTGTGACCAAAATGTTTATTTTTCACTACAATTTTGATTGAATTAATAATAATAATAATAATAATAATAATAATAATAATACTGCTAGACTGCAATCCAAATATGAACAAGATAAGTTATTGGGTTTCTTGATGTATATTTTCTTTCTTTGTTTATGAATAATTCATGTATATAAACTGAGAAACGTTGGAGGGCTTGTCTAAACTTTTGTGCCGTTGCAACTTTATGTCTTAGACTGCATTATTTCTATGAAAAAAAGTGTTTGCTGAGATAGATCAGACAGTTGTTTGTTAGTAAGTTGATCCCAGTCTAAGTGACAGACTTGAAATACAGTGTGGCAGACACAGTGGGATTTTAATAGGAAATAATAAGTATCTTTGAGATTGGGTTTATTTAGTAAACATACATCATCAGGGGAGCTATTTGGAGAGACAAGAGAAGTCAGGGCTGAAAATAAGGATTTGAGGCACATCCTCATTAGGTGAGCTAAGACTGTCTGGAATGTGTGAAACGAAGAGTCAGGAGAAGAGAAAAGCAATCACAGGCTCACATTTATCAACATGCTGGCCAAGAGCAAGCAGGAGGAAGCATCTTTTATATCTGCTTCATGTGAATAATAAATCCTTTTAATATTGCCCCCTGTATTTGCTTATATTATTCCAGTGTTTATTAATAGCTATACAAAAGCAGAGAGCGAGAGCAACAAAGAGCAAATGAGGGCAGCGCTGGGAAATGGTGACTGACTAAGACGGTAAAGCCCAAACAACATAACAAACAAGCTCCTCTGACCGTGAACCCAGGGTGGTTTTATCTTTATAATGAAGTGACCCCTTTTAACATTTGAAGAGATGGTGTAAAAGTGTAATAATAAGTAGCATCATAAAATTTCAAGGTGAGAGAAGGTCCTTATCTGACCCTGCTTAAACAATGCAGGCAATTTTTAATTTGAACCGTTGTCTCTCAGGCCATAATCTGTGGGCACATTATTCAACTTTTCTCCAGAAGTATTATAAATTATAAAGGTAAATAGCAAACCCACAAAAGCAAACAAAACCAGACATGTCACCTCTGACCCCTCCTCCTTCACCTGGGGCCACTGTTCCCCTGTGGCTGCCCACCACTCCTGCTTCTGCTCACCTCTGATGCACCTTCAGTGAAGTGACACGTCTGGGACGGCCTCTAACACTGCCAGCAAAGCTGAGGAAGTGCAGAACCAGCCAGAACAGGGTTTGCTACAGGAAGCCTGCTTGAGGTCTGAGGCCTGTTTAAACCCTGTGGCCTTTGTGTTAATACTCCACAGTATGTTGGCAAATACAGCCAAAAGTCTCATCGCATGGGCACTTAAAATCCTGGGAGGTGAGGGTCAAAAGGAACATCACCATATTACAACAAGACACTGAGTTTAGAATAGTTTTATATCAATGAATTGGAAATTTTATGAAGGTGTGTTTTCCTACAGACCCTCCACATTGTTGTGGTGTCTGTCAGCCAGCTTCGATCCAATGACAGCACAACATCAACAAGCAGCAGCTCACTTTCTGTCATGACAGCTGCACAAGTCCAACATGGTGGCCCTTTCCAAAGGAGGTGTTGTGAAAGCAAGTCAATACAAATGTGGAACATAAAAATATAGTGTTGATTTTTTTGTTGTGTATATGACTACACTGACATTGAATAACAACAGAGCCTCCAACAGATACTGCCAACAAAGTTACTGTAACTATATAAAAGCAATGATTGTATTACTTATTACTGTTTGATACACAGCATATTGACATATATTGTACATATTTTTATAAAGATACCATCATCAGCATGTTCCACTCAGTACTGAAGTGTTCTGTCTAAAAAACTTCCATCTGAGTATTACACCATAGCCTACAATACAAAATATTCACTGTTTTACTTGCACTGATGCACTGACACTTTATCGTTGTGCTATGAAGACAAGTCTCCCAGGACCGTTTTAGATGATAAACAGAATAACAGTTTGAACCATCTACTGCCACTAATTACCAACGGGCATCAAATGCATTCAGGCAGTCAGATTAAACTAAAAGGACCTTTTACTTTTTAAACGTTATAAGCCTCTGCAACTCAGTTTATTGTTGGTGTTGGTTGCTAAGAGCTATTTGCTCTTTCCTTTTGGGGTCACAAATGTAATATGGGGAAAGAGCACATCCATGTAATTACAACAATCTTGATTCTCCGAGTTGAATTACGTCATCCAGAAAAAGCTGCAGGATGGGAAATTGCACAGATAATGTGAACAGGCAGTGGGAAAAGTACATATTTATGAAAGTAGAACAAAACAATCACACTGGTGGGTTGCTCTATGCAAGGTAAGTGGCTTTCTGCGCGCACTCGCCATTAATTTCAGCTAAAGACTGTAATTGCTATCAGCTGTGAATTACAGCGTATGCATGGGCATGTGTGCATCATTTAACTTTCAGCACCAAGTATTTACAGAACAGCAACAGCCCTTCAAAAACAACTGTATGCAGGCTTTCTGGAGATTACTGGACAGTGCAGTCCACAGAGCTGCACAAAGCTGCTCTCATCTTCTTCAAACAGTCTCTCTACACTCCTCACTTCTTTTTGTACAAGTCCAACAAACAACAGGGCGCTAGCACAGACCAAACTGAATGACATTTTGCATTTTAAGAGTCAGCTAATGCTCTAATCCAAAAAGTTATTGGTAAGAGGCCGGCAATGGTTTGTCACATGGTGGAATTGAAGTGTGGTTAAAAATGTACCTTCAGCTTTCAAAGTTTGAACAAGACTATGACATTATGATGACTAAAAAAACTTTAACAACAAAAATATACAGTAGGCTATATTCTCAAATCCACAATGACAATGTTATAATATGTCCAAAATTACTTTTCCTGTGAATACTTGTTGAACTGCCATGAATATAAAAACAATAGAACATGTGGTGTGAAGAACTCTGCACATTACACACAAGTGTGTCGCTGCACTCTTTAATTAGTTCTTAATTAAATGCAGATCTTATTGCCTCAAATGCTGCAAGTCACTGTATAAATCATAAAGGACATTTACATTGTTTTATATTTGACTTTGCTAGATTTTATTTAAAGGCAAGGATCTGATATTAAGTGACAACCATGAAAATATGCAATAAATAAACTTGTTAGCATAGTGAAACTTTCCCATAAGAGCTAAAGAGTTGCAGTGCAGAGTCTTAGTGAGCTGGTTTCTTTCCTAACATTTGAGCCAGCGGCAGAGGCACCTCTAACCTGAGTGGTGAAAACTGACCTGACAGCCAGTAGCACTTACTGGAACTGTCTTTTTTACAACCAAGAATCGATAGCAGTAGCCAACAAAACCAAATCAGTTGTGCTGTAAAGTATGACTGTGGGTACTTACATCAAGACAAAGTGCTGATGGAGACAAAACTCCTTTTGACGTGGGAGGCTCTCTATTTATAGGAGCAGGTTAAACTAATACTGTGTAAAAATGCTGCAGTTGCCATGTTTTCTTGTGTTTTGAAAGCACCATGCGGCTTCTTTCACCAATATGCAATGCTGTCACTGTAGGATGCCCAAGTAGCCAATCATTTGGCCAGAGCTTTTCCAATGAGTAATTACTCTCTTCTATCTAGAAAACCACAGAGAAGACATGCATCACTCATTTAGTGAAGAAGAAAAAAAACTCAATGGCTCACAATGGCACCCAGGAGCAGTGTGCAATTAATTGATAAACGCCAGGACGTGATGTCCCATCAGATAGTATGGAAGTGCTGCAAAAGAGTGCACTGGGGCGTGAATCAAAGACTGCAAAATGTATTAGGAGAAAGTTAGCGAAATGCCATTAACCTACCAAAGCCCTCGACTGATAGTGGAGGGCAATAAAGTGAGTTTTAAATTGCACCAAGCCCTCGAGATTATGGCTGTGAGTCCGTAAGTCTGTAAGTCTTCCATGAAAGGCTGCAGACCCAGTTTGATTGCTTCTGACACAGGCTCATGAAGTTCTGTCAGCACGACTTAGAATCTGAAAGCCATCATTAGGGATGCGGTAAACGTGTTTTGACCGAGTGATTATTGTATATACACATGTGCTGATTTATAATCAGATTTAAATTTTAGGAGGAAAAGACCAAACTTTTCATTGGTTGGTTGTATTGTAAATAAAGTCAGCATGCCAGTATGACTGCATGTTTTCCACAAAAATGTTAATATTAGTCTCTTTCCAAAGGGCACCATCAATAAAGTGGAGCGTTGAATTTCCTTCCTAGTGGACAACAAATTTGCAAACCTGGCAAAGACAAAAAGTGCTGCCTTAGTGCAGGAATCTGGTAGTCAAGCATATCCAAAAACATCTGTATAAAAACTCATCCTCTTACAAACAAACACATGCACAGAGAGAGACACACTTCCTCCCTTCTGGTCAGAGGACTGTTTGATTAAGCTGCACCGTCGGGGAGAGGTTCCTGTGTTTGGTCCTGACAGGCAGGTTGCCCACTACACATCTGGAAGCGCTAGCCCTGCCATTGCTCCAGATCCACACAAACACACAAAAAAAGGGTCCAATTAACTGAATGTCCCTCTTAACCTCTCAGACATTTGCTACTTTTGCTTTTCACTGTTATCTGTGAGTTGTAATTGGCATATGGCATTAATGTTTTCACTTTCATTAGCATTTGAGGACAGCCTAGCCCCAGGCAAAGCTACAACTGAGGCAAGTATTGCCATGAAGAAAAACACAGATCAGATTGGCTTTTTGACTAAAGCAGCTTTAGGTGTTCTCTTTTTCTACAAATAGGAAATGAAAAGGCTAAATGGGAATAGATTATTATCACCTTAAAATGAGCTGCCAGTCTTGTCATCAAAACACTGATGAAAATATAAAAAAATGGAGATCCCATCAAAATGTTGCTTGTCTGAGCAAATGTCATATGAAGTAGAAAATATTTATTTCATATTGGACCATCAAAGAACACAAAGCCTGTGAATGAAAGAAATGAATGAATGAGAAAAAAAGGAATGTAAGCAGCGTTAAAACGTCTAACCCTTACCAATTTTGATTACCAATGCTCTTAACACAGGAGCCAGATATGCCCTCCCTGTTTTCAAAGTTGTGACAATTACTTTTTTGAAAACAGTGTCCTCCATGTAATACATCCCAACAAGCAGAGCCAGTAGTCTCAAACAGGATTTCAGCACCATGTATTTACAGAGTGAGTCTTGAAGGAGTTAACAGGATTCAATTTTGAAGTGAACGTATACAGTATGCAGTGTGATGATGTGCCAGGAACAGACTGCCTCCTCCATTCTTCATAAATGAAAGGCGGTCAAGTGAGATACAGAGGATGAGTGATATGCTGAATGTAATCATGGCATACGGTTACTATAAATCAACACTGGACTTTCTTCATTTGTAAATGTGTTAGGATACAGACCCTTATCTTATGGAGGGTGTACATACTAGTCCTGATGATCTGTAGCTAACACTCTATTCATTATCTAACACAAATTAAATCAGAGTAGTGTAAGGAGTCATATTAGACCAAAACAGCCTGAAAAGACATAGGATAATAGTGAAATAGGGTTTTAAAAGGTTATATTTGAAAATATGTAAGAACATAAGTGGGTTCAAACTGACTTATTTTAAAGTACATCTCTGTAAGTGTTAAAATGCCAGAATAAGGAGCCGCCGTCTGACATGTTGGTTCACACGGCGTTGTTCTGGCTGCCACACTTTGACCTTTTTTTTGTGAGCCAGTGAGACAGGCCAGCCTTCATTCACAGACACTTCATTAAGTCGACTTCCTCTCTCCCATCAAACCGCTCTGTTATTGTAAAGTGTCACTTGCCGCTGTCAAGAGTGAAGACATCGTTCTGTTTCTGCAGGGGCCAGTATATATGTGTCCCACGCTCGCACCATATATCTTCTTAACAGGCTCAAAACTGGTTTGAGAGCATTTGTGTATAAGGCTGTCAATCTGTGTGCTGGTGTGTGCCTGAATGTGGAAGTGGTGACATGACACTGCCACATAGTGGACTGATGCCAGAATGCAACCTGATGGCCATCGAAGCTAAACTGTAAAGTTGCTTTATGTCACAAGGTAATGTGTTTGGTATTGCACTAATGGCAAACAACAATAGCACGAGCAAGAAATGGAAATGACACATACAGTATTTTTCAAAATAATAGCAGTACAATGTGACTAACCAGAATAATCCAGGTTTTTAGTATATCTTTTATTTCTAAATGGCAAACAAGTTACCAGTAGGTGCAGTAGATTCTCAGAAAACAAACAAGACCCAGCATTCATGATATGCACGCTCTTAAGGCTGGGCAATTGGGCAATTAGTTGAAAGGGGTGTTCAAAAAAATGGCAGTGTCAGCCATTGACTGTACAAACTCAAAACTATTTTGTACAAACAAAATAACAATTTTACTCTCATCAGTCCACAAAATGTTCCTCCATTTCTCTTTAGGCCAGTTTATGTGTTCTTTGGCAAATTGTAACCTCTTCTGCACATGCCTTTTTTTTAAACAGAGGGACTTTGCGGGGTATTCTTGAAAATAGATTAGGTTCACACAGACGTCTTCCAACTGTCACAGTACTTACAGGTAACTTTCAACAAATTGCCCAATTGCCCAGCCTTAAGAGTGTGCATATCATGAATGCTGGGTATTGTTTGTTTTCTGAGAATCAACTGCATCTACTGGTAACTTGTTTGCCACTAAGCAATAAAAATATACTAAAAACCTGGATTATTCTGGTTAGTCACATTGTACTGCTATTATTTTGAACAATAAAGTATACAATGAGCAATGTGCCAAATTACAGACACAACTGACCTAAGAGCAACAGTACCCTCTGAATGGTGGTTGGAGTCCTGTCCTGCTTCTAATACAAAAAATAATTGTTCCTAAAATTACAAAAATCATATCAAAATCTTTCAAGCATATCCTATTAAATGTAAGCAATCTCAACTATCTCAGTAGTTGAATATTTTCCGTTTACCACGAATAAACTTCATATAGCAGTACATTCTCTTGTTGGGCACAGTACTTCCATAGAAAGTCTTTGATCTGGTTTTGTTACCACAGTGGAATTTTGATAACCCCCCTAATAATGACAAAGAGCCGAAGCAATTATCAGAGCAGGAGCATGTCCAAATTGTAGATGATAATAACCGTCTTAATTTAAACACCGCTTTGAACTGGGGACATGCTTTTCAATATGTAGTCAGCGCACATTGCTCCACTGGGTCCCTGAGTGGAGGAGGTTATGAGAGTGGACGCATCTGTGGACAAATCAAGGTGATGACACAGACGAACGAAGTGGACGCAAGGGACACCAAGACGGAGCTAGAAGGAGGGGAGGAATAATGCAGTAAAAGAGATGACAATGTCGATAAATTGAAATCGGAGATCAAGCCAACAGATGGACGAGTAAAGAATCTGACCTGCCAAGTTGCTTGTAAGTACAGTACAATCGGGAGATAAAAAGGGACGGAGAGTGGAAATGACAGATGCACAGCAGAGAGGAGCCGGGAAGGGGGAGGGGACAGCAAAACGAGATGGAGGAAGCAACACAACAAAAGGAAATGGGCAAGAGATGAGCGGGCAGGCAAAAGGGGAAACCATGAAAGCCGTGAAATCAAAATAAAAAAAGAATGTATCAAAAAAGAAAGACAATGGGAATTAAAGAGGCAAAGTGAAAAAGGGAAGCAAAAGATCAGGGGAGAGGCCAGAGCTCGCCTTCCTCTGATTCAGCTGTGGAACAATAGGTGCCTATCAGTCTGTCAGCACCTATAGGCGCAGAGGGAGTGAGAAGGTAGAGGTAACATGGCACTAGCCTCAGTGAGCATTTGTTTGGGCATGAGTTGGGCCAGAACTCTTTTGAAAGTTGTGATGGAGCAGCTTTGAATCCAGATCAAGTGCTCTTTAGCAAGCCCTATATGTGACAAGTTTACTTTAAAAAACTTAACAAATGACAGTGGTTGGAAATAAAGGCTCATTCATCTTCTATAATTTATCCTTATGGGCTATGAGGCAATGGAGCTGCTCAGGACATGTTGCAGGATACCCAGTCACCAATTAAACAGACTGTACCTTATTTTTTTCTTCTAGTTGGGGAAAATGATTTAAACTGCAAATGGTATATTGTAAAAGAAAAACTTTTTATTCCAGCAAATTTTAACCTCTAGCCTGGCACAGTCTGATATGAGCGCTCTGTACAGTATTGTTCAAAATAATAGCCAACCAGAATAATCCAGTTTTTTTTGTATATTTTTTATTGCTAAGTGGCAAACAAGTTACCAGTAGGTGCAGTGGATTCTCAGAAAACAAACAAGACCCAGCATTCATGATATGCACTCTCTTATGGATGTGCAATTGGGCAATTAGTTGAAAGGGGTGCGTTCAAAAAATAGCAGTGTCTGCCATTGACTGTACAAACTCAAAACTATTTTGTACAAACGTTTTTGTTTCTAGGATTAAGCAATCCTGTGAATCACTAAACTAATATTTAGTTGTATGACCACAGTTTTTTAAAACTGCTTCACATCTGTGTGGCATGGAGTCAACTAACTTGTGGCACCTCTCAGCTGTTATTCCACTCCATGATTCATTAACAGCATTCCACAATTCATTTGCATTTCTTGTATTTGCTTCAGAAACAGCTTCTCGATTGGATTAAGGTCCGGGGATTGGACGGGCCACTCCATAACATTAATCTTGTTGGTTTGGAACCAAGACTTTGCTTGTTTACTAGTGTGTTTAAGGTCATTGTCTTGTTGAAACAACAATTTCAAGGGCATGTCCTTTTCAGCATAAGGCAACATGACCTCTTCAAGTATTTGGACCAATGACAGTATATACTATTGACAACTTCCGCCCATTGGTCCCCTATTCACCGATATTGTCAATACTTGTCATCATTGGATTTCTCCTTACAATTTTGGAGCCTGCCCTCTGGTGGAGGGCGGAATATCGCTGAATCTCGCTGTATGGCAGCGTCCTTACTCAAGGACATTTTAAGGGGTTCCATGAGAGAGGCTTGATTTTGACATATGCAAACTGATCCATGATCCCTGGTATGCGATAAATAGGCCCAACACCATAGTAGGAGAAACATGCCCATATCATGATGCTTGTTTCACTGTCTTTCCTGTGTACTGTGGCTTGAATTCAGAGTTTGGGGGTTGTCTCACAAACTGTCTGTGGCCCTTGGACCCAAAAAGAACTATTTTACTCTCACAAGTCCACAAAATGTTACTCTATTTCTCTTTAGGCCAGTTTATGCGTTCTTTGGCAAATTGTAACCTCTTCTGCACATGCCTTTTTTTTAACAGAGGGACTTTGCGGGGTATTCTTGAAAATAGATTAGCTTCACACAGACGTCTTCTAACTGTCACAGTACTTACAGGTAACTCCAGACTGTCTTTGATCATCCTGGAGCTGATCATTGGCTGAGCCTTTGCTCTCTCTCTGGTTTTGCTCTCCGTTTTAAGGCATTGGAGATCATTTTAGATAAACAGCCTGAATGCCACACTGCTATTTTTTTTAACACACCCCTTTCAACTAATTGCCCAATTGCACATCCATAAGAGCGTGCATATCATGGATACTGGGTCTTGTTTGTTTTCTGAGAATCAACTGCACCTACTAGTAACTTGTTTGCCATTTAGCAATAAAAAATATACGCAAAACCTGGATTATTCTGGTTAGTCACATTGTACTGCTATTATTTTGAACAATACTGTATATTTTATAAACAGGAACTCAGTCTGGCAAAGCTCTGTTAGCC
Organism: Perccottus glenii; assembly: GCA_024416835.2. Classification (NCBI taxonomy): domain Eukaryota; kingdom Metazoa; phylum Chordata; class Actinopteri; order Gobiiformes; family Odontobutidae; genus Perccottus; species Perccottus glenii. The sequence goes on along the minus strand of CM044559.2, from coordinate 19,212,939 downwards.
AGTCAGTTCCTTAGATATGTTCCGTACCGACCAATCGGTCACACTTAGATGACCCAAGCCCCTTGTTCAAAACAGTCAAGATAGCGCGAGTCTGCCGAGAGTTTGTTTGCCTCTGCTCTTCAATCTGTTTTAAATAATCAGGACAACATTATGTCAGACAGCGCTAGGAGCGTTCCTTTTTAAAGAAGATGTGTTTGTACGCAATGTTTGTTTGTTTACTTCTTGGTAGATTTTTGCCTCGCTAACGTCATGTTCATTGCAATTCTGATTGGTTGGCCCCGAGTAGCTTTGCTCCGCATTGAAGAAAATGAGAGACTTCCAGACTCCTTGTTGATACAGCAAGGAGTCTAAAGGAGGATAGAGAACCTCTACCCGGCACGGAAAACCGTGGGGAATCAACTGCTTGCAAAATCACATGCACTCTGCAAGGAGCACTCCCATTGGTCATGTGACATTCCAGAAAATTTAATAGCTGATGATAAAATAGAAAAAGAAAATGCTGAATATGGGCCAAATCAGCTTCTTACTCCCTCGCCCTAGCCAAGACTAAATTGCTTTTAATTGTAAATGTGTAAACTTTACTGACACTAAGAATGCACATTAAATGTATTTATTTTCTAAAATATAATATCTTCTCTTTTTTTTTACAACATTATCCAGGTCATCATAGATTATTTCTCACTTGGGGCGTAACTGTGGTGATAGAGAGGTCCTGCTCCTGTCCCGAGTGCATGAGTTAGTCCCTATCTCAAGGCAACTCCATTAAGCTGCAAGTGTCACTACACACCAAGGGCACTCGAGGGTGGAGTGGAAGTGGGTAGGAGGTCAATTCGGAAAAGCTCTCTGTCTTTTAACACAACAAAACCGTACTTTGGGTACAAGTGCAGTCTGAGACAAGAATGGCAGAAAGAAAATCAGGTAGTGGAGCTTTAATTTGAGGGTGGTCACTTAATAAAGAGATGTTCTTTTGTGCTTACACTCACATTTGGAGCTTTATGCAAAAAGCTAAATCGAACATACAAACGTCTTGCTGTAACTCAGTAGTGCTCATGACTATGCCATGTGTAAGTGCAACAGTTAATTGTAAGAGGGAGTTCTGCATGGTCTGGGTTTATGCTTTAGGGATTAAGATTCCTGTAAAATGCTGGTTTAATAAACAGCATCATATCAAATCTGCATCTACACAAATCACTGTAAATCTGCACAAACACAATATAAACTCTTACTACACTGCACACATTGACAAATATATGAACGAGGAAACAGAGATAAATACAGAACAATATGATGTCCTCTAATCATTTACATGACCTTTCTCCAGCAATGGCTCTGTTTTGATTTACACTTTTATTATTTTTTGACAACATCCATTAGAAGAATGGGAACTGGGATAAACTTTCAAAGAATCCCAAAGTGTGTTTCAGTGTTTAAATGAGCCTCAGGTCTTTGGTTGCTTTGATGCAAGAAACAAAGTCCTTCTGCCTGCTTCACACAGAAATGGGACAGCCTTCAAAAGTGGCCATGTGATATACTGCAGATATCATGGTTACATCTACCATACAATATATTCATAATGCACAGTCTGCAGAACAGTCCATTATGAGTCTGACTGTTAACCTTTGGATGGAAAAAAAACAGTGCTGTACTAGACCAAACATCCAAATCAAAAGCCCAAAAGGAATATGCATTACAAAAAGGCCACTGAGCACAATCCCCCGGCTTTACTTACTTGTAAGTTGGTAAGACTTTGGCCAAATTTACTACAGAGCTGTGTCATTGCATAGGTCAACTGCAGTATGTAGGTAGTCCCAGCTCTACAGAATAAACTTCAAATTTTCTTAGTGTCATTGATGACTCAACAATTATTTTTGGGGTTTAGAAACATACCTGTTCTATTAAATGAACAAGGCACATTCAGGTAATTGAAGTCAACTTAAAACATGCACACAAAACCTCAACACCACTCTGCTCTTGGCTTCATCAGCAGCTGAATGAATCCATATCCCAAGTAATTTTGACAGCCTAATCATGTAAAACACCAGGCAAGGCTTATGGCAAACCATTAGTTTATTTGACTGCAGCCTACTACATGCAAAAACACAGCGCTCAGTGACCTGCTAATACAGTGCAGTTATTAGTCTGGCTCGAGCCCAGCTTTATATGCTCCCACTCGGTTCATTTCAACATGCAGACCAGCTCTTGGTCCTGCGTATTCAAAACCAGGGCCAATGTGTTTCTGGTTAAGAAAGGAAACAGAGAAAAACAAAGCAGCTAAAAAAGGAAAAGAGAGGCCTATGTAAATGTTCTCTTAAATCAACATGTTGGAGCACACTTTTCCTGATGATTTTGACATACAGTACTATAAACATTTGAAAATAAATATCTGCAAACGATAAAGCAGCACTTTGGGTTTTATCAGTCCCGTGTGTGAGAAAGACTGTTTGGCCATTGAGTATGTTTACAGACATGTAAACGCACAGACGCTTGTGTGGGTCATTATGGGAACTTAGAAGTGAAGCGCATGTTTGTGTACATGCATCCATGCGTCTGTGAGGGGTGTGGTTTCATGGGCGTCTTTTTAAGTCTTGTATGTATAAATATCCATGAAAGCCACATTTAGAGAAGCCAGCCAACCAGCTAACCAGCCCGCCAACCAGTCACACAGCGCCAGACATTCCACAACAGCCCTCATTTCCTCTCACATTTTCCACTGAATAACAGCAAAAAGCAACTCCCTTTGATTCCATATCAACTTGTTATCTGCCTTGTTTTACAAGGAAATGCAAAATATGGAAAGGAGCGGTTGCTGGCTTGGGTATTTCCTTATGCTCTTTGAAGAACATGTTTTTGCTGAAAAAACATCCTACTCATTAAATCATTTAATTTAGAAGCAAGGCATTTGATCTTACAATTTATTCAAAGTGTAAAAGATATTTAAGAAACAGACCGTCAGGGCAACAGCGCTGACTTTGGTTAAACTAATATTATGACTGGATCAAAGGGCTTATTTCCTTAACTAATACAAATGAAATGTTATTCAAACACTGGCTTCATTAATGAATACATTATAAATTATGAAAGGCCAGTCAGGACTTATGTGGTGAAATAAAAATTTGTATTCAGGTTCCTGTAGGTCATATCAGCTCACAGACATTATTTACATACTTTTGAGTCAGACCAAACACACAGGGAGTCCCTTTGCTCTGTGAAAAAATGTACACAATGTACATATTTGACTGATATGCCGAGGAAGGAAAGGGAGCATTTGCACTGAACAACAACAATGGTTTTTACAGTCACAAACCACTGCACAAGACCCTATAAATGTCATTCAGCCTATTGGGAGGTGCGGGACAGAGATGATGGGATCACTCCAGTGATAATGTGTTTCACAGACACCATACGGTAACCACCTGCAGGTTTAAATCAAACCCCCATCCATTCTGTTCAACAGTGGTGTCAGAGCCAAAGACAGAACTGCAGAAAGTCTGCCTCCCAAACCCAACATGCCCTCAACGTGACAGGAGCATTCCTGTAATTTAAGGCTCTAGGAGGCAGAAGAGAGACTGTAGATAGGGTTACTTCCCAGACAACACTCCTTATGACGAGTCCCGTTCCAAACCGCAATGGTGTTGCACTGCTATCATGTGAAGGCAGATACTGGTCAGCGTTTGTCATAATTACAGCTAGCAGCAATCACACCAAGACAGGGTCCTCAGTCAGATAACACAGCAGCATAGCTCTGCTTTTGGAGAACGAGGGTCTCCATGTGGAGACCTTGAAAGAGATCATGTTTCTGTTTGTGGAGATGTCTCGTTAGAGCAACCGAGTTGGAAAACAAAACTCCTATTTCCATTTGATTTATGTCTACTATGAATCTGTTCTGGCATCACACATGTGCCTCATTTGCAATTTGTGGAAAAACATTTCAAATTGATTGTTAGTTGGTTACATAAATGGGAGGGAAAAAGTGCCATTGTAAACAGTGTTTTAATCTGTCCCTCCAAATATAGGTGAAAATATATGTGTGTGTCCAGGGCATTGTGCCAAATGAGAATGATCATCATATTATATGATTTGATTCCAGTATGTTAGTTGTAATGCTAATTAAAAACAAATGTTAATTAAAGGGCAGATCAATTAAGGGCTATTAATGCGCAAATGAGTTTGCAGAAACTAGTGTTACTATGATATAATTGTGGGTCAGTGCCATTGCAAGAGTTAGTGTATGAGAGTTACAAACATAATAAAACTTCCTCATAATGATGTGATTCCAACACTAAAACTAATGCTGTGTCTGGCAGGTGGCCAGGTTTGTGAAGACTCACTTCTGTGTGTATATCCTCCAGTTTCTATCAGTAAGTACAGTATGTCTTTCTGTTTATTTATCTCCATCTCAGCCTGTCGCTGAGCATTAAACCACAGCGATAGTAATCAGAGGTGCTAATGGTTACTAATAGTAAACAGAACGGACTCTTTTAGCACCCTCATCCCACACACACTCAAATAGAGTCACACACAGCAGGTCTGGCAGAGCTAATCCAAACAGCAGGGCTTCTCACTACGCCACCCCAAGCAGTGCTGGCATCAGTGGCCCACTGCCCTGAGGGTAGCAGCCTATCACTCTGCCTGCTGGCCCTGACTGGACCTCCAAGCCCAGAGGGCACGTGCTCTATCCATCAGCCCCTCTCAACTGCATTATTGATGAGCCCTGTGCCTTCTGGAGCTCTTTACCAGCCTCCACACAGACACTATACTAACAGACAGTTGTATAAAGTTAGATACAGAAGTGGATGTATGCATTTATAAAATATAGCGTAGGTGGTATAGATGTATGCATACATAGATAGTTTTGGCTGCAGCCCGATTGCCAGTAAGCCTGTTTAGTAAAACAACATTTGGTGTGAAATCACACTGTGGGTAACGGATGGAAAACACTGACATGGGACCTGCCCACATCTCCAGAACTACATGGGAGAAAACCTCACTTCGGACTTGTACAATCCCAGAAAATAAACCTTTCAAAAGGATTTGAGGAAAGAGTCCTTTTGTGCTCAAGTTGAATGGTTCACTTTAAGTATAACAAAAGAGAAGTGTGTCCCAGGAGTGACCATATTCTGTAACTTGGTCTGAGAAAGTAAATGTAATGTGCTGGACTGTGTGGAAAGATGACGAATAATGGCTTTGTATGAAGTCTAGCTCCCAGCTCAGAAAACTGCAACCTGGGGAGCCTTTAACTGGCAGGGATACTATAAACCCTACTTTCTAAAGGCCATATATCAACAAGAGTAGACTGTACATTTCAAATAAATACCGACTCAGGAGAAGGGGCGTGTGTAGGGAACATGAGGGCTCGGACCTTGGCCAGTTAAGTGCTAGCAGACATTCATGGCTGCAGTGACATCATTTTTCTTTTTAACGGACTCAATTTAATCTATTATACTGATATTGTATTTCATCAAATGTAAGCAAATTTTGAACCCATTTAAGTGTCAAAAATGTTCTGTAAATATAAATTATTTTCTATTATATATAGGTTTATACCTTGTTTTGGCTGAACAAACCATTCCAGTGACCACTATAATGAAAACTTAAACACCCCCTCGAAAGTAACTGGAATAGGAGTCAACACTATTATATTTCAGTTAAGCCGTTGTCTGTCTGGACGAGGTAATGGATGAAGCAAACTCCTATTCTCCACTTCAGAGCCTAGATTGTGCTCTTTGACTTTTATAAGATTGTTTTGGAAATGAATTATAGTTATCAGTGTGTAATCATTTGAGATGAAAGGGAAAATAGTTGGCAAAGCAGGGGTTCAAATCCGTGCAAATAGAGGACACTTGAATAAACACCACTGTCTAATCTGATATAGAGTGCGGGAAAGAGGAGAAGGGTTGAAGGGAAGGAGAGGAGAAAGCGTGACGGAAACTTGAAGCTAGACAACAGTAAAGCACATAGGAATTTTTCTCCTGTTTGATTATGTTTTACAATACTCAAGATCCATAGCCTGATTGGTTCAAAAAGTACTTAATACCTTTTGGGCAGTGACCAATTGCCAGTCAGGCTCAGCTAATGCTGATGCTAGCCTGTGTGACTCCCGCTGCTGTTTGTGGGCTAGGAGTCTGGAGACTGGAGCTGTCAGGGCTTTTGCCATGAGACGCCGGAGCTCCTTCTCTTGCCCAGCCACAAATTTCCCGCTGTCTCAACCTCCCTAGTTAGCAGGCCAACACAGCTCCTCCTCAACCCCTGTTTTGACAAGTGCTTTGGACGTAATGTCACAGGGAACCCCCAGCCTGCCAAAAATGCTAACTAACCATAACACTAATTAGTCAGCAGCAGAATGGGCTTGGAAATGGTAGCTCCGAACAGTGAGTGGTACAAGCGGCCGCCATTGTGGGGAGGCTTGGACCCCTTCCTGATTGACTGAGGGAAGAGAGACCAAGAGCAAGAGAGAATGTGCGCCAGAGTGGAATTACCGAGACACCACCGAGGGGACCGAAGGGTGAGCGGCAACGCTTTAAGTGAATGGCTAAAGTTTCTCATAGTGTCCACCCCTCTCGTTTATCACTGATATCATCTGTGTCACAGGGGTTATTCCTCTTCTAACGGTTTAATGGTTTCATCACCCGTGTCTTTGAGACATTTTATAAGACAAATAAAGTCTTTTCTGTTACTCAGGTTTCTTTTTTTTTTCCTGTGGGTGTTGACTCAGCAAAGTCCTTCTGGCTACATTTCAGGGACTGCCAAAGATGATGGATACAGTATTAGCATGACTCAGTTGTAAGCAAACTGTTGATTAATGTCCACTGATTCATGCCAGTTGGAATATTTTCAATTTTGCAGATGGGAAAAGTTTTATTGGGAAATGTGTAAACAATGTGAATAGACAGTGAAACAGAAAACTCGAGATGGGATATTTGCTATAACCAGCAAATTTGTCTATGTGAATAAAAAATAAAAAAGTAGTATTGGGGCACTAAAACACATGGGAAGTAGTGAAGGTTGGGAGAATAGCCTACAGCTGTGTTCAGAACTGCAAACACATGGTCTTGTGGAGGAATGACACTCTGATTGGCTCGTACAAGGAAGACCCCCCAGCCCAAAGCGTGTCTCAAAAACTATGTCTCAAAAGTTTTCAAAAAGTCATGTGGCTTACCAAACAAATTTTCCTCCTCCAAAGTCATCTTCAGGGGTACACTCATTTATTTGCTTACTTTGGCTTCAAGCAGTAAGTGAGTGAGGGAATGGAGACAATGAAGAAAATAGACTCTGCAATATTTGTCTTAAGAGGTGCCAAAAGTCAACCAGAACCTAAAATACATTTTACATAAAAACGTCTTGTAAAAGTATACAGGCTGCGTTGACAAATTCCAAAACTTTAAAAGCTGCAGAAATAAGAATACAGTCTTTGAATTGAGCAAAACTTATGTGCGGTTTCACTTTACATTTTATCCAGAAGAACTGCACTTTATAGGGAAAGTGGTGATCAAGCCAGGGATATGGTGTGTTTAATGTTTCAAGTTGGAGGGGTTTTTTGCTTGTGGTTTGGTTAATTATCATGCAACCACTGCCGGAGTTTATTGTTGATGGCACAGACTCGATTTTTGAAAAGAGAAGTCACGTTTAGGAGCCAGATGACTTATCTTTGTGTGTGTGTGTGTGTGTGTGGTACCTTAGATGTTATCACAATTGATTAAGCTGTGATCACAAATACTACTACAGCAGACTTACCCTTCCCCTGATCCTGGAGTGCCACAGGTCAGAGCTGTACCTCTTGTAAGGTCACAACTTCAGCAAAACTCTTTCAGGATATGCCTTTAGGCTCCACTTCCTTTTAACATCGGGACAACCAAGAGTGTTGTTTTCTCTGTAATTTCAACCACATGAGAATGGAAGTGCAGGGTTAAACACAAAGCTAAGAGGTCGTCGTCTTAGGGACTCATTACGACAAAAAAGGTCATTAGGACAACAAAGAAGCTCAAAGGTGTCAGCAAAGACCATCTAAATGAGAGAAGCAGAACGGTGGACTGCTCATTCACTGGACCAGAAAAAGTTATGAAGTCTGCCGTTACCTATTATGTGGTCAAATTTGAGTGTGGACAAGTATTTATGTAATTAATGCAGTAATCTAATCTTATTTTTTTTTATCTTTGGTGAGGTCAATTGAATCCAGATTGTCTTTGTGTATGTGCTTTAATTGATTTTATGTGATGTTTATGTTGTCTGAACTCTGTGCTGCTTCCTCTTGGCCAGGTCTCTCTCAGGTCTGGTTAAATATAGGCAAAATTAAAACAATTAAAAAAATAAAAATAATAAATCACTTATGCAGTAGCCATGTGTGCACCGTCTCAGTGCAAATTATTTACTATTCCCTGAGGATAAACTAAATACACATGTGAACACATATAAAAACACTACATTACTTGAAAGATGACATACATAAACACATTTCTGTTTTGCAAATGTCTCCGGGTCCCTCTCCTATTGAAGCAGTTTATACAACTACACTGTCCAGCCAAAACAAAACTGACTCTTGACTCACAATCCCCTGCTCTTCGGACAGCCGAAAGGACTCACATTATTCAACAAATAAATACTTTTTATACTGGTATACAATGTTTAACACAGAATAAAAAGTAGATCTAGCTAATAAATATGCGTTAGGATTAGTACTGAATGTTATACTGGATGTATAAAGATGAAACAGCATTGGGGGTTAATGGCATTAACTTAAGTTCCCTAAGATAAGAAAAGATATAACCAGGAAAAGAAAGGGAAACAACATTTCTACTGAAATGTAGCATACACGGTTTCTCAGAAAAGCCCCCCATAAACACTGTTTAGTGAATGAAGAGCAGCTGGAGGAGCAGGTGACTGAGTCATGGAATCTCCAGAGGACACAAAGTGAAATCCATCAACTGTGAAGAAATCTTAATGTCAGTCAAACTGTGCAGTCATTATTTTTACTTCTCTGGCAAAGCTACATTGTTTCTTGAAGTTCAAGTAATGTCATCCATTGGTTGAGGGCTTATAAAAAAAAATTTTCTTCAATGCTACTTCTCATTCTCTTTTTAATGACTTTTGCCAGTGTGGTTAAAATGTCTGAGTCAGGCCACAACCACAAATACAAAACAACAGATTGGTCCCATCTAGTGGCAAAGAAAAACTAAAACAATGATTTTTGTTTGTTTACTTTATGTCACGTAACATACAACCGTAAGCTATGTTTTTGTATCTAAAAATAACCAGATCCTTATAGTGGGGTTTAATGGCCTTAATACTAAACACCCAAGCCTATAATAGATATTGGCTCATTTATTCTAAGAATGTAAAAAAGTTGTATTATATTTCATCATCTTCAATAAAACCTTTTGCAACACTATACATATTAAAGAGTTTCCAACCATAATAGAGACATGATGGATCTTTGGAGAAGCTTTATAAACTATAACTGAGCAGAAATCATACTGTTGGGCTTTTGAGATGTGTTCTTCCACTTGTTTAAATAAAATCCTGCCTTGAGTCTTGACACTGGTGATCTCTCTCCACGTGTTTTCAGTTATTGTAGGAGAAAAAGACCAATACAATATCAAATCCCTCGATATAATAGACATTACTTGTAGCGTGCACTGTCTGTGGAGCCATGACTGACTGATCTGGGCCACTGTTTTTTCCAAAGAAAGCCCCTTAGGTAGATCATGGTTCTTAGAGTTTGGACAAAAGGAAAGGTGTCTGAGGCCAAACATCGAGCTCAGAGGAATTTTGCATCATGTAGATGGCTGTGAAGGGTCAACAAATGTCATGCTCAGCTCCCCCCCACTCCTTCCTCATGATTTAGAGTTTACATGTCTGTACCTCCCACACACTCACCTCCATTCCCTCTTATCCTTTGCCATCCTTTTTCCTCTGGTGCTGCTTTCTTCCCCTTTCTGTCTCCAGTTCCATTAACTCCGACTGGATGTATCTGTAAACATGTGCAAATATGTGTCCACAGTTACAAATCACACGATCACGTGCTGACATTGAGATTGTTATCAGAAACACATGTCGGGAGCCGTACATCTTTGGAACTCAGACAAGTAGAAAAACGAATCAGAAAACTGTGCTACAACGACAACAGCAAAAAATTTACCCAATCTTAATTCCTCTATCTGAAGTGGAATAGCGAGGATCAACCTGGCGTAACCTCAATTTCTGCCCTCAAAGAGTTGAGGAGATTTCGCAGAATTACTGGAAATTGCATGTTAAATTAAAAGCCCATTTTATCTAAAAACAGTGTGACCAAGACAGAGAAAAAATATTAGGATTTGTTGGCAAAGCCTTAGCTGGCTTAACTACTCCTGCCATGTACAATTCTACATTTCTTTATTGTTTCAGTCAAATAGCTCCCATGTCCTTTAGTTTTTTCTTTAAATGGAAGTCATTTGTCAAAATGAGGAGATACTCTCAGCTATGGAATTTAAAATGGGGGGCTTTCTTTCAAACTTTTTTGATCAGCATTGTTACCCTGTAATTTTCCCATAGTCATTTTTAATCCTAGTTTCTCTGCACCAAATCCCCCATTGAGCTGCATGGGCTTCTATCCAAAATGACAGTCTGTTTGTATCTTTCCTATATGCATTCTGGTAATTGCTGTGTACACACATACTCCATCATACTTTAAGCTTTGCCCACCTACACAGCCACCCAGTGTGACTGGACGCCCCTCATGCAGTAAAATTACATTAAAGAAGGTTGATGATTTTTTGATAAATATAAATTATGCCTTCTTAAATCTAGTGCCTTTGCAGTGTTTTGGTTGTGTACCACTTTACTCAAGACATAAACCAGATGCAAAGCAATGGATTTAATTAAAAAGAGGAATGGCCAGAGGTGGAGGAAAAACAAAACTTGCATTTTTTGCGGTGAGAGTGACAGCTGTTTCAACATGCCGCATAATAGAGCTTGTGTGAGGGGACACAGAAAAACACTCAGAGTGATGAACACCAACAAAGTCCACACTACACTGGAGACTTACAAACTTAAAAAAAAGTAAATTCCCCCAAATTGTATTTCTTGGCAATCTCTTGGTTGGAACAATCTCTTGGTTGGAACTTAACTTAACACACACTCCAAAGTTTATAAAACTCTCCAAAAACAACTTGTTTTGTGTCAAAACTTCTGTCATCTTGAAACCAGTATACACAGATGTTTATGTTTATGTTTCTCAAAAAATAAAAATAAAATCTTCTTCAGTTTGCAGGCCCTACTCCTACAGTCAAGCAACAACCATTTCGAAGGGCACTATAACATACAGTAAATCCTTATTCACTTTTAGCATATTTTTGTGGAGGGCGTCTCTCATCCAGTCTCACATTTTCCTCACTTTGTGGATGCATCTTGCTCATGGGTCGCTGCCCTGTGCACTCCAAGTTGAACAGGCCTCTAAATGAAAGCTGTGCTGTGCATGATGTCATCGCCAAGCAGAGAAAAACATGTACGTAGCAGTTGACGGTGAATGTAAGCAGCCTTCATTTGTCTTCAGACAGCTCACTCCCTTTTGGTTTCTAATACCACTCCTAAGCTTTCCTAGAAGAAATAGAAAAGAGAGCACATAATAGTGAGAGTTTATACAGTATATATGGATAGAAATAATGTGGACAGAATTTTGCATCCAAAGACTTTCAGTTTAGTATAAATTTGGGTGCTATTGCTAACATAACTAAAGCTCTGAACTGAAAGTTATTATTGTTGGCTGCCTTGTCTAGATCTCATAACAGTAGTTTGAGACAGTTATGACTCATAGACCACATTTGCATTACTGTAACACACCAACACTTCATTTGTTTTACTATTTTGAGCTGCTTTCAATGGGAATGTAGTTGTGCATCTTATTCAACTTCTTGGTCTATATTTCTTGGCAATCTCTTGTAAAAGCACATTATTAATCACTGGTTGGAACTTTAACACAGGCTTGAAAAAATGTTTTTCAAAAGTTGTCAAAACAATCTGTATTTTCTCAGTTTACTACAACTACTACGTGTACAGTAACAATCTGAGAAGAGGCATAAGGCATGACATTTTCCACTAAGAGTTATACAGCATAGCACATTATTCTCCTCCCACACAATGTTATGAGGCGCTTACTGATAATCTGTCAATAAGCAATACCCTGCAGGTCTATAATGTTTGTAAAAGGTTGTATATGTTTTTAATTCTCCATCGTACAATGCTCAACCCCCGTGGTGCTGCAGTAAATGAATGTGTTTTATTCCCATGTGAAACTGTGAGGAGTTTTCAGTCCACTCTGTGGCTGTGGGGCATGTGGAGGTGTTTAAAGCTGTCTAGTGTGAGTGTCAAGTCTGAGTGGCGCATCACAACTAACATAACTTTATTGTCCGAGTTCAGCTATACATTGGCTTTGTGGGCGGGAATGAATCAGTATTATCGAGTCAGACAGTGAATCAGACACAGAAGTTGACAAAAGTAAATATAGTTAATAATTGGCAGCAAGTAAAACTTACTTTAACAATAATGGGGAAATTTATTGTCAGCAACCGCCACCACTAACCATAATATATCATGTTTTAATGTTGGCGGGAGAAACCGGAGTACCCAGAGAAACTCCAAACTCCACACAGAAAGGCCCCATCCTGTCCGTAGGTCGAACTCTGGACCTTCTTGCTGTGAGGCTGGAGTTTGACTCCCAGGCATTTACACAAAGCACAATGGTAATAGACCTCGGGAGCTCATTTAGGATGCAAACAGACGCTTACTTGTTAAAGAGTTTGCTAAGTCAGCTCCACCTTTGTTTGAAACCCCGTCAGCACTCAGACAAGTCGATTTGCCGGGTTCTTGCAACTGATTGGATTACATGTAAATGTGTTTACAAGAAAATGGATTCTCCGTTTGTTGCAAAGGAACATTTGTGTGAAGCGTCTATTAAAAATAAATATATTAATTTACTTTGTTTTAGTAAATACAATATTAGGAGATAGGGTCTGGGATGAAAAGAATACTAAAATGTTTTTGGAAAACTTTGCAGCTGCTAACTTTTATCGGGCCTTATTACATGTCCTTATCTGTAAGTGTTTAAGAGTCTGTGGATCCTGTGAGACTAGAGGTTACACTATGTTAAGCTCATCCTGTGATCACATTTCAGAAGTCTGATATAAAGCTAATATTTTGTAGACTCGTTATCTTACATAAAAGCCTGATAAAACTGGAACATTCCCCGAGCAATGACATATTTCAACACTGTTCTTGAATCATCCATCTCTTTATTATGTCTTATCACTCATCTTTTACTTTGACATATCCAATGGTGCACTTTAAAACTGACATTTCAGGTAGTTGGTTTCTGAGTGGAAACCTGAGACCCTCTTCATCCTCCCACACACATGCTCGCAGTCTGTCCGTCCTTCCTTTTGGCGTTCACCCAGTGATGCAGTCCTCTCGGTAAATCCAGTCTGTCCAATCGATTAGCCACCCCTCTCTGAGCACCTCTCTAACATCGCTTTGTGCTGCCCACCTGTTCACCTTTTACAGACTGCCACGCCGCGTGCATATGTCGGGATGTCAGCTGAAAATCAACACGTGACAATATGCTAAAAGTTTTACTCATGGCTTTCGTTTAACTCTCCCACCGGTGCAAGTCTGATGGGAAATTGTCCACTGCAGAAAGACTGAGGCCCTCGTCCAGCTGCACAGAGCAGACACTCTGAGAACCACTGATAAGACGGGAGAAGCCACTGAGCCACTGCAGTTTACTAATTGACGCTTCTGTCTCTCCAGCTTCACTGCCATTGTGTGGAGCTTTTTCTTTGTTTTTTTCTTTTTAGGGATGAAGTTAGTGGCTGGATGTGGTGATTTCACACTTTAGAGGTGACTTTATTGTGGGGAAAGCTTTCTTGGAATATAAATGATGTCCCTGAATTCTAAAGCAAGAAAGATAAAGAAAACACTTTGTACAAGTCAGCCTGCCGTTGGTGATAATGACAAATTAGCAGTCCAGGCAACACAATGAATGTTTGCCTCCTTAAACGTTCACTTAATTAAGTAATGGTTATGTTTTAGGTGTAAATGTAGTTTGTTTGGAAGCTATCTAGCCTTCCAGATTAATAATATCTTAGTCAATCCTGTATATACAGTATATATACATTGCCAGGGGCTGAGACTTTGTCAGGAATCCATTGAGTAAATTAGATCTAACAGGTTGGTTGGCAGAGGTGGCATTCTGGCGAGAGCTTCATGTCTAATTAATCCATGTAAAGACAGAAAATGAAGCTGCTACTCAATGGAGGCCAAGACTTAGGGTCATGGGAAATTTATTTAATTACTCTCAGTCTGACTTTTATTCAATCAAATCTCAAAATGGACCATCTGAATTGTTAATCCATATTTCTATCTGGGGAAATCAGGTTTACAATGTCTTGTATAAAATGAGTAAAACTGTGTAATTATTATTGGCAGAACATGATTTTTCTCAGTGGAAAAGTCAAAAATCATCTGGCAAACTGACCCCGAAAAGGCCAAACCACAGGAACAGTCCCGCAGTGACTCAGATCAGTAACAGCAGACAGCAGTGAAAGAAACTAACGCATGGTTGAAAAGTCAACTTAGAAGACAACCTTAGAAGACACAGGCCAAAAAAGGTGGCGTGAAAATTGTTAATCGGCCTTAATACTGTTTAGTGCCTAACAATATTTTTTATAATTTCCTTGTTGCACAGTAAAGACAGAATTAAAGAATAGCACAATATGGTGCAGCACATTTTTCAAATAGTCGTTTTATTTTTTAAAAGCCTGGAGGGTGATGGCCTTTTGCAGATTTAAAAAGGACAAGTCTAAATTAAATTTCTCTGCCGTATTTTACATAAAGGTGTGGAGCTCGAAAGTGAAATGCCAAGAGGATTAATGGCACCAATAAGTGGGGTCGGTGTATTAAGCAAAATCCTTTGAATGTTTCCAGTTCTTTCAGCATTGAATGTGAATTATATTAAAAGACAAAAGAGAAAGAAAATATATTGTACACTGAACAGTGGAGTGTCAAGCTCTAGTCCACTTCAGGCCCAAAGACAGGCCACAGCAGAACAGACGGCAGACAACGTGAACACACTGTGGCATTTTGTGCATGAGTGCATACCCACGTCCCAGGCCGCAACAAAGGATGGGGCAGAGGGCAGATGGTGCTCTGAGGGGGAGGCTCAGGGTAGATCCTCAGTGTGTCCTGCATGTGTGCATGAGACAGTGATGGGTATTAGACACAGGGTGCAGGCCACCTATAGATTGGACACAGATGCAGTTGAAAAGAAAAATGATTTAGCATTACATTTGCTATCAAAGAAGATCTTTTATTTAATTGGTAAAGTTGGGATTGGGATTGTTACCCCAAGGTCCAAAGAGGGCACAATCTCAGAGTAGATCGCTGATCAAATGAAAAGTTGGGCAATGCCTCCACCTAGTGTTGAAACTCTAGTAGTTCAAAAATGATGGGATTGCTTCTCCTGTAAAAGTAGTTTGTAGTGCACAAAGTAGGCCAGTGTGAATGTCGAAAATGAGATTGGCTTGACAAGGAGTAGCCTTGCTTTAGGCTACTGGCGCATGTTAACTACTTAGTATCATAACTTTAGACCTATTTATCGACATATTTATTTCATTAATAGCCTAACAAGTAGGATACAGTACCAAATACATTTTACTCACCTGTCATGACCTATGAGCTAACACTGTTCCCCTCTTGTTGTGGAAAGTAGGCTACGTTCCTTATTTATTTATTTTTTCATTTAGTTTTTTAATGAATGAGCTTGGCGTCACCAATATTTCGCAATACCAGAGATTGCATCGGCTGTCAACACTCACATGCTCCAACACACATAGCCCCCTCACTCCCTCACACACACACACACACAGGCACATACATACACACACACACACACACACACACACACACACACGCACACACAAGTCTGCGTCATGCGTCCTGAGAGCGACTACACGAACTCGGCAACTCTTATGAAGCCCGGTGAGGAGCACAGCAGCGGCAGCAGCAGAGCCAGAGGGAAATTTTTCATACCATATGATTGATAACACAAAAACTTTTGTTTTGGGTGAAGCCATTTATCGTCAAACAATTGTTTTTACTCTTTTTAAATCATAATGATAACAAAAACTACCCAAATGACCCTAATCAAAAGTTTCCATACACCAGTTCTTAATACCGTGTATTGCCACCTTTGACATCAATGACAGCTTGAAGTTGTTTGTGGTAGTTGAGGTCAGGAGACTGTCCAGAACCATCACTGCTGTAGCCAATGACAGGTTGACTTGGTCTTGTACTTTGGGTTGTTGTCATGTTGGAACGTCCAATTCTCTTGTAGGGTCTAAATCGGATCATAATTGCCCATAGAAGGTAGTTTTATAGCAAGAGTCCCCAACCTTTTTAATACCCTGGACCACTTTAGAACTCCGCCATGTTTTCACGGACCATTGGTGGAGAAGGGGGTAATCAAAATACTACACTCACCATAATGTTGAGTCAGTTTCGAGCCCTGGGATTTTGTTGCAATCTCAGAATATTCTGCCTTGACTTTTATCCAGAATGTTGTGACGTTTGAAGGTGTCTCAAATTAATATAGTTTTCAGGTCACCGTCTTTTGTGATGTCAAGCAGGTCTTCCTCGCACACAAATAGGACCGATTCACCTGGCTGGTTTACAAATGGGTTTGAGGATAGGAAAAGCTTCTTTTTATAGCCGTTAGCCACATAATATTACACAAAGTGGCCTTGGGCATTGTGTGATGATCACCTGTTGAAATTGAGCCATTTAAGTAGGACTCGTGGTATTTTCTCTTAACTGCAGCTTTCTTATTGTTGGAAGTGGTGGCTTCTGCCTGTCATTATTGAGCATTTCCTTCTGATCAAAGAAGCGCTTTAGAAATGTTTTAATATTTTTTTTTTTGCTAATTTTAGCTCAGTTCAATGTGTTGGCTAAATTGGTGCACTCTGTCAAGTGCACTCAAGCGTGGGTAAGAGTTTCCGGCAGAAGTTTTCAAAATAAAACACCCAGCCAATCCAAACGTCTAAAATTCATTAAAATGTAGATTTTCTGTGTGGACCAGTAGAAAATGACAGACTACTAGTGAGCCGGGGCCCAGGGGTTGGGTTTGATAGAACAATTCCTATGGGCAATTTAGAGTCAGCATGATCGACACTTCACAGATTTATCTAGTGTCTAGACAAGATGATCCTAAAGCAACACTATGTAACTTGTTTGCCCCTAAATATATGGAGCCACAATAATATTGAAATAGTAGCCTCACATTTTTGACACCCCTTAAAAACTAAAGACTTAAAAACAATTGTAGGCTAGTTTTTAAAATAGGATTACTTTCTTGTTTTTATGTCAAGAAACCATCACCAACATGAAATCCCATATTTAACCAGAACTCAACAGTACATTACAACTAAAACATTATATACAGTTGTGTTCATAAGTATACACTAGCAGAATTTGTGATTTTTTTGGGGGCCATTTTTCTGAGAATATGTATGATAACACAAAAACTTTTAACTCACAGTTAGTGGTTGGGTGAAGCTATTTGTTGTAAAACAACTGTGTTTAAATCATAATGAAAACAGAAACTACCCAAATGACCCTGATCAAAAGCTTACATACCCTGGTGACTTTGGCCTGATAACATGCACACAAGTTGACACAAACTACCAAAGGTAACCATCTTCACCTGTGATCCGTTTGCTTGTAATCAGTGTGTGTGTGTGTAAAAGGTCAGGCTCCTGACAGACCCTTTCATCCTGTTGCACTGACATTTCTGTATTCTGAGTTATGGGAAAAACAAAATATTTGTCAAAGGATCTGCAGGAAAAGGCAATTGAACTGTATAAAACAGAAAAGGGATATAAAAAGATATCCAAGGAATTGAGAATGCCAATCAGCAGTGTTCAAAGTCTAGTTAATAAGTGAAAAATGAAAAGGTCAGGTAGACCAACAAAAGGTTCAGCCACAACTGCCAGGAAAATTGTTCGGGATGCAAAGAAAACCCACAACTTCCACTGAAATACAGGACTCTTTGGAAAAAAAAGTAGTGTGGCTGTTTCAAGATGCACGAAAAGGAAGGCACTTGGGCTGCATGGCCGAGAAGGCTATTACTACGCAAATGTCACAAAGCACCCTGCTTACAATACGCCAAACAGCACAGAGACAAGCCTCAAAACTTCTGGAACAAAGTCATTTGGTTTGATTAGACCAAAAATCACATTTTTGCCCACAAACATAAACATTACATTTGGAGAAGAGTAAAAAAGGCCTAAGGTACACCATTCCTACTGTGACATGGCGGTGGATCGATGATGTATTGGGAATGTGTGAGCTACGAAGGCACAGGAAACTTGGTCAAAATTGATGGCAAGATGAATGCAGTATGTTATCAGAAGATTTGCACTCATCAGCCTGGAAGCTGCGCATTGGACATACTGGACGTTCCAACATGACAACAATCCAAAGCACAAGGCCAAGTCGACCTGTTGTTGGCTACAGTAGCATAAAGTGAAGGTTCTGGCCTTAGATCTCAGTCTCCTGACCTCAATATCATTGAGCCACTCTGGGGAGATCTCAAACGACAGCCCAAGAATTTACAGGAACTGGAGGCTTTTTGCCAAAAAGAATGGGCAGCTTTACCATCTGAGAAAATAAACAGCTTCATCTACAACTACCATAAAGGTCATGGAGCTCTACGATCTGCTGGGCAACATCTGCTGGAGGTCCCCTGGTCACTGTTCAAACAGTGAGGCAATCGTTCTTTTGCAGTGGTCAGTCCTAAATTCTGAAACTCTTTGCCCATTGAGTTACATTCTATCACTGATCTGCCTCTGTTTGAAGCTAAACTCAAGACCCACTTATTCAGATTGTTTTTGGCACTTAGTGGCTCTGTGACACTGCTCTGTTTTTATTGTGGTAATGTATTTTTAAACCCATTTGTAATTATTACCCATTTGGGTAGTTTCTGTTGTTATTGTGATTTAAATAGAGTAAACACAATTGTTTGACAATAAATGGCTTCACCCAATCAGAGTGAAAAAAAAGTTTTTATGTTATTTATATTCTCTGAAAAATGTCATGGTATGTAAACATTTGAGCACAACTGTATTTTGGCTAGTAATGAAAGTTTTAACAGTCCATTGTGAGTTTTGCCACTTTATTTGTCTTATTTAAGGCTTAGTGAAAATCCAGCCTAAAAAGTTATATTGTGTTGCTTTAAATTGACTAACTTTTAAAGCATGTGTTGCCATCTCGGAACCATATGCTTTCGACTTTTTTTTTGCCCAGCTTCCAAAGATGAGTAAGAACCCGAGTACCACTTTTTGCTGTAGTCAGGAAGTATTCTTTGTTATCTGGGTTTTTTTGGGCATTGTACAGCCCATAAACCAGAGACTGGCAAAGACGACAGAGCACCAGCAGGAAGAGGCAATCTTTTTCATCTTCACTGAGAGGCATAACAATCTCCCATCCAGCTAGAACAGCTCCACCCACTTCGAAAGGATTCTCCAGCATCAGGTACGCTATTAAAATGGCCACTTCGAATACATAGTGGTTTTTACAAAGAAATGAAAAATCAATGATGCCTGACACTTCATTGCGGCCATTTCCAACAGGTCTCATGAGAATGTTTAGGTAAAATAGGTCCCCATGTGTAATTCCTATCAAAATTAGACAAGAGAGTTTGTTAGTGAAGAATAAGCAACCTTTGAATAACACATCTGTAACAACTAAATGCCATTGTATTGTCAAGAAACTAACATGTCTGTACTGCCATACAAGAATAAACATATCTACTACTCCCAGTTTTTGCTAGTATATAATTTATTACCTGATGGAAGAGAGTCAAGTTTTGGATGCACATGTGATTTATATTCTTCAATGATTTCTTTGATTACTTCTTGCAGGCAATCTCCATCCAACACAGACAGGCAGTGCTCCACTAAATGCATTTGGGCTAAGTCCCAGCTCTTGTTTTCCATTACATTTAATACATCAAGGTTTGGATGTTCAAACTGTAAATATAAACAGATCCAGAAGATATAGAAGACAAAACAGTGTGGGTTCTGTTGTGTAACGTATTGTGCATAAGACATACAATTAGTACAACTTTGATAATGAAACATACCTTTTGCATTGTTTTACACATTGTGGCAGCCAGCCATCCTACATCATACAGATCTTGGCTTGTGACGAGAGAGTCTGCAATAGTTTTTCCAGGAAGATAGGTCAGTAGCCTCACACAATAGGTCTGACGTTCCTGGCCACAATCTTAATAGAGGGCGCCACAAAAAACAACAGGTTAATAAATGTAAATTTAAAAATCCCTTGAAACCCATTAAGACTTAAAATACTGTATATCTCATTATTTTATTATTTAATATAAGATTTGGGGAGCACATGGCAGAGTGGTTAGCACGCCTGCCTCACAAGAAGGTTGTGAGTTCAAACCCCGGCCAACTCAAACATCCTTAACCAGCCCCGGCCTTTCTGAGGAGTCTGCATGTCCTTCCCGTGTAACTGTGGGTTCTCTCCAGGTACTCCAGCTTCCCACCACCCAAAGACATGCATGTTTAGGTCAATTGGCAAATCTAAAGTGTCCCTAGAGAATGAATGTGAGAGTAAATGGTTGTCTGTCACTGTCTATTTCTAAATGTCAGCCTTCTGTGACCAACTGGCCATTGTAAAGGGCAGGGGTGGGCAAACTAGGGCCTGGGGGCCACATGCGGCCCGTTGGGCTGTTCAATATGGCCCGCCAA
The DNA here is from genome assembly GCA_024416835.2 of Perccottus glenii. NCBI lineage: Eukaryota > Metazoa > Chordata > Actinopteri > Gobiiformes > Odontobutidae > Perccottus > Perccottus glenii. Next base: position 19,192,147 of record CM044559.2, on the reverse strand, counting down.
GCATTTATAAATAATTTATTGATTATTATAACACTGTATATATTTTGCCTTTTCCTTCAATATTTTGCAGCAATCAGTTGATTCCACTATACGACATGCTCCATACGGTAAATACCTTTCCTATAGGCAAAACCAGACTATCTTCTTTGTATAGAATAGGAAAACAGTTAGTTGCGGACAGCCAGGCTAGTTCCAGTCACCTGCGACCCCCAACGGGACAATGTGGTAGAAAATGCGTGAATATAAAATAAATAAATTACAGAATTAAATAAGTGTCCTCTTCCTTTTGTCAGTGCAGTACACATTGTTAAGGAGGCAGGTCCCAAATTATTCCACAGATTTCACACATTTAGTTCAGAGCACAGTTGTTACCTAGTTCCTCAAAACTCAGGAGCTGTCCGGAAGTGTTGGGCTGGGCCATCTGAGCAGGAACACCATTTTGTTGTAAGAATGACATGGTGAGGGTCTGCACCTCCAACAGGGTGCTGTTTTTACTGTCCTTTGAATTTGTGATCTTCAGAACATACTTGGAGCCATTTGTAGCCACAATACAAAAGTTTTGGTCATAGTAACTAGGTAAACTAGTGATCTCACGTGTAGTTACCCCATATAGCCGCTCGATTAGATCAGTTGCCTGTTGTGGAGTCAGTTCTGGTCTAGGATTGACAGCTGTGTCGTTCTCTGTAAATAATCAAAATTTAACTAAATAAAAATATACATTTTGCAGCTTGATTTAACTAATCTAAAAGTGTGTAAAAATGGAGGGATGCATATTTTGGACATTTTCTTTAAACGATAGTTGAACGCCTTAACAATGAATAATGATAATTCAATAATTAAAATAATTAATTATTAATCACCTGCATGACATCACCTGATATTGATGTTTTATTAAAAAAAAAATTAGTGCAGATGAACGGCTAATTAGGTTTCAAACATGAATCATTAACAACAAATGAGTAGCTGCAAACTGTTGTCACACTAAAGCCTTTTTTATTAGTTAATAAGCTGTTGCTTGATTTATTTATTTTTTAATTTGAGTCAAGGGCTTTAAATTAAAGTTAATATAAGGACTAGGTATTTCAGCCCCAGATGGAACAGTATGTCCTTATATTAACTTTAATTTAAAGCCCTTGACTGCCAGTTCACGAAGATGCAACCAAGCATCACCTGGCGCTACAAAAGCAGATCTACCAGAACTACTAGGCTACTTATCAGCATTTTGTTGCTTACCTTTATTTGTTGCTTTCAGTTTAATTCACATTGCCAGCTATATTGCAGCCTATAATAAACTATGAAACCAATGTCTTGGATGCGTAAAATTGACGCTCGCGACGCAGTGGAGATGAGATGGGGGCATTTTGTAGCTCCCTTTACATGTTTATTTTGGTTTATTTTATCAGCTAAACATTGTACTAAACTCAGAAAGCGTCTCGTCAGCGCTGATTGTAAATAGACGCTGGAGGCGCAGCGGAGAGGAGGGGCGCACTCCGTGGCTACAGTTAAACCACGTTTAAGAACAAACTAAACTCGAATGGAACTTAACTCGCCCGTGTCCAGTGAGACCAGAGGCTCTGTATCACCCTCCAAACTCTCTAAAACCCCTCAATAGGACGGTCTCCTTAGTCTCGTGTACTTTCCTCATGTCGCTTGTGTTAACAGCTAACGATAGCCTTGCACATACGGCAGTTAAGGTGACACGCATAAATGTTCACTAATTAATTTAGAACACGTTTTTAAATAACAATTAATCAATCATCAGTTAACCATGAACATCCCTAATAAAAAAGTTAATAAAGATTCCTGCGTTAAACGTAATCTGCTTATGCCGGGCTGTCCACTGATACACGAGAGACACGAGTTCCTTTTTACTGATGTTTACTGTATTCTTGTACTTAAATCTTCACAGTTTACACCGTAGAACTAGCAAACAAATATAACATAAGCATGTTTTAAATGCAAATAAACACAAAATTACAGATTTACACATTAAACATATACATACCACTTTGGTCTGCCAGTAAACAACCGGTGAACTAAAACTTGTACTTTACTTTGTTACTTTATTATCTTCTTTAATTGCGTGTGTCGGTCAGACGTAACTTTAGCTCTTTTTTAACTTTAACCGGAAACACAGGAAGTAGATCTCGTAACCTTAAAGTACAAAGAAAACTAAACCTTTTAATATTTGTTCAAAATTAACTATTATGACTCTTATGCTTTGTCAATGTAAATAAATAAATAGGAAAATAAATCTAAATTTACAAAAGGATATTACCAAATATACATTCTCACATGTATCTTAAGTACACTCGCCCCCTCTGGCGGTGAAATAAGTGAACAACATTTCGTCAACAGTTACACTCCCACCATCACACAATTAGCAGTGTGTGTGATTCAAAATAGAAGTAAACACAATAAACTTAACAATAGCGAATATTACTCAGCTTCAAGTAAAAGAATAGTCTTGTGAATTGGTCTTTCTAAAATAGTCTTAGTTGTATGTGTCCCTTTGCTGTCTTGAGTAGAATCACTAAGAAGAAGCTTGACTTTTCTGACCCTCCCGTCAGCTCCTGGGGTGGCTTCTACGACTCTGGCGAGTTTCCACTGATTTCTCGGAACACAGTCATCTTGTAGTAGAACAATGTCATTTATCTTGGTATTTCTTCTGGTCTTATTCCACTTCCTTCTCTGTTGTAGGTTTAAAAGATATTCCTTTCTCCATCTGGTCCAAAATATGTTTGACAAATACTGCACTCTTTTCCATCTTTTCTGCAGGTAGAGATCTTCCTTGACAAATTCTCCAGGTGGTGTTGAGATTACTGTGGATTTCATTGTCAAAATGTGATTTGGTGTCAGCGGCTCTAGTCCTACCGGGTCGTTGATACACTCTACAGTCAGTGTCGACTATTCACTATGGCCATGGTTTCATACATAAATGTTCTCAGCGATGAACTGTCTAATCTTGAGGCTGATTGATCAAGAATGGATGTTAAAACGTTTCTTATTGTTCTAATCTGCCTCTCCCAGACACCTCCCATGTGACTTGAAGCAGGTGGGTTGAAAATAAAACTTATACCCAGCTCTTTGGCGTTCTCTTTAGTATCTTGTGTCAATTTCAAGAACTCATTCTTCGCACCGACAAAATTAGTGCCTTGATCACAATGCAGTTGACTAACGTTGCCACGTATGGAGATGAAGCAACGAAGTGCATTGAGGAAACAATCCGTACTGAGATCATCTAGAACTTCGATGTGGATACCTCTGGAACACATGCATGTAAACAAAAGTCCATACCTCTTTATCTCCTTCCTTCCTTCTTTTACATGAAATGGCCCGAAGCAATCCATACCGCTGTATGTAAATGGAGGGTAGCTTCCATTCTTTCTGATGGCAGGTCAGACATCTTCTGTTCTTGACCACCTTTTCTGTACACTCTGCATTTGACACACTTGTATATAAATGCTGACACTTGACTACTGCAGCCGACAATCCAAATGCCATTTGCTCGTATTTCGTTGACTGTCATCCCTCGTCCCTGGTGATGAATCTTTTCATGAAAGTGTTTAATGAGTAGATGTGAAACATGATGTTCTTTTGGAAGTATGGCTGGATGTTTGACATATGGATGGAGTGGCGCTCTTGTCAGTCTTCCTCCCACCCTCAGTGTATCCCGCTCATCGAGGAATGGACTTAACTGATGAAGCTTAGAATGAGAAACTTTGACTTCTTCCTTTTCTTTTAGAGACTTGATTTCTTCACTGAATGCTTCCTCTTGTACTAAGCGAACAATAAACTCCTCCGCTTCTTTTCTTTCTTCCAGCGTACTGCTTTCATTGGACATTTCTTTTGGGTTCTTTGCATACTTAACACGTCGCTTCAATCTTGCTATTGCTTTCACAACTCTCTTCCAGTCTGAAAACTTTTGCAGTCGATCTACAATGAACTTTTCTTCTTTTGCTTTGACTGTGAAAACTTGTGTGATTTTGAGTTCAGGATCTTCAGAAGTAATCTCTTTGTATTTACTCTCTTCCTTAGGCAGTTCCTTTTGCTGTAGAAAATTGGGTCCGGTGAACCAGTTGGACTCCAATAGTTCTTTTGTCATTACTCCACGCGATGCATGATCAGCGGGATTTTGATCGGAGGCAACATATCGCCATTGACTTGGTTGCGTGTTCAATCTGATGCGCTGTATTCTGTTTGCTACAAATACATGGAATCTTGCGTCATTGTTAATATAACCAAGGACAACTTTAGAATCTGTCCAGTAGTATTCCTGCAGATCTTGTATTTCCAACTCTCTTTTCAGAAGCTTGCGATTCTAGCCGCAACCACTGCTGCAGAGAGCTCCAATCTTGGGATGGTTGTCACTTTTGTGGGAGCAACTCTGGCTTTTCCCATTATAAGGGTGCACTGCACTTCTCCTGACTTAGACACAGTTTTGAGATATGAGCACACGCCGTACCCGGACGCACTAGCATCAGAAAAACTGTGTAACTCATACTGCTGGACTTGTTTGAACGCCGATGGAACATAACAACGTGGTATCTTTATTTTGGAGAGGTTCTGGAGGTCTCTGAGCCAGACTTCCCATTGTGATTTGAGGTCTTGTGGAAGCGGCTCGTCCCAATCCAGCTTTTCTTGACACATTCGTTGAAGGATTCTTTTGCCACACAGAATGAATGGGGCAACAAATCCAAGTGGATCGAATATGGACGCCACTGTGGAGAGCACTCCTCTCCTTGTGAAGGGATTGTTCTTGATAACAATTCTGAAGCAAAACGTGTCAGATGCTACGCACCACTGGACTCCTAAGGCCCGTTCTATCTTTGGTTCACCTAAAGCCAGGTCCAGATCAGTAGCTCCTGCTGCACATTCTTCTTTAGGGATTGTGGCAAGGACTTCTTTGCTGTTACTGATAAACTTGTGCAGGCGTAGCTTTCCTGTGTCACAAAGTTCTCTGGCTTCTCTTACAAGCTGAATAGCTTCTTGCTCCGAGTCCACACCTGTCAACCCGTCGTCAACATAAAAGTTGCGTTGTATGAACTGCACAGCAGCTTGACTGTACTTACTCTTGCCTTGAGCAGCTAGATGCTTGAGTCCAAAATTTGCATCCAGGTGAGGAGGCTGCTCCAAACAAGTGAACTTTCATACGAAATACTGATGGTGACTGTTCCATGTTGCCATCCTCCCACCATAGGAAACGGAGGTAATCTTGGTCTTGTGGAGCAACATGAAATTGGTGGAACATGCGCTCGACATCGCACATGATAGCCACATGTCCTTTCCTGAAACGGCACAGAACTCCTACTAGGGTGTTAGTGAGGTCCGGTCCTGTCAGAAGATGCTCGCTCAGTGATGTATCTTGAAATTTTGCTGAGCCATCAAAACGACTCGGATCTTATTTGGCTTCTGAGGATGATATATTCCATGGTGAGGAATATACCAGGCTGGGGTTTTGTTTATCTCATCCTCTGGCACTTTCTCAGCATCGCCTCTTGTTATTATATCTTGCAAGAATGCCACATAGTCTTTGTAGTAGCGCTCATCCTTTCTTAAGCGTCTTTCCAGGCACTTAAGCCTGTGTTCTGCACAAAGTTTGTTGTTGGGCAAATTAGGTCTTTTTTCTTTAAAGGGTAATGGCATTTCAAAATGGTCCTCTTTCTGCTTTATGCCTTCCTTTACTTTAGACAAAAACAGTAAGTCTTCTTGTGACATTGATTCTTCTTCAAAGGTCCTTTCTACAAAGTCCATTTCAAGCACCTTGATGATCTCTGCTGGTGTAATCACTTCTTTAACTTTGTTTCTATTCACAAAGAGGACTTCAGCTTTAATCTCTTGAGATGACTGAACAGTTGGCAAAACTTGTTTCACTAAAACACACGATGGCTTACTCCAATGTCATCTTCATAGTTGCTTTCAGAGTGACTATAGCCTATGATGCTCCAACCTAGCAAAGACTTTTGTGCAAAAGGCTGGTCTCTTTTACCACTGACCACCTCTAGAGGGAGTAGAGCTTGAGGACAGTTATATCCTATGAGTAGTCCTACTTCACAATCAAGTTTGGGAGCCATTTCCTTTGATAAATGCTTCAGATGAAACCAATTTTCTGCCGTCTTGTTTGTGGGAATGTGAGATCTGTTGGCAGGAATATAGTCTCTGGTGTAGGTTGATGGCAACTTGATTCTCGTTTCTGAGGTTATGCCTCTCACCTGTAGGTCATTTAACTTGTGGCTGGAAACAATCTTTGTTTTGGATGTTATTGTTGAAATCTTGAGCTTTACTGGTTCAGAAGTGGTGTTGAGTGACTCAGCTGTTTCTTTTAAGATAAAAGTGGTGTCGCTTTGAGTGTCCAGCAGTGCATACACCAGCTTCTCTTTCTCCGGGTTGTCTATAGTGGATACATAGACTGGAATGACTGAGGAGGTACAACCATGTGCCTTTTGTTGTATAACTCTGTTCGATGTAGCATGTTTGGACTCTGGTTCTTGTGGATTGGACACCTTTACTGTTTCTTGACTACTCTTTGGATGTTCTTGATTTAATTTTGGGGTTTGTTCTTTGTCTTTTTTCTCTCTGTCTTGATGTAGACACGTCGGGTGAGCCTTTTGGCATTTATCACATACACTTCTGGAAGTACAATTCTTGGAGGTATGGCCAGACTTAAGACAGCCAAAGCACAGCCTTTCTGACTGAACAAACTTAACTCTCTCCTCAACTGTTTTTTCCATTATCTTTCTACATTTGTGAAGTGCATGACCTGGTTTCTTACAAAAGAGACATTCCATACTTGTCTTTTCATTGGTGCTTGTGCTTAGTGTTTTGGCATTAAGAGTATGGCTTCTTCTTACCTTGTCTTTAATGAAATGTCTGTAATCTGTGTCAGATGGCTTTATTGCTTGCAATGAGGTAATAGGATTGCAGGCAATTCTTGCTTCCTTGTTTAGAAATTTGACAAAATGGCTGAAGTCAGGAAACCTTTTGTGTTCATCCTGGAACTCTGTCACTGTCCTATTCCAACGTGCACTTAGCCAATCTGGTAGCTTTGTTGCAATTCTTATATTTTCAACACAGTCATTCAGTATTTGTAAACCTTGTACATAGGGCATTGCTGACTCAACACTGCTTAAGAAGTCTGCAAACTCACGTAGCTCTTTACTGTCTTTGGTGTTGATTTTTGGCCACAGCTGTATTTTGTCTCTATATGACTTGCCTATTACAAAGGGATTTCCAAATCTATCTTCAAGTATTTCCCAGGCTGCAAGATATGCTGAGTCTGTTCCAACTAAAAGTGACCATCAATAGCTTTCTTTGCTGAACCTCCAACATACTTTCTCAGAAAGAATAGCTTTTCTTGGGTTGGCAGATTTTACGGTCAACTAATGTCTGAAAGGACAGCTTCCAATCATTATACTGCAGTGGATCACCTGTAAAGACTGCAGGCTCTGGAATTGGAATTCTGTTAGCAGTTATAGCTTCAGCAAGTGTTTTCACCAAATCAATAGAGGCTTCTTGTTCCTTAGCTGGAGCTGCAGACTGATTCACAGACGCTTGAAAAGGAGCTTGGTAACTTGTAGGAGCTACAACTTCAGATGGAAAGAATGGTTTAGAATAAACATTTGGAAAACCTAATGGTAAGATGGAACTGTCTTTCTTAATTTGTGAGTGTAAAACAGACTTATCTTCATTCTCACCGTTAATGCTTTCAGCATACACCTTTAGCCTTGCTTGTGCTGCATTATGCTTTTGCATCTCCTTTAGTAGTTCGACTTCTTTTCTTTTTTCCTCCAACTTTGTTTTTATTGTTGTGCTCTCTGTTAGGAATTGTGCTCTTTTCTTTGCATCCTCTATTTCAAGTTGTCTGATTTCTTCCTCGCGTTGATGTTGTGTTTTCATTATTTTAATGACTTCTTGTGAGGCTGCCACCTCAGCTGCAACTTCTTGCCTTTGTTGTGTTGTGCCTAAAGATGACCTCTTGGAAACATTAGACATGGCTTTGCGGGTTGTCCCTGAAGAGACACTGCCAGCACTGCTTTCAAACACTGACTCCGAATCTGGCCAGGGGATATCTTCTGGATTGCCATCTTGTTCTAGAAGACACTGTGCCTTAGCTTTGGCAGCATGATTAATAGCGCAGCACACATCACATTTCCTTCGTATTTCAATGTGAGGACTTTCAATCTTTCTAATCTCAACATATGTTTTACAGATGTCTGACTCAAATGCATCTATTGTACTCACAGCTTCAGCAATTAGTTCCATGTCTTTACCTTTTATAAATCTTCTGAAACAGTTTATATGGTATTTCCATTTCTTGTAAAGACGATCAAAATCCTTTATTAGCTCATTTAACTTAGCTTCTTGTAGAGATTTACCCTTTTCAGTGAGTGTGCGTGTTCGCTGGCTTTTGCGAATATCTTCTGGATGTGTGTTATCAGTTGATACTGAGGACTGTTGAGTAGCTTTGTTTGTGTGCTCCACATCTTCATCATCATGAGTATCAAGCTCTGCACTGTCTTCATCAGTGGGCTGTACTGTGTCCTCATCTTCATCTGCCATTTTTACTGTAAATTGCAGCCTTTAATTTTCTTGTGCAGAATATGAATAGACTTGTTCTTTAAGCTTGTTATCTGTTGTATATTATATAGTTTACAAGTGCTTGTACTACTTCCAAGACACGAACTTGAGTGCTTGCTTGCTGTTTTCACTTGCTAAAGTTAACTTGACTTGTGTAATGATTTACTGGAGCACGTTACTTCCCTTGCACGTGCTGAGTGTTGCTAGTAGCTTGTAACTTCGGTGCCGACCGTCTCGTTGCCTTCTTTAGAGCAGCGTAGTGTTCTACTATGCCGGGCTGTCCACTGATACACGAGAGACACGAGTTCCTTTTTACTGATGTTTACTGTATTCTTGTACTTAAATCTTCACAGTTTACACCGTAGAACTAGCAAACAAATATAACATAAGCATGTTTTAAATGCAAATAAACACAAAATTACAGATTTACACATTAAACATATACATACCACTTTGGTCTGCCAGTAAACAACCGGTAACTAAAACTTGTACTTTACTTTGTTACTTTATTATCTTCTTTAATTGCGTGTGTCGGTCAGACGTAACTTTAGCTCTTTTTAACTTTAACCGGAAACACAGGAAGTAGATCTCGTAACCTTAAAGTACAAAGAAAACTAAACCTTTTAATATTTGTTCAAAATTAACTATTATGACTCTTATGCTTTGTCAATGTAAATAAATAAATAGGAAAATAAATCTAAATTTACAAAAGGATATTACCAAATATACATTCTCACATGTATCTTAAGTACACTCGCCCCCTCTGGCGGTGAAATAAGTGAACAACATTTCGTCAACAGTTACACTGCTCTTACCCATTGCAGATTGTGGCAAAGAACTACAGCTCCAAGTTGGCACCAAGAATTGGATGAACCAGATTGACTAGATCGTACAGTTTAGATAACACCTTTACTGTTCAACAGTTCAAGACAGGATTTTTATCGGAAAAAGAAGTTAAAGTCATTTTTTCTTAGTGGCGGCCTGTTCTTGGAAAGCTCGTACAGCTAACCAAATGTGAACAACTTATCAGGACTAGACCAGAACTGAAGCAGGACTAGACCAGAACTGAAGCTGGACTAGACCAGGACTGAAGCAGGACTAGACCAGAACTGAAGCTGGACTAGACCAGGACTGAAGCAGGACTAAACCAGGACTGAAGCTGGACTAGACCAGGACTGAAGCAGGACTAAACCAGGACTGAAGCAGGACTAAACCAGGACTGAAGCAGGACTAGACCAGAACTGAAGCAGGACTAGACCAGGACTGAAGCAGGACTAAACCAGGACTAAAGCAGGACTAAACCAGGACTGAAGCAGGACTAGACCAGGACTGAAGCTAGACTAGACCAGGACTGAAGTAGGACTAAACCAGGACTGAAGCAGGACTAGACCAGGACTGAAGCAGGACTAGACCAGGACTGAAGCTAGACTAGACCAGGACTGAAGCAGGACTAAACCAGGACTGAAGCAGGACTAGACCAGAACTGAAGCTGGACTAGACCAGAACTGAAGCAGGACTAAACCAGAACTGAAGCAGGACTAGACCAGAACTGAAGCTGGACTAGACCAGAACTGAAGCTGGACTAGACCAGGACTGAAGCAGGACTAAACCAGGACTGAAGCAGGACTAGACCAGAACTGAAGCAGGACTAGACCAGGACTGAAGCAGGACTAAACCAGGACTGAAGCTGGACTAGACCAGGACTGAAGCAGGACTAAACCAGGACTGAAGCAGGACTAGACCAGAACTGAAGCTAGACTAGACCAGGACTGAAGTAGGACTAAACCAGGACTGAAGCAGGACTAGACCAGGACTGAAGCTAGACTAGACCAGGACTGAAGCTAGACTAGACCAGAACTGAAGCAGGACTAGACCAGGACTGAAGCAGGACTAAACCAGGACTGAAGCAGGACTAAACCAGAACTGAAGCTGGACTAGACCAGAACTGAAGCAGGACTAAACCAGAACTGAAGATGGACTAGACCAGGACTGAAGCAGGACTAGACCTGGACTGAAGCAGGACTAAACCAGAACTGAAGATGGACTAGACCAGGACTGAAGCAGGACTAGACCAGAACTGAAGATGGACTAGACCAGGACTGAAGCAGGACTAGACCTGGACTGAAGCAGGACTAGACCAGAACTGAAGCAGGACTAAAATAGAACTGAAACAGAACTAAACCAGGACTGAAGCAGAACTAAACCAGAACTGAAGCAGGACTAAACCAGGACTGAAGCAGGACTAGACCAGGACTGAAGCAGGACTAAACCAGAACTGAAGATGGACTAGACCAGGACTGAAGCAGGACTAGACCAGTACTGAAGCAGAACTAAACCAGGACTGAAGCAGAACTAAACCAGAACTGAAGCAGGACTAAACCAGGACTGAAGCAGGACTAGACCTGGACTGAAGCAGGACTAAACCAGAACTGAAGCAGGACTAAAATAGAACTGAAGCAGGACTAGACCAGAACTGAAGCTAGACTAGACCAGGACTGAAGCTGGACTAGACCAGGACTGAAGCAGGACTAGACCAGGACTGAAGCAGGACTAAACCAAAACTGAAGCAGGACTAGACCAGAACTGAAGCAGGACTAGACCAGGACTGAAGCAGGACTAGACCAGAACTGAAGCAGGACTAGACCAGGACTGAAGCAGGACTAAACCAGAACTGAAGCAGGACTAGACCAGGACTGAAGCAGGACTAAACTAGAACTGAAGCAGGACTAAACTAGAACTGAAGCAGGACTAGACCAGGACTGAAGCAGGACTAGACCAGAACTGAAGCAGGACTAAAATAGAACTGAAGCAGGACTAGACCAGAACTGAAGCTAGACTAGACCAGGACTGAAGCAGGACTAAACCAAAACTGAAGCAGGACTAGACCAGAACTGAAGCAGGACTAGACCAGGACTGAAGCAGGACTAGACCAGGACTGAAGCAGGACTAAACCAGAACTGAAGCAGGACTAGACCAGGACTGAAGCAGGACTAAACTAGAACTGAAGCAGGACTAAACCAGAACTGAAGCAGGACTAGACCAGGACTGAAGCTGGACTAGACCAGAACTGAAGCAGGACTAAACCAGAACTGAAGCAGGACTAAAATAGAACTGAAGCAGGACTAGACCAGAACTGAAGCTAGACTAGACCAGGACTGAAGCTGGACTAGACCGGGACTGAAGCAGGACTAGACCAGAACTGAAGATGGACTAGACCAGGACTGAAGCTGGACTAGACCGGGACTGAAGCAGGACTAGACCAGAACTGAAGATGGACTAGACCAGGACTGAAGCTGGACTAGACCAGGACTGAAGCAGGACTAAACCAGAACTGAAGCAGGACTAGACCAGAACTGAAGCAGGACTAAACCAGAACTGAAGCAGGACTAAAATAGAACTGAAGCAGGACTAGACCAGAACTGAAGCTGGACTAGACCAGGACTGAAGCAGGACTAAACAGAACTGAAGCAGGACTAAACCAGAACTGAAGCAGGACTAGACCAGGACTGAAGCAGGACTAGACCAGAACTGAAGCAGGACTAGACCAGGACTGAAGCAGGACTAGACCAGAACTGAAGCTGGACTAGACCAGGACTGAAGCAGGACTAAACCAGAACTGAAGCAGGACTAAACCAGAGCTGAAGCAGGACTAGACCAGGACTGAAGCAGGACTAGACCAGAACTGAAGCTGGACTAGACCAGGACTGAAGCAGGACTAAACCAGAACTGAAGCAGGACTAGACCAGAGCTGAAGCAGGACTAGACCAGGACTGAAGCAGGACTAGACCAGAACTGAAGCAGGACTAGACCAGGACTGAAGCAGGACTAGACCAGAACTGAAGATGGACTAGACCAGGACTGAAGCTGGACTAGACCAGAACTGAAGCAGGACTAAACCAGAACTGAAGCTGGACTAGACCAGAACTGAAGCAGGACTAAACCAGAACTGAAGCAGGACTAGACCAGGACTGAAGCAGGACTAGACCAGAACTGAAGCAGGATTAAACCAGAACTGAAGCAGGACTAGACCAGAACTGAAGCAGGACTAAACCAGAGCTGAAGCTGGACTAGACCAGAACTGAAGCAGGACTAAAATAGAACTGAAGCAGGACTAGACCAGAACTGAAGCAGGACTAGACCAGGACTGAAGCAGGACTAAACCAGAACTGAAGCTGGACTAGACCAGAACTGAAGCAGGACTAAAATAGAACTGAAGCAGGACTAAACCAGAGCTGAAGCTGGACTAGACCAGAACTGAAGCAGGACTAAAATAGAACTGAAGCAGGACTAGACCAGAACTGAAGCAGGACTAGACCAGGACTGAAGCAGGACTAAACCAGAACTGAAGCAGGACTAGACCAGAACTGAAGCAGGACTAAACCAGAACTGAAGCTGGACTAGACCGGGACTGAAGCAGGACTAAACCAGAACTGAAGCAGGACTAGACCAGGACTGAAGCAGGACTAAACCAGAACTGAAGCAGGACTAGACCAGGACTGAAGCAGGACTAAACCAGAACTGAAGCAGGACTAGACCAGAACTGAAGCAGGACTAAAATAGAACTGAAGCAGGACTAGACCAGAAATGAAGCTGGACTAGACCAGGACTGAAGCAGGACTAGACCAGGACTGAAGCAGGACTAGACCAGAACTGAAGCAGGACTAAACCAGAACTGAAGCTGGACTAGACCAGGACTGAAGCAGGACTAGACCAGGACTGAAGCAGGACTAGACCAGAACTGAAGCAGGACTAGACCAGGACTTAAGCAGGACTAGACCAGGACTGAAGCTGGACTAGACCAGGACTGAAGCTGGACTAGACCAGGACTGAAGCATGACTAGAGTACTGAAGTACTGAATAAAAAGTACAGAATAAAAGATTGCAAAGAGGGATTTGTATGGCGTCAATCTAGGGTCAGCCTAAACGTAAACAAAAAAAAAAAGAATTGTAAATGTAAACTTGGAACTGTAATAAAAAAAAAATAATAATTATAAAAATAAAAAATTGAATTGTAACTGTAACCATATAACCCTAAACCAAGTGAGACAACAACATATTTTTATAAATGTAAAAACGTTTTATAAAATTATTAACTATCTTTTTGCTGCTTTCCCTGTATTTTTTTTACATTTTTTAATGCTTACGATTCATTTGTTCCTGACCCTGTTTTTACAGGGGGCAGGCTCATCGCCCATTGGCTGAAGTGACAGGAAGTTGGGCCACAATGAATCAGGCATGCCCGCCCAGAAGTAAACTGGTCAAAGACGGACCTCTGTCACCGAGAGCTAGATATTGTGCACATAAAGAGAACTGGGGTCTGGGGCAGCTCCTCCTGGAGACCTACTGGGAGGATTAGTGCAGCCGTCCTCATCAGATCAGCAAGTCTAAGACCGCAGAGAGTGTCCGGCGTCAGGAGAGCATCAGGAGCATGTTCACACACTACGTTTTCTGAAGCACGAGACTCCTCCACACCTGTCCACCGCTCTATGCAGTGACAGCGGGCGGGGGACATCCACCTGTCCCACTAACCCTTCAGAATGTAGTGGAGTCTAACCTTAGCTCTTTAAGTAGTGAGTGGTTTTAATGTTAAGGTTATTGCATAGTAACAGTTCAGTCTCATATTCAACAGCTGCCAATGTCAGATTGGGTGACTTGTGTTCTTCTTCCTTTGTACTGACCACAAACAGAATAGAGTGAGTCCAACATTAAAATGCCAGAATAAAACAATAATTCTCTGTTTAAATCGATTAGTCTGCATAATTATGATTAAACAGACAATGAAATCTGCAAAGGCTCCCCTCACTCTAGGGGATATCTATGGAAGTTTTATCAAGTCAAAACTATTGAGAGCGCGCAAACCCAATTTCGAGCGAGCAGTCTACAATGTGAGCGAGCATACACAGATCTGAGCGAGCAGAGTCTATAGTGGGCGCTCGTTTCTGTGTCAGCGCGTGCGCAAATCTGTCAGTTCGCTCTCAGTTCTGTGTTAGCACTCGCTCCAGTCTGTCAGTGCACTCTCACGATTCCGTGTTCGTGCCCTCTCTGTTTTGACTGTGTTTGAACAGTAAGCTGCAGAGAGCGCAGCAAGTTTAAAAATGGCAACAGGACACACCACATCCGGGTATAACTTTCAATGTAAAAGTCAACAAGTTAAGCTACGATAATCACACTATGTTTTTTAAGCAAAAACAAAAGATATATGGAAAACATATGTAGAAGACTACAAAAGGTACAAGCAGATAATATATAATTTTTAAAGTTTGGATTGTAGTTACGGTTATGCGTTGTGCCACCTATTGACAGAAAATGACTAACTTGAATTAAATCATAAGCCCTAATGTAGTACTGTAACCTCACTTGATGGCAGCAAAAGCCAGTATAATCCTGGACCATTGTCTACTCATCAATGCTGTACTCATTTGTGTAACAGATTAAACAAAATATTGTGTCACACTTCTAAATGTATCTCTTTATTACATAATAATAATAATAATAATAATACTTATATATTATTATTACTACTATTATTATTACTAGTAACTACTTAGTATTTTATTTTTGTTTTTTTTTACTTTTTAATTTATTAGTACCTTTCCTGGCTGCAGCAAGACATAACTACACTGGGGTTTCCAAAGTGATGCGTCCTACAAACTGAAGTTCTATCCCAGATGTTTTCTCTTTGCAGCAGATACTAAAAAAATAAATAATAATAATTTTTCAGCTTTAAATGTGAGATCTGACTGCTTCAAAAGTCTCAGCGGTGTCAGAGACAGGGGACATATATAGATAGATGGGACAGAGATGGTGAGGTCTGCAGAAGGTGTTGATGTTACTGGGGGGGTCCATGGTCCTATTGGGGGAGTCCATTTCAGTGGTGGAGGTGTTGATGGTGGTACAGTCAGAGGAGGATCCTTGGCTGGTGAGGCAGGAGTGATTTTTTTTTATTTGGTGGCTGATGGCTTCTCAGAGGACCCTTTCTTTGTTCAATAAGGCTCAAATGAAGAAAAAACAAACAAACTCCCAACCAGTCTGTTCTTATTCCAAGCAGGCCAATGCTCCCAAAAGTTTGTGACTAAGAATAATTCCAATAAGCTGTATTTACACAGATGATTGCTGGTTACAGTACCTTTACTGTATGAATGTGTGTGATACACATACAGTACATACAGTATGTTCTTGTGTTTGTTTTGTGCTGTATGTTCTGATGTTGCACGGCACTGCGCCCAAGACAAATTTCCCTTTGGGACAATAAAGTGTATTTGATTGATTGGTACTGCACAGTTGGAGAAGGACCCTGTTTGGACCACTTTGTCTAACTGAAACAGACTTAATCATCCAGCCATTATGATTAATTCCAAAGTCAAGCACAGGGCCAGTTATGTAGCTACATAGTTTCCATTTCTATTTCTGTGAAATACAGGACATATTTTGTTTTATTTTGTAACTTCTTTAATGTAACTTTGTTGCATCATTGGAAATATCTAAAAACCATCCTGAAAACCATCAAGACCAGTTACCTCCAAGTCCTGAGGTCTTTTAAACTCCAGGACCCACACAAAAGGCTACAACACACCAACTGCTAACATTTCTGCTCTTCTACTTTTGATCCATCAGTCATTGAACTGACAATATTAAAGGTGAAATTATTACTTACACCCTACAGGTCTAAAATGTTTTCCCAATTTCACTAGCTTTTTGCATGATCAAAATCTAAACAGGCCTATAATAATATATGGAATTTGTATCCAATTAAGTGATGTGAATCCTCAATAATACACATTTCTTCTCAATAAAACATTATTTAAGGATTATCTATTCATTTGGTAATATCTAATTATCCATTGTAAAAACAATCTGTCAGTTAAGTTAGGTAAGTTACTAAAAGCTCCACCTCACCAGAACTACTCTCAGTATCCTTGATGTTGACTATATACTGTACCTCCGAAAGTCGACAGAATATTAATATAGTACCTACATTAAAAAATGTTTTTGTATTTTAAATCTAAATGAAAGAAAAAAAAGTGTAAGGTTGTGGTCTGTTGGTGAAAGTTTAGAGTTGTTTTACTCTTAAAATTATACAGTGTGTAAGTTACAGCTTTAATCTGTTTATCCGGGTGCATTTAAGATGAATATCTAGAATGTATTAATTACTTGTGTTGATTGGTTATTGAGACAATAGGAGATGACAATAGTATAGAAAATAATAGTTTCAATAATAGTTTTAGGGAACTGTTTTTGAATGAACTTAGGCAGTGTGTAATCTACAGCAACACTTTGGGGATGTGCAATAATAATGATAAACTTTAGTTTTAGCTTCAGAACAAGCATGAAATCTTCATTCTTGCTTTTGTTTGTGGCTGTTGGACAAACTGTCCGCTGTGTTTATATGTACAGCATGTGTAGGGCTATGTCTCGCATAGCCTATTTACATGTCTTTTTTCATTAATATGGATTGTCCCTTTCTTTATAATTAAATTAAATCATAAAATACAACTTGGTAAAAACAATGCTCACTAAGGTATAACGGTTCTTGAATGCGGTGTGCAGGTTGTTTCACTAACTATCCGTCAACGGAACTTGTTGACTTTTACATTGAAAGTAAAGTGAGCTTATACCCGGATGTGGGTGTGTCCCGTTGCCATTTTTTTAAACTTGCTGCGCTCTCTGCAGCTTATTGTTCAAACACAGTCAAAACAGAGAGGGCACGAACACAGAATCGTGAGAGTGCACTGACAGACTGGAGCGAGCGCTAACACAGAACTGAGAGCGCACTGACAGATTCGCGCACGCGCTGACACAGAAACGAGCGCGCACTATAGACTCTGCTCGCTCAGATCTGTGTATGCTCGCTCACATTGTAGCCTGCTCGCTCGAAATTGGGTTTGAGCGCTCTCAATAGTTTTGACTTGATAAAACTTCCATAGATATCTCCGTAGTTTACTTCTGGGTGGACATGCCTGATTCGCTGCAGCACGTCTTCATGTGACTTCAGCCAGTGGCGGTTCTAGACCAATTTTCATGGGAGGGCCGGGCTGGGGCCAACTGTTTAGTCAGAAGGGCACTCAAGACCTGGAAATAAGACAAGTCTGTTTCAGGCAAAAAACACCATTTATTTTGTTTAATCTATAACTATTCTGCTAAAACTGTATTAGCATCCCCAAAAATATTTGCGTCAAGAACTGGAAAGTGTAAAAAGTATAGTACAAAACCATTTTGTCCTTTACACCAAAATAAATTCAATAGATTTATTGCATATTAACACTTTTACTACAGATTAATGTGCCACAGCATGTTGCCAGACGTACAATAATTATGGCCTCTGTGTGGTGCACAGTCAATAATTGTTAAAATCCATAAACGTACAATAATTTTATGAAGCCAGTTAGAGTGGGGTTGATAAAAGCTATCCTCACGGCTGTGATCCACTGTTGGTCTGATTCGTAATCAGATTCAGCCTCAGCTTCATAGATTGTATAAATAGCTTTCATGCCGTGTTTACTTAGCATGGCAGAAAAACTGACTCTGGAGCTGCTCTTGTGAAACTTTTTTGAGACAAATGCAGTCGCTTGCAATTGTCTCCCTGTGCTGCAACTAGTGTAAATGCGCGTTTAAGCTAGTTAACTTTGTGTACTCTGAACACTGGATTCTACAAAGAGACACAAATGAACAAAAAAACAAGTCAACACCTCGCACAACCTTATCACAGTGCGCTGGTATTTTTTAATAGAGAATTCATCACTTGTTTGCTGTGTTTTTGTTTTACACAGTACATCAATTTCTGCCTCTGAGCTTTGAGTGAGACTCAGGGTTTGTGTGCCATACACGTGAGGTTATGGGCGGTAACAACCCGGACATCAAACCCTTGTGGCTTCTAATCATCCTCTGTAATTGATGCTTTAGAATGTAAGAGTCTAATAACTGTTTCTTTGAGAATGCCTTAAGCGTCAAAAACTCCTTTAAGCGGCGTTTCTACGTTCAGATTTTTATTGTACAATTATTTGTGCTAAAATACGATAATTTTGGGCTGGTGCCCATACCCACTTTCTTTTGCTCAGAAAGGAAGTAACCATATGCAGCTGCAGCCCAGTGCTGTAGAGTAAAATATGCCAGTATAAGACCCAATTGTAACTGTCCTGGATTTATACAAACTCATTAAAGATGCGCAACAATACGCAAGTTAATAACTTTCAATTAAAAACCTCTGACTCTTTTCCTCCGGTCTCTCTCTGTGATTGTTCATGTCTCCCTGCCGTGCTGTGAAAGATGCTCAGCTCTATTTTGACTGTTTGGGCTTAGTTTTGTTCTGCTTTAGCGCTAATCATCAAAAAAGCTGCATTTATTTTTTTGCTTAAAGTCTACAGTCAGAAGGAAGCCAGGGTTTTTTAACCATTTACAACAAACATGTAAGTAGCCTATACTTCAGAAAGACTCAGCAGTGAGTGTGTGCCTCAGGCTACGTCCATACAAAGCCAGTGCATCCCCTATCCGATCTTTTTTTTCCCGTTCTAAAAAAAAATTCCGTAAACACGGCTTCGTCTCAAGAAATATCTGCGTACACACAAACCACTGAAACCGACTGAAAACAATGTAGTATATATGCCAGACCTGTATGGGGCGCTGTAATTCTGCCACAGATATACACTATACACGGAGAAGAAGACTTTGAGCATGCGCATAACCTTGCGCGCTGCAGAAGAAGACGAAGACCAAAATATTTATTTTCTAATAAAAACAAGTTCTCAAATAGTTGCAGTCATTTATTTTATTTTAGTAGGCTTAGTAGCTTCTGCAGCACGAACTCAATCACGTAGTCCGCCATTATTGTTGTTGCTGTTACGTGTGACGAGGCCGACACGTGATGCGATGACATCATCGTTTCACAAAATATACGGATTGGCTGTACACACGAAACCGCAAGGGTGTTGTTTTCAGATTTATCCACTTTAGAACCCGGTTTCAAAAAATAGCGGATTCAGTCTCCCAAAACGTCAGATCCGTGTGGACGAAACGCCAATACGATAAAAAATGTATACGTATACAGTGATTCGCGTCTCCATGTGGACAGCCCCTCAGGAGCAGAGGGAGACATGATCTGTGAACAGCTCTGAGGAGTAACACGTGCAACAGCCTTCCTAATAACCAACATTGTAAACTGTACAATTTGTACACTGTAAACCATTACATTTTTTTGTGATTTAGGCTACAAAAACAAAAAACTGGACTAGCAATCTGTAATTTGAATCAAATAACATTTACTAAACTTACCAACAACAGTGAAAAAACTTCGTAAATTGTTTGTTTGAAGACAAAACTAACTTTCCCCCTCTTGCTCTGTGCTTTATCCCTCCTTTGAAAGTGACATTGCAGGCATTACGGTAATATATACCATATATATTATTGACGTGAAGACACTGTTTTTTCAGATTGGGCAAACTCTTTCTTCTCTCTTTTTCTACCACTTATTCCAGTTAGGGTTCGCAGGTGACTGGAGCCTATCCCAGCAGCTTTGGACAATGGCCAGTTAGTTGAAGGGCTGACATTTAGAGAAAGACAACCACTCACTCTCACATTCATTCACTACGGAAACATTAGAGTTGCCAATTCACCTATACATGGGCAAACTCGAGGTTACGAGCTTTTATCCAAAGCGACTTACATTGTTCTAATGTAATTACCAGTGTTACAGTCACTGGAGGCAAGGTGGGTTAAGTGTCTTGCCCAAGGACACAACGACAGTAATGAACTGTGGTTTCCGGTTGAAAGACGACCACTCTACCCACTGAGCTACTGCCGGCCTACGGATTACGATATTGAGTTGTGTAGCGCTATTGTTCTTCCCTTGTTTTCCTCCGCAGGGCTGCTTGTAACTACCATAATAAGCCATATATCACTGGAAAGTACAAATTCTCCCCAAGGCAATTAATTTTTTTCTAATTGCACAAAGTATGACAGAGTTATGGAAATAAAAGTACGCACATAGAAAACATTGCGCTGGCACTATCAAGTGAGAGTGAGCTGTTCTTCCCTGCCATGTTGATAGTGTACCTATGCCACGTGGGGGAGGTTTGAGCTCACGCAGAACTACAGGGGCCCAAAGGAAAGAGTGTGGTAGCTAAAAATATTGTGTTTTTTGCCCAGCCCTAATTTAAGGAAAACAAAACTGAAGTTACTGACAAACGCTGAAAATAAAAACGGGAACCAACTAGGCATGAGGCAGGTCAGCTTCTATTACACTCTGGATTTTGATAATTAAGGGGAGTTTACATCACCCATTATTGCACAACAATACCACTGAACATCCAAAAACCTGAGCACACTTTCAATGGACTGATTTTATACCAGATGATCAGGACAAATTGAAAATTTTAAAACTGTATCTAATGCAAATAATGAAATATAGAGGTGCACACATTCTTGCTCAGACTACTATATTTCAAACATAAGTACACAGTACAACACATCAGGATGTCTGTGGAAACAGAAGTAATAGGCAGAGACTATACTCCAAGAGCATGGGCTGGCCAGGCTACTATTTAGCTAGTATTAGTATGTATCTGTAATGAAAATGGGGACACTTGAGACATTGCCAGAGCTATTCTATTACGAAGAAAGTAAAAAATATGTATCTTTACAAGTGTTATATCATTAATGAAAATACTTATACATTTGTATAGTTGCAGCAAAAATAGTGTTGTATAAGCAATCATAGGCTAAAAAAATACACGATTCTTTACATTGCACATTTTTTACAAATGACTGCAGCACATATTTCTCACCCTGAGCTGCAGTACTGAGCGGCGCTCTGAAACCAAATCCTCTCCACATGGTCCCTGCCTAGCTTCCAGAGGTATTGCAGAATATGGACGCCGTTCTTTGCCGAAATCATTAAATACTCTGCGTTTTCTGGCTGCATGACAACAGAATAATGAGCATAAACTATGGACTGACAGAAGCGGGACAGAACCAGTACATACAGACAGTCCCTTTCAGCCTCATTGAGGGGGAGTTCACTCTCCCATCCAGCGAGGACTGGTCCTCCCACCTCTGTAGGATTTGGGTGTTCCGTCATCATGTACGTAATAACAATGGCCAGCTCATGAATGTAAAATCCACTGTTCATGTCCCCGAAGTCAAGGATGCCAGAAATCTTGTAGCAGCCATCTTCATCAGGTTGCACAAGCACATTGTTGTCATTGAAGTCCCCATGATTAATGCCTGAATAGAAATAAATATGCATTTCATGGAGGATGATATTTATTTTCTTAAAATGTATTATTTTATGGGCTACTAAATATAAAACTATACAAAACTGGCCGTATGAATTACTTTAGACCCTCCACCCTCATACAAACATTTTTAAACAATAATGAGTTATCATACTTACACTTGCGGAAATCAGAGCATTTAGGGACCACAAGAGACTTGTAGAGACAAAGCACAGACTTCACAACCTCTTGCAGCTCTCCATCTAATACATACAAGTATTTTTCTATCAGAGCAACATATGACAAACTCCATATGAATCCATCTCTCTCCAGCATACTGATATTCGGGTGTTGCATCTGTAAAAATGTAATAATAATTGCAGTGTTTGTTGTTTTTGCATTTCTAAAATGTAAATATATTTTAGTAGTTGTTGAAAGTTGTGTTGCTCAATACCTTCTCCAAGGTTTCATCCATTCTGGCTGCCATCTTGCCAGTCTCAAACAGTAACTGTGGTGTCAGAGGAACCTTTGATATTGTTATTCCAGGTAAATAACTCAACAGTCGCACAAGGTACTTCTGACAACCAAAGCCACAATCTGTCAAAGGTAAACACAACGTTATCATTGCAGCCATTGCAAATTTTCCCACCTTGTTTGTGTTCATGTAAATCATTAGACCTTACTTTGCAAAGTCTTTACAAAACCTTAACCAGTGACTTATGTTGACTAAGTTGCTCCAAGGAAAAGCAACTTAGTCAACAGTCTTCATACATTGCCAACATTAAACTAGAAAAGATCCTTGTATTCAGGTCTTGTATAATCTACAGTATTCCATAACTGCTACCGCCTATTTCTCCAGGATAGTCGCACTTAGATTACAAATCTCTTTTGCAGTGGAGTCCTGGCCCCATGAGTGAGGGGGTGGGGACTAGTGTACATGTATTATTTAGTGGTAGGGGAAACCGGAGTACCTGGAGGAAACCTACACAGACACGTGGAGAACATGCAAACTCCACACAGAAAGGCCCTGCCCTGGATGGGAATCAAACCCAGAACCTTCTTGCTGTGAGGCCGGAGTGCTGACCACTCTGCCACTGTGCCACAGATGTAATGTAATGATATGTGTACTACAACTTACTTATATGTCCTGTTTACAAACTGCAAATCAACCCTACCTAGTTCTTCTAGACTCATGAGCTGTCCAGTGATGGTGGGTGCTGCTGTTTGAGCAGGAATCCCATTCTGGTGCAGGAAGGACATGGCGTAGGTCTGAACCTCAATAAGGATGGGATTCTTGCTGTCTTCCGAGTTCATTATTTTAAGAACATACTGGATGCCATTGGTGGATGAAACATAAAAGTTTTGGTCATCATAGCTTGGCAGTGGGCGAATTTCAGAAGTAGTAAGCCCATAGAGCCTTGTCAGTATATTGGTTGCCTGAGAGAGGCTGAAGTTGGGCTTTGCTTGCTTGGTCGACATGATTTCTGAAAGAAAAACATATATTAAACTGTGTATGTATTTTGTATCATGTCTATAATAGTAGGCTGGTAAACCACATTAAAACTTGGAAGACATTGTGTAAAAATGTAAAAAAAGAAAAAATATTGTTGGAAGCATTGTTTTATTTACCTTTAGACTGCTTTGTACATCAGAAGCCTTTTTTGTGCTTTTCCTATTATGCAAAAAAAAAACCTGCTTCGCTGTCACATCTTGCTACAAAGTTACTTTCATACATTCAGTATGGTTTATAGTAGTTGGTCAGAGTACACAGATTATCATTTACATAAAGTTAACTATTTACCATTTATCTCTCATTGGAGTTTGGTAGGCTTTTGTGCCGGAGCTATCTTTCTGTACACGCAGAACTAAAATATTAAAAGATTGAAGAGAATTAGCTTTGTCATGGTGGGTGTTAATTTTTCCAGAGCAATCTATTGTCAGTAGCAACTAGTAATAATTTGGCAGTAAACGTTTTATGATAGGTTACTTTACAAGAGCAGGCCTAGACCATTCTGACCATTCTCATTTTTAGTTCACAGAGCAACCCAACAAGCAAGCACTTAACACGAAGTCCTAGATTATTTACTTTTATTTGCAGTATTATTTGTTTTGAGCCAGAATAATTACTAAATTCGATGGCTTCTTTATGGTTATAAATGGTATGTTTTTGTTTTTTTTTTTTAAACCTGGGACAAATTCAAAGAAGATGCTTAAACAATTGTAGAAGCAACACAAGTAATAATTTAAACTCGACTAAAAGTATTTAATCTTCAGGAACCTAAGATGTGTCAGTTTACTAAGGAGCCATAAAGTTTTCTCTGAGTCGGTAGCTTGTAGTAGCCTGGGTCTGCAGACGCAAAGGGAGCAATACACCCACATTTTAGATATAATAGTTACCTCCGATACCGTTAGTTCCATGGAGATAATGGCTAACTGTATTTATGCAAACATTTACAAGACTTGAACCTACCTCACCGTCCGCATTGAACTGAAATATGCTATTATTCCGCAAAGTGGCTGTAGAAGGCGCCTTCTACCGTCAATGATTCCGCTACAGCGCAACTGTCCCGTTTGGTCAATAACGCTTTGCATCCGGTCAATTCTTTTCAAAATAAAACTTTTGTCTTTTTTAAGCATAAGAAAAAACAAAATCATCATTGTGGTTTTTAAGATAATTGTTACGGGATACAGTCTGTCACAAATAGCACATATGAAAAGTTCATTAAAAATTCTTTAAAAAAATCTTTAAATGGCCTTAACATAAAATAGGTGAGACTGTTGTAAGCTACTGAAATGATAGACCCAGTATACACGTTCGTGGTGAATTCAAGCAAAAGCTACAGTGGTATCCCAGCTGATGTCTGTTGGATTTAAGTAGCAAGCTACTTAATTCTTATATATCATTATATATCATATATAATATAGATGTATTAATGCTACATCTTAAATAATTGATCATTTAAGTCTCTGCATCCCATTGTAAAAATAAAGCTCTTTATCAATTGGTCACTGGCTAACATTTGGAAACACAGGTGTTTTCACTTGTCATCACTTGATATCAGTGTTTATGAGTAAATGTACCAGACATATGACAGCCTCTATAATAGGTAGATGTGCTTCAGTGGGCTGGAGTTGAGCCGCCACTGACAAGGCAATTATTATGACCGGCTGGTTTTCTGTTTCAAGCCAGACATCAAGAGGCTGGTACAAATAGATAAACAAGGACAAGCATTCTATCATTTTGTAAAGTTGAGGGGTTCATAAAGCCGTGTTACAGGGGAAAATTCTTACTCTTGAATTATTTATCTGGAGATAAAATCTGCGATTGAAGAGTTGTCAGGATGTACAGCACCAATATATTCTAGCACCAAGAGATCAAGTTATGACTGAATGTCTGGCTTTAGAGTGCCTCTGCTATTTTCTCACAAAGGCATAGAAGCTGCTGCAAAAGGTGAGTGTGGAATAATGTTTATTTTATGTATAGACAAAATGGTGAGGGGCAGCCATACACAAGGCACTCACAGCCCTCTCCGATCACCACAAAACTCAACTCTACATTCATACACCAGAGCTGTGGCACTGGAGGCAAGGTGGCTGAAGTGTCTTGCCCAAGGACACGACAAAAAAAAACTTTCCACTTGAACAGAATTCTATTTAAACCAACTCATCTTGTTTCTCACGGAAAAACTTTCACAAATATGTTGCTTTAATATACATCGGCTTTGTATCGTTTATCTGGTTCATATTCATGTATTTGCTTTTACCGTTATCTGCCCTGATCAACTACAATCAATAACCAACTTTTGTGAAACTGACACCGTTTAGACTCCACCTTTATCTAATGCATATTCGTCTGGAATTACATAGAGTGACATCTGTGAGGCTCTTGAAGCAGCTGAATTATTACAACCCAAGGTGAACAAAAGTGTGTAAGCTGATAGAGACTTGTCAAGGTGGATTGTGTTGAGTACCACACTGGCTCATTCTGAATCCATTTTAACACAAACATCTAAGGAAAGAGGTTTCTATACCTTGATGGTTCAGGTGGATGCTTCCATCTTCTTTATGTCTTGTTTCCAGCTTTGATATAACGGTGAATCCTGGACTCGGATTCGAGTTAAGTCATCAGGCTCATTTTTGTGACTCGTGACTCGACTCGGGGGTAAGCCTCAATGACTTGACTCAGACTCGAACCTTCCTTTTTATGGCTCGGACTCAAACTTGGATTTGTTTATTCTCAGACACAAGGACTCGTAACTCAACTCGGACTTGAGAACTGATGACTCGGACTTAGACTCGGACTTGAGCACAAAGGACTCACAAGTCAAGATCAGTGACAACATCACACAACCTCTGCCTGTTGCATGTGTTCAGAGCGGGACAAGCTGCTCTTATTTAACTCCCAGCCCCAAAATGTAAAAATATAGGCCAACCTTAATCGTAATGCCACAATCAAAATTCCATTAAATGTGTTTAATGAAAAAGGCTTATACTAAACTAAAATCCCAATTAATGTGTCAGTTTGGCCCCCATAGTTTTCAGATTTGAAACTCGCTTTGGTGACTTGGACTCGACTTGGACTTGACTTTGACCTTTCTTTAGTGACTCGGACTAAAGATGACTCGACTCGGACTCGACTCGGACTCGACCTACCCTCTGGTGTACGGAGGTACATCGCTGTATGGTGGCACCCTTACTCCGGGCCCTTTTAAGGGGTTCAATGAGAGAGGCTTGTTTACAATGAGCAAAGAGGAATCAATTTAACACAAAAGAAAAGGTCAAATAAAAGGAAGTAAATGGCAGTTGTGTCATTCTTTCTTACAAATACAAGTCCCTACAGCATTTGCCCCCTTGGTGTAGCTGTATGACTACTTCTATTTAATGAAAACACTCCAAAACCAAAACTGGGTTTTCTACTGATGAGAAAATATAAAAATAAATCTTAAATAAAACATGCCTTGTGTTTGCCTGCATGTCGCCCGTGGTTAGTATCCATGCTGAGGAGGAACTCTTATTAACATGCAATGGACTTGTTTGGTTAACATCTGCTGAACCAAAGTTTATTATTCATGATTAACACAGAGCGCAATGTGATACTTGTGACACTCTGGTGCATTATTCAGGCATATGATCTGGTCCTGATGTATCTGAAATGATATGTTCATAAATACTGTATGCCAACAAACGATATAAAAATAAATGAAAAAGACAACAGTGAGGTGCAGCAATAGCCAACTTTTCTTTGTTGTGTTTTGGCCCATCGCAAAAAAATATTATCTAAATCTATTATTTAAACGTGGCACACAGTCCTAAAGTGTTAGCTGTCAAGTTGTATTACCCATGGATACATTTTCACATCTACTTTACAATCAGAAAGCTAAGATGTTCCCTGTCAGTGTACATTGATTGCACACACTTTTTAATTAACTTGACTGCCATTCAAGGATAAACTCATTTACAGTCCGTGTGTGCAAAGTGTTGTGTGAAGCTGAGCATTTAGGATGGAGCATTTAGCTGCAGTGTCCTCTATGTGTGATGTCTGAAGTGTGGTACCTGCTTCTCTTTCTCCCAGTTTTCAGAAATGACTGACTCTAGACTGTTATGCTACAATCAAACAATGACGTTAGTGGGGCTCTAAAGGGAAAACTACCGCTTTTAAGTGCTCACTATCACACAGGAGCTTGTCCATTTCATGACTCAACCCCCCCTCAGAGTTGACTGGCGTAAATGTGACGTTAATAGCTGCTGCTGCAGAACTGGACTCTATGGAAATCAATTTGAGTATTTATTCTGATATCGTTGAAACCATCCTTAATTTTCTTTACTTGGAATGTCACTAGTGCTACTAGTGGTGTTTCATTTTGTCAACTAGTGAACTAGTAAGGACAAAAGTGAGGTCCAAAATGGTCATTAGACCACACATTTCTGGTGTTCATGGAGCTCTAGTAAGGTCAGGTATGTTCACTAGTAAAACTAGTGACACTATATTCTGAGTTGGAGGTGAGACAGGAGCATAAATTGAGACTTACAATTGGTTCTTCACTCTGTCATTTCTACACTGAGCAATAAGAATTCCGGTCCCACTTTCTTACAGTCCACTAGTAGTACTAGTACTACTAATGTAATTTATAACTGGTTATTTTTAATACTAGTAGCATTAGTGGATGAAAGATTTGTTCCACTAGTAAACTAGTGAATGCAAAAAAATAGTGACTAGTAAAACCATTTTGCACACTAGTAGTTCTAGTGGACCAAAAATTGTTGATCTGGTGAACACATGTCACAAAGTTAGGGCCACTAGTTTTACTAGTTACTGTTTTATTTAAGTAGTACTAATGCAACTACTTTTGGGGGCCAGAATTGAGTAAGAACCAATTGTAAATCATAATTTACATTTTAGTCATTTAGCAGACCTCACTAGTTGTACATGTAGTTGTACAAACTTTGTCTTAGTTTGTCTAGTACTAGTAGCACTAGTGACCACAAAAGGGGTCAAAAAGTGGCCACTAGTTGTGTTGTACAAGTGAGCAATTCGGCATCCAGTTGTCCTTATTACACACCACTAGTAGCACTAGTGACACAAAAAGGCTTACATGTAAAGAAAATAAAGGCTAATATCAACAATATCAGAAAAAATAATTTCCATAGGACTCTAGCTCTAGCATAACATGTGTAGGTGCTTGAACATGTATGCGTGTAGCTGGAATATAATTAACTGTGTTTACGAAACACATCACACTTTGAATAAAAGACTCCATATTCAAAGGACATCAAAACACCAGCTGCCACACGCTTTAACATAAATAGATCAGCCACTGTGAAAGAAAGAGAGCAAAGCAAGGGTACAGGACAATCTGAAAACTACAGCAGATAATCACAGGGGCATTTTATATTTTTCAAAAAAGCCTCAGTGGGGTTTCCCACAGCATTGCTGTGTATGCATCTTTTATTCTTTGTCCTTCTCATTATTGTGGTTGTATGTGGTCATAATTATATTATTGCCTTGTCTTTGTCAATGTGAAACAGAGCCCGCTCCCTGAAAGAGTTGACATGGTGTGTTGAGGTAATGCCTTTAGCTATTCCCCTATGACAAAAGGTTTTTGGTCATTTTTCAGAGAATATGATAACACAAAAACATTTATTTCAATCATAGTTAGCGGTTAGGTGTTTACTCTTTTTAAATCATAATGATAACAGAAACTACCCAAATGACCCTGATCAAATGTTGACATACTGTACATACTCCTCTCCAAATGTAATGTTTGTGGTTGTGGCCAAAAAGGTGAATTTAGGTCTCATCACTCTAACTGACTTTGTTCCAGAAGTTTTGAGGCTTGTCTCTGTGCTGTTTGACGTATTGTTGTGCGGAATGCTTTGTGGCATTTACGTAGTAATAGATTTCTTCTGGTGGCTCGACCATGCAGCCCATTTTTCTTCAAGAACCTCCTTATTGTGCATCTTGAAACAGCCATGCCACCTTTTTTTCAGAGAGTCCTGTATTTTTAGTTGAAGTTGTTTGTGGGTTTTTCTTTGCATCTCGAACAATTTTTCTGGCAGTTGTGGCTGAAGTTTTTGTTGGTCCACCTGACTTTGGTTTGGTTTCAACAGAATCCCTTATTTTCTACTTCTTAATTGGAGTTTGAACACTGCAAATTGGCATGCTTAAGTCCTTTTTATATCCCTTTCCTGTTTTATACAGTTCAATTACCTTTTCCCGCAGATCCTTTGCCAATTCTTGACAACCACAGCACTGATACAGACCCCTAGGATAGTTGTTAATCATCCCGAGGATGGAGTGATGGTCTGTGCTCTTTCCAGAGCTCAATGATAGCCACCTATTGCCGTGGTATCAACTTTTTAAAACATTTTACAGGATGACTCAATGAATAAGGGCTTAAAAAAAAGGTTTATGTCTAAATGCTTTCTTTGGTTCTGTTTTTTTAACTTGAAATGAATGAATGAATTTAACTTTAAATTTACATTTACTTTTTATTGCATTTTGTTATTTCCTTATACGTACATTTTTTTTTACAAAAACTGATGTTGACTTATTGATGATTTGAATTGTTTGAATGTAGTGGTCTGAGTATGCTTCTTGGAATTAGTTTTTAGTAGTCATTTTAGAGTAAAACCACTTATTCAGGGTTTTAAGAGGAGGGACTGTTGGGGAATTATTCATGCATAATGTCTTTAATCCAGTTAAGATCTGTATGTTAATCCGTGACCAGAACCGTGATAGAACTGTGTCTTCTGGTTAGAGGCTTCTCTCCATCAAGCTACTGTATGATTACAGTATCTTTATCTCTGTGGCTCTATCTCTGTTTAACACAAACAACTACAAGGTTAAGACAACATTGCTCAATCAATGACACATTTTGCAGCTACATATGCTGCATTATTTCAGAAGCTAGTGAGACATGAACATAAAATGCCCCTTTATACGTATTGAGAGTTCTCTGTCTTCAGGCCTGTCTCGAGGTGAATAAATCTCCTGCTCTAAGTCATACAGATTGTGTCTATCTTGTCTCAAATTCAATCGGCTCCATTGAGGTGGTCAGCAGTTTTTCACTTACTGTGCAAGCATTGCAGACAAATTTCCCATTGGGAACAATAAAGTTTAATCGAATCGAATCTAAAGTGTAAAAACAGCCTCTTTAGAAAAACACTCACATCCAAACCAGCTATAAACAGTGAGTTAGTTATTCTGCAATGTAATGTGCAATATAATGTACATCCATTTTAAGTCAGTTGGCGGTCTGAAAAGCAAACAAGATTGTTGTGAGCTTTCAGGCTCTAATTTAAAGTCATGTAACATTAAAATAACGGTTACAGTTTCTTTCTATTGGTTGTCATCTAGTTGTATCTAATATTCAAACTGAAAAAAAACGTTTTCCAATCTGGCTCTAAGGCTAAAAGAAACTATAAAAGTAAAGAAGTGACACCACTTCTTTAAGTCAGTTCCATACATGTGTCCTCAAACGTGTTAAACAGCAGCTTTGTGCTTTGATCTCCTGAAGTCAGGCAGCTGCACTGGTTTGAGTACAAGGTTGCACTATTCACACTTGATCATCTATCAGTTCTGACAGAAAGACAAGTTAATCATCAGACTTGAGTAGTGTGAACTTTGTGTCCTATTTTACAACTGCTGGAGCGACTGAAGCCAGCGCAGGGTGAGAGTGAGAATGAAGTCGTATGCAGTGGGAGCCACTCAAGAGAGGAGCACTACTTGCTAATTGACAGCAGCTGCAGCAACCTCTGGGGAAATCCTGCAAATGAAAGCGTCACAGTGGGCTTTGCACAAATCACTGGAAATACAGCCAATGATGAATCAACTGTAAAGGTCCCTAACCTCTGCTCAGACCACTTCAAATGATTTAGTAATTGCTGCTTAATTTTAGCCATGGACTACCAGCAGAGGAGGTCTTCTATCAAACACATTGGAGCACTTGCCCATGGACACCCTCTAAGATCACACATAAGTGGGTTCTGACAATCTGATGCATCTTAAAACATCACCTTCAACTGAGAGGACCCCCAACCTGAAAGTGAATGAAACCACTGGCTTAAATTATTGTCCTCTATCTCTGTGTGCTTTTAGTTTTCAAGCAACCCTTTAAAAACTATTATTTACTGTAAGCAGAAAAAGAGTTAATTGTTTAAGAAACAGTCATTTGTAAGTGATTAACATCTTACTACTGATCAAGAGACAGTTAAAATAAACTTTTTAAATTCAACAACCCTGACCTTTAAACCTTACCACTATCCTTTCCTAACTTTAACCAAGTTAAATGTGTCCATAAACTTAACGAAAACCAAGATTTACTACACTGCATTGTACTTTTTTTCCAAACCTTATTGTTCGTGCCGTGTCTATGGTCCATAGACCTTTCACGTTGGTGGCACGGTGACAGAGAAGTTTGCACTCCTGCCTCACAGCAAGTCCTGGGTTAAATCCCCAGCCAGGGTGCATGTTCTACCTGTGTCTGTGTAGGTTCTCTCCACTTTCTCCATCACTAAAGACGTGTACAATAGTCCCCCATGGACTCCCCTTTGTAATCTACGTGGGACTTTCCTTTTCAAATAAAAATATCAAAATTATTTACAAAAATTCCAGCAGCATAAAATTATTTTAAAAAGCTATTGTAACATTGTGCAGTCTTTTCTAATAGACATCATGGCCAAGTGCCTTACTTAGTAATGCACTCAAATACGCTGCTCCCCTCTGGCTGCCACCTGTTGTGGATGAGCTTATCTCCCCCATCCCACCACAGCCCCTAAAAACAATTAGTTTGTCTAAAGATAAAGGAAACCTCAGTGAATCGATTGCTGCGTTTCAAGGGTGCTCATGGTCCCAGGTTTCATGTCACCTTCTGGAGGTTTATCTGCAGTCCTCCTTTTTATATAATTTCTAGTTTTATAGTTTTAGTGTCACCAGACTCTCTGGAACCCAGCTCAGTTTCGATAATAACAATTGCTGCCGGTCCATCTGGTTCAATGAGCTGACAACAGACAAGCCTCACTTTTTATTCTTTTTACGGTCCATACTTTCTAAAGACAATTCATCTGTGGCTGTACATGCAATTTAATGTGAGAAAGACATAGATATAAAATTCCCAGCTGACTGCATAGTTCAAAGGAAGTTTTCAAATTGTACAAAAAAAGTGGATGATTGATAATAGAAAAATATTGGTACAAATCGTACAATTACAATGATATGTGTCATCTGCAGAGGAGGACTATGACTGTGATGCCCAGGTTATACCATTATTATTATTATTATTATTATTATTATGAGAGTAATTGCACTGCGGGGGTAGAAACACAGTAAATGCCGGTTTGTGTATCTGCATGTTCCTGTGCGGTACAGAGAGGCTGAGGGAGGAGGACAGAGAGAGCGTGAGAAGCATATCTGTGGTAAGGTGAGTGGAGCTTGAGGAGAGCGCGGCAGACCAGCAGTAGAGTGGACTGGAGAGCCGCTTTTTGTTCACACACCACTAAAGACGCTGAACTGTATTTACGTCAGGGAGTAGTAACAAGGGGACACATTATAGGTAAGAACATTTATTTTCTTTGGAGATAACAGTTCAGAGCAGTGTATCAATAAAATCATTCTCTTTTAGTGCCTTGGTTACTATGATTTGCATGATCTCAACAGTGACCTTTAAGTGATGCTATAAAGTGTACCATCAGTTGTGTTGAAGTTTTGTCATTTAATATGAATCTGACATGTTGATCAGTAATGTCATGGTGTAATGCATGTAATGCATGTAAAAAATAAGATTATCAGAAACTGTAATCTGTCGTAAAGCATCAAATCAACAAAATGTTTTTCCAGTTATAATGCTGAAAATAATTTAGCCAGTGAACTAGGGAAGAGCTTAATTACTATGTATAATTCCCCTGTGATACTCATTGTATTTGAGTATGCCAGAAAAGTTTTCTTTAATTTTCTTTCACCTGCATTTATCTAAGTAGTACTTAAACTTAAAGAAAATCTGGTGTAACTGGATTGTATAAAAGGATATTACAATAAAACTAAAATGCAATTAGAGGTAATGTTGTCATTGAAAAGTCAAGGATCTGTGAGTATTTGTGAGTAAAGGTGCAAAAATTATGCACAAATGATGTTGGTTTATTTTTTTGAAATATAAAAATATAAATACATATTAAAAGAATGGTCTTATCGGGTGCTTGACAGTGCTGACACCGTTTCAAAGGCTGGTCTAGATGATGTTTATTGTAAACATGTTATTGTCTGTGCCTCTGTTTCAGCTCTCTCCTTCTCTGTTGCCCCAAAAGCAGCTTATTGTGGCTGTCAAATATCAAAGTTGTGAAAGTGTTTTCACACAATCAAGCAGAGCAGGGATGTTCTGTCTTGTCTGTCTTGTTGTATAAGTGATAAGCGTGAAATATCTTGTAGAGGTAGGGATAAAAAGGTTGATCTTTCCAAAGGACAAGGAAGCCCGCAGAGAAGATGGAATAATAAAATGCACACAATATGAACAGCATGTACCATGTGATGTGGCTAAAGCACAAAGAATGGCACAACTCTGTCTTTGTGAATCCCTGTGACACAGAGTCATGTTCTCTTACACTAAATAGGATGTTATTTTAGTCTGTGAGTGTTGAATCTTTGTTTCTATTATTAATAACCACATTCTTGGAAAGATTATTTACACAATCCAGGAGCTGGTTTCTAGTTACACTTCAAACTATATAAAAAGCAGCTGTATCATGTATGTGTTCAAAAGTATTATTTGGATACTTTAGAAGCAATAGACCAATATTAAATTTATTCAAAATATTTGTATTCTTCCGTCAACACCTGACTGACAAACACTGAGTTCTACTTCCTTTCTATCGATTCCTTTCTTTAAAAAAAAAAAAAAATTCTCTTATCCTTAGCTTTGTATACTGCGCTGGGTTTAAACTGACTAGTTTTTTGTGCTTTTTGTACCTTGTGTTGTTAAAATTGCTTCCATTGTTTTTCCTCACTTGTAAGTCGCTTTGGATAAAAGCGTCTGCAAAATATCTAAAAGTAAATGAAAATGTATTCTGAGCTGAGGTTATTACATGCACATTTCAAGGGGAAATCAAAATGAACATCCATCTGAAAATGAACATACATGTGTCGATCTGACACAGATTTACATAATGACAAAATATACACAGCTTTCTGGCACAATAAGTAAAGGTTACTACTTTTATTTGACCAGGTAGGTCAAGTGAGAACCAAATCTCATTTATAATGATGACCTGGCCCCCGTGTGTTATTGTACATGTTTTGGTGGTAGCGCAAACCAGAGCACCTGGAGGAAACCTCAGGTGCCACAACATGCAAACTCCACACAGAAAGTCCCTGCTCTGGATGGAAAGTGAGACAGACAGAAGTGTGAGACAGAAGTGCTAACCACTCCGTCTCTGGAAACATGCAGAATTCAGTTTTTCTTACACTCTTGGATTGAAAGAAGAAAAATGCATTCACCAAGTCACAAAATGACATTAAAATAATTGAACCAAAAACTGTGTTTGAAGAGTTAATTTGCAAAAACAGATAAATGCCATTTTGGAAATTATTGAACTGAGACTTGCTATTTATTCTTTGCATAGCACTGTTTTCAAAGCCCAAATCCATTTTACCACTCAAGTTTGGTTTGACTTTTTTTTTGATAATTTATAAAAAAAAAGTTATCTGCTTTTGCAAATGAACTCTTTTTTTCTTATTTGGTCGCACCCTTTCATCCAGAAATATGATTAATATCAAAACAGTTTCTTTCAACCCCAACTTCAAAAGCCTCCAAAGATTTATTATAAAATGCGTCATAGCTCATTGATGTAGGGTAGTTTGAAGAACAGGTGTATGTTAGTTCCTTAGATAAACTATATGTGCTGATTTGCTTCTGCTTTTGGCCTAAAGGTCACACTACGGTTTAGAAGTTTATGTTGAGACTTTCAGCCTTATAACAATGCAATGTCATTTTAACTAGCGCCGTCCAGTTTTCTCATGAGTAAATGCTTGCAATTCAAACACAAATAATGAAAAAGGCAACTGCTACTGTAACACTTAACCTTCTTACCTTTGGTCAGTAGGAGGCACACAAAGCATAAGGTAAACAAAGAAGCAATCTCGCCTTATGAAAATTAACTATTTTTATTCTCAGTTTATTGAATTCAGGGATGTAATGGGACTAGTGCAAGTTTTAGTTTTCGGGTTTAGTGTGGCGTAGATTACACTAGGACATGGAGGTGGCTGCCATAAATAAAGCAAGCCAAACAAGTTAATTTGCTAATGAGTTGGAGAACATCTTGCATTTTGGTGCTCAAAGAATAATCAAGGCTAAGCTTTTGAGTTAAAACTGGAGAGGCAGGAAGCAGATGGCAGCTTTTGTTCCTCAGTCTAAAGTGAATTCAACAGTCTTTGGCAGAAAACAGAAGTAACAGCTAGTTCAGTTCAATGTTTTGGAAATTTTAAAGGAAAACACATCATATGTTGAGATTTTAGATGTATTTTTACCTAAATTCTTTGTCTGTTGTGCTGGCACCTGCATGTTAGATAAAATGATGTAACAGTATTCACTTCTCTTCACACTCTTTCTTTGGCAGTGACTCTTTTTACAACGACTACAACACAGGATGTCCATGTACAACTGCTCCTTGGGTCTAATGGCTGCTAAAGGCCACCAGGACTGCCCTTTGGGAGAGAATTGTGACAATTTGACATCAGGCCTAAATGGCAGCCATATTAATTTGGAAGATGTGTGCGTGTCTGAAGAGGACTATCTTGAGAAGTACTTGGGCCCTCATCGCTCCTCTGTTTTCCTGCCTGTGTGCCTCATCTACTTAACCATCTTCCTGATTGGTGTAGTGGGGAATGTGCTCACTTGCACTGTCATTGTACGCAACAAAGTGATGTGGACGCCAACAAACTACTACCTGTTCAGCCTGGCCGTGTCAGACTTATTGGTGCTGCTGCTCGGCATGCCACTAGAGTTGTACGAACTCTGGCAGAACTACCCTTTTCTCCTGGGAAAAGGGGGCTGCTACTTCAAAACCTTCTTGTTCGAGACAGTCTGCTTAGCGTCCATACTCAACGTCACAGCCCTAAGTGTGGAGCGCTACATAGCTGTGGTGCACCCATTACGAGCAAAATATGTTGTAACGCGCACTCATGCCAAAAGAGTCATCCTTACAGTGTGGGGCGTGTCCGTGCTTTGTGCAGTACCAAACACTAGCCTTCATGGGGTGGCCATCCTTCATAGACTGTCCATCAGCCCAGATGGTAATGGGTTTGTAGATGTAGAGATCCCAGACTCAGCCATCTGCATGCTGGTCAAACCACGCTGGATCTACAACCTGACCATCCAAATCACCACGCTGCTGTTCTTCTGCCTACCCATGCTCACTATCAGCGCCCTCTACATGCTCATAGGGCTGCAGCTAAAGCGGGAGAAGCTGCACCAGACTTTGGAGGCAAAGTCTGGCTTTGGACAAGACAGCTTCTGTAATGTTCGCACCCAACAGCAGAAGGCGCGCCGACAACAAGTCACTAAGATGTTATGTAAGTATTCAATTGGAGTTTGTTATGACCATATGAGTTGTTGATTATCAAAGCTATGAACATTTGGATACAGTAAACTAAATACCAAAAAGGTTCTATTAAAAGGGAACTTAAACTGATGTATAAGTGAATTCCTGAAGTATTGTCATAGATAAAACTACACTGGCAAAAATACTAACAAATTCTCTGTCTACAATTCTATCTGTTATTGTTTTTAGGACTTTAGTGAGTGTTATGTTATGCAGCCCTCTGTGCAGTAGGATTAGCTTAGAACTAAAAGCTCAAATAGTCTTTGTTAAGTAGACATTTTAAATGCATGTTTTGAGCCCTTTGGTTCATCCATCCTTTTATTCAATCTAATACTTTCATGATGAATGATACTCTATCTCAATATTCATTCTTCCCTGTTGACTTTTATCCCCAAGAGTCCCTATGAAAGATTCATTACCTGTTTTAGAAGAGACAACAGTGGCTCCAACTGTGTGGTTTAATCAAGCTCCTGTTTGTTGTCTTTGTGTAATGGCAAATCCTTTGCAATGAACACAATGCGGCAAAGACAGGCAATCCTCAGAAACAGCAGAGGAAAAGTTCAAACAAGAACAGTGAACAAGTTCACAGTACAGCTTATGAAATGTGCCTTTATATAAACTTAATAGGAATCTGGGCTGTTTGTTATTGTATGTAAAAACACAATGGATTGACACACGGCAAGTTCATGGGCAAAGCATCTCTTTGAACAATTTTGTCCTGTACTATCTGAGAGAACAATAGGCTTGCCAATAAATAGTGATACCTAGACAGTCTGCTATAACACAAACGCTAAAAACTTGTGATAGATGAAGCACCTCAGCAAACACACTACGGCCAACACATATATGTATGCGTATATTTTGGAAATTGCAGCACCATCAATTTTTCAGTATCCACCAGCTTAATAATTTCTCAGGTGCAGTCATCAATGATTCAGGTTGAACAATATTTTATGCATCACTGGGGTCATTAGAAATATTAATGGTAGTAAGACTTGCAGAGGTCTTTCCTTCAGTCACGCTCTCCGTTGTGTTTATCAAGTCTGCGCAAGTCAAAGGTGAACTCTCATGTATAAGCCAATGGGTTTTATGCTGCATAACCATGACCTTTACAGGTATTCATCCAAGGCACATCTCAAAGGAAAGCAGTGACATTGATTACTGACATTACATGCTTTCAAAGACTGAACTACTACCTTCAAAGACACTTTAATGATCTTACTTCTTCAGTCATTTTATTTATTGAGGCTTTAATAATCCCACCCACTGTGTGAGAATGATTAATCAATGTGCAGCTAAAATCCCCTCTTCTCTTGTTTGCCTCCAGTTGTTTTAGTGGTGGTATTTGGAATCTGCTGGGCTCCGTTTCACACTGACCGCCTCATGTGGAGTTTCATCAATGACTGGACGGACAACCACTTGGAAATTTTCCAATATGTGCACATCATCTCTGGGGTGTTCTTCTACCTTAGCTCAGCGGTAAACCCCATTTTGTACAACCTTATGTCAACACGCTTTAGAGAAATGTTCAAGGAGGTGATGTGCCATAGGCCACACCACATAACTCCCAGAAAACACTCACTTAGCGTCACTCGCGTAACACTGCGGAGCACCTTGAGTGACGCACCACTCAGCCACGGAGCAACTGTTGTGGAAGTAGATGATGGAGAGGTGAGGGTAAAAGATGAGACCAGTTTTTCCTATTAGAAAAATAAAAAGTGGATGTACTGTACATAGTGGGTGGTGACCAAGCAGAAAGTGCATTTGTCAAGTGTCGTCTAGCCTTGCATTAAAGGTGCATAAACGTAAATGGTAGAACTGGTCCAAAAAGCACTTTCTGCTAAAGTTGTCAAGTCACTGTGTTGACTTTAAAAAAAAGAAATTGGCTGCCACTCAGTAAAGTCACCTCCTCCCCATCTCACTCAGTGCCATTTTTTCACACTGTGCTAGGCACCTGCTTCACGGAAAAATATATTTTTTCTTATTCTTTGCTTAAATAATGCTACGTAACAGTAACTAAATATTAAGAATAGATGGGAAATATAGGAAATAGATGCATCTTGTAATCGAGCAGTAATGGACAAAAGACTTAAAGATGAGCAGTGAAGCTAGTGTAATGTTTGTGACGTTAATAAGCTTTGTTTGTGCAACTGTAATTTTGTTATGTAAAAGTTCATTCTTATTATCATACTGTAAATCACCTGTACTTCTGTTCGGAGTCATTAAAGGATATGTTATAGATATTATTTATGATATTTGAATATAAAATTAAATGTCAGACACGTAAATGCTCTCTTAAGTGCTTAACTACTTTGTTATCATGTCTACAATGTTTCAAAACGCCACTGACAATTCAATTAAAATATAATTTTATCTAAAAATGACTACTCTTTATTGACAACAAAAACATAGATGAAGCCATAAAACAACAAATACAATTGAAGATGATGTTTTGTTGCTCCAATCAGCCTTCATGCCATTTTCTGTTCAACCACAGTAGCTTAAAAAAAACAAAGGAAGCCCTTTAAAGGCTTGCACAAAACACTGAGTTGACCTGCACTACTTTATCACACCATGACCAGGAAACATTAAGTAGCTTTGTCCAAAATGACATACTGGGCCTGAAATTCTGTAAGGTTTATACTTGATGGTAGTTGCTCATATAGTATGCAGTACAAAGTGTGTCATCTAAAGTGATAACCACGTTCATGGTATGTGAGGACAACAAGCCAAATCATTGATTCTCCATTCAGATCACTAAGAAAGTAACATAACACTGTAGTGTATTGTATAAAGCAACATATGGTCTCTGCTTTAAGGAGTTGAATCAGAGGCTACACTTCACTAAGAAAATGGCACGCATTTATATAACACTTTCTGTACCCTTTTCAAGGCACCCAAAGCAATTTACATTGTGCTTTCATTCCCCCCATTTTCAAAAATTCCCACCTAGGGCTGACAGAGAGGGGGGACTGCCATATACACCAAACTCACCTCTACAAGCACACACATTCCTTCACCAGTGCTGCGGCACAGTGGGAAGTGTCTTACCCAAGGACTCAACAACAGTATGACCTGGGGAAGCAGGAATTGAACCGCAAAACTTTCAGTTATTGGATGCTCTGCTCTATCACCTGAGCCACTGCGCGAGAGGAAGATATAGGCAGAGTATCTTAAGCTATTTTTATTCATTCATTTTTACTATTAGGATACTAACATTGTCATCATTTTCTGAATGCCCAATTTGCAGTGAATCCATCTTTGTATAGGCATTGTTAATCACACAAAAGCACATTAATGAATATCCTATTTTATTAAACAGCTATTGTTGAAACATTTATTGTTCATAGTTGTTGTTCATAAATTAATCAATCACCTTAAAGTGTAAGTTGTGTTATCACTCGTAGGTAATTATGTTGTCATGGTAACATTGACACTTTTTTGTTTGCCTTGGAAAACAATAATTTAATGTGACAAAAAGTGAGAAATATAGATTGTGGT
This sequence comes from Perccottus glenii, assembly GCA_024416835.2. Classification (NCBI taxonomy): domain Eukaryota; kingdom Metazoa; phylum Chordata; class Actinopteri; order Gobiiformes; family Odontobutidae; genus Perccottus; species Perccottus glenii. Next base: position 19,151,777 of record CM044559.2, on the reverse strand, counting down.
ATTTTCCTGTATGTGCATGCACTTATAAGCTGAACATTTCCTATCACGGCTGACCGTAAATATCAATAAAATCAAAAGGTCAGTGCCACAAGAAACATAGGAATTCCCAAGCTTTTACAGAAAGACAATTACATTGGAAAAGACTTTTAAATGTAACGTATAGCATCTAGTCTCATGTGGCCACCATCAGTGCCCGGTGGTGCCCAGAGCATTAGTCAGCAGCTGTAGAACAACAGTTAGTAAACACTAACTGTAACATAGAAGATGAAAAGATTTCATTTCCTGCAAAAGTAACAAACCTTGCAAAAGGTTTAGCTTTTGATACTGTATGTCAAGCCATCTCTGTTTTGCTTGTATAAACTGTATAAATTAACAGTTAAAAAAAATAAATAAATAAAAGAATTGGAAGCCAAAATCATCCTTGCATTTGAAACAAAGGTGAACGCCTGCTGAGTCTAATTGTGCTCTTGCAGACTCCTGTGGTCCTCAATAATATATGCAATGGCCTGTCTGAGGCGCTCACTGTCATAATATCCCAATCTTGACCAATGTACCCACTTCACTGATGTCGCCCCAAAGGTGCCAGAATGAACACAGAGAGTGTCTGAGCATGGCCTGAAGAGGATGTTTCTATGTGGTATATTGTTAGAGTGGCACATCCTTTTAATCTAATCGAATACAATTCTTGCTGTATATGTACAAATGCACTCTGAAAAGGTGAGATAATAAGGGCTCCCACTGTTTTAATGATACTTTATTTGCCGTGTGTCTGATACAGCTTTTTTACAGCTATTATTCTGCTGAGTTTATGCTTATTGATAAACCCAGCAGAATAATTGAAAACTGTGTTTTTTCATACATATTTAATTTAATGACTATTTTGCCCCTGCATGGTACAAGTATCCATCTTAAAGACAGGATGTAATTTTTTCTTGCCCTTGACCAGACAATTAGTAAGAGCACTTCAACAACAGCGGTGATTGCAGCCACAGCCTCGAAAGACTTAAAAAAACGCCTTTTGACTTGTGAAAGGTTGAAGCAAAAAGCTTTGGTTATAAAATATGTGGAGGTCAACATGAATATGATAGTAGAAATATGTATCCTCGAGAGTAAAGGAAACACTTAATCTGCTTTATTCTTCCATTTAGTGTGCTTGGTGTCAATAATGCAGTCTGTAATTCTAACCTACTCATGGGGAATATGTCTAAGAAGCTTGCACACCCAAACATTGTTTCGATTTACAAAATCCTCTGTTCTCTATTTGACCTTTGTGAACAACACAGCCATTTTATGTTATCGTAACATGTATTAACAAACCACCGAATAGTAACAAAGCAAGTAATAGTAGCAAAGCATAAATGAAGCAATAGTAACGGAGCATTTAATAGTAATAAAGCATGTGTAGTGATAGCCCTCTTCAGACCGGTTGGCCAGCCAATCACGTGTTGATCATATCAAGAGTTTCCGCTGACTAACCCTTTTTCTAACCTTGCCCTGCATCTCGATTCCCGCGAGATTTGTGAGTTTGAGATTTTCACTTGTTTATAAACAAGTGAAAATCCATCTTGAACTGCTCCAAGCAAAGAATTCACAGTCCAAACCCTGGCCTTATCGGCTCGTTGTGAGGCATTTGTGACAGGTCTAGACGTTAGGTTTGATATAGCGACCGTTTTACTGTTAGGAACATGACGCTGCTCTGATTGGATAAACTGCAGTTGATAAATCCAATCACCGACCATCACCAATCACCAGCATCAAAAACAGAAAGACTGAGCTCAGCTATAATACACCGTTCCCGTTACATGTTACAAGAGCATGTAAAGACATCGTCCTAGTCCTTGTCCAAATAGAAAGACTTTAATGCATTCTCTATTGAAAAGAACACAATCAGCAGGTTTTAATTGGTATTTAGCCACTGTGCGGGGCACAGCAAGAAAATGCCAATAAATGTGCAGAAAATGTCAAATAAATAAAACCTTTTCATATTTCTATAACTATTAAGCTTGAGAAGAGTTTGAATGTATGTGAATACAATGAACCTTTCTTTCAATTTGATTATACTGGATTTGAATGGGAATAGAGTCGACACATTTTGAGTGGTAGTCAAAACTGTCCCGCTTTAGTGTGTATCAGAGAAATAACAGACAGTAATCACAACATTGGCATTTCCTTGGAGAGGAAACATAGAATAGAAAATAACAACCCTTACCAGAGTCCATCAGAAGACTGAGAATGGGGCACAGTCTTTATTTGGAGCCATTTGGAAGACTGCAGAGTGCTTCTGTCTGGAGTCAGATGAGGCTGTTGCATAAGGGTAAACTAAGATGAAACATTTGTATATGAAACTGTCAACTCTCAGTGTTGTTGGTAAGTGCCAAACACTTCCTTTATTGCTAATAAAAAATAGATTTTATACTGCCCAAGGCAAAAAATAAGACAATTTAGACTTGTACGTGGGCATCTAAAATTGTTCTGGTTTTGCTCTCATTGAAAGCAGTGATTGAGTCAATTGAACCTAGGGTTTTAATCAAAGAATTTATGACCAAGCCTCTAGTTTTCAGCAAGTAAAAATGGAAGAAAAACAAACAAACAATGGATTGTCATGCAGAAATAAATGTCCTATGCTAGTGAATAACTACAGTCACTTTCTACTTATTGACTACACCATAGTAATTAAAATAAAACCCGATTCTTTACATTTGCTAGACCCAAATGGTTTTATTCTCTATGTATTGCATATTGCAATATATAGAGAATAAAACCATTTACAGAATTATTCAGAATACAGTATATACCATATCATGTGTGTAAAATATAATCATTTCCAAATGGGGCATAATTTCATTTACAAAACAATAACAGGAAATGGTGCAATTATTTTTTCTTCTTTTCACACTGCCAACATGCACAAAAGAGGGAAAATTATTGTGCTGACTGTAGAATGTCTCTCAGCAACACATAAAACTATTATGGTGTTTGGTATGAATATCACATGTGCAAGTGCCTTATACCTAATTCCCTTGGGGAAGAATGTGATAATGATGTTCACCATTTCTCAAATATTTGATTTTCTGATGCCTAGATTAAATGGTAAAACTGCTATGGTAATTGTTCACAAGCCTTTGCTCTTCATTGAGATCACTAAGAAAAAAACACAAACTGTAGTGCATTGAAATAGCAAAATGATGGTCTAATAATCTGCTGCATTAATGAATTTGAATCTGAGGGTACACTTCACTGAAAGGTACATACAGGCAGAGTGCCTCATGCTTACTTGACCTGTAAATTGCTGGTGCTCTGGCAAAGATATTTTGGATAATCAACACTCCTTTGTAGGCAGAAAAACCGACCAGTAATTATGTTTTTACCATTAATCATTCCTAATTATACTTAGCTGCCCTTCCTAATAGCAGTCGAATAGTACAAACGGTGTACTGACTGCATTGAGCCACTAATTAGTACTAAAGTATAAATATATCTGGGGAGAGACGCACTATAATAAAAGGACAGTCATGATTAGTTGGCTGTTAGGCTAATAGCACTGTGCTCAGATATAATTTATAGTGTAGTATATATGGTATAGAACAGGCAACAAATAGAAGCAATACATTCAGACACAGAGGACAGACAGTCCTATAAACATCAAGTTTATGTTGTCAGTTAAACTGTAATAGTATCAGAACGACTCGTATCAATGGGCTATGTGGGCTAAGCCCCTCCTGTCATGAACGCATTCCAATGTATTATTAAACATTTACTACATAAATTAGCCTAAAATGTATATGTTTGATCATATTATATTTTGCGGAACAATCTAGAACATAGTTTTTAAAGTTCTAATGGCACCAATTTGTCTAAAATGTTATGGCTTACTTTTTACAGCCCAAGGAACTTGACACAGACAGTGACTTAAGCACCAAACATATTCCATATTTGGTGACTGACAGATGTGAAGGGCAGAACTGAAAGGTTTGGTGCCCAGCCTCTCAAGCAGCTCCCTGGTCTGCCTGAGAAACCGAGAAGGGTCCATAATGCTTGTAGAGGATAAACCTTGGAGGATGGGCCACCTTCAGGTGCTGCTCAGAAGCCCGCAGTTGTAGGTTCGACTTGATGAGTCAGGCTCAGCTGTCCTCCCAGCTGATACATCTTCCAGCTGGTCACCCAGGGGTGACTGCAGCCAACTGCTGCCCGACACGTTCCCACCAAGCAGGTGTGAGGAGCGTGAGGTGGTCAATCCAACAGAGCTACCAGACTCACTAAACTACAGAACCTCTCCTGTATACACAAACTCTGCTGGTTTTTCTCGGTGACATCACATGGACTGCTTGTTGTAATGGGAGTGATGGCAAAAGGCTGTGTTGTCATCAACACTACTAGAGAAGAATTGGATTATCTTTGTTATATTATGATATATTTTCAAAATGAGGTAATTTTTTTTTTTTTTTTTTTTTTTAAGGTATTGTCTTTCTGAGAAATAATAATGTAAAATACCAATTTATTTATACTCCAGGATTCTGTTCACTGCAAAAAAAAATTTCAGACTTGTTGCTTACATCAGAATTAAAAAAAGATAAAATAAATAAACTCTTTGTGGCGTTAAAGTTCTTTTTTATTTGATGTCTGCTTTCTTTGTTTCATCAGTCTGTTTTGTTCCTTCAGCTGGAAGATGATTTGCGTAAATGAAATGTGTCAAAACAGCCGAAGCTTTAATAAGTGAACAGGGGGTAAACATACGCTACACTGAATTCAGATGAGCACCTCAGATGAGATATCTTCAGCTACAGAGGCAAAAGTCAACTTTACCATGAATGGTTCTGTAACCGTAGCATGAGTCATTTGCCTAATTTAGGTTAGCTAAGCTTGATCACCTAAACTGGTCTCTTTGGGCTCATTAATCTTCATTGGTATAGTTAGGAGACTATTTATTTTCCAAACAGATGCTGGTGTATTGATATAAAAACAACATGTAAGATCGAGCTTCTATCAAAATAATGTCCAAAATTTTCACTTAATTAAATAGACAAACAGCTGTGAATTAGGTTTATTTATCCATGTGTATGGCTAAATAAAGTGTATGGATCCCAACCTATTTAATTAAGGGGATGCTCTGAAATATGACTCTAAAACCTCTGAATGACTAACTAATAATACAACCTTTATGACAACAAAGCGACTTGACATGTTTCCTAATGAGGAAATTGAAAATTGAATTCCTAATTGAAGTCTTTTAAAATACAAAATTAAATTATACTCTGTCACTTTATTGAGAGTGTTGGTGTATTCAGGACGAGCACAATAATAGACTATAATAGATCCGGTAAAAGGACAATGGCTTTATTAGAATTTATTGTGAACACTCTTCAGATACTGCAAACTACAAACTGTCTGATGAGAGTTAACTTCCTTTTAAATACTACTAAATCACAATCCACTTATCATATCTCATGTGCAATAATCAAATGCAACATATTTTGTGAATAAGTTAAATTTGATCAAAATACAGAATTTTTCTTGCTTGTCGATATTGTGTTTTTGTGTTGTGTGTTAGAAAGTCTGACTGATTTGGGCCTCGGCTGTTTATTTCTGTGAAGAGTCCCAACTGCAGATGGAGAGCAGTCCCACCGAGAGGCTAAATTCACATCTGAAAGGGGTCTTTGTAGCCGTCAATAGTAATAGCTTCCAAACACTGCCACCACACAGAACAGGTTGTCCTGTCGAGAGGAAGCACATTAACATCAGATTGAAGTTTGGGGTTTCCCTTTTTTTGCCTGACCAGAGACTTACAGTGATAAAAACATCTTCTGCATAGCTGTCTGTGTCTGCATCCCAAAAGCACCTGGTTGACATCCTTAATAAAAAGAAGAGACCAAAGCAGGGATGTCAAAAAAGACTATATCTCCTTCTCTCTACTCTTCTAAACAAATGAGAACATGTACAACAACCTACTTGACTCCCTGTCCTCTTTGTTCTCCAATGACCACCTGAACAGCAAGTTTGTATCTGTCAAAACCCTCTGTGAAACATCATAGAAAGAGTGTGTGATGTTAGTTTTATGTATTTTGCAAATGTTTTAAATTTCATTTGTACTGTTCTGAATCTATGCTTATCAATCACAAATAGGCCAACAGCAATTAATGATATCCACCACCCAGAAACACACATTCAATGCAATTTAATGTTATACTAAATAGATGATAGGCTATAATGTGTAACTAATACTATGGCTACCAATACTGAAACTGTAATGTTTTTGGGTAAAAGAAAATATATCATGCATTATTATCACCACTTACTCTTCACTTTGTCTTTAATACTGTCTGCCAGTGAGCTGGACAGCTGTTGAACTTCTTCTGGGTCATACCGCAGTCCTGTGAGCCGTTCCCTCACAATTTCACGAATACACTCTTTTACCACGGCTGGCTTAAATCTAAAACACGGAAAACACAATCCATATTTCTTTAACAAACAATTAGTTAATTAACAACATTTAAATCACAAAAAGTCAAATTTTGAATTATCATTCATAATTACATACAACACAGGGGCTCAACATTTATTATTAGTTAACGTTAGTAGTAAACTGTCATAGCTAAAAAGATACATTTAACCTAACCTAGCCAGTAAGGTCGGTAGTAATGTTAGCCTTATTATTATTTCTAACTTAGCTTTATCTTATCCAGGCTACTGCTAATATTTAAATATTGTTTTCAATCATTCAACGTGTTAGTATGGTAAAAATTTGAATGACCTACCAACATCATTAACGTTAGTTAGTTAGCTAGTGTGCAAGAACTAGCAAACACGTAGCAACTCCACACCAAAACCTGCTGGATACTGTGGTCGTTATTACGAACTTACTTATCCTGATGATTAGGCCGTATAAGGTAGGTATCTGAAGTTCCCATCACTTCTCAAAAATGTTTTCCCAAGGACAAAGACAGAGGACATAGGAAGGGGCAGCAGGATGCTAACCGTTGCAAAAAAGCCTCCAGTGTTGTTTGTTACCATAGCGACGCTCTTATTTCCGTTTTCCGTCAAGTTAAAGGCATGGAAAAATACTTGCGGCGCAATTATTTTTCAACAATTAAAAGCTTATTAGCCCGATGTTTTTTTGTTCAAAATGAAAAAGGAGCAGCAATTAACTGTGGTAAAATCAAATTAAGTTGAACACATTGAATTAAAATCCAAGATGAGATGTAGGCTATTGATCTCAAGAGAGTCATAGGGTAAACACAGCATTTACAGCACATATCTGATTAAGCTGAATGCATTGCAATCCAAGATGAGACATGGGCTAAATGATGTCAACAGGGTAAAACAAAGCATTATAATAAACACACAGAAGGGGAGCAAAAGCAAAGGGTTGGATTTATAAGGCCCCTGTATCAGTTACACACGTTCTATTATTACCTATCATTAAACACTTTATGATTCATTAAATTGCTCGTCAGCATTACGTCTGCAAGTGGAAATTAGTTTTGATAAGGCCTATAGTAGACCATGATGGTAAAATTTTGGTTCGGGTCTAAAGCAGACATTTATATAAGGCACATTTTGAGAGTCATTATTCTAGAAAATGTAAAGTGTAATTGCCGACGATGACAGTAGCGAAACTGAAGCTCTAGGATTACAGTTGGGGTGCGTACGTTAACTTCTTGTGCGTGCTGTAACCTTTTATTTACAATCTATGGCTGTCACGTAAGCATGATAAGGCAGTGTTGTAAAGTGTTACTAAATGCCTTGCCAACATTGGTTTTGTTTCTCCTGAAATCCTGAGTGACTCAAGTCGGTTTACTTAAGTTTCAATTTCAGACCTTTTAAAATATTATACATTTGAATTGTTTGAATATGTTCTATTTAATAATAGCTGTCTAAATATTATACTAGTAGAATATATATATATATATATATATATATATATATATATATATATATATATATATATATATATATATATATATATATATATATATATATATATATATATATTCTGAAATTGAAACTTGACTTTGACAATGTTTAGTTTCGTTTTCTTCAAAACAAATGCTCTTGTGATGATGAGTCACTCTGAGCTTATATAGCCTGCTGTAAGGATCAGCTGTCAGACTTTAGCCTTGTCTCTGGTCGAAAGCTTTTCTGATAGTGACAGAATGGAGTGGACAAGAACATTTCAGAAGAAAGCAACTGTGTTTAATCAAGGAGACGGCTGGAATCTGGAGTTTGATGACACTATTGTACCAGACCGACAGCTTCCAGGCTGGCAACAGTACATCAGAAACACATCTGCGAGGTCAGTGATCTGCACTGCTGTTAGTTAACAGTATGATTTGTGTGTTCATAATGTCATGTATTTATTCTGGCCTCACTCATTTTATGAGAAACCTCTTTTGATATTTGTATAAAAAACTGAAATATAGTGTTCTTTATTAATAAGAATTATTTAAACTTAATTTACTTATTATGTAATAATAAGTAAAAATGTATGAATTGACTAAGACTACCTTAAAAACTATTTTCATTTGCTTTCTTCTGAATTTTAGTTTAGTCAGTTTATATTATAACATAGGTGACTGAAAATTTCTGCTGACAATTTGTGTAAAAAAATATTTTCTTTCTCTCCTTCTTCAAAGGTTTAAATGCACCAAATGTGGTCGCAGTTGGCCTTCCAACCGTGTGATGGTGGTCTTCCACATGCGTCTTGTTAATGCTCAGGGCACTGTTAAGGTGCGTGCCTTTCGCCAGAACTGTAAGAGCTGTCAGGACGCTCCAATGGAGAAGCCCATCATTGACGCTGATAACATTGAGATCCTACTGGATAATCTGGTGAAGAAAATCAGGATAAAGTGCTACCATGAGGACTTAGGTGAACCGTCCAGGCCTTATGTTGGTGTGGAAGTGAATAATCCTCATGAGCCAAGTCACTGTGAGGGATGCATTAATGGAGTCTGTAACAGGAATACAGCCTTTGCATGATGTAACAAATTTTGATTGTGCTGTACTCTTTATAGATGCATGCATAATAAACTTAACTACTCCTATATTTTTGCTTAATGAAATAAAGAATTACTATAATAATAATACAATTGTGTGTTCTTTCTGTAAATAAACACAAAAACCTTTCCATTGAATTGCACAATAAAAAAGCTTGCAGATGAATGTTTTGACTGGAAGCGCCCTGGTGCCAGCTGCCTATGGTGAATTGCCCCATGGGGATAATAAAGTGATAAAAAATATAATAATAAAGAGTCTTCACAGTATTATTTGTTACCATAGCGACACTCTCATTATCATCTTCTGTCAAATTAAATGATAAAACCCTTGCAGCACAATTACCTAACAATTATAGTCCCATTAGCCCAATTGTTTTTTTGTTTTTTTCAAAATGTAACAGGAGCATTTTGCCTGATGTTTTTTGTTCAAAATGGACCAGGAGCTGTAAACTGTGGTAAAATCAAAATAAGTTGAACACATTGAATTAAAATCCAAGATGAGACGTAGGCTATTGATCTCAAGAGAGTCATAGGGTAAACACAGCATTATAATAAACACACAAAAGGGGTGCAAAGAAATGGGGGAGATTTATAAAACGTCTGGACCAGTTACATATTTTTTATTAACACCTTTGATGTTGAGATATGATTCATTAAATTCAGCCTGGACTGATATTATAAGCAACAGCATTAGACCAATGGTAACATTTAATTCTGGTCGAAAACAGACATTTTTATAAGGCATATTCTGAGAGGCATAATTCTGAAAAACTGAAAGTGTGATTGTGTACAGTAACAGAAGCGAAACTGAAAGTGTGACCTAGGATTAAAGTTGGGGCAGGTGCTTCCAGGATATAGGCTAACTTTTAATAATATGTTCTTTGTGTTGAATTTACTAGATTTAGACATGTAATGTGGGTCCCAGGACTCAAATGCACAATACAGGAAGGTTTACAGTTTATATTTAAATTGGAGATTAGCAGTTGAATGGGGTGATGGCTGGAGCTGGAGCAGAGGGCCGAAGCTGGACTTGAATGGTGCAGAGGTGTAGTGCTGGGTGCTGCTGGAGCTGGGCCAGATATCACAGGTAGGTACAGGAGCAGAGGTCTGTCCTCACATGGAATGAAAGATCTGGAACTGAAGATAAAACCAGATTAAAGAGCTCTTAACTAGCAGGTCCAAAAACGCTGGCTGTCCCCTCGATAAGGCAGAGAGGAGTTAGACTGTGGGGGCTTTTGTACTGGCCTAAATGCAATGGGGCTGCAGGTAGTGATGGGTGATCGAGGCTTTGTTGAAGCTTTGACACAGTATTCAAAAAATGGTTTATTACTTGAGGATTTAATGAGGTTTCAATGAGATGAGTAGGTCATCTAGTGGTCAATAAAATGAAGTGCAATTGAGACGTGTCATTTATTGGTTCATGGATTGTTGAGATTTGATGAGCCATGCACGTTCCTTTTCAACTACACTACATGGTTGTGTTGAAGTCAGACTATTTTTTATTTGTAAAATATCAGTAGCTTACAGCTTTATACTTAGCCAGACATTTTGTGCTCTTAATCATATTCTTTCCTAAAACAAGAGTAAATGGCCCATAGCCCAAATGATATTGAATAGTGGATGTTCATATAGCACAATTCAATTAATGAGCTAAATAATACTCAGCTCTTTCAAGACTCAAACCCACGGTAAATTGTTGAAAATAACCTGCTATCTTTGAATTACATGGTGTGCCACAAGTTCTAATTGAACTTAACTATGGTCATTTCACTTATCTGAGTAAGTGTAAGCTACAACAGCTGTTTTCATTTTCTCCGAGTCGACTCAATGCTATAGAATGTTTAAAACTGATTGCAACACTATTAAACCAAATATCTGTAGACTCAATTTGCTTCAAAGGCCAACACAGGCTGGCAGCTGTGAAGAAAAGAGGAGCTGTCCTTCAGAAAGTTAGTCCTCGTGTTCAGATTCCAATTATGCAGCAGCATCATTTTTGCAGTTGTTCCAACTCATTAGAAAGGCTGTATGTCAGCCCGCTCACTGGGCTGGCATCACTTGACAGATCTGCTGAAAGCTGAACTCCAGTGAGTTTAACTGTGGACACTGTTGATTTCATGACCAGAAATCACTGGAGGACAGGGGATGACAGGAGATTCTCTTCTAGCACTAATGAACATGCCTATAGCTTTGGCTCCATTTATTACGAGACTCATCCAGAGTCTAGGGCCTTCTGTATCAAACCAGGCATGGATCCCCGCATAGAGTCGAGTTCTGCATACTAAACAGGGAGAACTGAAGGAGGAAGACATAAGTTCAGAATGTTAACACAAATTACAAAGAGTAGTGGTGAAAAATTTCCAGACACTCAAAGACACCTTACAGTTTGGTGCATTGTCAAAGTGGAAAAAAAGAGGTATGCGTGGTACCACTAGGCTAGTACTATGAACATAAAGTGGATTGAAGAGACTACGTCAAATGACCTGGATCCCACCGCGAGGTTTCTTTATCTGTGTCCGACTACTGCCACTTCTAAAGAGCACCTGCGTGATTTTACTCCACACAGATCCACGAGGTGCTCTCCATTGTTTTTTTGTAGTTTTTATTATTATTGCAAAGTAAGACAGCAGCACTGTTGACTCTGCTTGACCCTTATATTTTCATCATCTCTCTTTAGAAATCAAATGAAGAGAAAAATCTATTTTATGTCCCATTTTCTCTCGCCTCAGTCCTAAAATAAAAACAGTGTCTAAAAAGTGTTTAGATTTTAGATTAAATTATATGAATCAGAGGCTTGTAAAGAAAGATAAGCCTGAAAGGAGACCTTTGTAAAAAAGTTTGTAATTGTTAAGCTTATAATTTCTATATTGTACATTTTCCAACATAACATTAATTTTTGACTTCTGTCTGTCTTTTTCTCCCACAGATATCAGCCTTGGTTGGAAGAACTAAGGTGATGAAGCCAAGAAAAGTAAAACATTTGGGCTGCTCTCTATGAAAGTCCCTTGATTAAATATTCACTATCTCTGAACTCTCATTATAGTGTAGGACTAACCAAAATATAACTTATTAACCTATTATATAGAATAACCTTTGTAACCTTTATATGTCCAGCAAGATAAAAATATAACTGGTCAAGTATATATTTATTTTTAATTCTCATACTGATATATCACAGGGCATTCAGAAATACATTACAGATACAACCATGTACTTGTTACTGAAATCCATACTATCCATGTGTTTTTAGATGAAAACATTTTAGTCAACAGTGTAAACACAAGGAAAGCAGAAGTACAATCTATCTGAACTCTCATTATAGTGTAGGACTAACTCCATAAATATAACTTATTAACCTATTATATAGAATAACCTTTGTAACCTTTATATGTCCAGCAAGATAAAAATATAACTGGTCAAGTATATATTTATTTTTAATTCTCATACTGATATATCACAGGGCATTCAGAAATACATTACAGATACAACCATGTACTTGTTACTGAAATCCATACTATCCATGTGTTTTTAGATGAAAAACATTTTAGTCAACAGTGTAAACACAAGGAAAGCAGAAGTACATATCCAATACAAACACTGAGTGACTGAGGTCATTCTTTTGAGACATATGAGAGGATTGGAGACTATCTATCAATGAATATGTCAGTTCTCATCTGTGGTCTTGCAGTTATGCTCTCCATATGATACACTACCAAGCTACTCATGCAGATTACTCTGCTGTGGCTGAGTTGGATTTGAACTGTCCCCAAAGATATGTGTATAATCTCCCAGCAGACCACAGCCCTTCCAGCACTGATCTGAAGTTCTGCCAAACCTAGATGTAACAAAAGGAGTCCTAAATAGTGTTCCTTATTAATAAGATCTATTTAACTAATGCACAAATTCCCTTGGATGAAGGATGAAATGGGTTCAACCGTAAAAACTAACTTCTTCTTAATTTTAGTATATTGTGACCTGGGTGACTGTATGTTTCCGCAGACAAGTGAAACTATGTTTTCATTCTCCTCCTTCTTCAAAGGTATGAATGCACCAAATGTGTGATGGTGGCCTTCCACATGCGTCACATGCATTTTGTCCATCATGGCTTAGACATAGTGCGTGCCTTTTGCCAGAACTGTAAGCTATGTCAGGACGCTCCAATGGAGAAGCCCAACATCAACACTGATAATGGTGAGATCCTACTACCATGTCCTACTACCATGGACGCCTTGGAGGAGCATCCAAGCATTATCTTTGTGTGGAAGTGAATAGTCCTCATGAGCCAAGTCACTGTGAGGGATGCATTGCTGGAGTCTGTTACAGGGATACAGCCTTTGCATGACGTAAAATAATATTGACTGCATTGTACTCTTTATGTATGCATGCAAAATAAACCTAACCACTCCAATATTTTTGCTTATTACAATAAATAATCACATTGCTTTACTATTATTTTAATATATATGGCATAAGAAGTTTATTTTATAATTTTTTGTTACTATCACTTTATTGTCTCTGTGGGAAAATTCACCATTGGCAGCTGCCACCGGGGATGCCCTGCTTGTTTTTTACTTTTTTTATGTTAGTGGGTAAAACCGGAGTTTGTGTGCTTTCTGTTTTCTTGTAACAAAACACTAAATATGTTCCATCTAATATGGCATTAAAAATCTATGTTACATTGAATTACACAATAAAATGTACTAAAACAGACTACGTATTAAAATTGTTTTTTTATCAAGTATTCATGTTTTGTCATTTGATAGAGACCTCTTACACAACATCAGGGTGCTGTGGACACCTGTTCTTTGGATGGCATTTGTTTAAAACCACCAGGTGTGACACTATAGCCTTTGTGGTTGTTCTTCACCTCCAAAAAGTCACACACTAACAAACTGTGGCTTACATTTGTTTAGTGTAAAAACCACCAACATGGAAAGTAGTGCTTTGGTATTTTTATTTTATTTTTTGTTTTCCATATGATTTGCTTAGGATTTGTTCAGATATGGCTCCGTTTGCAGTGGTACTATTTATACTGCAATCATCCAGCCTGACTTTAGTCACACACAAAAAGAAAGCTAGGTGACTGTTGGGCAGAACAACTCAGAGATAAAAGTGCTGAGGCTATAAACCCTATTTTCTAGGCATCTTATGATTTTATTTAAAAGATGGTATTTAGTGAGACAAAACAGAAGGTAAGAGATTTTCTAAAATTCTGTATGCTCAAAGTGTCTCTGAACTGATTTCAATGGCTTTGGTCTCCTTTTAAAATGTTTTCAGTGGCTTCTTCAATCAGTCAACACTAATGTGGTTGTCTTTACCATCTTTCTGTATCTCGGTATGTTTTAGTTTTCTTTTTAACTACATTAATAATAATCTCACATAAGAAAATAATATAGTTCATTGGTGTTTCTTACATCTTAGAAACGTGTTGAATGTACATTATTTAAGTCTTCTCCACATCAGTTCCATGCAGTGGTATAAAGCTGAACTGTTCTGACGCCACTCAGCCAGCTCTGCTCGATGCTCTGGGTCAAGTCTTCAACCTCAGTGCCATCCGTCCTGTAATGAACATGAACACCACCACAAACGTCACAATGCACTTCACTGTGTACGGGGTACTTGGAGTGGTATGTCTAGCTTATAAAATGTGTGATCTATCTAGTATATTGTGTGTATTCAATAAACTGTTCCTTTTGTAGGACGAAAAGGCTCAACTCTTGATGACTTACCTCTGGGTATCATTTGTAAGTCAAGTTAAATTATGACTAAAACAAATGTACTGAAAATTTAATAATACTACAATAATATATATATATTTTTACTATCATTCAAGTGGTGGGAAAATGAGTTTGTCAGTTGGGAGCCAGTCCAGTGTGGCGCTGACATGGTTGCTCTTCCCAGAAAAAAATTTTGGGTTCCAGATATTGTCATCAATGAATTGTAAGTTTCAAGAAAAAACAAAATCTTTAAACATTTCTCATTTCTTAGTCAATATGAACTGCATTCTCACTGGTTGTCTATGTCTTGCAGTATGGATGAAAACAAAGCCCCCTTTGTCCCATATGTTTACCTACATAGTGATGGATCAGTGCATGACGCTCTACCATTCAGAGTGGTCAGCTCCTGCAATCTCAACATCTACACCTTCCCGTTTGACATTCAAAACTGCACGCTCACCTTTAACTCCTACATCCACAGGGGTGAGCTGCCGACGCAATGTCTCATTTTCTGTCTTTAGGATAGACTCAACTCATTTCACACTCATTAACGGTTGGTATTTTATCATTTACCATTTTCAGCAAAAGACATAAAGTTGTTCCTAGAAACGCCTGTGGATGAAATCACAGCATTTTCCAAGTCGGTTATGACCACTATGGGAGAGTGGGAACTTCTGGATATTACCTTTAACCATTACCCAGTCACTGATGACGAGAATATTGACGAGCTGGCATTTTATGTAAGTTTCAGGTATATTCTACTCTGAGTGTGGAATGAAACAGATCATCTACATTCTACAGTATCATTAATTAAAGAATAAATTACCACTAAAATGACCATTATGCATTATTGAATCCGTAAACATGTCTGAAAAGAGGCTATGTTTAACAAATGCCTCTTTTCAGACAGTCTGACTTGTGACTGATTTTCACCAATGAAAATATACTTTTTGAGATTGTCCTTTACTTACAGCTTGTGTATGTTGTGCTGTACATTTATTCCTATAGACCACATAATATTTAATTTTTTATTTAACCTTATCTCTTTTTAATTTTCTGATAATCCCTTTGTTATGTGGTGCAGATCAGAGTTCGTCGCAGGGCCATGCTCTATGTGGTAAACCTCCTGATCCCCAGTTGCTTTCTCATTACTGTGGACCTCTTCAGTTTCTTACTGCCCCCTCAGACCATTGACAGATCGTCTTTCAAAATGACCCTCATCTTGGGCTATACTGTTTTTCTGCTCTTAATGAACGACCTTCCTATTACTGGAAACACAATACCCCTTATAAGTGAGTTCAAACAACTCATTGTGATTCAATTATACCGTGTAGAATATTCAATAATTGATATTTTTCTGCCAGATGTTTTCTTCTCCCTCTGCCTGGCACTGATGGTGGCGAGTCTGCTGGAGACTATTCTCATCACAGATTTGCTGCACAGTGCGTCTCGCCTCTCTCGAGCTCCCCGCTGGATCCGCATACTTGTACTGCAAATCTGTGGCTATATTGTCTGCCTACGATGGAAGCCTGAAGACTCAAAGGATTCAGGTAAAATGCATTAATCAAGTGTTCATTTTGGTTTATAAGTTACCAATAAACAACCATAAGACTGGTGTTCTTTCATAGACATAAGTCTTACCAGAGTGGCAGCTGACAGAAGTGATGTGAGCGGGTCTGTGGGTGAAGACTGGGTGACTGAGACTAAAACTACCGAAAAGGATGTGGAAGTGAGCGGGCCAGTGGGAGAGGACAAAGCCCTGGAGGAGCTGAAGAACTTGAGCAAGGACCTCCAGGCCCTCCGCCTCCATGTGGACAAGCAGCTGGGCCAGAGCCTGATCTCGGAGGAGTGGGTCCAGGTGGGTTTCATCATAGACCGCCTGCTGTTCGGCCTCTACATCCTCTTCATATCTGTCAGCTTTGTCACCATCATCATTATCTGGTTGAACTCATACAGACAGTAGACTAGTCACTTCTTTAGTGTGTCTAATTAAATGACTTGATCAAAAAGAGAAAAATAAAATATCCTTCAGCACATTTATTGTTGTTAATTTCAAATAATAAGCAGTTTTTTGACAAATAGACACAAAATTAGTTTGGATTAATGTTTGTTTAATGTACCCCCTAAAGAATGGAAAAGCATATGTGAAATAAAATGATATGAACACATCATTCAATCAGCTTTTAGTGTGACTTTTTTAACATACAAAACTGTATCTGTCCGTTTATAACCTGAACTGTTCAGATATCTGCTACATGAAAGATGTAAATAAATAAATCATCAAATCAAAATGTTAAAGCACGCTTATTCTGAACAATGCTGATGTTTTAGTGCCGCCAGCAGAAAATCAAGTCTTCTAGAGTTCTATTCATCTTCATCACTCTGTTTCTTCATGGTAAGTACACTCCCTCAGATCTGAAGATTCACAGAGAAGCCCCTAAATGTCTGTTTTAAAAAAAACATTAGTTTTGTAAAATAAATTCTTTATTTTCTCTCACAGCTCACAGCAATCCAGTCATGCCTAACTGTAGCACTCCTGACCCTCCTTCTCTGTTGGAGGCTCTCACGCCAGTCTTTAATCTGAATACCATCCGACCTGTCTATAACCTGACAACCACCACAAATGTCTACGTTGAATTCATCTTGTTTGGGATTTTGGGAGTGGTAAGATAGTCTGATGAACATCCATTTTTACGTTATTACACATTTATCACACTGAATGCACAACATGAATGCATTTAATTTCTAAACCACATCTGCCAATAATGATACCAATGTTTTCTGCAGGATGAAAAGGCACAACTTTTGACCACTTTTATCTGGCAGTACTTAGTAAGTTACAGCTCTTAGTATGACACTTGTAGTCACTAAAACAAATATGTTAAGAGAAGGCCTTCTTTAACACCACCTCATTGCCATGATTCAATGCTTTTTAAAGATATGGTATAACGAGTTTGTCAGGTGGGACCCAGATCAGTGTGGTTCTTCTTGGATCACTATCCCAAGAAAAAAGCTCTGGGTGCCAGACGTGGTAATTAATGAATTGTGAGTGAATTTATTCTGTTATACTGCATGTGAGTATGTTAATGAAATTCAGCAAGCAAACAAGAATCTTAATTTTTAATGTCTGTTTTTCTTTCTGCAGTATGGAGGAAAATTCTGCCCCGTTTGTCCCATATGTCTATTTGTTTAGTAATGGCAAGGTAATTGATGACAAGCCTGTTAAGGTCGTCAGCTCCTGCAGGCTTGACATCTACATGTTCCCTTTTGACACCCAGAACTGCAGTTTAAGCTTCAACTCCTACATGCTTGAAAGTAGGTTTCTTCAGGTTTTTAACTAACAAAATGTTACAAACTAAACAAAATATTAAAATATATATACTTTTTTCAGTGTCTGATTTGGTAATTAATAGCATATGGGATGAGGAGAAAAGGTTAACCATGTCTAAAGAAGTATTGACTACGATGGGTGAATGGGAACTGGTTGGAATCAAAGTAAAGAGATTTGAATATACATCTTACCAAGAGCTTCGCTTCTTCGTAAGAATTTTTCTCAGACATTGATTAATTAACTTTTCAACCATTCAAATCAATCTAAGTATTGTTTTCCTGTTTCACATTTTGGCATTGCAAAATACAAAATATTAAAGCCTCAACATCCTTACGTGTTACGTGTTTCCACTCTGGGACAGGTGTCAGTGCGGCGCAGACCCACTCTGTATGTGGTAAACCTCCTGCTCCCGAGTTGTTTCCTCGTGACTGTGGACCTCTTCAGCTTCCTACTGCCCCCTCAGAGCATCGACAGGTCCCTCTTTAAGATGACACTCATCTTGGGCTACACCATGTTTCTGCTCATTATGAACAACCTGCTGCCTGTCACTGGGAACACCATACCTCTCATGAGTCAGTTTCTGTTAGATGGTCCCATTGGTGCCAGATTAAGTTAACTTCAATTTTACACTGTTTTAACTACATATATTCCTCTGCCAAGTAATGCTTAATGATATTTTTGGTCCAGATGTGTTTCTGTCTATGTGTCTGGCATTGATGGTCGGCAGTTTACTAGAAACTATTATTATCACCAACCTGTTGTGTGGCTCGGCTCAACACTCTCCAGCCCCTTGGATTCTCAGAGTGATTATTCTTCGATTTTTGGGACCCCTAGTGCTGCTTCCTCCAAAGCCTGGAAAGAAAGAGGACACAGTAATCCAAAATTCTACAATACAAGGTAGAATACTAAACAGAGATATAACAGTTGGTTTAGTACAATAAGAAAATAGAGGAACTGTTTTTTCTTAAATATAAATTTTATATAAATGACCTCACAGGTCACCAACAGTAAAAAGTGTGTAGAACTATTGACAATTTTCAATGTAACAAATGCATATCTTCTCTCTAGAACCAGAGGACATCAGCGAGGTGCCCCAGCAGAAAGCTACACCACATAATAACAAGTTTGTGGAGGCACTTAGGGGCTTGAGCGGAGACCTTCATCTGATCCGTGTGAAAGTGGAGCAGCAGCTGAGCAGCAGTGAGAGCTCAGAGGAGTGGTATCAGATGGGACACATCACCGACCGCCTGCTCTTTGTCCTCTACATCCTCTTCATATCAGTCAGCTTCATTACCATTGTCATTATGTGGGCTCGGTCTTTCAGCCCACCATGAGGATATTAAATTGGCATTGCAAAGAGAAGTGCTTCTTCATTTATGCTTGACACAAAAGGCCTGTCAAAATGCTAGGTATTCCTTTTGTCTCAAATTATTTTTTATTTTATTTCTTTTGCTAAATAACAAATGTTTAGTTGGCTCAAACAAAATACATATTTGCACAATGTTAAGAAATATAGCCTTGGGGGATCCCCAAACCAGAGAAGCAAAACTCCTTGTGTATAGTGTATCCCTTATTCATTTCCATTTATGATGAATAAAAAACGTTGTACGAGTAAAGGTTATCTTTATTTTAGTGCTTTTGACTTTTGATAACAGCACAAGATGTCGATTGTCACCTATTGTTTGTGGTAATAATTTCTGTAAAAATACTAGATACTCATCCATAGTTTTTAACTGCTTATGCAAATATATAGCATACAGTGTTGACACACACTGTAAAACAGTCCATTCATTGATGACTGAGTATGTTCTTAATAAACAATAAATGGCTGTGGAAGATAGGCCATCTCTTGTCTGTTTATAATACATAGGCATGTGTTTTTGATAAGGCCATCAGAGTGATCAGCTCCTGTCAGTTAGAAATCTATCTTTTCCACTTCAAAACTGCTTATTTATACATATTGGTAAGGTATTACAGTCCAATTTAAATGAATAAAATATTTTTAATAATGATCACAATCCACTTAAATAAAATAAATTAATATTCTTCATTTTATTCTACCATTAATATCTATGTGTTGACTACAGCTAAAGAAATAAGGCTAAAGTCTTACAGGAGTCCAGAAGATGTACACCGAGGGAGAGGGCAGGCTTGTAGATGTCAAGAAAAATAAAAGTATTTTACTTTACTATTTATTACTTTTGAGAGAACTCTGCGGGAAATTACTGGTCTTTTTCTTTTTACTAATCTCATCTAGGAATGAATACTGGCAGCGTCCACTTCAGAACATATCTGATGATAAAGATGCAGTGAAATCTGTTCAGGATCCATAGCTGAACTGAGGAAACTGAGCAGAGATGTTGCGGCCATCCACCTCGAGATCGATAAACACATCAGAGGAAGCAACAATACAAAGGAGTGGCACATGACAGGGTTATTGACCGACTACTGTTTGTCCTTTACATCCTCTTTATCTCTGTGAGCTTCATCACCTTCATTTGTATCTGGGTCAGTAACTCAGTAACTCATATACATTACACAATGAGCTGTTAAGCCATTACAGATTAAGCATATCGTTCTCTACACTTACTCACTCACTGTAAATTGAGATAAGAAAAGCAGGCCTTCTGTTGTGGGGCCACTCAGTGTCCTGCACAAACAAACCCCTTTCTCTTTATAGAATTAAATGTAAAAAAAAAATGTAAATTGCTAAGAAAGGTCTCACTTTTACAATGGTGGAACTATGTTGTATATGTTGTAATTATCAAATGTTTTAAAGAATATAATGTGCAGTGGAGGAGTTTATTCAGGCCACAGTGATCATGACTTTGCACATATACTGTATAACATGGACAAATTACATTTGGATTCAAATAAACCACAATGTAACTAAGTGTGAAACATGTTTTTGTATGGCTTCAGGAATGAGTTAATATGTCCAAATATGATTTAATATAGCTACATTTTAAGCAGAAGCATGGATTCATGTTTTTTATTAAAACAGTATCATGCTGCTGAACAGTGCACAGTGTAGCTCCCACAGGTGTGAAGATGTTAAAAAAAATAAACTGGGTGAGTGGTAATCAAAGGTGTTGAACAACAGGTCCTGGTGTGATTTGTTTGTTACAGTGTGTACTATGTCCTTAATGAGGGCATATCTATCATTAATCATCATTTTATTAGTTTGATTGTTTTTGGTTTTAACTATTTTTTTGCATTTAACTATGGGTAATTGCTGAAGAAAATGTATACAGGCATTTTTGTCCATTGCATTTTCCCCCCCAAAAAATATAACAGCATTTATGTTACTTGTGTTTAATGGTTCCAATGGAAGCTAAAAATATTTGTTTAGGTGTGAGTACAAATATATTACAGGAAAAGACTATTACTTGCTGGAAACTTAGTTAACTCTCTGTGGAGTTAATGAGCTCATGCAAAATCTTCCATTTAAAAACCAATGTGGGATTAAGTGTAGTAAGTGTCTGTATACCGCAGACATAAAAGGTTTCTTCAGAAGCAGCTTTAGCAACGTCCACCATGGTTGTGAGTCTGCAGCCCTTTAGTTTACTTCTAATGTCAGGTAATGGAAACTAATTTATTTTGACTGCTTCATTCATGATTGTTTAGCCGTGCTATATTTCTAAAATTAATAACATTGTTGATAATAAGTGATAACTACATGTAAATTAACTTAGTTGACCTTGTCTGTTTCAAAGTTAATCTAATGGATTTTAAATGCCCTTAAGTATTACAGTATCTAGTATTTAGTTTTATTTTGTAATTTTAAGCCATGTTTTTGCAAAAGTATGCTGATGGACAATTTTTAGATTAATTAATATGATGTCCCAGTCACTTTCAATATTTTCTGTTTCTTACTATTTCTGTGTGAAGACACAGGACAAGCTACTTGTGTTTTTATTCACAGTACTAACACTACGTCTGTAATGTAAGAGTGATTTTTTGCCAGTGTCTTTCTGCTACAGTAAACTGTTGTGCAAAGAAGGCCACAATGGTCCGACCTATGAGTCTATGCAGGCTGTGTTTGATCTCCAATCCTTCAGGCCAGCGGTGAATCTCAGTAACCCCACCATCACTAACATCTCCTTCACCCTCTACGCAGTCCTTGGAGTGGTCAGTGTCCCTGCGTTAGCTCATGTATTATGATATTACCAGACTTAAGTTATTTAATGAATTCATCATCTCTATTTTAGAATGAGAAAGCACAGCTCCTCACCACTTTTCTCTGGCTAAGATTGGTAAGTACAGGTTTATATCTGACCATTCAGTACATTCCTAATTTACACCAGAAGTTTAATCATATTTCATCAGTTTTGGCAGCATGAGTTTCTGGTATGGGACCCAGATGAGTGTGACGGTGTCACCAGAATTTCTCTTCCTGTGAAACAACTCTGGTCTCCAGATATAATTGTTTATGAATTGTGAGTTCCTCAGCAGCTTTTTTCTCACTCTATTCTTTACCTTTTTGGAGTAAAACTGTTAAACATTATTTATTTATTTAATATTTTATTTCCACCTTGGCAGTGTGGATGATGATGTGTCACAAGCCTGTCCTTATGTTTATGTCAACCACACGGGCCTCATCCGGTGGGACAGGATGCTTCGCCTAGTCTCAGCCTGCAACTTGAAGATTTTCAGTTTTCCCTTTGATGTGCAGAACTGCACATTTACTTTTGGGTCTTACATGCACACCAGTAAGACTATACTACTATTGCATAAAGTCTTTTGCAGTTTTCTCCATTAAGTCTATTTTATTTTCTCTGCTACAGTCAAAGATGTGAGGGTCAGCCCCGCACTCACCTTCGAAGAGATGTCTGTAAACTCAAAGCGATACCTTGAAGCCAGTGGAGAGTGGGAACTGGTGGACATTCTGGGCGAGACCTCCATCCTGCAGTTTGGGATCGATGAATGGGACATCATCACCTTCTGGGCAAGGGTTACTCACACTAGGTCCTTAGCACTGACACCTAAAATTGTAACAACAAATATATATATATATATATATATATATATATATATATATATATATATATATATATATATATATATATATATATATATATATATATATATATATATATATATATATATATATATATATATATGATTTTTAATATTCTCTTTGCAACAACAATCGTTAAGAAATAGAAGAAAAATATTGAGTTTACAAATAAAACACTATTAAATTAACTATTAAAACTTATGAACTATAGAAATACTTTTTCTGTGATAAATAGGTTGTGCTTGTCTTTATGTATAGGTGGTGGTAAAACGTCGTCCAGTGCTGTATGTGGTGAACCTGCTCATCCCCAGCTCCTTCCTGATGCTCATCGACATCTTGTCTTTCTACCTGCCGCCCCACAGTGTAGACCGTGCCTCCTTTAAAATGACCCTAATCTTGGGCTACACAGTCTTCCTCCTCATTATGAACGACCTGTTGCCCAGCACAGCAAACGGCACGCCTATCATTGGTTAGTGGAGAAATGGCTTTCAGAAACAGCATTTGTACAGTGGTAAAAACCTTGACAACTTTTCTTTAAATTTAGGTATCTATTTCTCAGTGTGTCTGGCCCTTATGGTGATCAGTCTGCTGGAGACAGTAGTCATTACAAATGTTCTCCACAGCAGCTCTATGAAATATAAAGAGGTACCACAGTGGGTGAAAATCTTGGTCCTCAAGCACATAGCCAGCCTTATCTGTTACCGCTGGCCAGACGATGTCTCACCCCTTCCAAAACCTGAAGAGGATAAACCCAATAATCTTAACTGCAGTTCAGGTCCGTGTATCCCACAAACAGAAAACAATGTCCCTGTCTCTCCTCCACCCAGTTATGCAGGTAACATAATACTAGTACATTCATTTATTTGCACAGATTTGTAGTTTTAATATAGTGAGTGCATTTCTGGGTCCTTTTGTGCCAGGTGTGGTCACTCTCCCTGAGCTGCAGCAGATCTGTCATTACCTAGGTGACCTTAGGGCACACCTCAAGTCGCTGCAGAAGGAAAGCCAGCTACTGGACCAGTGGTGCCATGTGGGATACATCCTGGATTTCCTTCTGTTTCGCATCTACCTCCTGCTCATCTCCTGCTATGCTATGGTCATCATCTGCATGTGGTGCATCTGGATAAGCCAGGGTTAAAAAACACAACATCTTTATGTTAAATCATTGTATGCAAGTCAAAGAGTGATGATTGATAAAGTGGTGCATAAGATTGTGCATGACGCACTTGCTCCAATTTAACTTCTAATCCCATTTTATGTTTTCATGTATAAGATGTTCTCCTGCCAATACAATATACGTTTCATTGTCACGTTCGTCTACATTAATAAAAAATCCCTTTTGTGAAGTTTTTAATAGTGTGTCTTTATAATTTTTGGTTTGCATAATAACTTTAATTCCTGCTTTTGCCATTTGCTATTTGTGCTGCTAAGCTAACAACAATGACTAGGCTACTTAACTTAGGCTACTATGCTGTCTTTAAGGACCATGATTTCAGCTTGCATTAAAAAGTAAAGACCTGCAGCAGTCTGATGCTGTACCTTTCTCAAATTTCTGACCTAGATCATTGTTGTACATTTCCTATGGTCCACAGCTTTGTTCTAATCATGTGGACCTTCCTGTTGCCTTTTCAAAAGTATTTCTCTGTCTAGCAACCAAGAAGAAAATACTATTAAAGTGTTTTTCTTTATTGTCTTTCGCATGTACTCATTAAGCCACAGTAAAGAAGGTTCTTATTAACAGTCTGGCCAGTCATTTATTGTAATAACATAATTTTAACAAGAAAAAGACATAATAAAAGTATAACAATAATTAACATATGTATTGCACTTTAAACCTTAAAAAGCATATTAATGTTTAAGGCCATCAGACGACAAAGCTGCTTTGTTAGAAACGTGTACAGTGTATTATTTAACAATCCTTCATTTTAAAACTTCAGTTTAAGACAAAAACAGAGAATCGCATTGTCTTTTTCACATGGTGTCTCATGAGTGTGTGTTTACCAGTGTTAGTGCGCCAAAAAAATAAGCTCTTTTTAGTACAGAATGTATTCTCAGACTGCATGTATGTGGATATATGTCTCCCTCCAAAAAAAAAAAAAAAACTATTTCAATAATGTACTTTATATTTTACCCATTTCTACCCTTAGAAAAAATATTTTTTCTATTTTCTTCACAAACAAAAAACGTGTACACTGGTAAAGTGACACAAAAACAGACATGGTCAGTGCAATAAATTGGACTTTTACCCCATATATTATTTAACTAACTAGGTTCATGGGTTTTTTTTCATATCCTTGGTCTAACTAGGCTGACAACATACTGAGCATCTGCAGTTGAAAATATTATCATCACTGAAAGCCCCTCTGTTCAACATATTCCACTCAAGTTCATTGGTCCCACATACACATAAACATTTCTTTAATACCTTAAAACTAACCTCAAAGGAGTGCAGATGAGAGTATTTGTTAAATACTATAGATATTATATATTCTCGTCTCAAATTAAAAAAAGAAAAAAAATGGTGGAATTAGGAATTACAGTATCTGCAATGAACATAAGTCAAACCATAAAACTCTCAATTTGTATTTTTCAAAATTTTTCCAACCATTTTAGGTCACATTTATCAAACTTCAGCTACGTGCCAGTAGCCTGAGTAAATGCAGATGCTAAAAGCTGTCTTAAAACAAATTTTATCAATGCTCAATATAAACAGTTGGAGAAAATACAAGTCCCATAAAGATATTATTTTTGGCCCTCTCTTTACATAGAAAATGTCTGGTGGATACCATACAGTAAGGCAGAAGTCATTCAAACTTTTATAATAAGCAAATTCACAACGCACTTAAGATGAAAGTGAAAAAGGAATCATTTGTGTCAGCGATTAAACTTTTTCTTATGCCGTGGCAATATGTTTTCATTGATACACAATATTTTAGGAGTGACCGCTAGGTGTCATCAAAGCCTTAAATTGATTCCTACATTAAGTGAGCTTTATGCAATAATAACCCTGACTAAAATGTCAAAGCAATAAAAAAGCAGTCAAAAACGACTGATTAAGTTTGACTTTTACAAATTCAAGTGCACGTGTGAATGGGGCTCAAAATAAAATGCAATAAAATCAGCAGTTGCTATGTCAGGTCACACACTAAACTTAAGTGTTTAGTAACTACAATCACTTTTGTCAAGTTTGTATTTTTATTCCTTGAGTTTTCTTAATGTCCAGGCCCTATCTCCCGCCTCCCTCGTCTTCTTGTTCTTCCATGTTTTTACGTGCCATTCTCTCCCTCCTCTCTGCTAGGCGCTGGCAGCGAGGACAGTCTCTACCTGGCCTGAAGCAGTTGCGGTGGTAGCACGCATGGCATTCTGAAAATTTGAAAAATAGATCATAAGTTAAGTATTTTATTTAAGGAAAAAGAGAGTACACAAGTTTTTATCTATAATGGAAGGAGAGATAATCCCTTGTGGAAAAACTGCTCCTACACACTAAACCAAAACAATAACCAGTTATACAGGTTTATTCACAGCCTGTTCCAAGTCTCCCAGCAAAGCAACCAATCAGAGACATCTCGAGGAACTAAGGGCGACGGGAGCAGTATAAAAGGTGCAGAAGTTAACGGCAGCATAGCAGATGATAGGGGGAGGCCACACACAAATACCGAGATCTACACAACCCCTTAAACTAGTTCAGCCACGTCACAGGCAGGGCTTCACAATCTTTCAACTGAGCTTCACTCAACATAAATCCGAGTCATAAACTCTCTGATAAAATGACTGGACATAAAATGAAGGAATTAAAATGAGTTTATTTAATGTTCAAATGAAGATGAAGTTTAAATGAAAGCAATGAACTAGACCATAAGTACATCCATTTTGACACATCACACGTTTATATTCAATAAAAAAAATAATACACAGGCACGGCCTGAACAAAAATAAACCTCAGAGAGTGAGTATAAAACTTGCTCTAATAAGCTTGAGTAACCATAATAAAATGGCCTCCTCTCTACGTCAGCAGATAAAAAAGTTCAAGATGAAATGCATGCATTTCCCACTACAGTGTGCAATAAAATAAATAAACTAACAAACCTAATACCCAGAAAACTTACAACAGACTAGGTCCACAAGCCTCAAACACACAAGCACCTCTAGCATGTGTCAAAAAACCTCCACCAGCAACATGCAATCTGACTACATCCCCATCATCAGCTGTGCAACTCAGTAGACTACGAGCCAGAAGTGAGAAATAACCACAGCAAAGGCAATGCCACAGGTAAACGGAAACCGTGAGAAATGTGCCAACAACGAAAGGAACATAAAAAAACAAAATGGGTTTAAAAAAAAAAAAATTTGGCACACATCACATTTCAGTGAGATGTTGCGGCGCATCTTGTCCTCAACTCTGTCTTGGGTGAAGTATCAGTGTCATTTATCTCAGCACTTTCTCCAACATAGTGTCACTTTCGGGGTCCATCCCTTTAATGATCTTCTTGGCTTTAGTTACCCTTCTGGCCACACGTAATTTGTGACCTCTCCAGTTGGTCCTGGTTGTAAATGCTGGCTTTTCCTCATTTGATTTCATGACTGGGAATTCCTCACGTTTAACTTCAGATTGTCCTCGATCTAAAATGTTTTCTCTCCCTTCTCCCTCTTTTTCAATTGTTCTTACATCTGCAGAATTTTTCTCTTTCATCTTTGCAATTTCCAAATCTTTTTTCAAAAAATCCTCGACTAATTTTGACCTCCAGTGTGCTCTTCTTACACTTTCTTTTCCTCTGTCATCCAAACTCTCCATACTGCCACATTTTCCACTTTCATTCACTCTAATGTCATTGTTCTCCATTTTAGAAAAGCTCTTTAACTTTTCGATGTGAAAAACATTAAACAAACCGTCTTTTTCCTTTCCAATATGCCTTCTTCCGTCATCTTTTATATATTCATTTAGTTCTCTTTCATCTTCAGTCTCATTCTCTGTTTCTACAGCTCTGTCTGATACGGTCCATCCAATCATTTCCTGTTTATTACCTTTACTCTTTGATAAAGCTCTTAACAGTTTCTTTGCACTATACGTGTACAAATTCCCTTCATTTTCCTGTTGGACTCCAGCTGTGTCATTACTTTCCTCGTCTTGCTCTTCCCTTTTTGTTTCTAGCTCAACATCATAGTCTAAACCCTCCTCCCCTCCCTCCCCCTGCTTTCTGTCTAGTAACAAGACCTTTGCAAGCCTACGGGGTTTAGAGATCTTCAGATCTTTCCAAGAAAGTGGGAAGAAGGGGGCTCTTAAGCCACCCAGTCCTGACCCAAGGAGAGAGGGCTCACCTTCACAGCGTTGGCACTTGCTAAGCTGGAAAGGGAAGATTATGTCTTTCTCGTTCCCACAAAACTCGCACACAAAGCCCTTTGCCTGGCACAGCTGGAGAAGATAGGAGAAGAAGATTACCATAGCAGTAGTACACGTAGTTATTTTAAAAATACAAAAAGATTATCTTACCACACAGCCAGCTACATGCTTAGTACCAAGTTTAAGCAATTCTTTCAGCCGAGAGGCCAGTTCCCCGTTGCGCACAGCTGTGAGGTCATTGAGGGAAAAGAGGTGAAGATCATCGGTGAGGTGACCGGGGATAGTGTCAAACTGGTCCAGAACCCTAGGAGAGAAACAAACATGAGCGTGCGTGTTTGGTAAACACAAGCCAGTGTCGTGTTACATCAGATACTCTGACAACAAGAATGTGGAAAACACTGCGATCAAACAAATAGCTTACTCTTTGGCAAAGCGACAAGTCTTGAAGAGGTTTTTCATATGCAACAGCTGCAACCTTAAAACCTGAAATAATAAAAAAACAAGCTAATTATATAGTAGCAACACTATT
This sequence comes from Perccottus glenii, assembly GCA_024416835.2. Classification (NCBI taxonomy): domain Eukaryota; kingdom Metazoa; phylum Chordata; class Actinopteri; order Gobiiformes; family Odontobutidae; genus Perccottus; species Perccottus glenii. The sequence goes on along the minus strand of CM044559.2, from coordinate 19,122,855 downwards.
ACAGTAGAAAAAAGGGTACACACTGTAGGACAAAAAAGGTATACTTAGTTTGAGTCTCACAAAAATATAATTGTATAAATGCAGTATTTATTGTTTCAGACTGGCTGTTCAAATGTTACGCAATGTTATCAACTACATTTTAAAATGCTGTAAGTGGTGCCTTGTTTGCCATTTACAAATGTACTTGCCCTGACAACCTCCAGAGCTTTGATCTTCTTGTACAGACCGCTGTTGATGTCATTAGGGTTAAACAGTGGGTCTCCAGCAATCTTATTCAGTAGGTCCCGGGCAAAGTTGCTGACATAGTACTTGCTGAAGTCCCACTTCCTTAACACTCGACCAGGTACAATGGCCTGTGTATTCTCATGGCAACACTGACAAAAGTAGCGTCCAAGATATTCACAGTAGCGCAGTCGCTTAATGTAGTCTGAAACAAGGAGCAGAGTAATTTAAAATCTTACAGAGTGCACTAATGTCACTAATGTCTCTTTCTTCATAGTTTTCCTACCTGGGTCAATGCGAGTACCACAACCAGCACAGCGGTAGTTCTGTTTTGCAACAACAATCTTTCTCCTGATGGTACAACAGAAAAACAATCAGAAATATTACAGGGATTATTTAAACAAAAGATGAACTGAGGCAGTACTAAGCAGATCCAACATTTACTCACTTGGGAGTGGGATGGATGTTAAAGATAATCTGTGGCCGAGGCGGCGCCCATTCCAAGTTGCCTCGGACACGAATTCTTAATTTATAGATGTCTGCATGTTCGCCATCGTCAGGGGAGATAGGCAGAGAGTCCGGAATGGGCAAGAGCTAGGAAAAAAGAAGCTACTCAGTAAAAACACTAGTCAGAAAACAATGTAACTGTGGCCAAATTTAGGAACATCGCTTCAAACTGTGCATCAAGGAATGTAATCCACTTTCAGACTGCACTTGCTTACCTTCTGTGGAGCATCATGTTCTGGGACCAGCCAGTCGAGCTCCGAGGCAGCAGGCAGCTGCATGCCCTCAAACTGCCGGAGCAAACCCATGGCTACGGACTCAGCCGAGTTGGACTGGAGGATGGTGGGGGAGCTGCTTGAAAACATGGGAAGAAACAAAACATTCATTCTATTGTGTTTGTAGGTACCACAGAGAACTTTGAAGAATGTATAAATAAATAAAATCTTTTATTTTTTTCTATGATGTTTGAGAGCTTACAAAGATTACGGTTAACTAAAAGTTAATTTCCACTTTTTATGATGAAGTGAAACAGGAAGTAGCTCTGTTACTTACATGGACTCAGAGCTGAGAAAGGACCTGCTCCTAGAGCTTACACTGCGTTTTATGTCAGCATCTGAAAGTTGTAGTTAAATAAAAGATATATGAACTCTTAACAGCCACAAGAACAAAGTCCCAATACTAGCTAAAATATTGTTTATATAATATTGTGAGACATTAACAATTATTCTGCATGAAAGTGAATGTTCAAACATTTGAATGTTTCTTTCCCCAAATTAAAAATAGCACTATTAGTTATAGCTAAGCAGTATGATTGTTTAGAAGTCCCCACATTAAAAATAGCACTATTAGTTATAGCTAAGCAGTATGATTGTTTAGAAGAGGAAATCATTTTAACATGTAATCAAGAGCAAATATTCCCAAATGTCCCCTTGGGGCAAAGAAAATCGAAATGTAGTCAGAAAGCAGCATGCAAAAAAAGACAAAAGACACAGCGCTTCTAAATACATTGTGTTAAAAATAAACATCAGCAAAGACCTGTACAGGTTCAAACAAATTGTGTTTGTTACTTATGTGTAGCAGATAGGCACTAATAGATAGACTAGATATTCTTAACAAACGTGTGCGGAGGAAGTAAGGTTCAACTGTGGCATAATTAATGAATTAGTGATTGATTTAATAACATTGCAAATATCTGGTGATAAATTTTGCTATTAACAACTATATGTACTACTGTACTTCAAAAGTGTAATTTTGATTTTTTAAAAAAGCATACATGTAAATGTATAAAATCAATTTGCATATTGTATCATTTGGAGTATTTTTGAAAAATCAATTAAATTGGATGGATGATGAATGGATTATCAACAAGTCCCTGTCAGCACTGTATGTACAGTACATGAAGTAAAACTGTCTTCTTCAACAGCCTACAAGCACAGACAGATTTGTATTTTTACACCGTCAACTCCCCGGAGCACTGCACAACAAGCAGCAACAAAAAGCCAAGCACGCAGTTTAAAAGAGGACGCAGCTGGCTCAACTTCAAACTGAAAACCTGTTGCACACACCCTGACCCACTTTGTAAAAACACATACTAGACTGCATAATATGAGACCAGATGTAAAAATCTGAAGATACCACTTTATCCATCTATAGACTGGTCTATCCAAAAGGACTGAATTTTGCATAATAACCATTTTTATAATTCAAATGGTAAGTCAAAATATATTACGGACAAAATATAACCATCCCAGCTACTTTGTGTTAGTAAGTAACCAGGTGCTATGCAAGTGATGAGTAATTTTTAAAAAAAATCTCAGGTTGAATTGGAGCCATCAGCTTCCTCTCAAAAGGAGCACAACCAAACATCACAGCGCATGTGTAACTGTTGAGTACTTTCCAGCAGTTTGCCTGCAGATACCTGAGAAGAGGGAGGCGAGTGACAGGGAGAGGCCATTCTGTGACACTGCCAGCAGGGACTGACCCTCACAGCCATCTGAGAGACAGAAACTAACACTCAGCACAACCATCACCACAAGCACAAACACTAAAAACACACCACAGCACTGTATGCACACACCTCTTTTAAATAGACATCTTTTGAAAAGCTAATAAATATTTAGAAATTATGCAGACAACTGCGTCTGTATTGTCACAGTAAGAAAAGCTGCCAATAAGATATATGCACACACTAAATCCCACACCTCAAGTTTGTTCAAAGCAGCATGTTAAACAATTTAATTAGGTTAGTAGTTAGATTACGAATTGTATCATTTTGCACACCAGAAAAAACAGCAGCTTATTCACAAAGACAAAATAAATATCTAAAAAGGTGAATCGTAAAAGTCATAGGCACTGCTTAGTAATTTGCATTAACATCTGTGCTCATGAAGGCATGTTTATGATCTGTGATAAATGAGGCATGCTGCATAGGCAAAAAAAAAAAAAAAAGCCAATGACATGAATACAAAATTTCAGTCGTACAAATGAACACAGTTGATTTAGTCAAATCTTATTTGAGAAATGCTGAGGTAGAAAAATGGTTAAATTTCTGTTTTGTGTCTACCTCGAAGTTCACATTCCTCCACCTCTTCAGCTGAGCCAGAGTCAGAAAGGCCCTGGTAGGATTCTTGTGAGCTGCGCCTGGAAGTACCACTGTCAGTGGAGTGAAAAACTGAGAAGAGGAAAAAACAGAGTCAGAACAATTATTGTAGCATTAAAATGTATTTGTTCTTTAGATGTCTCACTGTGATTGGAAGATGCAGAGAGTGGTAGGCGGCTGCGGCGGATCTGCTGCCTCCGTAGGCGAATCTTCTGCTTAAGTTGTTGAATCTCATTGTCACTGTCCCCCTCCTCTTCACGCTCCTCCACCTGACGACGCAGGTTGTACTTCATCAACTCAATAGCTGCAATAAGAGATTCTGAAATGCTGAAATGAGCATTCTCCTACAAAACAATGAAGAAATAAACACAAATATTAAGCTTCTTTCATGAAGTCCTAGTCCTAATTTTCACTGCTCATGTGGTTGAATAGAGCTTAACCTTCTCAAGGTCTGCGCAGCTGCCAAAGTCCTGCTCTGATAGATAACTGATGAGACTCTGACCCTCTGATGGCTTCCTGAACATCCCATCAGGTTCACACTGAGACCCATCTGTGCAAAAACCAAAAAAATTAAAAATACTCTACTTGATTGATGTGTACTAAATTTAATTATTAAACCAACAGCACTTACCAGACTCCATATAAAGGGATTTAGGGGCACTGGCATCACTACATGGAGCTGAGAAGGGATTGTATTCCTTGATGCAGCAGTCATCCCCTGCTGATTCTAAAAGAACAATCTTGTGTCAAGATTATGCCCTGGATTGCTTTTAGATAACCACTTGCAATATTTTGCCCAAGACATAACCATAGCATCTTATTTGCAAAGATGATGACACAATGATGCTATAATAAACTGTCGTGATTGGTCAAATGTCACTGATAATGGCAATACTATGGAGGAAATAAATATATGTCATTTAACAATATAGGGACATGAACAATGTGTGCAAAAACAGTGATAATAATGATCTGCTGGCCTTATTATACCAGTTGAACCTGAATTAGACAGATCACGATTTAAAAACAAAATGAATGTCAAAAAGCACAAATAACTGTTTTAAGCGAAACAGGAAATGAGAGGTATGACGTTCATCATGCAGAAAAAAAACAAACAATGGGAGGGGTCAAATGATGGGCGCACAGCTGAACTGCGCTGCCAACCTGCCACTGGATCTTCTATTATTATGGTGATTTTCCGTGGGCCCACTCCTTTGCACGGTAAAGAGAAAAAAGGAGATATTGCATAAAGATTGACAAATACCCCAAGCCAGGAAGCAGAACTCGTTTACAGAGAGAGAAAAGTGAAAGTGATTATCCAAGCAGAAAGAACAAGGTTTAGTAGGATCTTACAACAGAATAGACATAGTCCACTAAGGTCATTGCAGACTGTATTTAATATTGATCCCAAAAATACTCAAAACTTCAGAGTCCCAGTTATAAAGAAAACAACACATGTTCACCAAAGGGAGATTAATTTATACAGCCATTTTCATATTCTGGGATTTTAGTGTACATGTTCTCATTCATCCATGTCACAGTGACTTTAAAAGCAGTATACTATTAGATTCAAGAGTGTATCTAGTTTATTGCCCTCACCGTTCCTGAGTTTTTGATTGAGCCCTGTATCAGAAAATGAACGAGTGTGTCCTCGAGACCCCCGGCCCGGCCCTTTCTGACCCTCAGAGAAAGACGAGCGCCTTGGTGGGGGTGGAGCCAATAGATTATTCTTAGGATTTGGTTCCTGGATTTCTCTCGGGCCACTGCTGTGGGCCGAGCTTTTGGAGTCCCGGCGAGTGCGTTGCCCCAGGTTACCGATAGCAAGGTATTCTGGACCATCGTCATAGTCGCCATCACCAGAGTCACAAGTCTCATTCGGTGACAGGGACTCTGGTAATGAGATGGTCTTGGCTGAGATGTTGCCAAGAGTTGGAGTTACCCCGGGTTCACTCTCCCCTGACTTGGACACACTAACCCATGGAGGTCCCGGGTGGCTGCCTATTGCTGAGATGTCTGCAAAGTAACAGTAGGTCAAGTGAGCTATGGTAAAACACAAATATTGTTTTCAATACAAACTCAATACATTGCTAACCTTTTAAGGAAGCTCAAATTAAAAACCTACTTGTGCTGCTGCCGTTTTGGAAGCCAACTTCAGTCGAGTTGCTGGAAGTGTCCCTGCTGGCATCAGCATCACGGAGCAAACAGTTGGAGGTGGCTAGTCTGCGGTTTAAAAACACTCCCCTGGGAGTTGAATCAGCAATTCTCCAAACCCCACCTGCCCCTGGCAACAAACACAAGCTCTGACTCTTCATCAGACCCAGGCTTGGAAGAGCCCTTCAGTGGGGAAAGCTGTTGGTGAAAAGGAAACAAATTTATTCAGTTAATAGTGAACTTGTCTTTTTAATAATTTTTTTATTTGATGAATTTAACAATTTGTATAATTACAAATAATCAAAAACCATCAATTGAATATAATTAGGACCAGTCACAGCCTCTAGGTAAATAGACTAGGTTTTATTTATGTGCCAAGAACCCACCCCAACAGTGTCTACTTGGGCCAGCAGTTTGGGATTATTCTGCTCCACAGCTTCAAGGCACTGAAACATGGCGGTAACATGAGGCTCACTGAGCAGAAAAGCATCACCTGCAAAACAAATAAAAGCCCGGGAAATATAATCTAACAACTAAAACAAACTAGTTTAATGACAAACCTTTTAAATAGACAGGATCCTTATTAACGAGGGATTGTATTGCGGAAACAAAAATGTGATGAGTTGATTGTGAAAGGTTACACTTACTCTTATAGTACTTGCGCGTATGCCCCAGATGCCTGAGCAGAGGTCGTAGTTGTGCTGACAACATATGAACCTGTAAACTGTGGAGCAGCCAACGCTCTGCCTTCTTGCTTTCACCGGTGTTTGGTATCCCACCGTTAATTTCTGGCTCCAGGCGAATGAACTGGTGGTAACAGATAGACATTAAACAGGCAACTAATTTTAAATTTCAAAACACATATTACAACTGAAAGAAGTACACAATTTCTTAACATCAGTCTATGTTATATGTTATTCTTGCCTGAGCTGGAATCAGTCTTTATTTTGTGAAAAAGGGGGACATTTGGGGTCAAGCATTATACCTGTTCAACATGTGCAGCAAGGTTGGGGCAGATGAAGCGAACACAGGACACATATGGCCAGTAGTCTTTCTGTCTGTAATAGACCTAAACACAAATGCAGCCATTGAAAAATATTGTAACTGTAGAAAAAAGAAACAAAACACTGGTACCTGTGTAAAGCATGTGATAAAACAAGGAAATAAATGTTTACAAGTAAGGATTGAGAGGAGACATAAACCATGTAGCAAATCTTACAAGTTAAAAGACTAAATAATGAGGACAGCAAATGTGAAGTGCTGACCTGCTCATTCCTTAGTCCATGGCTGAGAATGTTGTTCATGTCTTTGTGCAGGCGCTGAAGGCCTCCGTAGCGTGACCACACATTTGGGTTGTTTGTGGAGACAAGGCCCTCCACTGTGGTCTTAAGACTGGACAACAGCTTCCAGTGCTCCTTCCTGCAGGAAAACAGTGTGGCATTTGAGGAAGAAGGCATACCAGCATAACATTAAATCTGTTTATCGAGCCTGTATAGTAAAGTACTAAAATTTCACTGTTAAAAAACTGTTTTGATATTGTTTCTTTTTGTGCTAAAGTGCAGGCTCATTTCCAGTAGTTCACCGTTTCCCTTGACTCAGCAGACAGCAACATTTTACAGAAGTGCTCATAGAACTACAGTAGACTATGAACCAACATCCAGTTTTATGCTTCAAATGAAAACGAATGACTCAAAATTAAATGAATTACATGTATACACACAAATAGCTGCCCCAGAAACCCTACAATCGAGAAAACACACATTTAAAGCAAAGCAGAGTTATTTTTAAGTCTAGAGACAGCACTGAGTATCACGAGTTCAGCCACTAAGCTTGAGCTTTCTAATCAAATTACATCATGTTCATGGAATAGGAGTTTAATGTTAAAGCACATTCTCCTCATAGCTGAGCAAATAATACATTTGTATTTTGTGCAACAGGAGAGATGTATGCAAATATGTGTGCTTTTTTAACAAGGCTAGAATTCCTCATTTAGCGTTATGTAGTTCAAGTTAAGGATTATCTTTGAGGTTTGAGTCTAAAATTTAAAATCAAAAAGCACAAAACAATGACAAAATGGCATTACACTGTTTGGTTTCATAAAAGCGATTCAGGCACTTTGACAAATTGACAACTCTACTCGGCTAAATATGTCAAATATATTACCACTTAGTAGCCACTTTTATAAATCCTCAGTTATATTTATAATATTCAAAACAAAATACCACTGCTCTAGTTGGTGTTGCTAATTTATAAGCAGAGAGCTTTTACCTCTAGGTTAGTTTTATTTTGACAGCTAGCCTTAGCTTACGCACCTTGGCTTTGCTACGTGAAACCAAACAGCTAATGACAATTCAGAGGGAAGTGCAGTTATTATTCCTTACAGTTTTATTCTTTTTGTAGTTATTAGTCATGTCTTTCAATTATTAGTGTATTGTAAATGACAACTCTTGCAATATAGCTTGGTTGTAATTACAAGACTGAAAGCTATGTCGTGTTTGCTAAAGCTATGGAGCTAGCACTAGTTAAGAAACAGAAACAATAGCAACAAATTAACACCACAACCAGCTAACTAATATCACAAATGTGCTTCATTTTTTATAATAATGGTGTTTGAACTAGCTTGATGATAATTCCTGAGAGCATCGGAATGCGCTGTCAGCCACTGTATTGTAGCCGGATAATGGGCTACTACCACCCGGAGACAGCCCCTCACCTGCGCTCCTCCGCCTCTTTCTCCGTCAGCTCCATGTCCTCACGGAGCCAAAAAGCCCCGTGAGCCGCCAGCCTCACACACAACACTTCTCCCACTTTATTTTAACTTGTAAAGTCAACGCTGGTTAAAGAAATTGCTTAAACGTCCAGTCTTCCGCCATCTCTCCAAGCCTCTCTCGGTTTGACCCGCGGATCTAAACAGTGGAGGCCGCATGACCAGCCCTCGGCGGTGGGCGGAGTTGTTGTCATCCAGTGTCATCTGTCCACTTTCTACACAAAACCACTCTCTTTAGATTGCATTGTTTGGTTGTTATTAATTTTGCTTAGCTAATTAGTGGTGAAAGAACTAGATCTTTAAAAAAAATTAAAAGACGTATGAAAGTATGACAAAATACATATTTAATTGTGAAATACCTTATGCAACCAATCCTTACCAACACTGCCCCCCGCTGTTAGTCTGTAATATTACAATTAAATTTTGTGACTTCTGTTTGAACTCACGCCTCTTTATAATAAACCTGTTGCATTTGGTCGGACAGTTTAATTAATTGTATATTAATTGTATGTTATTATATTGTAAATATTTCAAAACCCTTGGTCAGTTCTAGACCTGTATGGCTATATCCTGATGTTGAATGTGTAGGACTGTGTGTGAATGCTGTCCTATAGGCCTATTTGTTAATCCCTTGAATTTTTTATATATTTTACCGATTTAACTATGGGCCAAAATATTTATAATTTTTAAAAAGGGGGTTGGCATGTCTGCATCAATAAATGCAGCAGTACTCAGTTTGTCCACTTTTCCACTGGGTTCTATGGAGCTTTCCGCATCTATTTTTCTAAGATAAACAAATACAGAAGAGGTTATTTTTGATGGGATTATACACAACTGGAAATATAGCTTTGATTGATGTGATCAATGCTCTTTTAAAATGCATGAGCAAGGGGCACACCCGTTGTTTATAATTGCATTGATTTTGCTCAAATTTGAGCAACTTTCAAGTCACATCCACAAGATGGCCCCACAACCTAAATCTACCAGATACACTTTAATATTCTATCACTATTGGCGCTGAGGAGTCTAGTAATAGTGTGACGGAAAAGCTCATGTCTCAGTATAGGTGTGGTTGTAGATGACCAAATGGTGGGTAGTTATTCTCGAATGAGGCCAGTTTCTCCAAAACCCAAATGGCATAAGACTTCCTTCCCTTGTGCCATGTGTCACTATGAAACTGGAAGAGTAGGCCTACTTGGTACAGAAGCCTCTTTACTGACTCTTATTTGGCTTTACTCTAAAAAACATCTAAGTACTATTTAAATGTGCTAAAATAAGTGATACACTCAGTCAGATTTAATTTGTAGAGTAGTTTAGATTCTAGGAATACCTTTTAAACCTGCAGTTATTTTGGTCTTTTGTCTTATGTTGACTAAGGGACCATTTACAGTAAGATGACGCTATCACATATTGTATGTTTTTGCTTGTGACAAGTTGTGTAAGCCTGACCTAAGTGACCTAAGGGGAGTTTTACTTCTCAACCTACATTCATTTCAATGTCTGACAGTGACATAAAGACACACCTAGCTCTACGTGAGCGCCATGATGACTCAGAGTTGTAACTTGCAACAAGAACAAACATTACTAAAGTAGATGATGGAAAGAGCTGTCAGGGTGACAGCTAGGTATAGTGCCCAGGATTATTTAGTTTAAAGCCAGTAAATGTACCACCATCACAATGCTTTTGTAGTTTGCCTTTGAGTGCTAAAGAATAATCCAAGCCTCAATTTGCATTTAGAAATGCACATACATCTATAATATAAGACATGTAAAGAAAGCTATTGGTGTCACATTTGTCATAAAACTTCCACACTGTTGCATCTCTAAAAGTGGAAATTTACCTTGAAGAAACCCCCCAAATAATCTAATCAGTCTGAATCAAGTGCAGTTGAAACTGAGGTCAGATAATCTCAAAGTCAGTTACTAAATAACCTTTAAAATATTTCTGCTTTTATCTGGAATTAAATGGTAGTTGATCCAATTAGATTTAACTTTGTTACATCCCACAAGGGAAATTGGCTTCACATGGCAGTACTTGTAAACACAGAACCGAGCTGTCCTTATAGATGTCAACTTTTCAGATTTTTAGACCTCAAGATTTCTTTTTGTACATTAGCTTTAATCATGTTATAAAACAGGAGCAATTAAGCTTTTAGAAAAGTGACTCTGATCTCTCTATACAAAAAAGGCTTTCTATCAAGAAATATTTTTAACTAATAGCCTCTATCCGTTTTGTATTGAGGAATGTTGTTTTGTTTTGCAATTATAAATGACTTCCTAACCAGTCAATTTACTTTACTCTTCTTTGCCAAATGGCAGACCCAGCTTCTCAGAGGATTCTAACTTTTAAACTTTTGTTTTGTTAAAAAGCAAGTGTGTCATTAAGAGCTTAGTGATGAAGAACGTGACTAACGTGTGAGGGACAGCCAAGCATAACACAATACATCCCTAGAGTGTTTGAATACTATGTTGTACAATGAAACCGGGGTGTAACACAAGACAGGCATGTCCTGACAAAACCAGATAAGTGATTTAAGTCTAACAGGGTTACTGGTTAAATTAAGACGCTAAACCTTTTTAATAAAACTAATTTGCATTGTTACCTGTGAAGAAAATAACTGTCTTAACAGGTACAAAGAAGCCAGGTCATGTTTGTAAATTAGAATTAGTTCTCATACATTAACCTAGATAAATAAAAATAAAAAAAGGTGATTTATTTTTAATGAGACAAGAATGTAGACATTTTGGATTTCACCTTTGCCTCTGTTCTTGTATCATTTATGCTTTACCCTCAGAGAACAAAATTTGTTCCATTTACCTTTGAGAGAACCTAGAGATTCATCTAGACCCCTCGAACTAAATTCCCCCCAACAAACTAGTGTACACAGAGCTTTCCTATGTTGGATTGCTGAATAAAGCAAACAAGTCAAGCAGTTACTTAATAAAACAGTAATTTATTTTAGACTGAAAACTAAAATTATCTGAACAGCACATTACACGGGCATCAAGATATTTTCTCCAAGGCTCAGTTATCACTCTCATACAGTACACTTGGTATGTACACAACATCTCCTTCAAATAAAGAAAATAGCAAAAGCTCTTAAAGAGACAGAAATAAGCCCCATCTGCAAATAAATGGGAAGAGTGGAGAAAGGTCCATCCAAAAGAAAGATGACTGATTGTACATTTACAAAGCATTTAGGTTTGGCTCCAAGCTAAATAGGATAAACAGGCAGCGGCACATTAGGCACAAAACATGACCTACAGGACATCCCATAATATTTGAAACGGCCATCTTTGACATGTAAAGGCTTTAATAAATCAATTATTTTGTGAGCTTGCCAATATAGTTGGCTTGTTTTGTTGCTGTGTTGTTACACTACAATGAAGATTCAATTGCTGCAATTTTTTTATACATTAAAATCTGAGATGTAACAAAAGCTTTTCACAGCAAATTAAATTTTAACACAGCATTTACACAAACACAAAAAGATGCTTCCTTTTGTGACCGACTTGTTCACCCTCCATCTTCATGATTTTTTTACTTACACAGTACACCCTGCCTTTTGATCCCTTTCAGTAATAAATCCTCTCAATCATTCACAGATTTGACAGAAAATACAATGAGGTAAAAAAAGTGATTACAGATTATGCAGAACAGGCAAAACGGCAACAAAAGGGAAAGGAGAATGTGGAAAAAGTACAGAGTGTGCATTTAAAATGAAAAAAACAAAACAAAAAAAAAGATATTTTACACAGCTTTGTGTCTTTGGTTATAAAGTAGGTTGGAACAATTTTCACAGCTTTTCTTTCCCCAACCAGATCTTCAAATTCATTTGTATTTGACAAAAAAAAAAAAAGTCCAGAAGAAGTAAATCAATATTTCTTTTCATCCCCGTCACATATTTCATGTCTTAACAGGCTGTACATACCACATACCTTTTAATACTTTACACTTTTCACAAAATATACATTCAACCTACATTACCTAATGCAAGTCCGGCTTTAGTGTTAACACTACTGAATATCATGAGAAGAAAGCCATTCTGTTATCAAACTTATTGCCAGCTCACTACTAATTTAATACCTGACAGACTCTAAAAATACCAAAAGACCAAAGAGAAAGGTTTCTTTTTGTTGGTTTTAATAAGCATCTCTATGACATTATTCATTTACAATATGAAAATAGCAGCCCTGAAATAAATAAATGCAAATACTAAAATTGAACTAATGAAAAGTATTATGATTCATGTAAGGTGGTGGCTCTGAGAAAAATAACACAAGCTTTTTGTTGCAGCATTAAACAAGCCAAGGCTCTGGACCGCCTCCACTCATACTGAAGCACCCGACGACCACCTCCTTGTCTGCTCCCTCCCCCAGCCTTGGAGTACTGAGGAGTAGTAGTTTGACGCCCCACCTGGAAGGGACTCACCACACCAGCTCCCATTGTAAGCTCTTGATGCCTTTTGACCCCCGTCACCAGCTCAAGACCAGCGTGTAGTAAAATGGTGCGCTTTGGCTCTGCTGCTCCTTGTTCAGCCAATCACAGGACTGGACAAGACTTCTCATGTAATGGTAAATGTCTTAATGAAGCCGAGTGATGGCACACACTGAAACTAAATCTCAGTGACAAAATGGAGCAGGTTAAGCGCAGAGCCGAGCCAAGCCTTCTGCGTTATGGCGCTAAAAGGACGGTAGAGGACGCTGTCTTTCTAACAGGCTCTCCCGGCTCCTGTTTTTGGAAGGTGTGTGATTGCGTGCGTTTAGAGGGAGGTAAAAGGGTCACGCCGAAGTGATGTTGGGCTGATGGGGCACACTCTGAACAGCCATGTAGTGACCAAGCACGCTGCTGTTTGTGGTAAGCGAGTGTTGGTGCTGTAGCTGTGGCAAGGTGACGCTGTTGGCTGGACTCAGCTGATTGGAGAGCTGGTTTAGCTGCTCCGAGTTGGCCAGCGACTTGAGCACAGCATTCTCGCGCTCCAAAACAGAGTTCCTCTCGTTCAACTCTTTGATTTGCTCCTTCAAAACTTCAACCTCTTCGCGAACAGCATACATGAGATGGCTTTTCACCAAGTCCTGAGGAAGACAAGAAAGACCAAGTCAAATTAAAAACAAGCCTTCAACACATAAATCACACATGCAACAATTCCAGTTATTTAAAACAATTTTTTTATTCAATAGGCTCAAAATAGCAGCATTGTCATGGTTGAATGTTGGTACTACTTTAAGTACTGTTTTTATGGGATTCTTTAGAAATGACTTGTGAATCTAAATGGTTTTATTGTCAATTTAACTGTCAATCAACTATGGTAAACTTTCTTTTTAGAAATGAACTAGTGAAAGCCAGGAAAAAAAAACATGACCAAATCATAAACCGCTCGGATGTGTGTAAGGGCTAAAACGTTGCCTAAATGGTAAGTTTATGTAACTAACTGATATCCGTGTCACTTTGTGGTTGCAGTAGGAAATGACAAATCATTGTTCAGTCTTGCAAAGAATGTGACCGCAGCTGTTGTCATGTTTACATATGCTGTAAACTTACCATTGCTTGTTCAATCTTGTTATCAATGGCAACAATGCTGGCACCGGATGCACTGTGGAGACAAAAGAGAACAGTTACCACATGATGCCCATCTGTTATCCAAGCTCAGTGCTGATATCATCTCTTTCCTCATGCAGGACAGACAAAATGAATGGCAAGAATGCCCTCACAGAAATTGTCTTGCCACTTCCAAGGTACTGATGGCACTTCCAAGCTCTTAATCTGATGTGGAGATTAAGAGCTATGACAGATTTTAAAACTTATCTTGATGTATTGTGGTTAGACATTAAATTTAGTGTTGAACAAATTCTGTAACAGCATTACATTTTTAAAGAAGGAATAAAAAGATGAACTTTGAGGCTTAAGGTACAAAGTACTGCTAATATTTGCTGCTAAGAGTTTATTTTAACTAAACATTAATAATATTTAATGAATAACAGTTGCCATTTGGTGTAGCCTATATAATTTGTACAAATTGTCCATTATCCGCGCATTAGCTGCGGAGCTTTACATGCTTTACCGACCAAACAAACAGACGTCCTGCTTCATGTATGAATCAGCGCATGAGCACATAAACATAGCTAAAAATAAACACAGACGTGGCTAAAGATTGTAAAACAAAACTTGGGATCTCGTCCACACAACTAAACATAGCAAAAGAACAACCAAGTCGTGTTGAGATCTAAAACAAAATGCATCCATACAAATGCTGTGTCTTCAGTCCCGCGGAGAGTTAAACACTGAGCCAAGCCTGCGGTCGCCAAACAAGCTCGATTTACAGTATCTCCCAAATCTCCCAAGATAAAACACGCTTCAGTGAAACTAGAGCACACCTACGTCCACGTTTCCCGGATTAACATTTTCTCCATGACCCAACCCCCTCCAAAACAACAAACGAATCAACTTACTACGGCGTGCTTTTTCTTCTCTTACAACCAAATACCACAACACAAACTTATTCTGTCCCGGAGAAAAGATATTCCGTCCCGGAGAAAAGCCACTAAATGTACGCTTTAAAGATGTAATTATCCGCGAGGACGCTCGTTAACAGTCCTCAGCCCAAAGAGGACGTACAAGGATGTACAACAAAAAGGAGTGACGCGACCTCTGGGGGGAGCTAGCTGACCTGAACTTAAAGGGAACACAATGTGCTGATGAGCCTTAATAATGTCCATAATAAAATGCAACTGTTATCAAGTATTCTACTGAAACAAGTGTGTGAAAAAGGGTGAACACAAAAATGTATAAGTAAAAAGTTTTGACGCGACCAAACGCTAATAAATTAAAGATAGGATATGTTGCATTGATTTGGTGACAGTGTAAAAAGCTAAGCCACTGCTACGTGACATGACGCAAGTAATATTGGCTAAAAGTGGTGTTGATAATTGATTAGCTCGCTTTGTGTGCATCCCAAGTCCGCGTATGAAGGCCAGCCCATGTAAAAGAAGCGTGTTGAGCCGCACGTACACGAGCCCCGGAGCGACGCACGCCAATAGGCTGCCACAGCAACAGATGCCATGCATGTAGAGGAAACATATTTAAGAGTGAGCGTCACAGCCACCGGGAATCCAGTAACCTGCATACCACCAACTGGTGCACGAAAAGCAGAAGAGCAAATGGTCAATGACGACTGGCTGTATCCTATAGTGACCACCTTTTGGCCGCAGAGTGGTTTAAAAACACGTAAGTATGTATGAGAAAAATAAAATCACCACACTACGTTTTGACTCAAAGTGTGTATTAAACGTTAAACCAAATTAGAAAAAAAAAAAACAGCGCTTACAAGAGTCAACGACAGCATCTATGCAACGCACGGCAGACAGAAGAGTAGCCTAGATAAAGTCCATTAGCCTACCTGACGCATCTCGACTTATAAGACATCAAGCGTCCTGAATAAGTAGGCGACGTTCCCGGCGAGCATGGCAGACTGTAGCTCATTTTGCAGCGCATCTTACGAGACTCAAAAGCTTCTTGTTCTGATAGTAGTAATCCTGTGAGCGAAACACACGTTTGGCTTGTCCTCCTGAGTTAAGGGATCCCTGTGGGTCTTATACGCTCGAACCAGTCACATGAATGGAAACGGGGGAGGAGCTTGGACTCTCCCTCTTCTGTCTCTGCCTAATTTACTCCTGTGAAGACTTGTTAAAGTTCCCAATAATCGCTGATACTGCCTGCCAAATATATATTCAATACAATTTAGTGTGTGTCAAGTTATTTCCTCTTAACTTGTTGACTATTTAGAGTTTGTCTATTGTCATTGTTTGACTTTTCATTTCTTAAAAACTAAAAGGTTTGTGAAATATATATATATATATATATATATATATATATATATATATATATATGTAGTCACCGAAGTGACAGGTTACAGTTTTATGATCATAAAAATTAGCTTTAGGCAAATGAGATCACTCTTTTCTTTAATTAGTTCTAAGTTCTCCTCTTCGGCTGGGGAAATGACCAAGGCATAAATTGTCAACATATTTCTTGGCTTATTTGAATAGTGAGGACTGTAAAGCAGAGAGGTGGTTGAAGTGTATTTAGTAGAGATAAATATAGCATAAAGTGACAGAGTAGAGGAGATACATTACTCAACATCAACAGTTGTTATGTTAAGGCTGAAAATATGAAAAACAACATTCCTCTCCCGAAGATATACATTTAGGACAATAGAATATTACCCAGCTTAAAATATTTGTTTGATTAATGATAGTGAATAATCAAACAAGTGAAACTAATCAAACAAGTGAAACTAATCAGTTAAGATCAAAATACATTTACATAAAATACGTTTTTAACGTTGGAAACTGAAATGCCCAAAGTCATTTGTTGTCATTCCCTGTCCAAGTAAAACAAAGCAAACAGTACATTTTATTCAAGAAGAAGACATGTGGAGGTTTATACAAGAGCCACTTGCTGCTTTCCCCTTAACATCTTCCTTTATTGCTGACTTCCACAGGGTACAAAGTCTGCAGGACCACTGTGCTTCACATTCTTGCTCTGGACCTCTCTGGCCCCAGGGCCATTGCCTTTAAAGCAGGACAGATGCATCTGTGTCAGAGCCACCATCACGCTGCGACAACATCTGGTTAGGAAAACAGTCCTCAAACCACAGCATACAAACAAGTTGAGATCATATCATCTGTAAATCTTCCCGTTAAGCACTCCTTAGATTCAAATCAAACTGTAGATCTTTGAGCAGTAGTGTCAGCTGATGTTCTTAAATGCAAATATTTATAAGAGTGATTTAGGAGCCCTATGGTGACACGCTGGAGAAAAGTATGGCCACTTGCAGCTTAGAAAATATCACATGACGCTATTCAGCATCAGAAAACCTGTGTTTTTCCATTAGGCTCCAGATGCACCAGCACACGTCCCCAGCCTCTAAAGCACACAAACAGTGACAGTGGGGAGGCAGCTGAATAAATCAGGCTCCAGTTGTTCATTGATAACCCCACTTCTCGATCAGAGGATTTGAAAACAATAGCTGGAAGGGGGGCTACTCAACCAGGAATGTGCTCGCTCATGACTCACTGATGGGCTTATACTGTATGTGCACACCCGGTTTGGGTACTTGGTCACTAGATGCAGCTCCAGATGTACACCAGAAGAGGTCAGCAGAGGCTCCCATTCACTCAGGCCCAAAACAGACAGAAAAAACTCAAGGCCAAAGCAGTTTAGTCATATTTTCCCACAAGCTTTACAAAGAGCTTATTGTTACACGAGAGTACAAGAGACCAGTTAATAAAAGATGTTTATCTGCACATACTCCACACAAGGATTATAACAATACCTTCACAGTCTAAACACAATGATATCAGTGATTATATCATAATTCTTTAAAATCGGTGTATTGAGGAAATTGTCAACTTTCAGGAGCTGTCATGTAGTAAAAACCTAGCTCTAGAGATCGGAGCCATCTTTTGTACCAGGCTGAAAACATGATTTTTACACTTGTAAAAGTTGCCATTGGATTTCTCCTTATATTTCCGCTTTTGGAGCCTGCCCTCTGGTGGACGGCGGTATATCGCTGTATGGCGACGCCCTTACTCAAGGACCTTTTAAGGGGTTCCATGAGAGAGGCTTGGTCAAAACAATTGGTCAATGACCCCAGACTGGAGCCAGCCAAACTGGCTCTCAATAGTCATCGTCAGCTTCTCACAAAACAAAGATAACAGTATTTTTGCAAGTTGCTTTTCTAAACATGGGGACCAATAAGGTACTTCTTGATTCATACCCAACTATTTGGACCAATTAGATCATGGCAGAAGTCATTTCCAGGTTTCTATTCACACCATACACCCGTAGAAAACAGGAAACTTAGCCAATTGTGATTATGTTTTATAAATGAGAGCTACTTTAAACCTTACTTATTTGTGACTAAGGCTGCCAATAAACCCTTTGTCGCTATTGTTAAATATTTTGGTACAAACATGAAGCTAGAACCAGGTTGTTTAAAAAAATTAAAATAAATTACTTAATAACAAAAACATGATTTGCATAAAGAACTGGCAAATCATTCTTACAACTGTCAAGATGATAAATTGTTCATTCACATTTCAAGAGTAATCATGTTACCAGCAACATTTGCATTTTTTGTCAAACCTTAAATAATCATTTATTATTTACATTTATTATAAACAGGACAGTTTTGTCTGGTCAGTAAGATAATGATTTATTACTAAAAAGGTAACGTTCTGTCAGTGATAAACTATTCTTATACAAAACCATTTTTTTAATTGGTATTTTTCCAATAAACGCTTCATGTCACTGCATCAAATATCTTCAAAATCGCTTCCACCAGGAATAAGTAACTGCTCGCGCCCTTTTTATGCAATTCACCTAAAAGCAGCTTTTCAAACAATAACGACAATCACAGGATGCTAAAGTATGTTAATGTTGGTTTGTGAATGTGGTGGATTTTTTCGGAGGCGGTATTATTGGTAGATGCCATCGACAAAAGGAGTGGTCCCTGGCTTGGTCCCCACAATGGAGACTAAACAAAATAAGACAGAGCTTTGGGAGCTCACTAAATAAGGACCACAATCTGCTGCCTTCGAGCTTCCTCGTAAACAGACCGACAAAACTATCCCACTCACACCCTCATTGCATAAGCCTCAGACTTTTGGAAAAACAACCCTTCGTCCTGCACATGTCCCCATTTGATGAACTCTCATACATGCAGCAGGCATTAGCAGATGTACTGGACAACAAGGATTATGAGAAAAAAATAAAATCAATGCCCAGAGGCGTACACAACCAGATAAGATCTAAACTCCCAGGACAACAGATGAGCTGTGTCCATCAACATTACTTTAAATGGGATAGGGGTGGTTACACTAAAAAAGAAAAAACATTGGGCCATGGATTTTTGTAACAGTTTGATCTTGGATCATTACTTAATCCATGACATGACATTTAGTTTGAAAGAGATTGTTTTTGAAGTGTAACAATCTATAGATGGGCCTTTTTGTCATAGTCATTTTCTGTTTATTTGAAAAAAACATTTGCGCTCAAAGTTTTTGGGTAACTCAAATGTAGAAATGTATACAACGTGTTCAAAGGGTCAAAAAGGCATGTGTGTTCAGCAAAGTGATCCTGGAGAAACAAAGGTTAAATATCAGGAAAATGTTGCCCTCGTAAAGCGCTCTCTTTGAGTCTGTTATGCAAGACGTTTATGTGTTTGATGGCTTTGACGACCATCCATCATTTACTCTCATCTCTCAAAAGGACATGCCCCAGCAAGGAAGTGTTTCGGTGATTTTACTGCAGGGGAGTCTCCTTGTATATTGAAATGGGGATACTGCCCATTTGAGGTTTACATTTTTCACAAAGCACTTGTTTTAAGAAATGCTCTTTTATGCCCTCTAACTGTTTGTGAGCAATACTCTCTCCACTTTCAACAAGCCTAACCTTGCTCAGGAGGTGGAAAGAGAGGTGAAGTTTACCTGCGGTTAGTTGAAAAGTTTTGGATAAGGCACCACTCTTCAGTCAGGGCCTGTAGGCAAACATGAGCTGGAGAGTGAACAAAGGGAAGGTTTAAATCTTTTGCAAGCCTTGACGCTGCGCTTGCTCAACAGCTACTGGGTATTTATGTACACAGCAGCATCTTACTGGGAACGGCTGCTTTGAAGAGTCCCAGTTTATGTTGAGTACAGTGAGTTACTTAATACATGGGCGGACTCAGTACAATATGTCCTGGTTACTAGATCACTGCCAACAGAAGTCAATCATGTAGGCCGGAATACACACTACTATACGCCAGGCACTCTTGTTAAACTCGAACATGAGACCAATCTGTCAGATCATGCTATTGAGATAATTTAATGAAATCATAGTATCATCACTGCTGCAATTAAGACATCTATAAACATTTCCAAATTCCGAACTGAAACTTTTAAAAGGTGCATCGGTTTACAACTCACTTTTTACTAGGCAAAGGTTGTAGGACCATATGTAACAGCTGTAGATCAAGCTACAATTGTAAAGTTTATTCATAAAAAAAATACTCGATCTTTTGACAATAGAAAATAAGCGTGTATGATAGAGAATCATTTGTAACAGAGGCTCCTCAAGGTACTGTTCTTGCTCCATTCCAGTTAATTTTCTACACTACAGACTTGAATTGAAAGTGCCTCGGTAGCTCACCTGGTAGAGTGTGTACCATATACTCATGCATGTCTACTCCTTTCAAATAAAAGGCAAAAAAATATAAAAAACTAAAAAAAACTAAAAGATTTGATACAGCAATAGTAGCTTGTATCAAAAATGGACAGGAAGAGTAAAACAAGCTCCTTATAGAGAGCTTTTGGACCAAAAAAAATAAATAAATAGTTTCATCACCTCCAAAACTAAGAAGTACTTGAAAGTTGTGGGGCTTCATTTCCTGTACACACTGAAGGGAATCTCTGAAAACGTTGCTTTTTCTATGCATTTTGGCATCTGTAAAATTGCTCTTTCAGGTCATGGAAAACACACCCTTTTAAAAACTTGTCACATTGTTAGATTCCGATATTAAAGCAATTTAAAAAGAAACAGCTTTGTATAAAATCTTTAATATTTTTGACAAACTATGGTGGGAGGAAGTTGTTTTCAGTGCAAAGAAAACAAATTTCCAGTAAATTTGGTGTGAATGGGTTTGGATGCTGTGGGACTCCCAGAAGGAGTGTGTTATTGGCCTGAGAAACTTTCCCCTTAAGCTCTTCTCATATCATTTCATGAATTGACAAGCAGGCTAATTGCTGGGACACAAATATTTGAAACGTATTTGACACAACAAAAAAAAATGTTTGTTGTTGGTGTTTCTTGGCAGCCGGATAAATATCAATAGCAGGACCACAAAAAGCCTCTATAAGACGACACACGATGAGAATAAAATGTAAGAGTGTGAGTAATGCAAACCACAGACTGTATTACTGCCATTTAAAACCAACTGGATTTCAGATGTCGGCAGGTAATTCAACAGGTAATGACATGCTTTAAAATAATCAACAAACAACTGTTCAAACTCGACTAAACTCTAGTTTAGGACAACATAAATTATATTGCCCTGAACATAATGGTCCATGTGTGGTACAGCCATAAGTATATTTCTGTAATTATTATTCCCAATGATCATTTTAGATTTTAAACAAGTTGTCATTTATACAAAAGACTTCCAAAAGCAAAAAATAAATGCCAAGCACCCTCAACATTTCAGTTGTGTTTTCAAATTTTTGAAACCACTTACAAGACTTGTCACATAAATTCTCACTTATTTCAATTTTATGTGAGGAAAAAAGCAGTGCCAATAGATCTTTATGTGAAAAAAGCTGAAAAAGCTTTTTGGGGCTACTTTTTGGGGCTCTGCGATTCACACTGCCAAACAAATCTGAGCATTGGATCTGAGGTTTCTCTGTTTTTCCTGACTGTTTTTTTAAAGTTTATTCCTTACCCTGATGGGGTAAGAACAGTATAAAGAACAGGGGATGTTGTCTAGTACAGCCTGTTTGTATATTTGCTGCATTTTGTTTTTGTGAAGCCCTTTGAGCCAATTGTTAGTGTGCTACTGGGCTATATAAAGGATATCCATCTAACATTTTGAGCGTTTTGAAAAGTATCCACACGGCTCCACTGTAAACGCATAAAAACACCACAGGATGGTGCTTAACACTCCAGAAACCACAGAGCATGCGCAGTGAGTCTTGTTTTGGCAGCGCTAAACTCTTCTGAAAGTATCAGCGATAGAGTGGTAGGGGTGGAAGTGTTAAATGTTTCTTTACAGTAAAAAGAGAAGAACGGCTCTGTTACCTTTTTTAGCCGACGATGTGGTCATGAGTCATGCAGTAAGCTGATGAGAGCTCCAGAATGAAGTGATGTAGTAACGCTAAGTTCACCTTTAATGTGTCCTGAAGTGATATGTTGATTTTAATAGACCCGGTTCACAGCTGCTGTTATCTAGATATGAACTTTCAAGATATTACTATCGCTGAATGAATGATGATCTGCTTTTATGTAATTTTTCCTTTTTTATTCAGAATATTCACAAATGTGTTAGCTATGGCATGAAATATCTGATATTCCGAACAATTGCATTAGTTGAGCTTGCGCGATGGGCGCCGCCGTGTTACTTTGTGCCGCAGACGCAGTTCAGAGAATCGGATCTGTTGGATTTACAACCTCTATGTTTACAACACGTGAATTCATCCACTTCTCCCGTAATACTTAAAAGTAAGTGGCTGGTGAACTGGGAATAGAATAGAGTAAACATTGAAGTTACTTACACAATGTGTATCTGATATGAATAAAACGTGTCAAATTATAATGGAAAGGATTATTACTACCTCTTCCATAGACATCAGTGTGTATTTTACAAACTCTAAATGTATTGTTTATTTTAAGTACGTATGTGAATGTATATGTTTGAAACCTAAAATAAACAGTATGTGGTTGTAAAAACACACAAAAGTTGTGATATATGACAGCTCTGAGCGCGCCTGTCTTTGGCTAAATTGAACATTTGAATTTATCAGTTGATCATGTGATGCACTTGATCGTAAACCCCAGGACCCCCTTCTGTGGTGGAGATTAACTCATAAAGTCAACTTTCCCCGGCTCAGCAACATGGCAAGAAAATACTTGTGCATGCAGGCCACCAGCTCTCCCTCAGAGAGAATGTTTAGTGCATCAGGCAACATTGTGAGTTGTCAGAGGTCTTGTCTGAAGCCAGACATGGTTAACAAGCTAGTGTTCCTGGCAAAGAATCTGTAGAAGTTGTGCTGCCTGTAACTACCTCTGTTCTGTTCGTAGCAAATGCATTTTCTGCATACAGTTATGTGATCTTTTGAAGAATATAAATGTTGTTGCAATTCAATGCACTTTCAATGTTCCACCAGCTGCTGCATTTGTCATTTATTGTTAAAGCAGAGCTGCAGTAAAAGGTTTGATTTGTATTTATTTTTTGGTATTTTATGTTAATGTTGATGACTTGTTTTTAAAAATAAAACTATACTTTCCACATTTTTTTGTATTATGATCTTTTTATTTTTCTGAGAAATGCTTAGTTTTCATTCATTCATTCATTTTCTACCGCTTTGTCCTGTTAGGGGTCGCGGGTGACTGGAGCCTATCCCAGCAGCTTTGGGCCTGAGGCGGGGTACACCCTGGACAGTGGCCAGTTAGTCGCAGGGCTGACATTTAGACATAGACAATGACAAACAACCATTCACTCTCACATTCATTCACTAAGGACACTTTAGAGTTGTCAATTAACCTATACATGCATGTCTTTGGACGGTGGGAGGAAGCCGGAGTAGTACCCGGAGAAAACCCACGGTAACACGAGGAGGACATGCAGACTCCTTGGTTTTCACCAAACAGTCATATCGTATTGTATCGATATCGAGATATCTGGCATGAAAATCGAGATATGAAATTTTGTCCATATCGTTCAGCCCTACCGTCTATACGTCTCTGCTGCATCCAAATTCTTTACTTTGGAAAGCGTTGTAAAAAGCATTTGTTTTGCGGCTAGAGAATACTGTTTACATGTGGACAAAAAGCACAAAGAAAATAATGCGTTTATAAAAATATCCGTGTAGCCAGGGGTTAGTGGTGGTTTTTTTGGGCTTCACGTGATGTAAAACTAGAACTGGTGCCATAGCAATTAACTAGGAATGCAATAATACAGCCAGTCCACGATTCAATACGTACCTCAGTTTTTTTGTTTTCGGTTCTGTACAGTAGAATTTATGGTGTCATTAGTAAATTACTTGATATTGACTAAAGTAAGTCTAGTCATTGTGGGTGGATTTTATAGAAACAATTGTAATTTCAAAACAGTTTTAATTTTACTAAAATAAGCTGCCTTTAATGTGCACAAAAAAAAAAAAACACTTTGAGAAATGTGCATTTAACACTTAAAGTGAACTGATGCCTGTACATGAATCGAATGTTGTAGTGTGCAGTAGTACTTAAAAGTAGATATAATATTCAACAATTCCTGTGCAATGAGGTTCTGTGAAAACATAAGCTTATCAACATTCTCTGCATCAAGGTGAGAGTGGGTTGAACTTACAATACAGTATCTCCTGCAGGAGGGGGTCATTATATATATATATATATATATATATATTATATATATATATATATATATATATATATATATATATTATATATATATATATATATATTATATATATATATATATATATATATATATAATCTCAAAAAAACTTTAAAACACAGGCACAACATTTACATAAATGACGACACACACACACACACACACACACACACACAAAAAGACTATTGATTTTACGCAATAAGCAAAAACATTCAAAACATTGCCGTTCTCTTTTGAATGGTCAAAAGGTTCCACAAAATGGCATCCATAACAGGAAAAAAATCATGTGACTAAAGCCCATGAATTTGTTCTTTTTACTGTCACTCAACTGAATTAGTTTAAAACACTGTATATCCTTCCACATCGAAGATCTTAGTCACTTCAAAATGCATATGCCGCTTTAACAGAATTACAAAATCACTGGTTACATAGAACCCAAGTTGAACTGCTACAGATTACTATCTCTTCATAAGAACCTACCTCTAAAGACAATGTTTGCATTCTTTTCAAATTTCATGTTGAAAAGATTTGACCCCACTGTCTGGCTGTCTTTTGCCTCTGTGACATCAGTTGACTGAATATTTAGGGAGCGGTGTCGCTGACAGGCTTCGACCCTTGTAATCTGCAAGGCCGGAAAACCTAGTAGAAAACAGTGGATGGATTCCAGGGTTTTACACGGGAGGAGAAAAGAGCGACAAGAGAAACATGATTGTTTGGGACAGGGATTAAGACGTATGTTGTAGAGACAAATGTACAACACTTAGGTCTTAATTCAGTATTATTAGCTCAATTTGGGGAAGAAAACGTGAACTACAACCAGCAGCTTCATTTATTCCCCGTCCAAACCCTGGCCTTCCCGGCCCCTTGTAACCAAAAATTTGGCAGCACTTACAGGTCTGGGCGTTTTAGGTTTGAAGATGTAGCAACCGCTATGAAGAGAAACAAGATGATACTGCTCCGATTTGATTTATTAACCGCAGTTTTATCCTATCACCAACCAGGTATTCAATGAAAGTACCTGCTCTTTTGCAAATGCTTTCTACGGGAGCCCTCCCAGATGGTTCTGTGGAACAGAATGTACTGTGCTTAGCAAGCTACCTGAGGCTAGCATTTAAGTAATTGTTGTTTGTGTTACAGATATTGCACCTCAGTATTTTAGAAATATGACTTTTTTGTTAATCTAATATGGACCTCAAAAAGTATAAAGTTCTACCATGAAAACAAGTTCAAGTGACTAAAAGTGACTAAGACAAAGAGGAAGAGAACTGCATTAATTAACTTTTACGATTTATACAAGTGCTCATCCTGCTGGGTCCCAGAAGTTCATGTCAGCCACTCAGCCGTCTACCCTCTGTGTGTTTAAACATTTACAGGAGTCTTGTACAACAATAGGAGCAGGGGTGGTCTACAGAAATGGGATAGTTTCACAAGCTCTGGGACCCCAACAAAAGGCAAGAGTAAAGAACTTATTTGCGAAATCAGGAAAACATTCCATCCACTACTGTAGCACCCTCTGTCCACAGTGATTTACAGACAGTTTCTATATCAGAGCCTTTGGCAAATTTATCTCCACCACACCCTTTCAATAGTAGCTCGTTACCTCAAGAGTTTCCTCACAGTCCACTTTCAACAAAGCAGCACAGAGCTTCAGTCCAACACACGCCAGTCTAACAGGGCTTTTATTGGGACAGGGAAGAGACATTGTATTCATCTGTGAACAAGGACAACAAGAAAATCTGGGGGAAAGCCGCAAGAAACGTGGCCAGTAAATGTCAAGGAAGTGCAGTGAAGAGAGTGAACCCCAGTTATAACTGTTCAAATACATTAGAAATACAGCCGAGGAGTGTCCTGGTTAGCCTTTACATCTCTAATCTGAGTCAACTCTAGGTTGTAGCTGTAGATCAGAAGGTTTGGCCCTCATACTGTCCAGAGATATGAAACTAGGACACAGTTTAGTAGGAAACTCTCCAAAGTGCCTTTAGGTCTCAGCTGATAGTCCAGGGTGTACTCCACCAAACACCCCAAGAATGAACAGCAGACAAATAGAGAAAAAAAATTAATCAATAAATTCTTTAATTGAGTACAGCAGTTTTTTTCCACTGTCTTTCCAGCTGAGGTTTTGAGATGTTGCAACAAATTTTGCCTACTTGACTGAAACCAAGATTGCTGCTGAAGGCAAATACTCAGTGTAGAGTCAAATGGAAGTCCTTAGTTTATAAACATTTTAAAAAGGGCAGAAGGTTGCGTACTAGTTTCAACACAGGAAGGAAAAAAAACTTCTTCTGCATGACCTACAGCCTCTAGTCTAATATAGTGAAAACGTGATGGGAACTCTAGTGGACCCTTTAGGTAGTTTTTAAAAAGGCAGTTCTTTCTCCCAGCTGATACTTATGCATATGACTGCACTTGACTGAGTGACTTTCTGCCAATCAGACTTATAATTTACACTTTTTTTAAGAGAGTCCCTTGAGCGTCAGCGCATGCCTTTAACTGTAGCCTTGTGAAGACAACAATAAAATCTTATGGTAGCAAGAGGAAGACATAAGCTTAACAACCAACAAAGGCCCTTAAAAGGTTGAGCCAGCACCATCAGCATTATTATAAAATTGTAATATTGTTATGCTCTGCTCTTCTGCTTTTTTGTGACAACCATTTAAAAACATACCCAAAGACACGGTGTGTGAGGTCTATCTTCTTCATGAACTAAGTCAGAGCTGTGAGAAAGGGGATTTAGGAGCCACACATCTGTAAAGGAATAGACAATGTCACAAGCCATTGTCATACAAAGGTCCTGTCGATTCAATCAGTTACGTGCAGCTTCATCTATAAAAGGTTAAGAGGATTGCATGATTTGATTAGCAAGCAGTTTTGCCAACTATTTTCATAGGCTATGTTTTACTTACGTGATGTAACTACATGACATAATAGCCTCCAACTTTATCAAGAACATAAAACTTGAAAGTATCCCCATAAAAATCCCTGCGCTCTGACAGAAGAACAATACATAAACTAGAGGAAAGACGAGGCTCAAGTGGGATTCTTAGTGTAAACCACCTCGGTCCCAGAAAAAGTGATGGGTCTCACTCAAAACATGTTATCTCAGGTCATTTGAAAGACATAGAAGCCGTTTCTTTTTGTTGGCAAAATGTGATGGAATATTTTCATTAAAAAATGCATTTGAATTGAAAATAAAATAATGAAAATAAATAGTTTAAATTCTTAAAATGCACAGAGAACCCATGATACAATGGAGAAGATCGTCACATTCAAGAAAATTATTTTGTGCACTTAATTACAGAGAAATAATGAAAGAAGAAACATTGTTTTGGTTGTAACAGAAATAATTACAAAGAAATAAAACTAAATTGAACACCACATTTTTATTTTTATTTTTACTTTGACATAGTAATGTTTATAACATTTATTACCAATATTGGTTCCAAATTTTCACAAAAGTTACTAGAAAGAGTAAACAAACATGAATAATTTCTATTTCACCCCACATGTCTACACTACAGTAATGGCTTTGTTCATGAGACATTTTGCAGAGAGCATTTAGGTGGAGGCCTATATGCCACAATCATAATTCAGTGCTTACGCTCGTGGGAGAGCAAAGGGAAGGCTTACTGGTAAACAGGGACGTGACCCTTTGCATGGGACAAACCCGAGTTAAACCATTTCCCAGCTGCGCAGCAAACCACCACTGACATCCCTACCCCACCCACTACACCATCATCCAAAAATCTATAACCCATTGGAAAAAAAAAAAGAAGTCTTTTTGGCAGGTGAGTCTCCACACTCAACTTCAAAATACTCAAAAAGTACAACAGTGACATTAGTAATTTACAGGTTACCACATCTCAGCAAATATTACAAGCCTTGAAAGATGATCTCAAATATGTTGCATATACATGTGCATTTTTGTAGACAGAGGGTGTTAATTTCTGCCCAGGTTACACATAGTTGTTACCATAAGAGAAGAGTCAATATAATCCACAGACTGGATGGCTCATTGAGTTCAGCGACAACAGATAGCTTCCGCCTGAAGCGACAAAGCTACCCTATCTGCTCAATTTCACCCAACAGGACTCCACTTCATTGACTTAGCTGGTTAAATAAA
Organism: Perccottus glenii; assembly: GCA_024416835.2. Classification (NCBI taxonomy): domain Eukaryota; kingdom Metazoa; phylum Chordata; class Actinopteri; order Gobiiformes; family Odontobutidae; genus Perccottus; species Perccottus glenii. The sequence goes on along the minus strand of CM044559.2, from coordinate 19,094,347 downwards.
GTGTAGAATTAGTCTGTGAAGCGTAATGCAAGCTCAGTCATCTCTGTCATATTAAATTTGCTATGGTGACAGCTTAAAGATATACTAAACTCTTTCCAGTAGCGGTAATGCTAAATTTCTGGGCACTAATATCACAGTGCAGATGAAGTGCTCGCAGAGTCCTGTGACAAATCACAACCAACTCCTTTTGCATACCAAACACTGGGTGTATCATTCTGTGTTTTAACCCTGTGGAGGTAAATATTTGTTCATATCATGCCCTCTAGTACAGTCGGTCATAATCTAGTACAGTGATCAACTAATTGATCACATTTATTTTTCAGGTGACCTCATTGAACTACAGAGATGTGGATAACGCAGAGCAGCAGAGCAGAGGGCAAACAGTTATGATGTTTAGAGTTTATATGCAAATGATCATTAATGAATAAATTATGACTAATGCCAAAAAGAATGACGCTGAGTGAAATGCTTTGACATGTTGTCACTTGTGTGAAATTCCAGCATAATCCATGATCACATGCTAGTGAGGCATTAGGCTTAGACAGCAGGTCAGCTTGACTTGTGTCAGTTTTGTTACAAGCCAAAAAGATGTCTACAAGGGACACTTTAAATTAGGCATGGGATGGTATGATAACCATGTGGGAAAAATATGATGGTATTGCAGATAAAACTTTAAAATTGGTTTTAAACGCCTGGTAAATTGAATTTATATATATATATATATTACATATATATATATATATATATATATAATATATATATATATATATATATATATATATATATATAATAAAAAACAGAACATTTTGCAATATGCTCGCTCCACCTTAAACCATTAAAATATTTCAAACATATATTATATTATATATATATATATATATATATATATATATTATATATATATATATTATATATATATATATATATATATATAATACAGTACAATATCCCAATATAATCCTTCAAAATATAAGAACCTAATCATTTTCTGATCTTGTCTCTCCAGCTCATTTTATATGAATTGTATGCCATGGCATTTGTGTTTTTTTAGTACCATGATTATCATGGAACTTTGAAACTGAGGTATACCTTGAAAACGGTAATCGACCCTTGCCTACTTTAAATAAAGATCTACTGTATGTGCATGTCCATTTTCACTGGGAAAGTCCAGATTAGACAGTCTAGCCTGGATAAGAGAATAATGAAAAGTATCGTCATTAAATAGATGCAGGAAGTCAGTTGTAAAAAGCAGGAAATGGGTGAGATCATTTTGATGGACTCTGGGGCACCAAAGGATGTGCTTTAGCACTTATGACAAATACAACCTGATTTGACTGAATACAACAAACCTGACTCAGTGGCAACACAAGGTACCATCTGTTCAGTATTGCAGTTTCAAATGAGCAATCATAGCTTTATCAGACGACGTGCGATCACAATGACTCACGTCCGCTTGAAATGCAAGTGCTCAATGAAAGAGTAAAGTCGGCAGAAGGTGTTTCTGCAAAAAAGGGAAATACACACAAGAGCAAGCTGATTTAAGAAGGGGACAAGTAAACAGAGGAAGTCTTTGACAAAATGTGAAAGTAGACATCAAAGCAAAGCAGGAAACTGGGGTTCTTACAAAAACTGCACCTTTTGTAGATGGCAAAAACATGCTCACAAATTAGCATTGTCCGCTGAATGATTTGAAGTTGCTAAATTCAGTGCTTACTCGTTACTTGCGAAGACAAACTCTAATTTTATCATTTAACTTAACGCTGTTGATAGTAGGGCTGTACTAGAATAATCGAATATTCGAATATTCGTTCGGTGGGGTGGCATTCGATTTTCAGTTTTGAGATTCGAATATTCTTTGTAACTGACGCATTTTCATTTCTGTTCATTTTCTGTGTAAACTGTTATTTGGTGTGTTTTGTGAAGTGTCACCAGAGGGCGCTGGAGCGCAGAGTTAGGCTTTTGTATACGCAGTGGTAGATTGATTAGAGCAGAAGTAGCGATCTCCACAGAAAACAAGAAAGGATACATGAATAAGATAATAATTACGCTAAAAGTTAAAGTTTAAATTTATAAGGTAAAGGACAGAAAATCTCCAAAGCTAATCCCTCTCATGGTACTCAGCCAACGAGGTTTGTTTTGTCCGTTTTATTTTCTAGAAATTAATGTATCAATTGTACTTATTTTCGTTAAGCTAACTGTTGTTTTATCTGTGTGTTTCATCATTTTTCACGGTGTTTTTATGGCGCTATTGAAAGACGGATGCTAATAAATTCATCAGTAGAGTAACCACTTGTGTCTAAAGTACTTGGGGGAATTACATTCTTTTTTTTTTTTTTTCAACACGTGACTTTCGTCGCGGACTGATTCTCACTCATGCTTGAACCGCCCGTTGGCGAAGGTAGTGATTTATTTCATCTCATACTGAATAGGTACAAAATGCCCAAGACCTCAGCTGTTTGGGAGCACTTTAAATTAAGTGAGGATGACAAGACAAAGGCAGTGTGTCAAATATGCGATTTGAAACTGGCCTACCACAGCAGCACCACAAGTTTGAAAAATCACCTGAGTTCTGTAGCACGCGGCAAAAAAACACATTTACGATGCCGAAGAGTGAAACGTGAAGCCGTGAAAGATGATACAAATGCAAACCGACACTATTATTATATATTTAGCCCCACCCACCGAAGCTTCGAATATTCGATATTGATTGCCACCTAAGCTTCGAAGCTCAAAAAATGGCATTCGAAACAGCCCTAGTTGATAGATCACAGGGCGAAAATGGGGCAAAGGATTTAAAAAAAATGCTGTAAAACAGAGAAGAGGCCAAACACACCCTCATCTTAAATTCACTTTTTATTCAACTTCCCATCAATCCCATATCGTCAAGCCAGAGCCACACACAAAAACACATGATAGAGTGAAGAACAGTGGGCCACATCATTCTGTTGCAGCCTCTGAAGGCAGTTTGAGCAGAGAGAGAGAATGGATGACTCAAACGCAGCTGCCTGCCAGGCTTTCCACACATCCTCATTACTCACTTTTCAGACATGTTGGGCTCTGGGGGTCCTTAGGCACTGAAACCTGCTGCCTTGTAAAGTGGGGAGGACATTTTTGCCCCAAGTTAAACCTCATTCCTTTAACTCAGAGATAAAATTATAATCTGTAGCAAACTAAAAAAAAAAAAAAAAACTAAATTCCAGAATAATGGGCAGTTCTGCAAAACTTTACAGAAATTGCAGGGTTTGACACTTGCAAAGGCCAGACAACTTCACTTCCTTAAAAAGTGAACAAGAATATCTAACTTTACAGTAAACACAAAGGTTGAGATTAATACTATTTAAAAATACTTGTGACTTGTGTCAAAATCTTGTGCAACAACCTGCTGCCAAACAATATACTGCAAAAAGGTTAAGAAGATTTTTGAACTATAACAAGCAACAAAAGCAGAACAAAAGCTATTTTGCCTTACGCCAACAGAAAAATGTTAAATGAAGGGCCAACATATAACATTTTTAGCACCAACAAGTTAACACTCAAACTTAAAAAAAGTACAGACTATTATTAGAATTATATACTGAACCAGTTGTCCTAATGAACCAATCTTTATGTTATTGTTACATTCCTAGCCCAGGTTACAAGGCATATGTGGGGACATTACAGAACATAGCAAGTCCAGACTGGTAACAGGGAGCTGTCAACGTCTTTTGTCTGAGAGGTTCCTTTCAAATGAGCTTTTGCATACTTAACATACTCAAACAGCCCTTAAGTACTATCCTGCTGTAAAAAGATAGATAGGTATGACTGACCACCGGCAGCGTATTTGTTTATTTGCTTTGGCAGGTCCTTTCTAATTGGACGTGGTCCCTGTCCACATCACACAGAGAAAAGGGTGGGTGTGCTGAGCTTGTACTCATGAGCCCTAAAGTCCTAAAAATTGTTAAAAGGGGGAAGAAATAAATAGTTTTTACCAGACAGTGTGCGTTGACAGGTCAATTAGAGATTAACACTACACGGCACATAATAGCAAGACAGACTGGACACAGGCCAGTGCACCATCCAAAATGCAGAGCTAGTGGGGACCCGTCTGCACAAGCCGCTGCCTGGGGCATCCCACAATCACAGCTATTCAGGCCTCAACTAGAATGTGTCCCCTGAAAGTGAAGGCCGGTCAGCTATTTGTGGAAAATAGGCTGTTCCCTTGTTTCCAGCCACAAACCATCCCCCCTCCCCAATAAACACTAACCTATCCCCAAACTCCACACTCTCCCTGCCTCCGTGCTTGTGTTTAAGCTGACAAACTCCCTGGGTAAACTGCAGGGAGGGGTAACACCAACAAGCATTTTACATGTGCATGATCACACATGAAACAAAGCACTTTGAAAAGAAAAATGCATTTCTCAACCTAGAGGGCAGCCTGCACCAAAACACCAATTAACAAGCAATCTGCTTATATGACAGAATTCCTATTGTGTCAAATATCAGAAAACTGTAATTAATCCGTCACTCTTCTTATTTCTTTTTGAATAACCAGAGCACAGTCAAGAAGTCAAACTGAACAAATAGCAAAAAATAAATTTCAAACAATACAGTCAAGATGGTAGTTAAAGAGTCCAACAAGATCAGGTCAGTTTAAAAAGCCTACTGAATGGGCATGGTACTACTCTTTATCCAGAAAAATTTAGTTATCTGGAGTCAGTCGACCAAAGTGACCCCATGCAGCACAGAGCTCTCTCTGTATCAATGAGCACTAAACTTCTGGAGCGTAGTGACCTGTCTGAGAAACAACAAATAGTCAACTAGGACCAGGAACTGCTAACAATTTTTAAAAACAACACATCATATATGGGCTATCAATTACAATTAAGCACCAGCTTTTCCTAATTGCTGCATGAAACAATTGTATTGATTGCTAATTATCCACTAACACTCCTAATTGAGGCTTTTACAACAAAAAGCTGGAGGAAAGTCTGTCCGGAGACAAGTAAGAGAGTTAATGACCGTGTGCTTTCTATTGAGGGGAAAGAAGTTTGTCTCAGGGCCAGCTTCATCACTGTATTTGGCAGAGGTGCAACCTGCTGAGCCGAGATTCCAATCTGAGGAGAAATCATTCTCATCTTGCAACCCCACCTCCCACAACGGTTTGTTCACCTCTTTCCTGATGCACTTTAATTTAAAACAGAACCAAACAATGATATTTGAAATAGACTCCTGCACAAAACTGGAACAACATACTGCTAAGTAACAACAGGAGTATTCTGCTTAAGTTCTTTGTATTGTTACAGAGGGGAGTACACCTAGATGATCGCCAGTCTATCACAGGATCACCACCATCACAATTTATATTCACCAATTCAGGCTCTTAAGATTTTTAAATGTTTTGTGAATAGCAGCAAAAAATTTGAGTGCAAAGTTTCTGGTTCTGAAGAAAACAAATATTGAATCAGGACACAATTTCTTCATCAAACTCAAAATTGCGGTGAAAATTTCTATCCTTTAAAACACAATTTTAGTATAGACAGTCAGAGAGCCAGCCGAGATTTTGCTCAGGTGTTTGTGTGCATCCTCTTCACCTCTGACATATCCTGTCTTGTCCTGCTGCCAGTTGCCATAGCTACAGCTATTGATGTCACACAGCACAAATGTGGCCTTTTTGTTATTGTTAGCAAAGCCTCAAAACAGAGCATGTTTCTGCCTATCACATACTAGCAGTTAATGTGTGATGCTAATAGAACAAAGTGGACTTATATCCTTATTATTGTGTGATATATGAAAGGGAAGAGAAATCTAGATAGGAAGAATATGCTTAACTCTAAGGCCTACACCAAAACAAGACAAGCTGGTAACTTTTGTCAGCTGTCGCTTCTTTAAGGCAATGAGTGGCAACGCTTCATCTCAAGCTGTGCTGGAGCCGTTTACCAGTCTCTAAAATAGGCACTGTGTATATTACAGGCTACTGTATACAAGGAACGGGTGTGTATACAAGATTTAGAGTATTGTAGGCTGGCCTACAATGGCTGAGCATGCTAGACAGGAGACTAAAATGTTACGCCTTTGTTTAGAAAGTTATTCCCCTCTCGGCTGCAAAACATAGCTACTGCATGTCTTGCAACTTCTCCCGGTGCTTGTTAATGCCCCATAAACCACACAGCCTCCATGGTTCAGTGAAAGCCTTCCTAAAAAAGAAGGTTGCTGACCAGCATTGTGTGCTTGTCTGTTTTTGATGATATTCAAATCTAGTGCATATATATTTTTGCATAGCATATTTTCACTGCTACCACCAATCCTATCTACATTTGAACTGCTACTAAAGTGAATTTCAAACAGCCATTGAATTAAGTGTGAATGACAGCATGACATAAGAATGTACAAAGAATGTTTGATGTAAAAACAATTTTTGTAACCCTTTACCCTGTAATTATTCATTTTAAACTTTTTTTTTTTTTTTTTTAAATTAGCGCTTAGGGAAGTGGTTAAAAAATACTAATAGCTGAGGCACTAAACAATCAGTGCTGCCTTACCTGTCATCATCTCCATCCATAGTAATGGGGATGCCAAAGAAGCTGACAGTAGCTGACTTTACGCCATCTCCCCCTGGCACCACACTGGAGATAGGTTGAGGCAGGGCATCCAACTTAGGCCTGGTGTCATCTGACTGGTTGTTGAAGTAGGAGGAATCCAGACCTCCTGCAGCAAGCATCTGACCTGGAGGTGGACTGGTGGCGGGGACATTCTGGATGGCATTCTGGGAGTTAATGGTCACTTGGGAGGTAGCGGTAATGCTTAACACTCCCAAAGGCTGTGTCTGGGTGACAGGGGCCACAGCTGGGGCACTGACTGCCTGTAGGTGGAGGCCAGGGGCTAAGACCGCCTCACCATCCAGAGTCAAAGGGGGTAGACCTCCAGGAGCAGCAGGGGTGATGAGAGGTGAAGGTCCCTGACTGCTTGGAGGTGCCACTGGGAGAGACATCACAGTAAAGTTCTGAGTGCTAGAACCAAAGTGCTGTTGGTGGTAGTCAGTTTGGTCGAACGACATGTTAGGATAGACAAGCTGTTGAGGCTGTGTGGCAGGAGGCATCACTAGAGACTTTTGCAGCATAACATCTTGGTGGAAACCATTGAGGCTGTTGGGGATAACAGGTTGTGAAGCAACAGGCTGTACATTAACCTGCCCTTGCTGTGATATAGTTGCATATCCTGTGGGCTGGAAGGCACTTGCTACACTCCCAATCTGTGGGGCCAAACTGTAGCCTTGTTGCAGAGGCTCTGAAGAGTGAATGACTGTGTTTTCCACAGCTTGTGCAGAAAAAGCACTAAGAGAAGCTACAAAGTTCCAGTTAGCTCCTACGCCATTTTCTCTGTCTATGCTGTGATCGTGAGTCATAGAGGCCTTTACACTATCAACAGTCCTGTTTGTATCTGAATCTTTATCGTAAAATTCAGTACACGTCCACCGGCCTCTTCTAAAGGGCTCACCAATACCATGGTCAAGTTTAATTACCCGGAAACGGGAACTACAGTTGGTTTGAGTTACGCTGCTGGAGACAGATAGAGGATGGGTGGCTGGGGTGGGAACAAAGCACTGACTTGCAGCTGGCACAGGCACATTTCCTCCTACATTATGTGGGGTGTTGCGACCACCAGTGCCTATGCTTTTATGGGATATTCCTCCGTTTGTTGCAGCTGTCCCTTCCTGGTGCTCTCCCACGTTGTTAAGAGTCTCCTCAGAAGAGCTGTGTTCACACACCCCCAGGTCTGTCCGAGAAACATCAAATATTTCCGAAGACACGTCCTCTGTGTGTGACTCGTCCGGGTCGTCAAGGCTTTCGGTGTCATCTGTGGTGTGGTTGGCTGCCACCTGAGCCTGAATGACACTTGTGATCTGGAAACAACTTTTCTTCTTCGCTGGCATTTTTGACATGTTTGCACAGTGTGTCACGTCTGTCAATTCTCTAAAACACTAACAAGCAAATGTATTGCAGATTATTTCACAAACGACACGTACAGTCACCAAAAATGTTGTTCATGTTCCTCTTCATCTCTTTTTACGAAGAAAAGTGTCACAAGATAGACCAGGCAAACACCCCCCAAATGTTTCACAAAACACTGCTGTAAACTTCTCCTTCAACGTCCCCCTTCACGCTGGCTTGGACTGTCCTGTGTCCTGGTAGTGCACTTTCAACAGGTCCTTGTAAAAGTCCTTGTTCAGCAGCTGCCACCGGTACTTTAGTCTGAGGCGGGCCCCAGTTTCTCAGCCAACTCTTCTTTTTCAGCTCTATGTATCTCTGTTGGTGCAGCTGAGTGGCTAATGGTAGCTATAATTAAAATTTTAAACTACCATGGTACCAACAAGAGCGACATCATGGTGTGAACAAATTCCTTGGTGTTTCAGGAGAACTATACAATCCTGCTATAAGAATAACTCATAGATCGAGCGAAGTTTTGTCTCTCACCGTGTGGACAACTCACTTGTAGGAGCTAGCTGACAGATGAACTACTTCACTCCAGTGGCAGGAAGCTAACGGAGCTAACTCTAGCCCAACCTCGACAAGATGGCAAGAGCGCAGTGCATCCTGGGTCATCAGTGTAAAAACTTGTTTTCTGTATGTAAAAAGAATTATTATTAAACCACTTCCTATCAGATATTTTGAATTGTTTTAAAAATCACTAAACTTAAAAATGGCAGAAATATGTATACTAGATATTTAGTAAATGTCGTCACTTCCTGTTCACGTCCCAATTCGAAGAAAAGGACGGACGAAAAAATGAAGACGGACGAAAAATCATGAGAACATCTGAGTCATATCACTTTAATCAAAATTAATCATTCTGGTCTCCAGGAAATCTTCAACAAACGCATGTCACCCCTGTTGTTTGTGTGCTAACGTAGATTTTTAATAAGAGTTTGTTCTTTTATTTACAGAATGACTGCATTTTTATAATGATATTTTGTGTGTGTGAATGAGTTGATGAGTGAAGTTTATGTAGATATTAATGTAATTAATCAGTAGTTTCTACTGCTATAACGTTACCCCATCCAATTACATGGATCAGGCATCAGTTGCAGATTCCTCCTGGACGCCTCCTATAGCTACTATAGCCTAAGTACAGGAATGAAAATGTAATATGACTATGATGACTCATGAATTGGCTAATGTGAGTACCGTTGCACATCAAGGTGTGAATAGCACAGGTTACACCAAACTGGGCTTTTAAACTGTGATTCACACAGTAGGCTACTGTTGGTGACAAAGTAGTCATGCTCTGACCAGACTTTATTGCATCATTATACAAATTGACAAGGTTTGGACACAGTCTCATAGTCGGCATCTAGTTTGAGTGACATACATAAAGGTTGGACACATTAAACACATTAGCCATTCAATTCCATAGCTTTTCACATATATTGTGAGTAAATTCTTTTTTTTTAATTTTCTTCCGACATTCACAGAGCTGGCTCTAACTAATTAATTACAAAGGAAGGAGCATGTATTTCATTATTTGCGCTGCCATCATTTCCTGTCCATCCTGATTTCTCCTTGTCTACCCCACACAGAAACTCTATTTTCCCACGATCTTCAGCCCTGTCCTTCAATAGGATTTTTATCTAATACAATGCGTCAGGAGAAGTTAAAGATAAAAGATTAATTTTATTTTGGTAGATTTATTGACACCATTTATTTGACCATTCGACAAAGCCATGACGTGCTCATGACAGAAGAAGACAAGGCTCTGGAAAGAAACGGTTGGAGTTTCACGTTAATAAAACAAGGTGCAGAAAATGTACAGTGCCTGTTAGAAATATATTGTTAGGAGTTTAGATTTCTCTCGTTCTTTTGATTTTAGTTTTTGAAGAGTGAAAAAGTTTATATATAAATAGCTAAATAAAATAAAACTCCGTGGCCTTATTTCCTCTGACATAACCAATCATCAAATTACTGAGTTACATAATGTCCGAATGTCATCTTACAAGGTCTGTCTGAAAAAAACAGTTTAATTTTGTCCTTTCGATAAAACAGGGCAGAGTGAGGATAAGCTTCATGGGTATAAATCATTGGACAAATACTAATGGATTCATAAAAAGATCTTTATTCTAAATGTGTTTGATTAGGCTTGGTCACCTTACAGTCTGGTATTTGATGTGTTTCATAGGCCACGCCACACATTACTTCCCAAATCTAGTTAAATTTAACTGGAAACATCACCTTGTGTAAACAATGTTGCAACACTAGCTCCAGTAAGCTCTCTATACTTAGATGCCCCGCTTTAGTGGCAGTCTGTTGGTAGGTTTTTCCTGCATGGGCCAGCCTGTTTGTGTAGCTGCTTATGTTTATTTACACTGGTATGAGGGCAAAGACTACCAGGCTATCCTGCGGTGCGTCACAGTCTAAAGGTACTGGTTCCTCCTTTCGACCACCACCACCCTAACAACCTGGGCCTTGTGCTGTTTGTATTTCTGGAGCCTAGGGTCCTGTGGACAGCGGTCACTTTCAGCAGCCTGACCTCTGGCCTTTAGAACCATAGTGGGTCCAGAAATGCATGATCAACAAACACAGTGACCAAACATCACTCATCACATGGTAAAAAGGGAGCAAGGGGAAAGTGGTACAAGGTGTTGTTTCAGACCCAAACCAGACCAGACCCAAACTGAAATAATAAAGACGCACGTGAGCCATAAGTGTGGCTTCCATTTATTGGGTTCTATTTCCAGAAAAACACACGTTTCCTTGTTAGTGTCTGATGGCTAATATAAGCATAGACATGTTCTTTTCTGGCCGTATAAGCCGTCTGTTTTTTATTTTCAAATATTCAACATTGAGGAACAAGCCCTTAGTATCAGTCTGGTGTGTTTTTGTAGCTCTGTCTCAACTTCAGTTTGTGTTCAGCCTGTTCCACTGCCTCATAAATTCCTTCAGCGGTAGCATATCAAAGATAGTGTGTAATACTTTAGTTATTACATACTATCCAGTATTATGTAGACTTGCCTAACAGGAAATCTTATATTATTATTATTATTTTATTATCACTTTATTATCTCCTTGGGGAAAGGACTAGGTTTTCAGATTTTATTTTGGGGCAGCAGTAGCACAGTGGGTAGAGCGGCCGTCCTTCGACCGGCGGGTGAGTGGTTCGCGACCAGCTCGAAACATCCCAAAACATCATAACATCCCGCTCTCCCCCGCATACTGTCGTTGTGTCCTTGGGCAAGACACTTAACCTACATAGCCTCCAGTGAGTGTTCTGTAACACTGGTAAATAGCTTAATCTGTGTAAAGCGCTTTGAGGGCCTACGACAGTAGGTGGAAAAGCGCTATATAAAAATAAAGATTATTATTATTATTGAACCTTTCCTTCAAGATGTCCTGGGTGACTGAGAACCTTTGTAGACTCCCTGGGGAAAGTCACTGCCGGCAGCCGCCACTAGGGAGCGCCCAGCATGTTTTTATGTTTGGGAAAACCTACCAAAGCATGGGGAGAACATGCAAACTCCAAACAGAAAGACCCCATCCGACCTTCTTGCAGTGAGGCGACAGTGCTAACCACTGTGCCACTGCAGAAACATAACCGTTTGGATTGTGAGCACTCACAGTTTTGACTAAATCCTATAAAATTGAACCTTTTGAACATATTTTTATCAGAGTAGTAGAACAGTATTTACTATTTTTAAAATCAGGAAAAGGTTTCAACAAAGGCACCTGGATGTGAATTTCAATTTTAATTACATTTCATTGGGTATAGTTTAAATCTAACCAATCTCTTTAAAGGCCAAAACCTATTGTTATCATAATTGTCACATCTACCAAGCATTCAGTATTGCACTTAAAGTGTGCCTTTATTGAATTATGCCTTCACATTCACATGTGACCTACTTTAAATATGTTTCATTCCTAACTTAGATTGTCAGCTCTATCAAATGATACTAAAATAACAACAATGAGATATAATAAAATAAAATATAAAAGAAGAGAAAAACAAAATCAAGAAGTTAAAAGTTCAATGCCCTGGTTTATAACTCCCACAACAAAATGAAGACACTAATCACACCGCAAACTGAACCTGATTAACTCAGAGATTTCTTTGAAAGGACATAATCCTATGTATCATTTAGTCATTTAGCAAAGAACAGATCCTCAAAGCAATTGACATAAAGGCTTATCTCCAGTTTGACAGTTGGGGTCATCAGGTGTGTGAGAAACACTCACAGTGACTCATAAATCTGTGTTACAAATCAGTGTTTTCTTACACACTTACACCTATTCATTACACTGTATGGATATTTTTGCAGGAATGTGATGTGACAAAACTGGTAAAAATGACAAGCAATTAGGACTAGGGAATTCTGGTCATAATAATAATGTGATAATATTATTATAATGTGTGTAAAAGGAGTTCAATGTTTTTTCCCCACTTTTATTACGTTTACAATACATTTGGTCATTTAGCAGACACTTTTATCCAAAGGGACTTACATGAAGCTTCCATTCACCAATGTTACAGCTGTTACACCAATGGAGGCAAGGAGACAACAACAGTATGAACTGTGGGGAGAGCTACCACTACCTCTGTATTACAGAGTACATGTGTACAGACCTTACATGTGTGTTTGCTCGCAATTTTTCAAATAGCTGAAACAGGTTTAGGAGATTCATTTCAATTCATTGTTATTAGGTTAGTAAGGTGAAGAAAAGCTTACCAAACACTTCCCCGAATCTCAGTTTTGAGGAAATGGCAATTGGCGTGCTATTGATGACTTATTGTGGATAAATTATTCCCAGAATACATGTTCTGTGTATAAAGCATGAACTAAACAGAGCACTATTCATTTCCAAAGAAATTGCAGCAGAGAAAAGTCACGTTTTACTAAGAATACACCTTGCAATTATTGCTCTGCATGACAGTTAGCAATAGCTGGGCTGTGTTTTGTCAGTTTAGACACTTGTTTTGGCTCCTCAAGGATACTCGTGTCAGCATGTCAAATTCATTGCATCTTTAGAAAATGACTGACTATTTTAGAAGCAACATCTTGTAATTGGAGTTTGCAGAGCACTGTACAGTATGTCATTTATAGTTTCTGGTTAATAGTTTAGTATAAAATCAAAACTTGTGCAGCATGATTAATGTTATTAACTTGCAGCATAAATCATCAATTCTTATGATCGGACCAAACTTGTTCCAGACATGCACACAGTAAATATGATTGTTTTGCCCCTACTAATCATCCTGAAAGCTTCTGACGTTTATTTTATAGCATGTTCATTAAATTGGCCTCAATGTTGTCATTAGACCGTGCCTACAGCCTTAGTAACAGTGTTTGTAAAAAGAAAACTTGTATGCATGTGATCTCCTCCTGCAAAACCTTTGATCAAAACCTCACAATTGGGCCTACAGTATAATAAACTGGCTCACCTCCACCCGCCCACACAAATATTGCCAAAAGACAAAAGCAAGTGATTGTGGGCAACGCAAGATGTCCGTGGCTGTCAAAGATAGTGTGCGTTCCTCAAATAACTGCCAAGAGACTAAGCACAAGACCAGGAAATTTCACCAAAGTTAAACTTATAGTTGCGTTATACCTAAACAAGGAAATGCACTTTGAAAAAAATATTCTCATGGAAATATGGCCAGAGTTGAACTTCCTCTTGACCTTTGAGGCCAACACTTCTGCACTTAATCTGCCCATTCAATTACTAATCCAGTAATAGGGTAAATTTTTTTCTTCTTGTTTTTCTCAGTTTTGTAGGGGAGTGTCAGAGGTCCGACATTGTGAGGCTTATTGTGTGCTAAGAGGTGTTCAGCTCAAATTGGGCATGAGCCTCATCAGTATAGGTTTATGAAAAATTATTAGGTTGGTACATATAGGTACATTAATAGGTGAAATAGAAAATGGCTGTAGGACGAGGCCAGATTACTTTGTTGCAGATTTTAGCAAATGTCTTGTTTATGATTAATATCTGGATGCAAGTTAAATACCATGTCAATACCTCAAACTGAGCATTTAGTTAAAAAATAAACATAATTTTCAGAAACCAGTAATCTCAATTTGTTTAAGGGACATCACCTTAATTTCCTAACATCATTCAATAGAATTTTATGGTGGAAATTGTCTTAAAAAGAATTCTACCAGGAAACCTTGTTGCTCACTGTACATTCAAGTCAGCTCATGCCTTTCTAGATTACAAATAAATGTGTGTTGTCGTCACACTTAATACGTGAACAGGAAAATGGCTGTAGAATTACTTTGTTGCACATTGAGTTTCTGTCACATTCACTGGGTTTTACTGTAGTTAAGTTTGACACTTTACGTAACAGAGAGTCCCAACAACAACAACATGCTGCAAGTCATTGTGGACTTTGTTTGTGTAATGTCGAGTTTGATGTTATTTATTGAATTTGGATTTAATGTCAGACATGTCAGTTTTTGAATTGCCAGTACAAAGTGTCCTCTGGCCATCTTCAAATGTGGACTCTTTCATAAGCAATCCCAATTAGATGATTTTGTTAATAGAGAAGGTTACGTAAACAACCTCCTAACATCCTAACAACTGACATATCAAATTAAAGCAGATATTTAATGTATCTGTCATATGATCCTTTCTAGAGCTTGTCTTTTTCTCAGAACTATTAATCAATTTAGTAGAAAGAGATTAAGCTTGGCACGGTGGCATAGTGGTTATGGTACCAGCAAGAAGGTCCATAGTTTGACTCCAGGGCCAGACGGGTCCTTTCTGTGTGGCAGTTAGATGTTCTCCCTGTTCTTGGGTGGGTTTTCTCCAGGTACTCCAGTTTTCTCCACCAACATCAAAAACAAAAAAACAAATAAAAGATTTCAGCGCAAATTAAATTTTTATAATTAATATCTGGATGCAAGTTAAATGCCATATCAATATCTCAAACTGAGCATTTTGTTGCCAAGGTATGATCTAAAGAAAAGACGCTTGTATGTACTGGTTCATAAAATAAAAATAAACATAATTTTCAGACACCAGTAGTCTCATTGTACAAATAAAAAGCTTATATGTTTTTTCATGTTTATGGGGCATCCCCTTCATTTCTTATTGCACAATCATGAGATCATTTATTTGTTTTTGAGAAGGAAATTGTCTTAAAAACAAATCTACAAGGAAACTTGACAGTCACTGTAAATTTGTTGCACACTGTACATTCAAGTCAGCTCATGCCTTTCTAGATTACAAATAAATGTGTGTTGTCGTCACACTTGTTGCTCGTAAAGTTAGGAGTTATCTTAGGACAATGACATATTTTTCTTTCCTATCTTTCCCATCCATTGGAATCCTCTGATGTGCAGTGTTTTGAAATGTAGGACTTTAACTCTGGTGTTGAGTAATTATTCTCTGGGGATGTCTTCTTGCCTGGACCTGCCAAGCCTTTTACTAAGTGGCTCGAGTGCTCCATCTGTGTCACACTCTGGGCATGACTCCACACAAACTTGGTAAAAACATAAAGCTGTAGTAAGGAGCATTAGACACGAGGTGGCGTCCCTGAGCAGTATAATTTAACTTCGAGTAAAACAATCTGTACTTAAGTGGGTGTATCTATTTGAATAATAGGCTACTTATTGTCATAAAGCTAAAGAATTTACTAATGCCTTTAAAGTAGGTTAATTATACCATGCTATATTAATACACTAAAGCGTGTATAATGCACAGCTTCTCTTTTATGACTGATTTGACTTGCAAATGACAACCACTCTTTTAGGACAACCTCATAGAAGCAGTATGTGTTCCTATGTGACTCATAGGCACATAGGAACACATACTGTGTGTCTGTGGAGCTTATTTGGTCTAAACACATATTTAACTGTGAGAGTTTCCGATAATATCGCCTGTAAACATGTGCCACTATCTCAATGTGTGGAGGTCAAAGGGCTGATCTGAAGCCAATGGCTCAAAGATGTAAGAGGCAACATGGAAAAAATAAGTTGTTTAGTGGTTTTAATGGGGTGCCAAGACTGATGGCCTTCATGGTTGAGCATTTGGACACACATGTTTAGCTAAGAGGGTAAGCAAATAAATTGCATAACACGCTAAAACAGATCACAAATCTGGTCATCACATTTTAACTGCAGTGAACAAGTAACTACAAGTAACAGACTGGTGCTACTACTGCTGTATTTGAATTTCTGTGACTGTTCTGTGACAAAAGAAGATCTTTTGACAACATCATAAATTCCTGAGGTTTACACTAACAGGAATTCAATGACTTTATAAAAAGACAATTAGTTTATTAACAATAAATTGATTACTTTTAAGGCACTGTGAGTCATTTGGAATAAATCCAATGAATTATTGTGAAGTCAAACCAGGAAAATGAAGAGATATTTTGAGTCATTCTAACATGCAAACTGCACCAACCATGAAAATGTCTGTTGAGAGTGAGATCCACTTCATCCTCCTCTGTGAATCATTACTATTCATCAGTTTAGAACAGTGGGTCTTTATTCTGAGTCTGTACATTATCATACGACACTGCCTGCACAGCAAGGACTGGATGTACAGCCACTTGCAGGCCCAGTGAACAACACCGCTATGTTTCCTGACCTTGGCTTTTAAAAATAATCACTCCAGATTCGAGATGAAATTGTAATCTTTCTTTTAGAGAATCAAAAACAGAAAGATGGACATGGTGTAGTGTAAGGTTTTTATTTCTGTAACTTTTGGGTTGGTGTTTGTTCATCCAAATTCCTAAGGCATTTTTATAGAGTGACTAGGAAAAAAGAGGTTTTTAAACCAAAAAGAGAAACAGGAAATGAGGCAGTTTCATTCCAGGGGCAGTAGAACAATTGAGGAAATTAAATCGGCACATGGGCAAACTTTCAAAGTGCTGAGGAGAAATTTATTAAGGTGTCTTTTGTAATTTCAATTTGGTTGGCAAAGCTGCTACTTATTAAGTTCATGAAATCATTTATTAGATCATGGTTCAAGCCATATTTATATATATTTTTTAGTCCTTTGCTACTTTACAATGACTTTACTATTTACTTACCTTAGGCAGTGCATCTGTGCATTTGCGTGCCTCTAAATTTTGTCTGTTTGTACAAGAAAATGTTTGTGTGCACTTTTGAATGTGTGCATGTGACATCCATGCTTCACATTCATGATTCATCCCACAGCTGGGGTTCAGGTCAGGAGGCGCCCTTTGGAAAGGCAGAGTCATTGTATGGCTCAGCATTACCAACACATGCAGAACCACTGGCCGCACAGAGGCACCACCTTTGATCTTTCAGCAGTCAAAGGTTGCTTGAGCCAGACAGCTGCAGTGATCAACAGATATGTTTTCAAACGTCATGAAGTAATGAGGAAACCACTTCTGGCAGCTCCTCTGTAAAAGCTTCCCTCTTTGCCTATAGGTTATGTGCACTATTACTAGCCACTATTGATTTCCTTTGTTTGTGACTGGCCTGGGTGCGGGTAAGAAGTAAGGAGACATTTTCTAGGGACAGAGAAGGGCCAGTGCTTCATCTCCCTACCTGCTGCTGCTCAATAATTAATGCCATATATTCGTGCTCCTCAAGAAGAAATAACAAAAGATATCAAACTATTGTCATGATTTTGAAATTGTATAGTGTTCCTAAATTGCAGCTAGTTTTAGGTAAAATTATTTGGAATTACTGCATTTTTACCAAATATATTTCACAAGCTCACTTGCTTTGTTAAGAGCGAGCTATTGTGACATTACCAAAATAGTTAAAAATGTATGAAAATGAAAAATATATGTTGTGGTGCATTTTGAGTAAGTAATTCGGGGTTCTGGCAATATTTCATCTTAAAGTATTATTTATTGAGCAATATGACTTTAATAGGCCTACTCCAAAGCATTACAACCATAAGTGTTTTTTTATTGTGGAATAAAAATAGATTTCTTCCACTGTGATTCAAGACAAAGAAAGGCCATAAATAATTAATTTTGTCCGATTAAGGTGAAAAAAGGTCTCATAAGAGAGATATAACGTGAGGTAAACCTTTAATCAGACATGCTAAGACTCGTAACTCCAAACCTATTGGCCAATTTCAGTATTATCTAGGAGAAATAGAGATAGAAGTTGTTAACCTGACATCACACAATTGGAAAAAGAGACACTCCCTTGTTTTATGGTGTTACAATTCTTAAAGACATACAATGGGACTCTTCTTTACATACTGATGTAACAGGTCTTAGTGGTATTCAAGTGTGACTTCCCTGTATTTACTGTATAAGTAAATAAGTAAATAAAAAAAACAGAGCAACTTGAATTTGTAGGCACATAATGTATACATCTGAGCCAACAAGGCTGATAAAATTGATAAAATCATGTATCAAAAAACCATGTGCAAAACAAAAGAAAAAGGTCCAAGTAACCTATCACATTAAAGAAAACATATTTTCTAAACCTTGATAACCTTTATATTCACATGAGTCATAAAAGTTGAATAGTTGTATGACACTATTTTGACAGAGCAGAACTACAAAACACTGGCCACCATGGAAACAGAAGGCAGCCAATAGGAGCAGTGATTGCAGCCTGACAGAAATATAATATAAGCCCTGCCCACCTCCTTTAACCTGGTCAATGAATAACTTATTTAACAGTGATTTAAATAGACACACGGAGAAACAATTCACTGTAAGTTTCTGTAAAATGACAATTGTCAGATGATGTTATAAAGTCTTATATGATGTACTTTTCCCTCTAACAAAATACTTTACAAAATGTAAGTATAAATTTACATTAGTATGGCACATTCTTTGCAAGAAGCTTTGAACCTGTTTTTCATGTGCGTCATTTCACTGGGGCTGGGTTTCTCTGGGGCGGGAAAGTCACTGGTTAATTGTCCCCTGTCATTCCTTCTTTGTCAGAAAACAGGAATGACTTTGCCCTTTTTTTTTACAAACCACAAAATCATTCCCAGATAAGTGAACATTTAATTTGCCTATTCTAGAATAAAAGAAAAAAAAAAGTAGATAAATACAATGCCATCTATCCATCCATCTTCTACCGCTTATCCTGGGCCAGGTCCTGTTTCTCTAAATACAATGCATCAAAAGAAAATTAATACCCATCAGCATCTCTTACAATATAGTGCATCATAAAATATTAACCTACAAATCTGGGAAGGTTCTCACTCATCCAGGTCATCTTGAAGAAAAGCATCTTAAAGCATAAGCATCTGGAGTCACTTTTCAAGGTCAACATTGAAAACTGAGACCAGATGCTTTTGCTTATACATTTTCTTCATTAACCTACAAATACAAAAATGCAGTGGGAAAGATGTGATCCTTTGTATTATCAGTACCACATAAAAAGCGCTAATTACTATAAGGAAGGTGTGTGGCTTTGCAGCTAATTTAGTGTAATTGAGCGTAATCCGCAGTGAATCATTGATTAAGGCTGATTCTAATATTTCAGTCAAAAGTTTTGTTGCTCTGGTTTCTGATGAAAGAGTAATTCCAGATATATTCTTGACAGGTTTTACACTTCAGTTTCTTATGTAATAAGCTTAACATAAGGGAGTCAAAATAGACCTTTCTTGAATTCGAAAAATAAAACTCTCTCATTGCCCTTTCAATCAACAACGACGTATTCATCCGCCAGATGGTATATTTAGCAATGTGGGATCGGGCCAAAGCACAACCCTGGCGGAGTGATTTGTTGAGGACTACACCCAAGCGGCTGTCCTGTTGCAGCGCTGCTCTTCGTTGCCGAGACCTAGACCAGAAGAAAGCCGGGACGTGCGGAGCCGGGGGGGACTTTTCTGCTGGAGGCCCGTTAAACCACAGATAAATACAGTTTCTCACTGTTTCTTCGTCGCTCAAGAGACGTCATTACCTAACTTGACCCATCGCATTTCCCCTCTTAGAACTAATTTCACAAAAATGTCCTGGCAAAGCTACGTGGACAACCTGATGGCTGATGGCAGCTGCCAGGACGTGGCCATTGTTGGGTACACGGACGCCAAATACGTCTGGGCATCGCACGTCGGCGGTATCTTTGCCAACATCACGGTTAGTACACTCAGTATTATCAGTATAACATTGTATACGGGAGCCTAATGTACGTTTTCCAACGCGGCGCGCTTGACTGCAGAGACAGGCCTCGCTGAATGAGGATAAGGAAAGCAATGTGGTACACATGGTATCCGCTCACAAGATGCAATGGCACGCAGACATTAGTGCTCTTGTCTGATGATTTTGCATTTGTTTTCTTAAAATGCACGAATTACTTGACGTAGTGGCACTAGAACCTTTAGCCGCGGCAATGAAACTGGCACACAATTTAGCTGTGGGAAGGCAGAGATCAAAGACTTAACGGGACCGCGAAGCTCAAGGCTAACAGCTAGTTAGCCTGCTAGCATTAACTAGCTACAGATACCGGTCAGTTAAAACGAAAATGGTGCAAATCTTAATACTAGGAATGTGTTTAAAAATGAAGTTCAAAACCACCAGCCGTGTCTTACTTGCAGGTTTTATGTCCATTTTATAGTACTCACGAATATCTATATTTGCCGGTACAATTACTAAGTGGAGTGATGTGAACATTAATTGGCAAACTACAGCTTGCTGCTAGCTATAATCGGGCTGTTCCCGTTAGAAATTCATTACAGCTAACGTTATCAGCGCAGGCTCGGTGGCGCAGACACGCGGACCTGACGCACGGCGTACGTCTGGTCCATAGATTGGTCTTTGCGTTTTGTCCGTAGTGATCTTTTCTGAATCGCTCTGCTGCTACCGCCCCTCGTTTTCAAGATGGCGGACAGCTTTTTATTCATTTTGTTCATGCCACCCAACCGAGCCATTTGTCAAATTTATTTGGCCACCGCATATACCCCCACTTAATTTCTGAATTCACCCGCAGTATATTAACATTAAAAGCGGACCGCCTTTTTTCCTTTAGAAAGTTTGACTTGATCAGATTTTGCTTGTCTCATGTTTTGTTGAGCCTCCATTTTGTCTGTTAAATAAATTATTAGTCGATATTGATAAATATTCTGCGAGTGTCGTCGTAGTAAATGTTTTGTTAAATCCTAAAGTGTGTTGCTTCCTTGGATGAGATTGCCTCATGGTGAAGGTTAGAAACACTTAGCCGCTGTTTGTTGGGAGTGTCCTCGGTGCTGTGTCTGGATAACGTGATTCTTTCTGAAGCGCAGTTGAATACATTTGGTGAAGAAAAAAAAATCCAGTTTGCATCACGGGACTGTGAACCGTTAATGCTTCGGTGTCAGAAGGCCTATCTTATTTAATCCGCTAAATTTATTTTCTTGTCAATTAACGCACTCATTTAGACATCAAAATTATCCAACAACTGTACATTAATTGAAAGAAAAAAGGTTGCATAACAAATTAATGGACTAAGCAACCCGATTTTGAACTAGCCGCCAGGCTAACGTTGTCTGAGGCAGTGGCCATTGAGTGGGCTCTTTCTTGAAGGATTTGTGGTTTGCTATGACTGTGCAGTTCTGGGCTAAAGGGCGACGCCTTTGTTCTGGAGATTGGTTTAGCTTAAATCCTGGAGCCCGATCGCACGACAGCAGTCTACTAAAAATGGCCCATAAGCTGTAGAGGTCAAAAAGATAAAATTTAGCACTGAGACAACCTTTTAGCATTCTTAGCATAATGTTTTTTTTCAGCAGCAGTGGGCCTCTGAGATTTCAATAATTGTCATAAGGACTCAGTTGTCTTTTTATCAGCAACTCCTTGAGACACAACAGCCACAACTAGGCAACCCTAATTTGTTTATTTGTTTTTTTCATCTCTGCAGCCTGAAGAAATTGATGTGATAACAGGAAAGGACCGGGAGGGATTCTTTACCAGTGGGATGACCTTAGGCAGTAAAAAGTGTTCCGTAATCAGAGACAGCCTCCATATTGATGGCGACTGGACAATGGATATCCGGACAAAGAGTCAAGGAGGAGAGCCAACATACAACATTTCTGTAGGGAGAGCTGGCAAAGGTGAGCATCACACTTGTATTTAGAGTAGCAAAACTTTGTAGTGCTATAGGCTGCTTTGACATAGCCATTATTAGTTATATTTAGTACTTCTGTGTTGTCCATGCATGTGCTGTAGCTCATAAATACACCTTTCCTCAATATATGGTCATTGGGATTTGAAGTCTGTTTTACATAACTCATTAAAATTGGGTATAGAAATGCTGTCCGATCATTATCAAGTTCAGGTCCTGCAGGTTGGCATTGAAGGGACTGTCAGAGTTTATAGAATTGGCATTAGCATAAAATGTATTTATTCTAAACATCTGAAATTATTTATATATATATATATATATATATATATATATATATATATATATATATATATATATATATATATATATATATATATATATATATATATATATATATATATATATATATATACACACATACACACATACACACATACACACATACACACATACACACATACACACATACACACATACACACAGGCAAAAGGCTATTTAATTTGTCTATATTAAAATATTAACTAGTTATCAACATCAAAGCTTAAGTCTTATTTTTTTATTAATGCTGTCTTAAACAATTGCATGTTATCCATTGTTTCATGAGACTTGTCCTGGAGTGGTGCCATTTTTTCATGTTGCCTATCCTGGCCCCAATACTATGCCTTTTACAATTTTTTTTGAACACTAAACTTAACAGGTAAGAAGTTCAGGTTTTTATGGAGTCAGAAGTTGGGTTTTCAAAGAATGACCTCAATTGCATGCATCATCGTTCTTTCTGGTAACGCACCTGTTTACCCCTCACTCACATGCTTCCACTGTTTATGGTGAAGATACATTTACATGTATTGAGGAGAGGTACCGCATGCAGTTGTTAAGCTGCATGTGTTATACATTAGTGGGTGTTACAGTAGTGATTAGACCCTTATTTTCTTATTCCTTGCTGCTGGTATATCGCAGAGAAATCTCACTCACTCTGCTGTTGAATATAAAGCGAGCATGAACCTTAACTCGCATGCCATTGGCCCTTTCTTACATTCAACAGATCACAAATTGTGGTGGTCATATGAACTTGTCAGAAAAGGGTAATATCCACCAGCTCTTAATTGTAGGTCTACATTGACACATAATTACAAACTAATATATTGTATACATTCCAACACTCATATGACACAAACTTTGCATGCGTTTTCAAACTCTACTGTCCTCACTCTGTGCTTTTTTTAATTTTTTGTGAGATGTCTTGTCCACCAGCAGCACTGATTGAAGTGGGAATGTGTCTAATTTTTACAATCTTCAGTGTAAAAATCACCGCTCTGCTTTGTAGGTCTTCCTCTGTAGCTGTCGTTCACCTGCTGCTTGTGGCTCTAGTCTTTTTCACTGTGATCTCCACTCCTTCTAAATGTTCCTTCTGTCTCTTTTCTTTCAGTCTTGGTCTTGGTAATGGGCAAAGAAGGGGTCCATGGAGGCGGATTGAATAAGAAGGCATACTCAATGGCAAAATATTTGAGGGATTCAGGGTTTTAGTCTTCTTTTGATGTAGCCTTTTGTGTAGTTGAGGGAGAGAAAAATGAATAAAAAGCAAACAAAAAAACACAAAACTTAAAAAAAAAAAAACATAAAAAAATTAAAATAAATGTTAAGCCCAATTTGCCCCCAACCTGTCCTGTTTAAACAAAGGCCCAGGAGCATTTCTGACACAGTGCAGGGTTTAAATATGCCCCCAAATGTATCTCCACTTTCTCAAAGTGGCAATAAAGTTTCTGCTTTTTCCAGCCGTGCTATCATCATGTTTGCTCATTTATTTTGCTTTTTTTTTTCTTTGTGTACTCTAGCATTGGTTATTGTCATGGGAAAGGAAGGTATCCATGGAGGGCAGCTCAACAAGAAATCATTTCAGATGGCTGATTACCTGAGGAAGTCTGGATACTAAAGCAGCCTGTTCCCGGCCACCTAGCAGCTCACCCTTACCACCCTGTTGCATTTCACAGTCACACTACTTCTAGTTAGTTAGTATTTCTTTGCCTTTTCTCTTACTTTCTAATCTTGCCCCCCATCTTCCCTATCCCACCCTCAACCCACCCCCTACAACACTTGCGCTGTTTACCCGTGCTCCGTTTAAGCACTACAAATGTATCCATGGCAAAGGTGAGCATGTTGCTAACAGGATGTTAAATTTATACTTGACTAAGACCAGCAAAATCTTGGCCATACACTGAAGTAAAGGCTATACTGTCATTGAAGGAGTAAATTTGTTATGCTGCTTCCCCCCCCCTCCCCCAGTTAAATGCACACACCCTCCCCAAGCAGTTGATGCCTTTAGAGCACTTACATGGAAACTCATCACATTTATCTTTTTTTTTTTTTCCTGGGAGGTGAGACCACATTTATATCTCTGTTCAGTCATTTCTCTTGACGCAACTCAACACTAAACTCCATTTTGCCAAATCCTCCCTTTTTTTTTTTTTTTATGTCGTCACAGAAGAGTATTTACCAAGTGGCACACTACACCAACCTTTTGCTCTCTAACACCCCTTTCCCTTAAGAGCCTCGGTCATGAATGAATTTCCTAGATGGGATAGTGCGTGTATGGGGTGCTTGGATCAGCTCAGTTAACGATTACACATTTCGTTCAGATGCTGGTAGCTCCACCTCTTGCTGCACTGTTGTCACATCCTTCTCAGTGAACGCTAAACCCATGGACATTCCACAGTAACAATGGCTCAGACACTAAATACAATTTGTTTTCCAGCTCCTGTAATGTATTGTTTTTGAAAGGCTGCCATTTTTCTGGATAGATATCCTTGCATATATTCATCTGGGGTTTGTCCAGTTAGAATTTTCTTTTTTTTTTCTTTTTATAGGACCAAGTTAAGTTGAAGCTCGGGTGTTTATAAAATTGCTCTAAATCATTTGAAGGATAACTATGTTTTTCTGAAGGAAACTAACCCGACATAATACTGCGGTTCAAAAAAAATAAAGAAAATGAAGTTACGGGGAGGTAAGGGTGGGAGAAAAGTCATTTCATTGTTTATTTCTTTATTGCTAAACAAAACAAACAAATGCATTTGTACAAACCCATGCTGTGTTAAACTACAAAACTGTGGAATAAATTGCCTTCAACTCTAGTCGACTGAAGGGGGGTATCGCACAATCTGTCCATGTTCAGTACTGCTAAAGGCAACGTCCAAAAGATGACGCTTAGATGTAGAAATGACTAAAGTAAAGATGGAGTGGTTGAAACAATGACGCTAATGGTTGTCTTGTTGAACTTAACTGCAGAACCTGTGTATCCTGTGCCATAATGTAGAGATCTGTTGTAAATTGGATTTTTACCCACTATCCAAGTCATTTCATTGGCACTTTTTTTTTTCTTTTTAGCTTCTGCTACACTGTTTAGGCATTGTGGGATATGTGTACTCAAGTCCTGTTTGCTGATTTATTTCTTTTCCTCACCACTTTCCTTACATCTGGGATACAGTCTCTTTAATGCATCTGATTTCATATGCATAAAACCAAGAAATGCCATGAATTGATTTATCACCTTGTTTACAGACAGATCAAAATAAATTTATTCCAACCAGTTAAGTGTTTACTGTTTTTTTTACTTTTTGCTTTTGGTATTTATAATTTCTGAAAATACCTTTTGTTGTTCTGTACTTAAAAAAAAAAAAAAAAAAAAAAATCCAGGAAAATGCATTAAAATTGTATAAAAGGTGTCTAGTGTGTTCAAAGCCTTAATACACATGGTTAACAATGTTCCCTATATTGTGTAACTATAAAACTACATTTAAAAAGATTCTAAACTTTTTAGTCTCCATAGTCGCATGATTTCACTTCTAACTTGACAGCCTCCATTTGATTACTGTTGCCTTGGTGAATCATTTTTTCTTTGCTCTATTGAGAATGACCTAAACTTTAACACAACTCTAAACCTGTTTCCTGAAATGGTAAATTCTGGGTTGGGCTGTTCTGGATAGAAAAAGCCCCAAGTTGCTTCAGCCTGCTTTATGAAACCGGACCAGTCTGTAATATATACCCCTCTTACCTTCTGTTTAGATTAAATTGAGCTGATAAACAAATCTCATGGAAGTTGCTGATAACCTTTATTTCTCTAGGTTTAACGAGTGCTACTGTAGCAATGTATTTGTAAATCAAACCTGAGCCCTGAAAATGGAATACAAGTCAAAACATGTTTAAAGGTCACACACTAACTTGATTTAATGGTCATTTACCCTAACTGGATTCAATTCCATGTTGGCACGTTGTAAAGGAAACTTTGAGTTTCTCGAAATTTAGATGAGTAATGACAATGTAAAGAGTTTATTGAAGTGATTGAGGAATTACATGTCAGGAAAACAGACATAAGTACAAACTGAAACGGGCAACAGGGTCAGGTTAACATAAGTCAAACATAAAAATACAATCTGTATTAAAACAATCTTTAAATGTGTTATAAGGCCTATCAATCATCAAATATTGGGTGATAGGTTATGAGCAGCCAAAAGAAGTTTACCACAGGCAGCATCAACTGTTTTTACATATTACCACCCAAAAAAAAAAAGCAAAAACAAATGTGACCTCACATGAGCCACTCTGGCTTTCTTTTTGTGTAAATCACAGTTAACCTGTGGCACTAATACAGACAGGAGCAGTGCTCCAAAATATTAGGCAAACAATTGGCAAAGCCCCTTTGTGGCTTAAATGTTCACATAATTGCTGTGTGTTAGTTCAATTTTCCAAATTATGCTGCACAGAAAGTGTCAAAGCAGATTAAACATGTATTTACAGTAATATAACTGTCCTATCATATGGCATGTACAAAGATAATCAAAGACCATAACTTGTGATTTTGAGATTTTATATACACAGCAATGAAATCTTGTGAAACTTCATGTATCTAAATCCATAATGATTCAGTTTGGATTAATATACAGGTATTGACCCCCTACTGTACATTAGTTTGACCAACCTGGTCCAAGCTGGCTTTTTTCAGCACAGATTCCATGATCAAAATGAAACACAACTTTAATTTGTGGATCTGGTGGGAGGCCATAACAACGTATTATAAAGCGGTAAAAGCCCCAATGTCTGTCTTCGTAAAACTGGCAAACAGTGGCCTTAGTGACTTATTTATCAGACAGTCCGACACATGGTCAGGCTTTCGGCAGGTCGTGGTCTTCAGAACAAGGCTGCTGCATCTGGACCACCACAGTCTCCACAGTAACCTCCTGCTCACTGTCGCTGCTGTCCATTTCTTCGTCCTCGTACTCGGAGGACTCCTGCTCAGAGCGTGAGGTGCCTGATATAGTGCCGAAAGAGTGAGCGCTCGTGGATGCAAGTGAGCGAAGCAGCGGCGTGCTCTCAGACACCTCATTCTCATCAGGGCCGCTGTACCCCTCCTCTGAATCAGAATCTGAGTCGCCATGTGATGGGACTACCTTCTGCTTGCACACAGGACATGTCTTCTTAGTTTTGGTCAGCCAGGGGTCCACGCATTTACTATGATAGGCTGAGGGCAAAAAGACAATGTGACTAAGTAAAGAGAGATCAACCATGTTATAAACTTTAGGTTGATTTAAAGTTTTATGAAACTTCCATATTATCTCTATAAAGTTTCTTATCTGTTTTATAATAGCAATAACCATCTCCTTGTAATAACCTAATTATTTATAGAGTACAGTTTCCTGATTAAATCTGAACTGCTGTAATCAGCTGCTAACACTAAACAAAGTCAGACAAGTGACAACCTAACTTACACGTTTAAATGTGTTTAATCTGGCAATCTAAGGCCTCACTGGATCCTCAGCTTTTTGCAGTTGTCAGGAATCAGTAAAAGGTTGTGACATGAACTCACCATGAGAACATGGCAGTACTCTGAGTTTGTCTCCCTCTTCATACTCGTCCAGACAGATGGCACATACATCGTAGCTGTCGCCTGGGTCAAACACACAAGACACCTTGTCAGCTACTTTCAGTATATTCATGATTGCTGTTAAGTTTTATGCACAATCTCATAGTAAACCGTGTAATAAATTAAGTAAACTGAGTTTAGACTCAGTCAGTGCACTGCAAATAAACAACATTATATTAACAATGAGTCAATTGTGTATAAACCCTGGTTGCATCACAACTGGAACGTAATTCAATTTTTACAGTCACACCAACTATAGTCAGGTCCATAAATATTGGGACATCGACACAATCCTAATCTTTTTGACTCTATACACCACCACAATGGATTTGAAATAAAACGAACAAGATGTGCTTTAACTGCATACTTTTAGATTTAATTTGAGGGTACATATCAAATCAGATGAACGGTGTAGGAATTACAACAGTTTGTATAAGTGCCTCTTACTTTTTAAGGGACCAAAAGTAATGGTTATCCCATTTACAAGGAGCAGATAAAAAGATCAGAGTTCATTTCAAGTGTGCTATTGGAATTTGGAAAGTTGTTGCTGTCAACTCTTAATTATCCAAAGAGCTGTCACTATGAGTGAAGCAAGCCATCATTAGGCTGAAAAAACAAAGCAAACCCATCAGAGAGATAGCAAAAACTTTAGATGTGGCCAAATCAACTGTTTGGAACATCCTTAAAAAGAAATAACTCACTGGTGAGCTCAGCAACAACAAAAGACCCAGAAGACCACGGAAAACAACTGTGGTGGCTGCCTGAAGAATTCTTTCCCATGTGAAGAAAACACCCTTCACAACAGTTGGCCAGATCAAGAACACTCTCCAGGAGGTAGGTGTATGTGTGTCAAAGTCAACAATCAAGAGAAGACTTCACCAGAGTGAATATAGAGGGTTCACCACAAGATGTAAACCATTGGTGAGCCTCAAAAACAGGAAGGCCAGATTAGAGTTTGCCAAACAACATCTAAAAAAGCCTTCACAGTTCTGGAACAAGATCCTATGAACCGACCAAGATCAACTTGTACCAGAGCGATGTGAAGAGAAGGAAAGGAACTGCTCATGATCCAAAGCATACTACCTCATCAGAGAAGCATGTGGTGGTAGTGTCATGGCGTGGGCAATGAAACTGGTTCTCTTATATGTATTGATGATTTGACTGCTGACAAAAGCAGCAGGATGAATTCTGAAGTGTTTTGGGCAATATTATCTGCTCATATTCAGCCAAATGCTTCAGAACTCATTGGACGGCGCTTCACAGTGCAGATGGACAATGACCCGAAGCATTCTGCGAAAGCAACCCAAGGGTTTTTTAAGGGGAAAAAGTGGAATGTTATGCAATGGCCAAGTCAATCACCTGACCTGAATCCAATTGAGCATGCATTTCACTTGCTGAAGACAAGACTGAAGAGAAAATGCCCCAAGAACAAGCAGGAACTGAAGACAGTTGCAGTAGAGGCCTGGCAGAGCATCACCAGGGATGAAACCCAGTCTCTGGTGATGTCTATGCGTTCCAGACTTCAGGCTTTTATTGACTGCAAAGGATTTGCAAACAAGTATTAGAAAGTGAAAGGTTGATTTATGATTGTTAATCTGTCCCATTACTTTTGGTCCCTTAAAAAGTGGGAGGCACATGTACAAACTGTTGTAATTCCTATACCGTTCACCTGATCTGGATGTAAATACCCTCAAAATAAAAAAAAAATAAAGCTAAAAGTCTGCAGTTAAAGCACTTCTTGTTTCTCGTTTCATTCCAAATCCATTGTGGTGGTGTATAGAGCCAAAAAGATTAAGATTAAAACATTTAGAAACATCATAAACACTGACATGAAATGAGATGCTAAGTCAGTCTGTGCACATAAAGCTCAGGAATGCATCATTGCCCCGCCTTTCAAATTCCACAGGTTTCTTCTTCTTTCCTTCCCGTCCTCTTCCTCCGCCGGTGACGAGAGGAGGAGGAAGAGGGAGCGATCTGTGTGTTTATGTAAGCTCTAAATGAGCATGTTTTCCCCGGCTCGGCCCTCTGTATTTGTGCCAGGCTTGCATGTGACCGTATAAGGATGGGGAGTCATATCGACAAAAGAAAACCCTCACCCTTTTCCTCCCAAGAGTCAGCAATTTAAAGTAGACCTCTCAACCTAATTTTAAGAGCATTATTTTGTATTACTCAAATTCTTGGGACAAAAGTCTAGAATAATTTAAGAGCAATAATCTTTTGCTCTCTTTCAACCTAAAGTGGACCTGAAGGCTTATACAAGCAAGAGTCCAGGATACAGTCAGGAATATGTTCAACTGTGGAGCCATAATTCACCCCATATCACAGAAGAAATTAAACAAATCCTGCTGATCAAAGAGCCCCTGTAGACATTAGTTACTCCTAATTTAATGAATCAGCTCATAATTTCATTAAAGTTATCCCCATGTGAGTGAATACTGTACATACCCAAAGTTCACAAGACATGAAATAGTGCTGTTGCCAAGTTTCGATCGTAACATCAACATTATCTGTTTAAAGGTGAAAAGAAAAGGCACTTTCAGTTCGCAACTTTGGGGAATCCTTTAGTTTGTTTGTTTTGGGGCCAGTAGCACATCTTTAAAAAAAGCTTACCAGCCAGTGCAACTCTTCCCCTCACTACTTTTCATTAATCAGCCGAGCTGCCAGCAGACCTGCTCTCAGAGGAACCATGCTGTCCTACTGAACTTCAGCTGTGCAGCAAATGTGTGTGGCAGAGCGAGAAACAGAAAAACTGAGAAGCTAGTTGTGACTATGGGCTGAAGTTCAGAGTCCAGCGAACGACAAACATAAAGCGCTGCTCTCTTCTGACATCAACATGCCTCACACACTGACGGCTGAGACACTGCAGCTGCTCTGTTCACTGTGTGTGTGTTTGTGTCCCGCCTGGAAACAGAAAGCTGAAGGCAGAGGTGGAGCCAGCAGTAGAAAGGGATCAAACAAAGGGTCAGGGGGAGAAACTTAAAAGCTACAACACTAAGTGTTGTAAGTAAGTAGAAGAAATGAGCTAATATCTATCACCAAGGAGGTTTGCTTTGGGTGTGTTCTGTTTTTTAGTTTCAATGTCTGCTAGACACAAGACATTAAAGGCAGAACTCCAGCCACAAGACCAAAAGTTGGTATCAGCCTTTTTAGCCTAAGTGGCCATGACGCAAGACCCTGCAATAACAGCAGAGTGCAAGTGAAGTTAATGGGAGCCCGGCACTGTGCACTGACAGCTATGGCAGCTGCAATTACATAATGTTGCACATTGACACAGATCTTGTGCTGCTCGCAACAGCTTAGACTGCTATTGTGTGCCAATTACATGGGCACTGTGGTTTCTATTAACATCTATTGTGTGCCATTCATACAGACTCCCTTTGTTTCACTCAACACTCATCCCATCCCAAAGTCTCCCAGAGTGAGGCCTTGGACTAAATCTACAAATTACAGTGGTCTAGTGAAAGCACTCAAAGTGCTTAAAAAAGTCTTAAACCAACAAAAAGGTGAATAAACATGTGTAAGCAATAGATTTTCGGTTTTGTCCATCTGAACCCCTCTGCCAGAGAAGGTCGATGGTTGGGAGATTCACTCATCAGCAGAAAGGCATCCTGCCAGCGCAGCAGTCATAGGCCATAGCCCTGGCTGATCAGCTGCCTAAGGTCTCCCTGAAATGACTTCACTTACTCAGAAAAGACACACTGCATTTATAACCACTTCTGGGATCTCATTTATATCAATGCAGTGCATATAGAAGGAAATACTAGCAGAAACATTGCCAGAAATGATTGTTGTCACTATTATGCCACTATTATAAGTACTGTACTATTTTAACACAGAAGCTGCTTTTATTTGCACCTTTTTGTGCTCCAACTGGACTTGTTTTGGAGCCTGCATTTAGTGGCCGTAACAGGAACCACCACTATAAGTCGGCATGCTGCTTAAATCCAAATCTTTGATTTGAACACAGCATCACAGTCTTTCTGTTCACTATAGCTGCATCTGTTCAAAGCTCCCAGAGTCTAAGCACTACCCACTGTAGCACAGGCCAAGGGCACCATTAGGCTTCCTTCCCGCTTCGAGCTGCACACACATCAATACACTTGAACCTTGAGTTCAGGCACTCTGCCCAAAAGCCTAATATTTGGAAGTGGAACAGCAGCGAGTCTTAAATGCCACATTAATCGGACAAAAAACTGAAAATGCATGCTGAAAACAATAGTCACTATGGCTACAAGGAGCTTAAGATTTACAACATTACTATTATTTACTTACTAATGTGCCAATCATGAAAAATAGTACATGTTATAAAAAAATATACATAAATACGATTTGAGCAAATGTTAGTAAAATTATTGTGTTTGATTGATGTTTAGCCTCGAGAAAGTAAACCCCACTAGGTTTTAATGGTCAACTTGTTTCCGGCCCCCCAAGCACACCTCTCTTTGCCAAGCTACACTTGCAGAGCTTAAAGGGTGATTAGGTGGAGATTTGGTGTCTAGTTCCTGTGTTGCTCTGACTCAGCGGAGAGGGGGCTATTTCCTAGACATTCAAAATCCTTTATGGCACAAAGTAGACTGTACAATGTGTGGTGGAAACCCTGAATCACTGAGTGAATTGTTGCTGTTCGCCAACACAGCAGCCCCTAGACTGAACAAACCACTGAGCCTTAGGTGACAATAAACACAGCAGCAACCAAACACAACCGCCTTTTTAAGCATGTGTGCGAGCATATGCACCAGGGAAGGGAGGAGTAAGTTGCTCATAACCCCTCATTTTAGCAGCTTTGCACTTGGCTACTTATAATGCACCACCCTCTCTGCAAAGCTCCTCGGTGTCCCCCTGCACAGCTGATTGGACTCAGGGCCTTTCCAGTCCAAGTCAACAGGAGTTTAAAAAATACAGATGCCTGAAAAAAAGCCCCTCTAAATACACAGACAAACTTAACCATAACAAGAACACAAACACACAACAAGAATTTAAATTGCAAAACAATACTATAACCAGTTGGACCTTTGCACTGGGAAAGGAAAATGAATTTTCACCTTTAACTACTTTGATCCCTAGTACACCGGTATCTATCAGAATTTTATCATATGTTCACTCCAATCAAGTAGCCAACACTATACATTTCTTCATGAAGTATGTCTCACTTAAATTTTAGCAGAGCGAAGCAAGTACATTCCTAACAGCCAGTCATGTGTCCATTCTCAACAGAGAGCAGCTCTTCAATGCCAGGGAGGGCTTTGGGGAAAAATCAAGACCATATTAATCTGATTAGCACCAAGGTGCACAGCTCCAGAGAGGAATGATGTGTTGTAATGCAATGATGGCAGCACTCTACTGTGCCAAGTCATATGAGAGAGAGCACCACACAAAATATATTTCAAGTGAGGTCAAAAACCTGAGTCACAACTTAAAAAAATAAAATAAAATAAAAAATGCACATATACCATGTCCACAATTAAATTTAAAGTTTTGTTTTTACACTAATTATCTGGGGCTGCTTTCAAACCTTTCTTGTATTTGTGAATAGGAAGTTTCTTTAGCTGATCCTTGCGCAGACGACTTCTCCGAGCCCTCTGTCGATCCTGGACAAACTTTGTGATCTAGACATGACAGGAAAATAAATTAAATTATTTTTATGGAATACTGAGGACACAATTATTGGCAGAAAGCACTATAGAACTATTTCCTGTCTCTTGTGCTTGTGCTAATGTTTTCTGTTTAAAAGCCTATGTATGGGAAATCATTATCTGAACATTATAAACATTTTTCTGTTTGTTCCAGTACTTCTGTTTCCAAGACAAAAACTCTCCGCTTTTAAAAATTATAATCACAATCACGTACCATAAAAACAACAATGAGGATGAGACATATTCCCACAATTATTAGGAAGGGGATCAGGTAGTATTCCAGGGGCAGGCTGAAGTCCGGCAAGAGGACCACATGACCTCTGTAGGAACACATTTTTAGGTCAAAAGAGAACAAAATTTACACCATGTGCTGGCAGAAATATAAAAAAAGAGATTATTAGAGACTTTATTATGGCAATAATTCATCATGGTTTACTATTGTGGTTCATAGCACTAAGAAAATCCATTGTAGGCCTTATACCTTTAACACTGTTATTTTACTGGTTATGGTGTTTGGAATTATTTTTGCATAATACCCAAGCATCTCTACTCCTTTCATATTTGTAAAAGCTAATTTAGTCCTTGCTGACAAATCCCCACCATGTTTGGCATTCATTGCTCTGCAAAAGACTTGAAAAATGGCATATGACAAGCACCAAGATGCTATTAATCTCTGACAGGCTGAGACATTTCATCACAATATTATTACCTCGGCAGCAGTGACAACACATCACAAGACAAATCCTCTGCAATGATATATTACTGAGAACGCAGCCGGCATTATTATACATTTATATTAGATTTGGTTTGGGAAATGGAAAGTGTATGGTCTAGAGGGAAGCTGTTCAATAAAATAGTGAAACAGCTGTTAAGAGGGCTCGAAAGTGTTCTATTTTATACTGCTGTGCAGCAATCGAAGGTCTAGACTTACCCCTTGTCATATGTATAGTCTTCTTTCAGAGAGTTGGCAGTTTCTTCACTGACAAAAACAGATGGGATATCTATCTGCTTCATGATATCCACTACAGAAACAGTAAAGAGAAAAGAGGAAAATAAATGTGAATGATTTTAAAAAACAGGATTGAAAAGACTGCTGGCATGATATTCTACAAATGATCTAAATGTCTGATTATATTAAAATATAGAGGAAATACTAAATATTTTATATGACTTTGCAATGCGTGCATAGGATGCACTACAAAGACACCAACAATAGCAAACAAAATACTAATCATAAATATGCTTGGTTGAAGAAAGATAACATAAATTCCTATTGGAGTGGAGTTGCTTCGCTGGAGGGGATACAGCTACGCAAAAACACAATGTGACTTGAAATGGGACTCTTTTCTTTTCTTGAGGCAAAAGAGAAAAACAATCTTTAATCAAAAAATATATAATCAGTCATCTGTGCAAGAAGCTGAAGCAAATGCATGTTAGAGATGCGACAACAAATGACAACTTACAGTCATTGGACCCCATGCTGATCAAGTCATCAGAGTCCACATTGTGAACAATGGCTGCTTTGTATCCAGCTTTCTGCGCATTGAGGACCTTTGAAAGACACATCATTTGTACATTAAGTGATTAAACAGGTACGTTTATTGGGAAGTTGCCCTGAGCTGCCCACATTGATGTTGATAGCAGGGCTCTGTTTTTAGATAAAACCACTCATTTTACTACTACTTTCTGACAGTTGGTTCAAACCATGACATTGTGGCAGTTGTGGTTTCTTTCCCTACTTATACTTTAGCCCAACCTTTGTTAACCGACTAAATATAATGGCTGAACAAAGTCTGATATGCAATCAATCTTCTTGGGTACAACTTACTATATATGCTTCAGATTTCTATTGGTCACCATTATTTTCACACTGGCTTCTCAAGCGTGTGGCAACTGAGGCTATGTCCACACGAAGCCAGTGCATCCCCTATCCGATCTTGAGACGGCGTCGTCTCAAGAAAATATCTGCGTACACACGGCCGGCTGAAAACGATGTAGTATATATGCCCGACCAGTATGGGGCGCTGTAATTCTGCCACAGATATACACTATACACGAAGAAGAAGACTTTGAGCATGCGCATAACCTTGCGCGCTGCAGAAGAAGACGAAGACCTAAATATTTATTTTCTAATAAAAACAAGTTCTCAAATTGTTGCAGTCATATATTTAGAGTGTAGTAATTGGTGCCCTCATGTTTGTTGTTTGCTCTTCAATATACGGACTGAGTTCTGAGTGCTTTGGACATGCGGAAATTCTCTCTCCATTCATTTTCTCCTGGTTGCTCTCCTGGTTCTCTTTCGCGGTGGATCTAAGAGCATGTGGCGTATGGTGTTGTCCATTATCGCTTGTTGCTCACCACAACTGCATAGAAGCAATAGATTTTGCTGTAATAAAGCTAGTAGGCTTAGTAGCTTCTGCAGCACGAACTCAATCATGTAGTCCGCCATTATTGTTGTTGCTGTTACGTGTGACGAGGCCGACACGTGATGCGATGACATCATCGTTTTCACAAAATATACGGATTGGCTGTACACACGACACCGCAAGGGTGTCACCTAGGTGTTGTCGAAAGATTTATCCACTTTAGAACCCTGTTTCAAAAAATAGCGGATACAGTCTCCCAAAACACCGGATCCGTGTGGACGAAAGGCCAATACGATACAAAATGTATATGGATACAGTGATTTGTGTCTCCGTGTAGACAGCCCCTAAGTTTGTGGAATATAAAACATAACTAATGCATTCAATAATACTGCATCACTCTTTAATTACCAGAGTGTAAAAATAAATGAGAAAATATTTGTGGGTTTATTGCTCAAGAGTCATTTTGGCTTAGTTTGAGCTGTGTAGCTCTGTTCCAAAGGAAGAAAAACCTAAAGCTATATTCAAAGTAGAGTTTTGCTCTACGGGAAACTGACGTCATGAGGGTTTTGCATCTGCAAGGCTATTTTCATGGCTGTGACACTGAATGAATGCTGCTGTATCCTGTGCAGCCATTGTTGGAGCTCTGTGCTGACTGTAGATGTGGTGGAGGAAATAGGATGTGACAAAACAATCCTAAGATGAATGATGATTCAGTATGTGTGTGCTTAGACAGTCAACTACAGACAGACATGGGGCACTGAATGTCTCTTCTGAAAATGTGTGGGAGAAAACACTTTCAATGGATTGTGTCAACGTCACTCAGACCTCAGAAAAATAAGTTTCCTCTTCATTCATTTAACTAAATGTAAATTTAGAAGGCTGGAATATCAACAGAGGTTTCTTTATTTGTTTAGTTCTAGTAGGCAATAGAATATCTGTTAACCAGTTATTAAAATGAGATGGTTATTTTGGCAAAGGAAATTAAACTCTTAATTACAGAGGTGTTAAAATTGTTTCTGTTATCCTCAAGGGAAAATTCAAAGATTCCCTGTCATGTTGTGACATCAATAATAACTTGTGCAATACTGAAAGTGTACTTGCACCAAAACTCAACTGGGCCAGTTATAGGAGAATTGTTCTCTGCTCTGACGCAGGGAAATCCATTTAGATCTCACAATGTGTGTGTGATTTGTAGTCTGCATGGATGCCATCAAAGAATGGCTCTGTCTTTTGTGTGTGCCTTGTCATTGTAATTTTATGCACAGGCATACGTGAAGCAGCGTGTCTAGCATCAGCAGCATTGTGATGCCATGTGCCAGCCTCTAAGGACGTATTGTGTTGAGGTATCAATGGCTCCTACTGTGTGAGTCTGAGGAAAAGCAGTCAGGTTTGGGGGAAAACCAAGCCTCTCCCATGGTACCTCTTAAATGGTCGTCGTGTAAGGGCGCCGCCATACGGTGATTTTACAGCAAAATACAGCGATATACATCCGTCCACCAGAGGGCAGGCTCCAAAAGCGGAAATATAAGGAGAAACCCAATGGCGACTTTACAAGAGTAAAACTCATGTTTACAGCCTGGTACAAAAGATGGCTCCGGTCTCTAAAGCTAAGTTTTTACTACGTGACAACTCTGGGGGGGGTGAATTTTTGAAAATTACGTTGGTTTATGCTATCTAAAAACTATTGTTTTACTATGGAGTAAAACCCGAAAAGCCCGGATGTAACGGCCATTTTATTGCCCATTCGTAATGCAATATTGGTGAATAGGGGACCAATGGGCGGATATCATCCATAAATATACTATCTATGGGGAAAACACACAAAAACTAGTCTGGGACATTTTGGTTATATCAGAAAGTTGGGCAATTCAGTTCAGTACTCTGGCAGTTTATGTTGAGTCCCTTTTGACCGTAGGCCGAGTGTATATTTCAAGCGTACAACCGAGTTTGTCTGTCTGGGATCTGCAGTGGAATTCAACCTCTGCTGCAGAGTCACCCTTGTGTTTTCATGGGCAAAGATAAGGACATTGAATGCATTCCTGAGACGGGGGAGAGGGAGGAAACGAGAGAGAGGCAGAGGGAGACAAGAGAAACAGAGGTGTAAATGCTCTAGAAAGAAAAGAAAAGAAATCAATCGGATGGGGCATGGTTTTAAATACCGGCACACAGCGAGGCAGGATCTGGACACGACATACCAGTTTAAGTCTATTATTAAACTTGCACAAGCATGTCACAAATGAACAACATGAACAATCAATAAAGTAATATAGTATCTGAGTTAACACTTGTGGTCAATTTATTTAAGTTATAAAAACATTGTTTATTGCTGTTGTGAGGCTAAAGAATGTGAAGGCTAAGTGCTTTCCTCACGAGTAGCTTGACATAGTTGTGATTAGGAATTAACACAAATCAATTTGTACCTTACATTTTTATAGATGCTATGTTCAAACTTCTTGTATTGTCTTTAGATTCTGAAATTTCCATCCCAACTCCCTGCTGTTCTCTGGACATAATTTAACTTGTCTCAAAGCACAGACACTCAAGATTTATTTATTGAACACTTACAGATTACAGTGAGTGAAGCTAAGATCAAAGACTCTTGGCCATGAGCCTAATGATACAGTATGTTATTTTGCATGGAAAAATAAAAGTGGAATTAAGTGTAAGATGCACACTCTGAATTTACAAGTTCCCAAAGGAACCAACCAATTACTCTTTTTTCAGTGTGTAAGTGTTTACACATCCTTGGTTATGAATGTGAGAATGAATGTGTTGCAAGAAAAAAAAAGCTTCCAATCAACTTTAAAAACAGAAGAAAAGCCATTATACAGAAGTTTTTTTATTTCAGCTCAGTGGACTCCCAATGCTGGTTCTTGTGCTGTGAGTGTGCATATACACCGAACTCCTGTTGGTCACAGATGACTGGAAGTGTGTAAACGGTACCACCTGGAGCTCCCTGACTCACTAATGCTCATACGCAAGAATACTTCCCAGAAACAAAAAATATAAGATTTATAATGAAATATATATTGGTGACCATCTTTGAGAGTCAATCAATACAGCATCTAGCCCCTAACGTCTCTGCAGTCTTACCATGAGCTACTGTGGTGAGAACATGTCGACAACCTCTCTCATCCTATAATTGCTTTAATTTGTCTCTCACCTCTGCAGTATTATTTCTCTTGCTATCAGTTTTCCTCCTGCATCCTGTATGCAATTACCTAACAGGGAACACTTAAGACAGAGAAACCTGTAAAAAGGACCAG
Source organism: Perccottus glenii (assembly GCA_024416835.2). Classification (NCBI taxonomy): domain Eukaryota; kingdom Metazoa; phylum Chordata; class Actinopteri; order Gobiiformes; family Odontobutidae; genus Perccottus; species Perccottus glenii. The sequence goes on along the minus strand of CM044559.2, from coordinate 19,055,216 downwards.
CGTGTAGTGCAGGTAGTGCAGCATTTGCATAGAGCAGACCTGCTCTATGCAGGTCTGCAGTTTTTGTAAATGAGTTTTAAGGCAGCACACCTTGCTCACGCGATGCAAGGTCATCTTTTAACCATGCCTATAAAACACTTTTTACATACATACAAATAATTTTCTTCACAAATAATGAAGGTGTATTGGTGAAATATGATATAGCAAGTCATAGTCTTGACTATGTATGCTTATTTCTGATACAAAATGTCAGAGTCAAAACCTTATCCTATTCACATCAAATCCTTTTATTTTTTGCACTTGCTTTTCAACCTCTTCTTTTAATCCTCATCCTGCCCTGGCATCTCCCAACTCTCCCTCCTCTTGCATTTTTATTTCTCCTCCCTTTCTTTCCTCTCAACTTTACAATTTTTCCTTTTCCTTACCTACTTTTTCACCCTCTCTGCCCTCATTACCCTTGTTATACCACACTGTCTACCAACATCTTAATATTGCCCAGGCCCTTGTCTAATATTTAAAGATTCTCTCCCTCTCCACGTTACTTGTTCATTCCCACACCCTTCTCCCGGATCCGCCTTCAGAAGAATGCTGTCGGGTATTAGTTTCAAGGTCCAGACAGATGATTAGATAAAGAGTTACTTGCGACATACTTGTGATATTTGCCTGAAAGGTGTTGAATATTAATGTGGTACATGTGACAAGTGACAAGAGAGATGTTCTGTGCTAGAGCTATACAAGATACTGGAAATCTACTGTCACATTATTCCTAATGTATCCTTAAAGACAAAACTGCAATGACTTTGATAGTATTCCCGATTTGTACGCTCTAATGCACATATCTGGTGTTTTCTCTGTTCTCTGTACATACTATAGTGTTACTGGCTGTTTGGTCCGATAAAAGGTCTACAATGTTTCAAAGCTCAAAGATTGTTATTCTCTTGTCTGACAGTAAGATCACAAATAAGGCCAGCCCAGACTCTCACGTAATTGGACCAGGTTTCAAAACATTCCACCAATAGGAAAAGGTCACTGGAGTGAGCAAATTATTGTCATGGATATACAGAAGCCCCAGTGACCAATCAGGGCACATTAGGCTAGTAGGTCACAAGGTGTCTTAAAGGAGACAATCAGATAACTGAGGAATATGTATCAGTATTGAGAAAATATTAGAAATTGGGTTCTTTTTCCACTTGTAATAAACAGCTTTTATCATCCCCTATGGGAAATTAAAGTTACATTTAGCAACCCAATCTTTTCAGGGCATTTGTGGGTGTCCTATAGACAAACAACAAACAGCAAATAAAATGAAAACAAGTTTAAAAAACAGCACTGCAACATAACCTAGGGCCTCTCTCACTCACGCACACGTACACGCACACAAGCTAGTCATTCATCCAGTCAGCCACAGTCATACCCCATCATGAGACCGAGTGAGTGTGTGCAGGAAGCTTGATCATTGTTGGAGTCAAGACTGAAGCCTGTAAGTGTGCAGCTCAGGGGCTGTGAGGTCACTGCTGCGGCACGAACAGGTTGTTAATATATTTAGCATTGTTCCACGGAGAAATACCAGTCACCAGAACAAATACAGGACAACTTTGGAGAGTGAGCCAGAGTCACACTACTATACAACTCCAACATTACTTAGCAAACATGAGGGAAAAAAGTATTTAAACCCCTTCATCCTGGCCACTCCCTACTGTGCAAGATCTTTACTGGCATCTCTGATTTGACACGGAAACCACACCTAAAGATAGAGACTTGAACCTCGTCCTTTTGCCTGTTTTACTGGAGCAGCCACATTTTTGTTGGATGGATCAGCTGTCAATCAATACAATGTGCATTACACCAACAACAGATTTGGCATTTAGCTGCCTATTTTTACCCCTGTTAGATTAATGTTATTTTAAACTTTTATTTATTTATTTTTATTTATATAGTGCTTTTCCACCTAGTAGGCACTCAAAGCGCTTTACCAGTGTTACAGCTGACAGCTGGAGGCAAGGTGGGTTAAGTGTCTTGCCCAAGGACACAACGACAGTATGAACTGTGGGGGAGAGCGGAATGTTATAATGTTTTGGGATGTTTCGAGCGGGGATCGAACCGCCCACCTGCCGTCAAAGGATGGTCGCTCTACCACTGAGCTACTGCTACTTGTATGCTTTTACATTTTTCTCACTGTTTAAAAAGACTCTTTTAAAAAAAAAAAAAAAAAAAAAAGTGCAGAGAAAGAGGGCAGTAGAGGCAGACAGAATATGAAAAAGGAGAACATGGTTTCCCAGAGCTTGACATATTCCGGGTACAGGTTATATAACATGGACATTATGTTTCAACGTATGGACAGGCTGTGTGTATGTGTGTTATTAGAGAGATGGACGGATGGTCTGCAAAGAAGCTCACCAATAAGGAAGTGAGGCCACATAAAGGGGGGCAGAGAGAAAAAAAGTATTGAGTTTCCTGTAGACTCCCTCCTTCTCCTCCCCCTCTGGAAAGGTCATAAAGGTCAACAATGACTCCCTCATCCCCCTTCCCTCTCTGTCCCACCACCCCAAAGAATCCCGGTGTACAGGAAGTGCAAACCCTTCTATCTCTGGGGGGTTGATTTTTTAAAAGGGAATAGCCATGTTGGAAGGCTTTCTTGTGCCTCTACCAGACTGAGACAGAGATATACATTCAGAAGAAGCCAATGCTTATTAACACGGCCTATACTTGAGCCTCTTCACTCTTCCCCATCTCAACACTTAACCTCCTCTGTGTGCTGTTTTATCCCTCAATGTGCTCTCAGCGGCCGGTGGTCCGAGGCGTTAACAGCTGATGGAGGGTTAAGTGGGAGTGTGCCTTTTTATTGGCCATTGCAGCCACTTGCTCCTTTAAAAGCTCTCACTTACTGAAGGCGCACAGCTAAATGCAACATAGAGGGGAAGCCGCAGGGGACAGCAAAGCAGGAAAAATATGAGTGTGTGTTAGAGAGCTGACACACGCATATACACACACGCACAGCTGTCTTGTCCTGGTCAAAATGGCATTTATTATTCCTTTGTTTCCTCAGCAGCTTCTGGAGGGAGCTGTTTGAATAAGACACAGAGGTAGTGACAGAGACAGAAGAGATAGAGCATCAAGGATAAAACAAAAAAACTAGGACAGGAGTGTGCGTTATCGTTTTTCCAATCTAACCTTTCCTCTTTTTTTCGTATACTTCCTTCAGCTCTGTGGGTCGTTGGCTTCCTCTCGCTTATGCCCTAGGTGTTGCTCTCTGCTCTCTCTCTCTCAGAAAGTCTGTGAGGTCTGTATGTTCTGTCGGAGACCGGTCTCTGGCTTAATAATTACCCATACTTATACTATGCACGGTACATAATCACACAGACATGTACACATCTGCCTGGTTACAAAATGTTAGAGTAAGATTTTAAAACTGTTTCTACTGTTCTAAACTGTTCTAAAGTGATATTAAAAGATAAAATGTAATCTGAACAATATAGTTGATGTGTAAGAGGAGGACTGCCTGGGTAAAAGGTAAAGCACTGCGTAGAATAAAAGATACTATGGAAAACTATTTTTTTGATACATCACTGCAAATGTATATCATATCGTCCTGTTCATGCACATGCACTGTGTTTCTAATCTAAAGCTTAACTTAAAAGATATGTGACAAAAAAGGATGGTTGCCTTGCCACAAACGACCTTCCAGTCACCTTTGCTCAAGCACAGATGGGGTAAGAAGAAGAAGGTGGAAAATGTCCACATGTTTGGATGTCACCATGAGGCCAAAAGAAGAAAAACAAAACAAAACACAGAAACAGAACACGGTCAGTAAAGTTAGACCTCGCCAGTTTGTTTTTAAAGCACTTTTACTGGCAACAGAGGCTATTTTTAAGCAAATTCTACTCCTACTATTACAGAACATCTTTTTAATATGTGGGTTTTTGCACCAACTACATTTAGTAAGAACTCACTAAAGTGTCAAATCAGCAATAAAAGAGACACACTCCACCAGAAATTGATACACATTCCAATTAAATTACAATTACTGATCCATTTGTTTCCAGGAGAATGTATTGCCCTCCATTTTTGTTTAAATAACCATATTGGGCACCAAATATACTAAATATAGAGATCTAATAGTGTCAGGGCAATGAATGCTCACCTAGCAGATTGAACAAAGAGCACCAATATTATATGTGTATACTGTGTAGGTCTGGCTGACACATAGCTATGTGAAGTGGAGTCTGGTTACACTCCAGCCCAGGGAACACCTCACTGCCTCAAAAGTGCGTCTTTGTGTGTCAAAGAGTGTGTGTTTGATGCTATATGCCCTTATAAGGCCGTACAACTGAACCAGCTTTACAACTCAGAGGGAAAAAGTGAGGCTGCAAGTACGGTGAAGGAGGAATATGGTGAAGAAAATAGACAAATCAAAACAGGAAGTGCATGAAAGAATGAACGCGGGATAAAGGAGAGAAGGCAGAACGAAAAGAGTGTGATTAAAAAGTGTTAGAAACTAGGATAGATTAAGACAAAAAAAATTGCACACGCTTCCTCTTTAAACCATGTGAAAGGAATGCAAAAATATATCACTTCAATCTGGCACAAGCAGCAGTCAGCACTGGGAACAAAATAAAACTGTTTTTTGTTTGCCAAATCTTCTTCACTTAAATTGATTCAATGCTCAAACTTTGTTGAAACACACATGCAAGTAAGTACTGATAGAGCCATGGTACTTCATCTGAAAAATCCTGCATGATGCCATCTTGTTTTTTCAGACATTTACAACTGACCTTTTTTTATCAGCTGGAATTTAAAAAATGGCAACACAGCAGAAAAGAAATAGACACTCATTCCGGAAATTGTGTTTAGGGGAATAGCCACTTCCCGTTTTTGTGTCCAGAACAAATTATCTAAAAAACCCAGAAAGAGTCAACACATCTGTACCTCATATTCAGCTTCTCATTATGAACTGAAAACCTTTGAATATTTAAAAGCTTTACTGCAATAAAGCCACTGAATGTAAATGTGTGATGTAGCATCACTGTACCTTTATGTCAAAGTTGCAGTCAAAGCGCTTGATGAGGACAATAAAGGCGCCTGTCAGGTTGTCTCTCGGTGGGGGCTCAATGGGTTCGCAGGCATTCTGTGGACGAGCGCCAATTAGGAAGCCCTGTAGGAAAGACAGTCAACATTTTTTTTTAACTTGTTCACCAGCGTCTCAGTATAAATACATTTATTGTGCCCTCTAAAGCCCATAATACAAGTTTCCTAAAATTGGTCAGTGGGACTCTCTGGTATGGCTCAATTACACAATATTTTAATCTAAGCTAGAGTAATTTGTGACCTCACAAAATCTTTAGTATTGATGGCAAATTGGTTAGCCTCACAGCAAAAAGGTTGAGTTCTGTGTGGAGTTTGCATGTTCTCCTCGTGCTTGGGTTGGTTTTCTCCACTGCGCCCCCCCACTGCGGCTCAGTGGTAGAGCAGTCCTATAACCGGAAGGTTGATGGTTCGGTTCCCACTTCCCACAGTTCATTAGGGCTGTACTAGAATAATCGAATATTCGAATATTCGTTCGGTGGGGTGGCATTCGATTTTCAGTTTTGAGATTCGAATATTCTTTTTTTTTTTTTCAACACGTGACTTCCGTCGCGGACTCATTCTCACTCATGCTTGAACCACCCGTTAGCGAACGTAGTGATTTATTTCATCTCAAACTGAATAGGTACAAAATGCCCAAGACCTCATCTGTTTGGGAGCACTTTAAATTAAGTGAGGATGACAAGACAAAGGCAGTGTGTCAAATATGCGATTTGAAACTGGCCTACCACAACAGCACCACAAGTTTGAAAAATCACCTGAGTTCTGTAAGTAAGTAGCACGCGGCAAAAAGACACATTTACGATGCCGAAGAGTGAAACGTGAAGTCGTGAAAGATGATACAAATGCAAACCGACACTATTATTATATATTTAGCCCCACCCACCGAAGCTTCGAATATTCGATATTGATTGCCACCTAAGCTTCGAAGCTCAAAAAATGGCATTCGAAACAGCCCTACAGTTCATACTGTCGTTGTGTCCTTGGGCAAGACACTTAACCCTCCAGTGGTGTTCCAGCTGTAACACTGATAAATGGAAGCTTAATGTAAGTCGCTTTGGATAAAAGCGTCCGCTAAATGAATAAATGTACTCCAGTTTACCCCACCAAAAACATGATGGGCCACGTGGTGGCGGCTGTTGACTATGAATTTATGTATAATATACAAAAAAAAAACAAAAAAAAAAAAACAGCTCAACTTAAGTGGGCCTCGGCGATCTGACGGACTAACCTTTAGGCGAAAATTGCCCCACTAGCCTGAAGCTTTGGGCTTTGTAGACTTTTTATGTGATCAAACATGTTTCCAACTAAATAAAGTTAAGTTGCCAAAATGATTTAAGTGTCTGTCTTCTACTGCATCTATATAGAACAAAATATTTTGATAGTTTTTGTCTGGGTGTCTTCTGTCATTTTGATGAAATAAAAAAAATAAGACTGCAAGACACATTGAGAGAAAAATAAGACAAAAGAAAAAAACTGATTTGGATAAAAATAGCAAGGTGCCGAGGCAGACAGATAAAGCTCTGATGAAGCTTCTAAATTGCACAATTCTCTCAAAAGCTGTAACCAACACCAGAGTGCGTCAGGGGCAGGGCACTATAGGAAGTGTGGACCGCTGTGGGACTCCACATTCTGCTCTGCGTCTCTCTCTTAAAGCTAACGCTGATAAATTCCCTGCTCATGTAACAAAAAGAGTCAGCACTTTCTCACACAAAGCTGGTGTCATCGAGCGCATTTTTAGTGAGTGGGCTGTGCTGACTGCCTTACAAGATGGGACAAAAGCTATCTGTGATGCCATGAAACAAGCATTAGATAAACAATACAAATTATTTCAGAGATTTAGGTAAATTGGTTGAAAACATAAATTGGTCACTGCCTGCTGTCACCTCTGGGGTCTCCTTCAGTGTTGCTGCTACATGACATCACTGTGCCACTGCCTCACATTGCAACTTCTGGAAATCAGTGTCAGGAGTGCCCTCTGTTGGCTAGAAACGAAAAAAAAAAAGAAAAAAGGAACACCTGCCAGCACTGCAGACAGGAGGGAGGAGAGAAAAACAGGAAATAACTGCGGAAAGAGTCGGAATCCTTACAAAACGTCCGGTGAAAGACCAAGGACATGACTGCTTTTATTGCAACAATATCATTACAAGAGCCGTAATAGTTCTTGTGATATTTGCCCGAAAGGTGATCTACAAACTAACATTTTAACCCTTACCCAATTTATTATTATTATTATTTTTTTTTTTACACATGATAAACTAGAAACTAGACTCTATCCAAGTTGTGAAATACAAATAATTAACCATGTGATAATGGGAGTATTTTATTTGTGGAAATTCAGTGACCTGATTTTTGAGAAAGCCACAGCAGGTGTTTGTGCGGGGGAATGCCACAGAAGGAAAACATATGGGTCAGAAGCACTTACATCAGTGCTCACAAAGACTTTATGTAAATTGCGTAAAGAATGTCAATGTCAAGTGTGTCTCAGAAAAAAAATCTCTTTGCCCTAAATGAAAAGATTCACTTTGGTTTGTTTTTTTCCTGGCATAAAAGGAAAAAAACAACAAAACATATTTTTGTTAAGGGGATTTGCTGTAAAACAAAAAACAAAACAAATTTTTTTATCCCAGCTGACTATTCCAAATAATAAAATAACTAATAGACTTTACCACCGCGTCATTCAGAGACTTGCTTCAAGGCCAAGAATTAAATAGGACAAAAACAGGGGAATTAATAATGTTCCCCGTTCCCCTCTGCCTAAGCTGGTTCATTTCCGGACAGGAAACAGGTGAATTTTCACAACTTGTTTTAAGGGACAAGATACAAGCTTTTTTTATTTTTAGCTTTACATTGTAAGTAAGAAAAGCTTAAGTGATCGTTGCTCCTGTGATTGTAGTCAAAGTGCATATAGACACTTGTTTCTAGGTCACTCTCAAGACCTGCTGAAATGAAAATGTAGATGGATAAGAGAAGTGGCTCCTTCGAAAAATAATGCGGTTAAGAAGCTGGTCATAGAAATACTTCCTTTTCAAATAGCATGACTCACTTGTTGTTAACGAGCTATAGTGTAAAACAATGGACAATCATATGACTACCTTTGGTGAATTAGGCAAAACATATTGCAAAAACCCTGTATTTTAAAACATGATGACTTTAGTCAGTATTAGTCAGATGATTAAGTCAGTATTATATTATTTTTGACTGCTGCATTGCCACACGTTCTTCAGACTACTAAAACCTGAGCTTAGGGGGGTGGGGGTTGCGTTTCATAGAGCTCTGTCCTCAAACTGTTGGCGCTTGATGCCTCCAGGATCAATGCAGACCCTATCATTCCTGATATTTCACATGGCTGTACTGTCAGGTAAACAACTAGACATACATCCCTTAGAATAGATTAAAACAATTGTAAAACAATGTTGTTTTACTCCTATACTACAAAGAATCCCTCCAGCAACTTTTGTTAACAAGTCTTACCATCTCCTCTCTGGAAGAACCAATCCAGTATTGGTTTAGCTGTCTTCAGGATCTGCGCTCTCCCTCCTTAGCCAATGTAGACTTTTAAAACTCAGACCCCTTCTGTTGGGCCTAAAGGAAAGGCTACGCTTGCTAGAAAAGACTAGAGATGAGCACTGCCCAACTGCAGACTGTTATAGGCCAACTATTTTTTTAAAAACAGATTTGTTCACACTTGCAAAACAAAAACATGCTCTGTATACAAATCAGTTTTTTTTTGCCACACCTTCACATCTAGCGTAAGAACAGTTAACACCTATATTTACATTTTTATTAAATTTTGCCCGCTGCATTTTCTGCTGTCTCAGGGAAGGAAAAAAAAAACCTACATTCATTTCCTTTTGAAATGCTATGTCATCATACTTGGAGTAAAGCACAACATGTGAAATAGGATAATTCCCCACGGAGCAACTTTAAGCAACCCACAGAGCCCTAAAACCTAAAATCATAAAGATCGCAAAGCAATTAATGTACCTTCACTTAACTAATAAAAATGTATTATTGATTTCTAACCACTTTTGAGAATTTTTGCTTCAATAGAAAGTAGTCTGAAGGAATTTCTGTTACTGCCGCATCCAAACCACACTGTAAAACCCAAGTATGCCATTCAAGTTTGTGAATATGATTCAGCCTATGATTATGGAACTAAAACTTTGCAAAGAGCAAAAAGCCTAAAAATGGAGAAGTTTGCAGACAGGTTTACAGGTTTGTATTGGGGTTTAATCATTGTGCAAGTATAGTATGTACAGTCAGGTCCATAAATATTGGGACATTGACACACCACCACAATGGATTTGAAATGAATCAGGAACAGGAAAAACAGGAACTGACAGTTGCAGTAGAGGCCTGGCAGAGCATCACCAGGGTTGAAACTAGGCTTGGGCGGTAATACGGTAATATGGTATACCGCGGGATCTAAAGATAGCAACGGTATCAGTTTCAATACCGTCATAAAAAAAAAACAATGCACTTATATAGGAGACAAGGATTAAATATTAACCCTTTAAGCGCCAGAGTCGCAAAATTGCGACAAGCAACTTAACAGGAAAAAACAGCCGCTACTTCCGGTTTATGTGCTAAATTATGCTTCCACTCCCTTCCACCAGATGTCAGACACCCTGTACTTTGTTTCTAGTCCACTATTACCATGTGTTGCCATCATAGATTGTATAAATATGGATGATATCCGCCCATTGGTCCCCTATTCACCAATATTGTCATTACGAATGGGCAATAAAATGGCCGTTACATCCGGGCTTTTTCCATAGTAAATCAATAGTTTTTATATAGCATAAACAAGCATATTAATCAAAAATCCCAGAGTTGTCATGTAATAAAAACTTAGCTCTAGAGACCGGAGCCATCTTTTGTACCAGGCTGTAAACATGATTTCTACACTTGTAAAGTCGCCATTGGGTTTCTCCTTATAATTCCGCTTTTGGAGCCTGCTCTCTGGTGGACGGAGGTATATCGCTGTATTTCACTGTAAAATCACCGTATGGCGGCGCCCTTACACAACGACCATTTTAGGAGGTACCATGGGAGAGGCTTGGTTGCCATTAAAAAAAAATTGTATAGGAAGACCTCAAAGACGCGTATCAGTGGGAGTGTCAGGACCGGCTCAATAGAAGCATCATTCTCTACACGCGAGCTGATAAACATAAAAATAACAAATAAAAATACACCTGTGATGAAGCTTTGGTATTAGTAATGGCTGACTCTGATTCTGAGGGAGAACATCTACCTTTAGAGTCTTTTCAGCCGAGTGAAAGTGAGAATAAGCCAGAGTGCGTGTGTAACTTGGACAGTGGCGCCGCTGCTCGTGCCTTTCTCAGTGTCTCTCATAAAGCACACGCTGTTTTCACACATTTTGCCCAACATCAGTGAAAGAAACGGGAGGAAAACTAGTCGCTCTGGCCGCGGTAGTGAAGGGGAGGTTGGGAAAGGAAGCCGTGAGCGCGTAGCACCTGCAGCTTTACCTTTAGCACCTGCAGCTTTACCTTTAGCACCTGCAGCTTTACCACAGCTGCAGGTGTGGTAAAGCTTTACCTGTACCACCTGCACAGGTGATAGAAGCCGGGGCGCGTGTACTGCCGTGGCCGCGGTAGTGACAGGGAGTTTGGGAATAATGCAGCTTCTATTGACAGCTGTTTGGGACAAATACGTGTTGGTCATCCTGACACTTTACCCAGTCGAGGAGGGAGAGGAAGGGGTAAACATAGTCAGCGCAAATGCGCTAATCAAAGCAGTGATCGTAATAAAAGTGATGGCTGTGTGCTGTGCTTTATGAGAGGTCCCACACTCTAAAAAACTACTAAACTGTTCTGGATGTTTATGTTCATTTAATTCTGTTTGACTCTTGTATTTGCACTTTTTATAAACTGCTATTTGTTGCTAATAAAAGTTGTTTATATTGTTGTGCATGTTATTTTGTTATTGTTTCAGTATTAGTGTTTGGTATTCAGTTTCTGAACAGTTTAGGCACAAGCCAACAGTTTGGTGACGCTGTCTGAGCCTTACGTCATATTTTTTTTAATTATTCACGGTAATACCGTATACCGAGGTAAAATAGGGAGGAGGTTTGACGGTATCAAAATTTGGATACCGCCCAAGCCTAGTTGAAACCCAGCGTCTGGTGATGTCTATGCGTTCCAGACTTCAGGCTGTAATTTACTGCAACCAAGTATTAAAAAAGTGAAAGTTTGATTATGATTGTTAATCTGTCCCATTACTTTTGGTCCCTTAAAAAGTGGGAGGCACATATACAAACTGTTGTAATTCCTACACCGTTCACTTGACTTGGATGTAAATACCCTCAAATTAAAGCTACAAGTCTGCAGTTAAAGCACATCTTGTTTCATTTCAAATCCATTGTGGTGGTGTACAGAGCCAAAAAGATTAGAATTGTGTCGATGTCCCAATATTTATGGACCTGACAGTATACAGTGCCTTGCGAAAGTATTCGGCCCCCTTGAACTTTGCGACCATGTGCCACATTTCAGGCTTCAAACAAAGATATGAAACTGTAATTTTTTGTGAAGAATCAACAACAAGTAGGACACAATCATGAAGTGGAACAAAATTTATTGGATATTTCAAACTTTTTTAACAAATAAAAAAACTGACAAATTGGGCGTGCAAAATTATTCAGCCCCTTTACTTTCACTGCAGCAAACTCTCTCCAGAAGTTCAGTGAGGATCTCTGAATGATCCAATGTTGACCTAAATGACTAATGATGATTGGAATCCACCTGTGTCTCCGTATAAATGCACCTGCACTATGATAGTCTCAGAGGTCCGTTTAAAGCGCAGAGAGCATCATGAAGAACAAGGAACACACCAGGCAGGTCCGAGATACTGTTGTGGAGAAGTTTAAAGCTGGATTTGGAAACAAAAAGATTTCCCAAGCTTTAAACATCCCAAGGAGCACTGTGCAAGCGATAATATTGAAATGGAAGGAGTATCAGACCACTGCAAATCTACCAAGACCTGGCCGTCCCTCTAAACTTTCAGCTCATACAAGGATAAGACTGATCAGAGATGCCGCCAAGAGGCCCATGATCACTCTGGATGAACTGCAGAGATCTACAGCTGAGGTGGGAGACTCTGTCCATAGGACAACAATCAGTGGTATACTGCACAAATCTTACCTTTATGGAAGAGTGGCAAGAAGAAAGCCATTTCTTAAAGATAGTATACATATAAAGATATCCATTAAAAAGTGTTGTTTAAAGTTTGCCACAAGCCACCTGGGAGACACACCAAACATGTGGAAGAAGGTGCTCTGGTCAGATGAAACCAAAATCGAACTTTTTGGCAACAATGCAAAACGTTATGTTTGGCGTAAAAGCAATATAGCTCATCACCCTGAACACACCATTCCCACTGTCAAACATGGTGGTGGCAGCATCATGGTTTGTGTCTGCTTTTCTTCAGCAGGGACAGGGAAGATGGTTAAAATTGATGGGAAGATGGATGGAGCCAAAATACAGGACCATTTTGGAAGAAAACCTGATGGAGTCTGCAAAAGACCTGAGACTGGGACGGAGATTTGTCTTCCAACAAGACAATGATTCAAAACATAAAGCAAAATCTACAATGGAATGGTTCACAAATAAACATATCCGGGTGTTAGAATGGCCAAGTCAAAGTCCAGACCTGAATCCAATCAAGAATCTGTGGAAAGAACTGAATACTGCTGTTCACAAATGCTCTCCATCCAACCTCACTGAGCTCGAGCTGTTTTGCAAGGAGGAATGGGCAAAAATTTCAGTCTCTCGATGTGCAAAACTGATAGAGACATACCCCAAGCGACTTACAGCTGTAATCGCAGCAAAAGGAGGCGCTACAAAGTATTAAGTTTAGGGGGCTGAATAATTTTGCACGCCCAATTTTTCAGTTTATTTGTTAAAAAAGTTTGAAATATCCAATAAATTTCGTTCCACTTCATGATTGTGTCCCACTTGTTGATTCCTTACAAAAAATTACAGTTTCATTTCTTTATGTTTGAAGCCTGAAATGTGGCAAAAGGTCGCAAAGTTCAAGGGGGCGAATACTTTCGCAAGGCACTGTATTTCCCTTCTACTGCTTATCTGGGGCAGGGTTGCGGAGGCATCAGTCTTAACAGAGATGCCCAGATTTCCAACTCCCCAGACAGTTCCTCCGGCTCTTCCTGGGGGATACCGAGGCGTTCCCAAGCCAGCCGGGAGAAATAGTCACTCCACCTCCCTAGGAAAGCCTCTGAAACAGATGCCCGAGCCACCTCAGCTGGCTCCTCTCGATGTGGAGGAGCAGCGGCTCTACTTTGAGCTCCTCCTGAGTGACGGAGCTCCTCACCCTCTCTCTAAGTAAGCGCCCCGCCACCCTGCGTTGAAGTGCATTTCGGCTGCCTGTATCCGTGATCTTGTTCTTTCAGTCGTGACCCAAAGCTCATGACCAAAGGTGAGAGTTTGAACATAGATTGACCGGTAAATCGAGAGCTTCGCCTTGCAGCTCAGCTTCTTCTTCACCACAACAGACCGGTACATTGACTGCATTACTGCAGAAGCTGCACCAATCCATCTGTCAATCTCACGCTCCTTCCTTCCCTCACTCGTGAACAAGACCCCAAGATACTTGAACTCCTCCACTTGAGGCAGGAGCTCTCTACCAAGCCACCCTTTTCCGACTGAGAACTATGGTCTCAGATTTGAAGGTGCTGATCGTCATCCCAGCCGCTTCACACTCAGCTGCAAACCGTCCCAGTGCAGCTGAAAGTCCTGGCTTGATGGAGCCAATAGGACAACATCATCCTAAAAAAGCAGAGACGAAATTCTGTGGTCCCCAAAGCAGACTCCCTCCAGCCCCTGGCTGCGCCTAGAAATCCTGTTCATAAAGATAATAAACAGGACCGGTGACAAAGGGCAGCCCTGCCGGAGTCCAACATGGACTGGGAACAAGTCTAACTTACTGCCGGCAATGCGAACCAAACTCCTGCTCTGGTTGTACAGGGACCAACCCCATACTCCCAGAGCACCCCCCACAGGGCGCCACAAGGGACACAGTTGAATGCCATCTCCAAAAACCACATGTGGACTGGTTGGGCAAACTCCCATAAACCCTCCAGCAGAGGAGAGGGTATAGAGCTGGTCCAGTGTTCCATGTTTAATTTTCCATATTTAATTATATTTATTTTGTTTAAATTATGCATTTTTTCAAAAATTATAAGCAATTAGACTGTTTACATTTTTAACTAAGAATTGTCTGGTACTCTGAAACACCGCAGCAACTACAAACAGTCCTGGTTGTGCGAGTTAAGACAGCCAAGGCTCTGTCTGAAGGGAATCCTCAGGGAATAAACAGACTTGTGCTGCCTTGTGATGCCAGAGGTTTCTTAAGGCTACTTATCTTTGTAATACAAAGAGACTGCATGTCCCTCTCTATATCGGAGTAATCTAAATGGCATTGGGGGAAAAAAAAAAAAATCTAGTGAGCTCAAGGCCTGAATTTATATTTTGCATAAAATCTAAAAGTGCATCTGTAAATCAGAACTGCTTTCTATCTGTTTAAAGCAAAATCTATCAAGAGGATGAACATGTAGTTTTGAATGTATCTCTCAGGGACCTGTGCAGCATTTCTGAATTGCACATGGCCACTAAACATCATTATTTAAAAAAAGAAAAAGTAAGATAATTATTGTTTTTGTTAACAATTATTAGGGATTCACAGAGCGTTTAAACTGTCGGCGGTAGTCACAGCCAGGGATAACAAATAATTGCTTTCTGTGAAAAATATACAATAGGGATTGTTGTTGATGGGGCTCAAAATTTATGTACAAATACTGTAGAAAAATAAAAATATTTTATGGTCTCTCCAGCATAAAACTATAAATTATGTCACTATCCGGATGCTTCTGTTTGTTCAAAGCCTTTGGCCAACAACAAAGCTCTTCACAATGACCAGCTCAGTTAGAAGACATGAATCATCCCTACTGTTTGGATCAACAAGTGTGCAACAACAGGGCGGAGGAGCCATACAGCAGCCTCAAAGCAACACTTGTTACAGCATCTTTAATGAACAAAGCAACATTTGGAGCTGTTGTTGAGGCCAGTATAAGAAGTAGATGTTTTCATTGCATGTGGTGACAGAAAACCCTGTCATCATTTGCTGTAGGGATGAAGTAATAGTAGGATTTTACACATCCATATAAATAAAGTTAGTTTAGCCTTACTAAAGAAGAAATAATATTCACTTTGCTACAACCACATACAGCACATCTTCTGTACTAACCTTTAGTCCATCACTGGGGAGTCGGTACCCAAACCGAGCGGGAAGGTCATCAAAGGTCTTCGTTTTGTTATCAAATGAGTACTGAAAGAGAAGACATATTACCAGCAATTACTATTTTGAGTTTGACTTTAATGCGTTATCTATAACTATCAATTAAATTAATTGTAAAAAAATGACATAATAAATGATTTGCTTGGATGGGGTCCTTTATTACTGTGTTTAAGAAAACTCACAACTGCAATGTCTGCCTCCACAGGGAGCAGGTTAAGGAAGGCAAAGAGCTGAACAGTGAAGATGGTATAGATCTGTGTGGCAGACAACATGAGCATTCCCAGAGACAGCAGCATCTTGGCATCACGTTTCACTTGGCTGCTATCTTGACCATAAACACGTACTGCCCTCTGCTAGCGCTCTGGACACGTGGCGTTCGCTTCACACCTACAAAACACACATTTTCTTCACCTTTCTCATTTGTGATAAAAAATAAATAAAAATAGTACAACCATTTATAGAAATAGACTCCAGCTGGGATACTCAGGACTCACCTAGAAGAGCCTAACACAAATTAAGGTTTTTTTTAAATAAAAATACAAAAACTACTCTTTTTAAAACTAATCTAAGATATCCAAATTGTTAAAAAAAATAATAAATTGGTTGAAGTTGTGATTATTTTGTATTTTGGAAAAGTACTTGAAAGGTTTATATATTTGCTCAAAGTCAACCCTAATCAAGTTAGGTGAAATGTTACATGAAATTAATAAATGTGAACATGTTGTTATTAGAACATGTTTTTTTTTTTTTTTTATATATATATGCACCTTAACATTTGATGACACTTACACACTGTATGATAGGGTAAACCTACATGCAGTTTCTCATAGCATAGAGTATACAGGATTAGAAAGTGGGGCATGTGATCAAGTTCCCAAAAGCAGCAGCTGAAAGATTTTCAGGCATTAGACCAGTGGGTTGTTTTGTCAGCCTGAAGAGGAAAGAAACTCGTTTTTGATCATCCATTATTGTTATAAAAGGCTAATAACACATTAATTAAGGGGCAGGCCTTAGTGTAGTTGAACTGCAACTTGTTTTTTCAACCTGCTTATAGTATTCATGTAATGCTACTGCTACTGAGATCGACCTCTACATACTTTTCTGTGTAAAATTGTAGTAAGGCTTCATTATGTGACTTCCAGTCCCTACTGTCCTACAACTACGGCTATCACCACAAAACAAACTGAGCGGGGGCATTAATTTATACACTATACAGAGCCTAATTGTTCAACCAGATAAAAGATGTGCGGTTTACAAGGCAAGTGCCATCACCACTGTTCTGTTCTGCACACCAACACAAGTTAGTGTCATTAAGATACTAAAATAAAAGTTTTATGTATTTAAGTATGCATCGTATCATGAGGAAATTGTGTTTGTTTTTCAACCAGGCTACGAAACAAAACTGATCATCTCTAACATAAAATATCTTATTTTACAAACATTATCTGGGCATTTTATAAAACGTTATCTTTTATGTCATCTAATAAGACCAAATGACAAATGACAACAAGTCACAAACAAATATACAATAAATTATGCTAAATGGTCTCGTAGTAATAATATAAACAGTAATAATTGAGTTGATAAAGGTAGTGTTAAGTTTTAATCGGCCGTGTATTGTACAACTTCTTGAGCTTTCAGAGCCAATTATTGTCGCAAGGCGTGATAAGAAAAAACAATGTCTACAAAAATACCACAACATTTCGTGCCAATATTACATTTGGCATCATTGGACGTAGCCACGCACTAAAATAAACCCGCGGTGGAGTATGGACACCCAAAAAGGTGAACAGCTGGCTACAAAAACAGAGCGTCTAGTACCAGATTTAGCCTGGCGCTAACGCAGGGAGCTAGCTGAACTGAAGCGGGTGTTACCTGTATTTGTCCCTGGAGATTTATCCTATCCAGGAATTTGGTCGTAGACAAGGTCATCGCTTCTTTATTGAAGCTTATCCAGAAATATATACGTACAGCAGCGAATGTTTTGGATGATTACCATCCCGTTTGACAAGTGGTTCAGAAAGCCTGAACATTGACGCTACAGGATAATCTCCTCCGTTAGCTGTGGGGCTTCATGTGAGAAGCAAACTTCCGCCTTCACTTCTACGCTTCTGATTGGTCAAATTACACGTCAATCAATGTACTGCGGAAATGACTCCAGACGTAAACAGATGTCCACGTGACTATGAAAACAATTTAGGCTACTGTATGTTAACACAGTACCAAGAAGTTAGAACTGTATGCTGGCTTGTATGTATGTCAAAACTAAGTGTGGACAGCAGATAAGGCTCAGTGGGAGGAGAGCTACGGTTAATATATTTACTGACAAATTAGCTAATTGCTTAGCCCAAATGTTCACACCCCTTTATCTTATAAAAAAAGTAATTCTCCACTCTAGATACTATAGCTCCCTCTATTGTAAATAGAAGGCATTCAGAACAAGAGTTTTGTCAAGTTTAAGAAATGTATTTTATTAAAAATCTTACTACATACATTTCCTGTTTACCGTGAAGGTGACCAAAGATGAGCAGTTTTCAAATACAGAAGAACACTAGTACTATTACAATGGCAATGACTTCTACTGTACACATACTTAAGCATCATGTGCTTTTTTAATAGCTAGTTAATAGCAAACTGCTGTATACATTTTAAATGGGGTTAGCAACTGTAAGTTGCTGTATACATTTTTAATTTAGATTATTTAACAACTGTTGTGGTTGATGTTAGAGAGCTTTTGGACTTGGATACTGTCATTTTTTTTCCTTATGTGATAAGACTGGACCTTGAAACTGAGGCATGTGCCTAATTAGTTCTGTAAAAAAAATTCCACATAATGTGTATATGTGCAATTTCTGATAGCTGTCAGTCAATGTTTAGTCAAAGTCAAATTCCACTTTATTGTCAATTCTGCAAACATTTACAATACATAAAGAAATTGAAATTGTGTTACTCTCAGATAAGTAAAAAACTTTTAATTATTAAGTACAAAAGATACATAAGGGACATAACAGATGTGAACAGTGCAGATACTATGGATGGTGTTGATTGAATGAGCTTATTCAGTCTGGTTGGTTCAATATCTTCTAAATTAAAAGTTGATGTTCAATGCTGAACATTTCTGTCATATATTATTTTTATGATTTAATACAACTATAAATTGTGTTGCAGAATTTAGGCTGACATTTGTTATTACTTTTGTCAAAATAGAAATGTGTGGTTTGCAATGACATAACATACATACTGTTAACAGCACCATCCCACTTTACTTATATTTCCCACATCTCCCAATGTGGATCGCTATGTCTTCTTCTCCTCTTACTAAATGCCCCTCTCACCTCTATCCTGACAATGACATCCTTTGTCAAATCAGACCACCACAGAGCAGCCAAACAGGCAAAGGACAGATGTCCGAACTATGAAAGTGCTCATCAATTTTGATGGCTCTTCTGAGCCTTTTGATGTTTCTCCAGATCTTACTGTGAGGGATTTGAAGCAGAGTGAAGGTACGTAATACTGTAACATTTTACTCTTTTTGTGGATTAAAAAGATTTTATGTAAGTAGACTACCACTGCTGGTGGTTTATACCATTTTTCTACTTATATGTTTCTACCCCAAAAGCTTCAGCCTACATATTTTTTTGGTTTACTGTCATAGAAAAACTTTATTCTAAAGCTTGACAATGATGAACATTTCCACCACTAATAATAATAATAATACATTTTATTTGTAATGCACTTTTTGTTTTAAACAAAACCTCAAAGTGCAACATAAAAAAGAACCAGCATAAAATGAATAAAAATAAATAAATTAAAATGCAGTAAACAGAGTATAACAACTATAAAAATAATGATATGGACATTAAAATTAAGTTAAAATACGCTTTTTTAAAAAGGAAGGTTTTTAGTCCTTTTTCAAAAGCATCCACCGTCTGTGGGACCCTGAGGTGGTCAGGCAGGGCATTCCACAGACGGGGAGCAGCTGCTTCGAAGGCCCTGTCACCCATGGTTTTTTGTTTTGTCCTTGGAGCCCGTAGACGGTGCATTTGGCCGGACCGGGTTCTGGAGGTGGTGTGTGGTGTGAGAAGTTCTGTGAGGTAAGTGGGGGCATCACCGTGCAGGCAGTGATGGTTGTGGAGGAGGAGTTTATATTCAATACGGAGGTGAATGGGGAGCCAGTGAAGAGTGCGGAGGATGGGCGTGATGTGATCCTATTTCCGCACCCTCATCAGGACCCTGGCAGCGCTGTTTTGTACATACTGGAGCTTTTGGATGCTCCTGCCAGGAATTCCAATGAGGAGTGCATTACAGTAGTCCAGTCTGGAAGAGACAAAGGCATGGACAAGCTTCTCTGCAGCAGTGAGAGAGAGGGAGGGGCGGAGTTTGGCAATGTTGCGGAGGTGGAAAAAGGAATTTTTACAAATAAAATTGATGTGGTTGTCAAAAGTGAGCTGGGGATCAAATTTGATCTGAATGGCTTCAGTTTTTTAATCTGCAGGAAGTTTTGACTCATCCAGGCCTTTATCACTACTTTAAAATGAGCTATGGTGGAGGAGCTCTGTGGGACAACTGGGCTTTGAGTGATGTAGGAGTCTCAAGTGGCAATACCATCAGATGCCTGATAAAGGTAAAAAAGAAATGTTTAGACTATTCATGTTATTTGTTCAAAAAGGCCTGGTTTTGATTTAACTTAGTAGTGTATTTACTATGATAACATTAAATTGCTTCTCATGCTGAATTTAAATGCTGCTTTAATGCACTGTTATGTGTTTATTCTTTTTCATGTCAGTCAGTGATCTTTAGGTTAGTCTTTATTGTTTTTTTGTAACGGAAAACATTCCAAGCTTGTCACTAAGCAACATTGTGTAAAACATAGGGCTTTTGTGATCCGCTCATAAAAAAACTGTTGTTGCTTTGTTTTATTCTTAATTTAGAGACTAAATGTTCTGACGTTATTTCAGATTTCTTTTTATTATATATATTTTTTTTCTAAATATAAGTTACACAGTTAGATTAGGTTTAAATGTGTTTACGCAGTCATTAGATCTTTATTTTTTATTTAAGTTTTATAACATTTTATATTAAGCCTTTCTAAAATTACACTGCATAACACTGAACATGTGTTTTTCCATCAAAGCTTCCACTAATAGTATATGTAATTATAAATTGATTTTAAGTATAGCAAACTAAGCCTTTTAGTAAAGGAAATAAATCATGTAATTCATATGACTTGCCACATAGGGGTAGCAAACTCAAAGGGTAAGAAAAATCTACCTGAACCTCTTTTGGCCAGAAAATAGATTGGCTATTGATACTGGACAACGTTAAACAGAGTAATGTTGTGGTGACAGATGTAACCATCCCTAGTTATGGCAACATCAGGAGGAAAGAAGCTTGAGAAATACCAAGAGCTGTCAGTGGCCAGACTGAAAACCATAGTGTCTGCACGGAGTGGCCTTCCTGTTAGTGTATTTAGGCTGAGCACAGCTTGAACTCTATGACTGCAACAACCTCCTGGTCTATGCCCTTGAAGTAGGTATAGGAGACAAATATAGTTATTATTATTTACTGTATATTTGGAGGTTCCTCTATTATGTTATTTAAAGGTTTGTGTTTGATAAATTATTTTGACTAAGGTACTGTTACTGGTTAGAATTTCTCCGAGGATGCCTCTTAGGCAAAGTGATGACAGTACAGAAGAATCTATCAGAGGATCATATGGTATTAAGGTTAGAAATTGCGAATGCCTAAATGTGACAGATTTTTGTTTGTATTATCTAAAACCGGCTGCTGTAATGTTCTAGGACAGTTGAGTATTTTGTACTAATGAATAGTTGATGTAATAATTTGTTGTAATTGCACTCCCAATTTGGAAAAGCAGAATGGAGCAATGACTTGGCCAATACGGCAATAATTATTATTATAGATTATATGTTATTTATTCTTTCTCCTGAACTTCTTAATCCAGGTTTCAACAACCGGGTAGCGCTGTATATTGCTGCTTTTTTCGGCCACCTAAACCTGGGAGACTGGCTGCTGGAGAGGAAGGTGCATGCTGAGGAACCTGTGGGTGTCCATCCCTGCCGCCAATGGTGTCGCAACAGCGCCCACAGTGACATAGGAAAGTGCCCTATCCATGTGACTGTGGCAAAAAATCAGATCCACATCCTCAAGCTTTTCATCAGCAAGAACCTTTTGACTTTGGTTTGTCGTGAGCCTGAAGGATGTTACCCTTTGAAAATTGCCATTCAGCATGGTCACAGGGATTGTGTACGCTCCAGTCAAGCTGTTCTCTGTGGTATCCCTGCCAAATATGTCACTCCCCATGCACATTTACATCAAGATAAAGCAGGGGGCAAATTTGGGTCAGAAGAAGGCGGCCTTAAATTTATGCCAGTACACAAGCACCCTACTGAAAAAAAGAGTGGGTGATAAACTGTTGATTGATGAGTTTAATAAAGAGAATATGTCCGCCAAATCTAGAGAAACTAATATGAAACTACATCAGTTTATCAATGCTGATCAACATTTGCAACCCATCAGCAGCTTACCTTCACATCTAATTCTTTTGTCCAAGATGAGACCACAGGCAATACACACTCGGGATCCAGCAAGCCACCATGAGACAGAAAAAAACAGGACAAAGTTAACCTGGAGATAAAAAAAACATAATACAATCAAATTAAAACTCCCACCAATCAGCTCATGTTTCACTGCTGCGGGGTAAATCTCAAATCATTTTGGCCGAACACCGAGAGAGAAAGCAATGTCCTGCTTGGCTGTCACAAGGTCTGTTGTTTTTCAGTTGAAATGTTAAAATAATAATTTTCTAAACATTTCAAACACTTCGGGTTTTTAACATTAACTAACATAAAAACCTGTAGGTTTAGGACTGTTTCTTCTACGTGAACATTGGGACATTCTATAAATGGCAGATTAATGTTAAATGTGCCAACTAACTGTGTATGTTTCTTTTAAAATGTAGTACCTTGAGAACCTTGGTGAGGAAGTGCATTCAGCCTGTGACCTGAACCTGAAAACATGTGCATAAATCCAGAAATAACAAATGAGAAATGTATCTCAAGCTTCTGTTAAACAAAGTCAAAATGCTTTAGCAATAGCAATATGAAATAATTAACCTCCAATGGTTAACCTAAAAGGCATGTTGGACTCCCGCAGGGCTGCCCTTTGTCATCGGTCCTGTTCATTATCTTTATGGACAGGATTTCTAGGCGCAGCCAGGGGCCGGAGGGAGTCTGGTTTGGGGACCACAGGATCTCGTCTCTGCTTTTTGCAGATGATGTTGTCCTGTTGGCTCCATCAAGCCAGGACCTTCAGTGTGCACTGGGACGGTTTGCAGCCGAGTGTGAAGCGGCTGGGATGAGGATCAGCACCTCCAAGTCTGAGACCATGGATCTCAGTCGGAAAAGGGTGGCTTGTCCCCTTCAGGTTGGTGGAGAGATCCTGCCTCAAGTGGAAGAGTTCAAGTATCTTGGGGTCTTGTTCACGAGTGAGGTAAGGAGGGAACATGAGATTGACAGACGGATCGGTGCAGCTTCTGCAGCGATGCGGTCGATGTACCGGTCTGTCGTGGTGAAGAAGGAGCTGAGCTGTAAGGCAAAGCTCTCGATTTACCGGTCAATCTACATTCCTACTCTCACCTATGGTCATGAGCTTTGGGTCATGACCGAAAGAACAAGATCCCGGATACAAGCGGCCGAAATGAGCTTTCTCCGCAGGGTGGCGGGGCGCTCCCTTAGAGATAAGGTGAGGAGCTTGGTCACTCGGGAGGAGCTCAAAGTAGAGCCGCTGCTCCTCCACATCGAGAGGAGCCAGCTGAGGTGGCTCGGGCATCTGTTTCGGATGCCTCCTGGACGCCTCCCTAGGGAGGTGTTTCGGGCATGTCCCACCGGGAGGAGACCCCGGGGAAGACCTATGACACGCTGGAGGGACTATGTTTCTAGGCTGGCCTGGGAACGCCTCGGTATCCCCTCGGAAGAGCTGGAGGAAGTGTCTGGGGAGAGGGAAGTCTGGGCGTCTCTGCTTAGACTGCTGCCCCCGCAACCCGGCCCCGGATAAGCGGTAGAAGATGGATGGATGGATGGATGGATGGATGGTTAACCTAAAAGGTTAGCCTTAGTCAAACAGAGATCTTGGGTTAGTATAAGTTGTTTTATGACATAACGTGTGTTGATCTGATAAAAAATAAAAAAGTTAAATGAGTATAATTGTGCTTGTTCACCAAAAGGTAACTTCTACACTAACAAAACCGCCAATGAACTGCCAATGTGCTGTAAATACCAAATCTCGCGATAACATTTGTTTCGCCTACCGCTGTGTTGCTACCCCGCCGCCGCCACTCAGATGAAACGCACCATGGACAAACAGCTGAATCGCTGGTGCGCGTAGAACCAGATCGGACTTATCTCCTACTTCTTACGGGAAAGCCACGAGTTATGAGGGCCAGCTTTTCATAGACATTTTCTTTTGTTAACTGAGTGGCAAAAATTATACAAACAGACAACAGTTGAGGTGGTAGTCAACCTGACAGCGCTCTGCGTATGTGTGGGAATGGCAGCTCTACGGCCGATAAAAGGTATCCTGAAAAACAAAAACTCCGGGACTAACGTCAAAACGCTGTCCGAAGATACACCAGACGAAAATCCCGAACAAGCACCAGAACTCACGGAGGATGACCAGCAGTAAGTCTAGAGCTAACCTGTCGTAAAGTTAGAGGCAGTTGGTAGCTAGCTAAACACTTGTTAGCCTGTCAACTCCCCGCTGTCAAAAATTTAGCACTTACCCTTAGCTAGCTAGCTAACGTTGCCCCATGTCCGTGCGGGAACTTTCTAGTTAAAAGACCCCGACATGATCCAGATATGGATGGATTGCCATAATTGGGCATGTTAACACGAACCTAGGTCTCCTTCACTGACGTTGTTAGAATTCATTGTTGAATTACGCAGTGTCACGTTTTTATGGACATTGGTCATTCTGTAGTTAGCTATTGCTATTTTCATATTAGTGTATTTTGTGCTATCTTAACACAGTGGTAGACAAGAAGACAATAGACTGATAAATCCATTTATTAGTATTGTTATCTACCCAAATGTTATAATCAAAAACATATAGACAATACTAACTAAACATTGTAAGATTTTTTTTATTATTATTATTTTACATGCACTAATTTGCACTAACTACTGCCTAAATGTATACTGTATTAAATGTATAGTATGTGTTCAAAAGCCTCCCACTTACATCTCTATCAGTTGTGTTACCAGCCCTTTACTGGAGCACTGAGGCAACCATCTGTGTAGTGTAAGCCAGATTGTTATGGTATCGTTTACCACAGCTTGCAACGTGTTATTCACCTGTTTATTACAAAGTCCTTTCAAATTCCCAGTGCTGTTTTCTGTAAACATCTGCATTTGTTCATTTGTTTCAGTATTTGTACACTGGCCAAGTAGATTTTATCCTGGGCATGGGCACCCTTTAAATGTGTTTAGGATGAAAGATTCACTCCACTTGTGCAGTCAATGTGCCTGTCTAAAGCATATGGATGCTGTCTTGAAGTGTGTAAAAACAACTCACAAATGTATAATGCTATATTGTCATAATTTAACTACACATGTACTTAAAGTAAAAGTGATTTAAATGCTTTTATGGATGCTGCAGGTCCCAGATATCAGCAGTGCTTTCTGAGCTGAAATGTGTGAAATTAGGCCACGGCAGGATGGCGGTTATTAGCCAATGACGTTCCCCACAGTGATGCCAAAATAGTCTTTCTTTGTGTGACGACAAGGAATGAAAGAACGGTTTTCTATTTTGTAGCATGCTGTCATAGGCATCTATTTCTGTCAGCTTTTTAGTTGTTTGAGCATACGAATGCATACTCTGCCCAGTGTTTTTTAAGCCCGCTGTAGTTTTGCTTTTATTACCATGATCAACCTTTGCTTAGTGTGCTGTTCATTTAATCTAAAACCAAAACCGTGTTAACTCATTAGTATGAAGTTTATTCTGAGAAAAAATGTAATCTTTTAGATAATAGATAAATATATTTTTTTCCTGTTTGTTTGCCCGACACGCCTAACACTTATGTGTCTTATCTGCATCCATTGTGAATTATATCCATTTCCATTTCCTTCCTTCCTTATTCTACTGCACCAGGGTATCTAGCTCAACAAATACTAGTTTCCCAGCATTAGGTTAACCACCTGTAATTTAAACAACATAGCATTTATCTAGCTTATGTGTAAGCTATCATCAAGATGGAAAATGCAATTTACTCTTTTAGCACTCTGGTACATTTGTACACAAGACCACTCTGCTACCAACATGATCTAAACATTAATTCATAAAGACAAATCACCTCCAGGTGTTAAGTAGTTATTATAAATTCTTAATTTAAAACTTTTTACCCTTTCTCAAACTCCTCCTATCATTAAGGCAATAGTTGCATGTACCTCGCACCATGATACCTCATTTTTAATTCATGTATGCTCCCATGAAACTAAATCTCTCATTCACTGTCTTTCAGCCTCATCCTGACTGTGATGGGCACTTTGACTGGCAGCTAGTTGTCATCAAGTGGATAGAAAAATTCACTCTGCACAATTCAGGTCTTAACATTAGATTTCAAGAAAGAAATTCCACCCAATAATTGTCCTTTTGACCTGTTGCTATTAGCATCCTTCTTGGTCCACACAAGTACATATTTATGATTGTTAATGGCAGTCTTATTTAAAAGTTTGTCCAGTTTCTTTTACTCCTTGGCCCTAGTGTAATGTAACTCTGTTGACCAAACAAAATAACCAGAGATTTGGACAAGAAAACATTATAAAGCTTTTTTTATTTGCAACTTTTACAGCTTTATGTTTCTGCATTTTTGAGTGGCCAATTTCCATTAAAAGTGAAGCATTTACTAGAGAAAATGGGAGGATTTTGACCTCTCCTCACCTATGACCACATAACCTGATATCATCTCGACTCTCAATGATGACTCACTCTGTTTAATGAGTTCTCCTGATGCGTTATGTCGCCAGCTGTTGACTGCCCTGTAGAGACATCATCACATAACAGACTAAAAACTCTATATTTAGCGTGTGTCCGTAGCTTGTGCTGGCCAAGGAGAGGCAGGTGGATCATCCCAGTATTACTCTTACAACAAATCACTGCTAAAACTGAGTGCACTGGTTTGGATTTAAACAATCTAAGGGAAATGAGGATAAGTTGGATGCTTTGCCAAGTGTTATGTAATCACACTTGCACTTAAATAATGCGACCCGGCTAAATCTAAGATAAAAGATAACATAAGCTGTTTAGTCTTGCATTTGGAGCAACTAGAGGAAAACATTTGGTATTCATCCTAATATGGAAGCTGTGACTTGGAAACTGTTTACGTGTCCTTACCCTATTCAATATTTTGTGGTAGAACAAATCAAAATGTAAAAAGCAAAGGCCTTACTAAACTTCAATCATTTTTTTTTGTATTTTTCAAGCTAGTGCATGATTTAGACCTGCTTTTAGCTAGGTATTTCATAAAGCAGCAAGAATCAGTGCAATTATAAAGCAAGCAGAAGGTGGCAACCCTATTTCCATGATGAAAATAGAGCTACGTTGGGGATTACAAACAGGTACCACTTTTAAAGAACAGCAGAAAACAACCCCTTTATAAAGTAAACACTTCGACCTATTCACTTGTCTCTCATTGTCATAATGTAATACCTACACTAGAAAATATGTCACTTCCAAATGAATGCAGATAACATTTATGGGCCTTTTCAGCAAGTTTCTAATTATACAGAAAACTGGGTCATATCCAGTCCTAGATTAAACTTGGCTGTGCAGTGCCCGAATCAGCCTGCCTGCCTGGTACAGTTGTCCATTTGGAGATAATATTTTATTTAAATAATATCCACACCATAGATTGTAAATAAAATGGATGTGATCCGTTCATTGGTCCCCTATTCACCGATTGTCATTATGACGGGGCAATAAAATGGCGGTTACATCCGTGCTTTTGATGATTTTTATACTTGTAAAGTCGTCATTGGGTTTCTGCCCAATGACGACTGGCCGTCCACCAGAGCCTGCCCTCTGGTGGACGGCTGTATATTGCTGTATTTCGCTGTATGGCGGCGCCCTTATTCGAGGACCGTTTAAGAGGTTCCATGAAAGAGGCTTGATCCACACACAATGCCACACAAGCTTTAGTAGTATAGACTAATTACAACAATTTATTTGTTTCTACAGTAAGAAATCCCAGAAATGGGATGAGATGAACATCCTTGCCACATACCATCCACAAGACAAAGACTATGGACTGATGAAGATTGATGAACCGGATACACCATTTAACAGGTTAGAAGCTTTGAAGTTTGAACTTTTCCAGCTTTAAAAGAAGAGACCTGAATGAGCTATTATCTTAATGAAGGAAGATAATGAGAAACTAGAAAAATGAGAAACTCTACTGTACATATAATAATGTACTTGAGTTTTACTTGCTGCCAGTGTGGAGCTCTAATCAGTGTTGGTGTTTCAGGGATGTGTCAGCAGGTTTGTAATCCAATATGTCACAGTGCTGCAGAGAAGGTCACCCTTCACAGAGAATTTCTTGAGCCCTTTTTATGGCTGCCTTCAGATTTCTTCTGCCCTCACCCTTTTATAGCCTCTACTTGTGCCCATTCAAAAGTTGTCTCTATTTATTATAACTGTGACTTAATGTATCTATTTTCAGGATGGTTCGTGATGATGATGACGAAGGGGCGTTGAGCGACTCCGATAGCCATAACGCCCCCACAGCTGATGACCTTGCATCAAAGTAGGAATTAATTAGGAAAGAAAGAGAACGTATATTGTTCTATATCTGTATGTTCTTGCTATGCTGACTGTTGACCCCCACTGCCAAGTCATCTTTACATTACCTGTCTCGCTGCTTACATTTGTAGTATATCAAAAGCTTTTTTACGTGATGTCCATACACACTTGTTTTTCTAGTCTTGTTTTATGTTTTTCTGTTGCATTTCAATTTCTAAATGGTAAAGGTTAGTGATGTGGTGTTATGTAGTCAGTGCTCAGCTGCTGTCTCAAGGACAGAAAGCTGTTTTATGCACTACAATGCCATACAGCGTGCAGTGCAGACATGGCAGTAAGTACATTCACCCTCAAAACGCACTGCCTTTTTTGACAGTGCTCTAGGCAGGAATTACTAAATGCATCTTTACCAGCTTCATCCTTTTGGCCCAAAATAGATTAGAGCTGAAAGTGTAATTTTGGTCAGTATGGTGGAAATGCTTGTAGAAGATTACTTTTAAAGCAGGTAAAAAATATATAATTACATTTACTGCCACCATTATTTATCCAAATTTTTTTTTTATTTTATTAAAATGCCAATGAAATAAACCACTGTAGAAAATAAATGTGTGAACGGGAAATTGAACCATATATGTCCTGAAAAAGTTAAAATTTATAAATTTGCCAAAGAAAACAGTACAGCAAATCATATCATTACAAACTCAGCAGTCTTTGTTCTATTTAAAGATTAAGACCTGTGTTAACATGGTCCTATAGAAGCATCCAAAATTTATGTGTTGTGGGCTACATGATTATATAAGTCCATAAATGCGGGGATTGGAGTTCAAATGTGTGCCAAAAAAGGACAGTGATTAGCTTCAGGCTTGCAAGTCAATCATTTGGCTTTGTTTACCTTTCATTGTTTTACCGTACGGCCTTTAGATGGGGCGCATGCAGCTCTGTGTTTTTGTTATGCTCCACTATCATTCACACTTTTACCTTGTAACACAGACTGTCTTTGAATTACTTTGTAATATGTCTCCCTTTTTGTTTTGTATCTCAGTGCTGGTGTAAAAGTAGGAATCAGTTAGGGGTAGAGGGTAGTATGGTAAAGCAGCCTTAAGCACCAAAACGTATCTATTGTGCACCATTGACACTTATTTTCTCAATTGTACATTGTTTAAGGCTTATAGCTGCAGTGGGCTCAGAACCTAAGTTTATGAAAGAAGAGGTGGAGGAAGAAGAGAGCAGTGAAGAAGAGGAAGAGGAGCTGACCGTTGAAGAACAAGGTAAACTTTGTAGATTTGATACATCGACTGTCCCATTTGCTCTGACAACAGCCACCTGAACTATGTGGAATAAGTTTGAGCTTTGAGGATTTGTCTGACTGTAATTTTGTATTATACACACAAACTCAACAGAGCAATTAAACTACTTATTTTTGGCTTCAAGAAGACAAAAGGATTAAATAGTAGCATTGTCTGTATGTCTAGTGATTTATTGGGATAAATGTGGTCTTAACGGTTTTCTCAAGTAAGATGATTTGAAGTTAGATGGTCCACTTAAAACTCTGTAGCTGAACTCCATTTTGGTCCAGTCACTTATTTCATATGTGGAAAAAGCTTAGCAGCATGTTTTCTGACTATTTTACCTATCTCTGCAGTCAAAAAGAAGCATTTTCAGATGATGAGGAAGATGCACTACAACGAGGGACTCAACATCAAGATGGCCCGCGAGCTCATTGCCAACGAGCTAGAAGAAGATGAAGATGAAGAGATGAGGGATGACACAGAGGAGGCTCGGGAAGATGTACAGGAGACAGAGGAGATCAGTGTTGACCCACCACAGGAAGGTAAGGAGTGCAGGCTGGGGCCAAGACCATGTCTGAATAAATAATTTGGACATTTTCCGGTCCAGTAGGTTTTTTTTCCGAGCGCAGGAAGAAGCATAGTGGTGTGGTGCTTTAGCAAAGTGAAGCAGAAACTGCTGTAGTGTGAGTTTTTCACACTACAGCACACTGTCAGTGTGTCATTGTGGATGCCATTCATATAAACTTGCCTCTGCAGTTTATTTGTGCTAGCTCTTAGGCAACTGCCTATCCATCTATGACACATTATGGCAGATTCTAGTCTAAGTCCATACAATACATTTTGATGTGTTGACTCTCAGCAGAGGAATATTTACAGTGAGAGCAAGATCAAAAAACAATGAAGCATTTCCTGTTTTCTCCACTCATTTTCTTTCCTGTCTTTGATGTCTTCTAGCTAAATCTGTGGACTCATAGGTGGAACCTGCTGTCCAGTGGCTTAGCTCAAGCTCTATACAGACAATGCTGCTGCTTATACCAACCGACTCTCACTATTCAATAATGATCTGATTACCTGTCAAACATTACAATCTGTTAGGAACTGTACTATATAGTCACCGGTCTCACACTCTCTAAATCAGTAAAAGACCAAGTTAAGATGGGTTTTCACTCTTCACTCTCACCTGTTGCCAAGAATTCCCCGTCTTCTGAAGTGGACTTGCAGTGATGAATATACCAACACTGAGAGTAGGAGCAATGCCTTTTAAAAACTGTAGGAGGACCAGGACTGTCTGCAGGCCACAGAGGCAGCACCTCAGCCAGCTACTTCGAAGCAGGGAAAACCCACTGCCTCATTAAGGCCTATCTGAAAAATTACACTGGGTTGCTGTTCAGATGGAAGCATTTATTTTTATTTTATGTTGTCCCTATTTTTATTTTTTTTTTCTCCTACTCCGGTGCACCATTTGTTTGAAAGTTTATTGGCTGACCATTAATCTGTCCCGTGCCATTCTCATATTTTTCTTTGAATTTTTAACTTAGTATTAAATGATTACTTTGTGCACTAGTATCTAACAACAAGTTCATTAGTTGTCACCTTGTAAATTAGATGACTTTAAAAAAACTGCAGTTGGCCTAAAGTAGCCCGCTCTTAAATTAGTTACATTTGCAAACCATATCTCAGTTAATGGCAAAGCAATTGTGTGCATTTCTTGATACAAATAAAGTAATGATACTGGGACATTTTAAAATGACAGGGGGCAAAGTATTTTACCAAGCACGTGCTACTGATAACAGGACTTTGTCTTAAATATATTGTCTTTATTAAACTTTATCCTGCAGGCTAAAGATAAATCACACAAACCATTGCTACTTCTGATTTTGTGGATTAAATTACATTTTTTAATCAGAACTAAGATGAAAGCTCTCATTAATTCTTTTCTTTTCTTTCATCTTTTGAATTTGATGTATTTGCCACTTCCTGCATGATACAGCTTGAAAATGTCACATTTGTTAATGATGCTACTGATAAAAAGAAACACAATGAACTTGTTGCCAGAACCACTAAACCGTTATGGTTTGGTCACAAGTTAGTGGTTTTAGCAATATAAAGTCTACCAGGTCTTAATTTTAATTTTGGAGACATATTTAAATCTATAGTAGATATGTTATATTGGTATCATTCTTATACAGTCTTAATCAGTAAGTAAAACTGCATAAAGTTGTTTTTTTTTCTATGCTGATAATTCCTCTGTGATTGGATGTAAGGTTTTGTTTGACACACAACAACAGGGCCTCTGAAAGCTTATTGTGATTTATTTTATTTTGAAATTAGTGAAATTGTGTCTCCGTGTAGGAGAAACACAGTAAACCATTGTCACTTTTTTAAGAGACAAAATCCTGGACATTCAATTGAAGACTTGGTCTCTGCCTCTGATAAGTACATTATAACCATGTTTCTGTGATATGGTGCAATGTTTTCATCTAAGAGCAGAACAAGTTTTTATGTCAGTTCTCTCCATTTTGTTTAAACACTGTGTTCTGTTTGATAGAAATGTGAACAGCAGAGATGCTCATTTAAATCTTAACTTTTTTCACTCTACAAATGGACATGGATGTCCTAAACACAACTGACATAATCACCTCATTGGTGGTTATTAACTGTCAAACGTGCCTCTTATGTATTTGCACAAATGTGTTAAATAAAAAGGCTGTTATTGTATTTTGTTGCAAACCCTTTTCACTCCTGTTTTGTTTTCTAAAGATAATAGACTGTTAAGCAGTCCTGAATCTGCACTGCTGTTTATTGTGGATTTCTAATCCATTTTTGTATTTCTGGTTTGCATGTTTTCAACCATCGGGGTGTTTTATTTTTGTCTCTCATTAATTAAAAAGTTACGAGCTGCTATCTCTTTGCTGTTTAATATTTTCCCAAATACCTAGTTTCCAGATAGAAAATATAATTACTATGGTCATATCTTCTTTTATCACTAGATGGCATCAGCATACAACAGCTAGTCACTCCCATTGGATTTCGGGTACTAATAGGATAAAACAAGAGGAGACGTGTGTTCAGACGAGGATTATCCTACGTTTAGTCTAGAGCAGGTTAGGTTTATTGCTAAGACTGTGCCTACATGTCATTCAATTGTAAAACACATTGCCAGTGTGGTTGACATATTTCATCAAACTTAAGTTATACAGTCAAAATGAGGTGTATTGTTCACTTTTTATCGAACTGTTATCTGTCTCCAAAATGAAAGTGAAGAAACATTAAATATATACGATGAGTAAGAAAATGAGCGAGCCACACATCCATGGTGGATTGTCCTCACTATCGTTCCTTGCAGTTGTAGCGTCCGAATCAGGAAGCGCCTGTCAACCAACACCAAGATTTTTTCTCAGACAGACAGGCCACTCCTGTTTGGTTACATCCCAGTTATAATTTATAGCAAAACCGAAACCATCATAATAACATTTCTGCGAAGTCGGTGGACATCAATGTTGTATAGGATATTTTTGTGTTTTAAATCAAACTAAATGCACATGAATTAATTGTGTGTTTTTGGTCTGACTTGCATAGACGATCTTTGCCTGTGGCTGTAGGATCTGCGTTGAGAAAGCTCCTCTACCACTGTGGCTGCTATGACCTAGCTACTGGGACGATACTTTATGTTTTCTGGATTGACCGCTGCCATCGTAATAGTTTTTTTGTCGTGTTTTTGGCACTTACACAGAAAGTATAACGTCTTTTATGGTCGCATTGCCGCGACTTTTTCTCCGTAGAAGCTGGCCTCTGAGGCTAGCTGGCTTACTGGGCTGTGACAGAGTGGGGCCAGTTGGTTGGACAGAGGTACAGTAACGCTAGCAAACAAGCTAATTAGCCTGGATTAGTCTTCAGTCAAAGACTGCATAAGTCTGTGGTCTTCTTCGCTGCGCCAACATGAAGATAACAGTGGATTTTGAGGAGTGTTTGAAGGACTCGCCGCGGTTCAGGTGAGTAATCACAGTCAGTGACTTGGCCCCGTTTATGTTCTTTATTTATTGTAAAGAAAAATCTTTAGCTACTCGCCACTTAAAGCTAATGAGTAATTCTACTAGCAAGCTGTTGTTGCGTGCTACTCTATTTTGGTCCGTTGAAAACTGGGGCCGCGCTTTGTCCAGAAGCAAAAAACTAGTAGATTCAAGATTCAAGATTTTTATTTCAATATTATATAGCAGCATAGCAATGAAAGTACAGTCCGCCATACATGAAATGTAGCTATGTAGGAATACAGAAAACACACAAAATGATAAAATATAGCATAAGAATAAACAATAAAAAATATAAGAATAAAATCTAAAAAATATAAAAAGTGTTTAATGTGGTGTAGTACACCCAACATATTATTTTTTCCAGTGTCATTCCACCTGTCAATTCCACCTTTTTGGTTAAGTTATAAAGTTAATTCCTATACATTTCATCCAGTTAAAAAAGTCATGAACATTCAATACATCATAAAATGACATTATTGACATATCTACAAAGAAGTGATATCTATTCAGGAATACAGAGAACTCTATCCTCTATCAGACCTTTAAGAAGAAGGGTCATCTTTTTATAATTTTTGGCCCTTTTTTCTCAGGTGGCTTGATCACGTGATGTACTCATTGCAGCAATGTCACTTGTGGCATCGTGTCTTAGTTCTTTTTTTATTCTTGTACTCAGGGCGTTCAAAAGAGAGTATTTGTTTTCAGCCTTCACCTTAACTTGCTTTTCATTTTTTCCCGAGATTTGAGAAAGCGCCTCCCTCCCTCCCTGCTTTTCCTCTCAGCAGCTGCTCCCACTGCTCCAGCAACATCCTCTTGCACAAAACCCAGGAACAGATGTTTGAAAGTTTTGAAGAATGGAAATTCTTATTTTTTTTTTAATCTTGAAGGGTCACACTCAAACTTACACTTTTAATACCCTTTTTAAAAAGGAAAAAAATAGCTACATAATTACCCATTTTTCAAATATCTTTCTTTGGATGCATCAACACTATAGAGCAGGGGTGATGAGATAAAAATTTCTAAGGGCTGACTGTCTCTTCTGAATTGATTCTTATTTCACAAGTACAGGTTTTAGTTTGAACACATTTTATTTGGATTTGAACATGTTTTATTAAGACTTTAACATGTTTTAGTGAACATGTTTTATATGTATTTGAACAGGTTTTTATGTAGAATGTTTGAAGAGATTTCAGTTGTATTTAAACCTGTTTGTTTGGACTTTGGGGATAGAGAGTCAGAACCAAGAAACCCATTATATGTGGGGTCCACACTGTCAAACGTCATCACATTCCCACTCGCTCAATCTTTGTTCTTGAGGCTTGACCTGCTTTATAATCACATCTTGATTGCACAGTTGGTATTGGTGATGTCTGTTTTTTTTTTTTTTTTTTTTTTTTTTTTTTTGTGGAGCATGTGTAATACATTTCTTTTGGATTGCCTTGGATTGTAGAGCATTACCTATGATGCTGAATATCTCACAGGTTCTCTCTAAATCTGTAGCAGTCTGACTGTAAAAAGTGAACTTTAACTTCAACAATTTGCAGGTCTTTATGTAATGACATTTCCCCTATTGAACAATCATCAGTCAGCGTTTAAAGCCTCGTAATTCATTGTAGGTCACGCTAGGATTAGACTGATCATTGATATTCACGACACAGTTTTTCCAACACTCTTGTACTCTCATCCCCACACACACACACACACGTTATGTTTGGCACAGGAAAGGACAGAGCAGGAGAGAAAGAGAGAATGGATTGAAAAACATGGAATATACATCAGTGCAGGGCAGCTCTCAGTCTCTCAACATCTGTTTCCATTTTGGTGTTTGCTTTCAACTCTATGCCAGAGAATATGGAGCCCCCAAATGTGGAGAGGGTTGTTTTCAAGTGGTAATTCGGCACAACCCACATTTTTTATTTATTTTTTTACTTATTTGAGTTTGGAGGCTGTCTTTAGTTGTAAACCGTGCTTGTAGCCCTGAGGAGAGATGCACTAACGCGATTTTAAATTTTATTTTTGGCAGTAAACCCCAGTAGGCCAGTTTTCCACTTGAGAATAGGAATTAGACACAAGAGCTTTTTTGGCTTTTGGTCAACTAAGATAGATAAAAATTCACTTCAGAGGAACAAAGCCTGCTTGCATAGGGCTGAAGGTGTTCTGTTCACACCACAATATGTGGGAAATTGTGTTGTATTGTATTGTTACTTTATATTGATCTTTGTAATGAACCCAATCCATATCAAATTATTTTGTGTCATAGGCAAAAGGCATCAAAACAAATTCCAGGCCAAATATTTTAAATATCTGACCACAAGGATGCATGGCGTCACATGTATAATTTTTGATTTCAGATTATTTTTTCACACCTTCCGACTTAATGCTAGCTGCTGATTGGTTTTGCCAGACTGCCATTATATGAGGTCACTGAATTAACTCGCACAGGTTTAGTTCCTCTGATCACAGACGGCCAATCACTGGCAGTGGCTCGAGCCTGTTTCCCATGAGTCCTCCTTCAGCATTGTTAGAATGCTGAACTGGCCTTTCCATTCAATATGACTGACTATATATTGCAGTACTGTAATAAAATAATTGTGGCAGTGACTTCATTAACTAAAAAGTAGTCTGGGATTTTCCCAATCATTTAGTGTTGTATTTTCCATGATTTCCTAATAACTACAGGATGCTGAAAACCAAACATTGCTGTAATGTTCACGGTTTACAACAGGCAGAATTTTCTCCAAATGTAATCAGCCCAGTGCCACAGCAAGACCCCCTCTGTATCACAGCTGCTCCGCACTCGAACAATGACAGGATCTACGTCACAGCACCCAGCCTCACATCATTCCTAACTTTTCCATCCAACAGAATGGTTCAACACAGTGGACTGAACCATATTTAAGACTTAGAAGTATGGTGTAAAAAGAAAGAATGGGCCATATATTATCTACTGTTTTTCAAATAGAATATATTACTTGGGAAAAAGTAAACTATGCAAAAGTTAGAACAAAATTTGTTTATGTTTTAGAGTTGTTGTGGAAAGGTTAAGGTATGGGATTTACAACAAAAACTAAAATAATCACACTCCAAAATAAAATATCCTTTTGAAAAGAAAGCTATTGTGCTGGTTGTGTGTTCATTGTTTTTGTGTTTTTTATAGGAAAAGGAGAAAATCCAGTAGAATACTGAGGCCATATGCTAAAGCAGAGATGAGTGGTAAAGTGTGATCCTCTTACATTTGCAGCATCAATGACAAACCTGTTTAACTACCTGTCTGCCGCATGTGCAGTGCACGCATCCCCTTTGGCCAGCTGCTAGAAGCCACACAGCACATTGGGGAATGATCTGTTTTGGATGACGCTCACTGAATCACAGCAATGAACCAACTGTAGGTGTCTGTGTTTGTGTTTTTAAACTGTACGTGGGGGTACATGGCATGGAGACAGTTGGCAGTTTAAGAATTTTAGTCACCCACGTCTAAAATAACACAAGTTTATGTGGATGTTTACTCAAAAGGAGCTACAACAACAGTGAACGCCCGGACAACTTGACCCACCAACTGTCCTTAAAAACAGATTATGTTGTAGACTGAATGCCCCACAGGGAGATTAGACCGCCCCACATCATTATACTACACTGCATCAAAAACCCTACCTGCTTCAATTTAGTCAAACATTTAAAATCATGGTTCCCTTCCCCTGCTGTCTGAATAAATTTTACCTTTACCTCAGATGTATAGGTATGCGCTTGAAAAAGCTTGAGAATGGGCCCAAAGTGACTAAGAAAACTTAAAAATCTAAATAGTGCAGACATCTGTGATCATGTTGCACCGATTAGTACAATTATTCATGTTCCAGATCAAAGTAAAGCATGCAGACAACGAGTATTGAGGAGCTCTGCCTGTGAGATGGACCTCAGTGTAGGGCAGGCAGAACTGTACTCACTTTGCGTGACTTGGTCAATGTGAGGAAGACCAGTGACCAAACATTTCCTCAGCAATGCTGAATTGGCCTCTTTTTTTACTGATGTGGTTTAAAAGGCAGACATTTCTCCTTCAGTTGCCACAGACTCATTCATACCATGAGGTTCTTTATTTAGCACGGACTTTACCCTCACACCCAAACAGCATTCAACCAGTATGTCGTCGTTTCTCGACTTTATATTGTTCCATTTATTGCGCTGCCATTTCCTTTTTACTTTTTGCATTTGTATTTAGTGGTTTTGTTGCGGGAGAAAAGCCTCTCTTAGCTAGAGTTCAACAGATGGGCTGCTCAGATTTCTGTGTGCTTTCAGTAAAGCAGGCTCCAGATAAATAAAGCCGATGGAAGAGGATGAATGGATATATACCTGGTAGCAAGCAACAGTTGTGAAACAATACTGGGCTATTTTTTTTTCTAAATTATATTTTTGCAGTGAAATTTGTCAGTTAAGAAATAAGCTCACTTAGTGTATTTAATACACAATAAGTGTTAGTAATAAGTGTAACTGTTTGTTTGTTGACAGCTACAGATTCACAAAGCCAAATACCTGCATCATTCAAGTAGCAACGTATCACCCAGTTCGTTACACTCTGTGGGTTGTTTAGAGATGCACAGTATTGGCAACACCAGGCTGAGATAACTGTACCACAGCAGGAAAACACTACACACAGGAAATATAAAGGCTGAAATTGTTGAAGTGAATCTTTAATTTATTTGAACACTTCTTCAAAACTATTTAGGTCTGAAAGATTTGAGCATTAGTCAGTGTTGTGGCACCGCTGTTATGTCTTGATATATACTTATCTCACCTACTAAGTTTTGACTGGCACTGGTACAATGTAGCCATTTGTTATCGGGTTAAGATTTAGGAGGTTGTTTTAAGTGTTTGCTCTTTATCTATGCATCTTGGGAATCTTGAAGTGTAATGATAAGTGGCTCAAAGTTTTTCTCTAATAAAGTTTCACTTTATTATTGTCATTATTTCCCTAACCTGGTGAAAGAGTGGATAGTGAGTAGCCAATTGAATTCAAGCTGTACTTCTTGAAGGTGTGGGATTGATAATGTGTGCATTATTACACATAAGGATTACACACCTAACTTACCCAAGAGCTGCACATTTTGGATTTTAATGAAATAGTTGGTGTTGTCCATTTCTTGCTTTCATACATTTTCTTCCGCTTATTATTTATTCTCAGGCTGGACATGCTCCAAGGTCAGAACTATGAGGCAATGGCCCAGATTACCATTTGCAAGGCCCCTTGTTTTCTTATTCACTGTCAGCAGTTTTACAAGTTCACCCTGCAAAAAGATTACAAAAGTCTGATTTCTTAAGCCCCAATATTTTGTACCACATTGCCTTAGATTCAGAAGGCTATTTTAATCTGAAAAGTGTCCAATTCAAGTGATCCCCTGTGCAGAGTTCAATACTGTAATGTCACACAAGTGAACTTAAGTATGTCTTTTTGTAATACACCAACATGCCATGTGTGTTAACTGCAATGAACTATCCAAGCAGAGACTGAACCTTAAGAAGTCCACAGAACAGCCTTGACTGAGTCATCATAAAGATGGACTTTGCCTTTTGGCATCTGATAAAGGCTAACAAAGTTTTTGTAATTTAATTTCACCTAGTGCAAAGTGTCTCAAAGAAAAGTAAGCTCTTTATTGCTTCTGACCCTGGATCTGCCCTCCTGTTTACTTAATTTCGTAGCTCATTTTTCTGTGTTTTAGTTGCTAACAACCCTTATTGGTGCAATGTTGTGTTGCAAGACAGTTTTTATGGACACACTAAAGCCTTTATCTTATATGCTGAATTATGAGCTGAGCAGATAACACAGAATAATTATAATTCATTCTTCTGTAAGGCTGGATGTTGTTGTAGAAAAGCATAAGCAGTTAACATAGTTGCCCAAATTAGGCTAATGGCAGTTTCTCTCAATTCAGCAGTTTGGATTTGGCAATGTATTCCTGATAGTAATAATGAAACTGCTCCTTGTGCAAACTATTCACTCGTTCTCCAATGCCAGTGTGTTCCCGCCAGTGTGTTCCCCTTTTTTCCTTGAAGCCCATTAGAATACTAACATGTCAAAGTAGTTTTAATATGAAAAAATGTGTACGTTGAATGAAGCTGTATGTTTTATTTATTAACCCTGTAACAAACAGCCAGGTTGTTACCTGGGAAAATCACTTTAATACGGCACTCTTGCACTTTAGACTGGTTACACACAGCACTTTAAACAATAGTACTTTGCACATGCCAGTAAGGAAAGGATTGCACACAATTTGGTTTTTAAATGTATTTATTGAATTGTCTTTCTGTTGAGGATCCAGTTGACGTGAAAGCACTTTGATCGGCCCTGGAAAAAAAGAGAGACATTAGAACCGTGCGTGTGTGTGTGTGTGTGTGTGTGTGTGTGTGTGGGGGTGGGTGTACTACGTGACAACTCTGGGGGGGTGAATTTTTGATTATTACGTTGGTTTATGCTATCTAAAAACTATTGTTTTACTATGGAGTAAAAGCCCGGATGTAACGGCCATTTTATTGCCCATTCGTAATGACAATATTGGTAAATAGGGGACCAATGGGCGGATATCATCCATATTTATACTATCTATGGTTCTAACCTAACCTTACCTTGTCTTGTGTCCAGGTGTTAAAAGTCCTCGGAGAAACAAGAGTTCATTTAAAGGTTCCAGCCTGGACCAAGTCAAGGGAAGGTGTAGGGGTAACAGGGTTAAGTGTTTTAAGGGTTTTATTGGTTTTAGATTACATCGGTGTATCTTTTAAGGTTTTAAATACATATTTGGGTTGGGTTATGGTTTAGGTGGATGGAGGATTTAACTTAGTTTTAAGAAGGCTAATGTTAGTGGTTTTAGTGGTATGATCCAATTAGCAAAGAAGGTATTTAAGGCGCCTTGTTTAATCATTGGGGGGTTCGTCTGGTTGTTCTGCTGCTGGAGAAACCATGGAGCTGTAGCCGCTATTGCATAATGCCTTTTATTTTGTAACAATGGAAAATTGAAAAGAAAAAGTTGTGGACCACGCCATTTTGCCTCTGTCTGATATTTATCTCCTCACTACTCCAACCGCTAACGGTCAGCTGTGTCACAAACCCATTGCTTTTTCTTTCCTTAAAAACTCCTGATGTTAGCAGCTGGGACTGTTGCAAACAGCAAGCAGCTGGAGGGGTTTGGCCGGAGCCCATTCCTTGTTACTGCACAGTGTCATTCCTAACCTCCTCGCTCTGCTCTGAAGCATAAAAATAACGTTGCTTATCTCCTATGGTTTACTCTGAAATAAACAAGATAATAAGTCTGACATCAGAGGTAATGAGATTTCACTCCAAAAAGAGAAAGGGCTGTGGTGCTTTAACTTTTACCTGCTCGATGTTGTTTTTGTGCATGTTAGGTCACGTCACATGCACCCACATATGCAGAATTAACTTCAACTATACATATTCTTAAGAGTTGAGGGCTTTGAGCTCTCGTCCCTGCTGTAGCCGAGGTCTGTGACGCTCTAAAGTGTATTTTCTGTTGCTCCTGTGGATAACCGAGCTGTGCTTTGTCACGTTTTAAGGGGCCGAGTGCCAGTTCTGATTTCAGCCCCACAACCTTACCCAAAATGGCAGCCTTCACTTTGGCTGCTTCACTTTGGCATCTGTGTTTCTGAATTACTTGCACATTACTGTCATTTGTTTGATATAGATGTAAATGTACTGGCTGTATTACTTATTCTCTGACAGCCCCCTTTATTGCTCCTTTTCTGTCTTCTACCTCCTCTCAGACACTTTTGCCACGATGCAGTAAAAAGTGATCCAGTTACATAGTTCAGTTTAATTTTACGTGCCTCTTTTCTGCCTTCACAGAGCCACCATAGAGGAAGTGGAGGGGGATGTGTGTGAGTTGGAATCCAAGCTGGACAAAGTGAGTACCACCCATAAAAAACATAGCTTAATTGTTCTGTTGTTGTACTACACAGTCTTTCACAGTGCTACTACCTGTGACACTGCAGCAGCCTTGTCTGGTAGGAATGTTTTAAAGTACACATTACAGGTACAATTAAATACAAAAAAAAGTATAATAATTGACTGTAAGTACAATAATTGACTACATCTGATATACAATTTATTTAGGATGGACTATTCTATTACTATTATTCCAGTATTATTTACAGGGGAACCACCAGCCCCCAAGTGTCAGATTACAGTCATCGTAATTGGTCTAAATATAAAAGTAGCAGTCATTTTAGCCTTCCCTTCAAAGTCCAGTGAGCTAACAGTATGCTCAGTGGTTCAAGGTGAGACCTAGAGCTTGGAAGAGCCCAGTCTATTGTTCCTGGACTTACAGAGTTACAGACGCACCCTCCTTCTCCTCACCCCACCTCTGTGACTCATCCCGGTTTCACTTCCCCCCTCTCTCCAGAGGAGTGGGTGTCCTGCTTGTGTTCAAATATGGCTATGGTAATATGTATGTGTTGTGTTGATGGGTGGAGCTCTTGCTGTCTTAATGACGTAGTTTTATTTTATTTTTGGTTAAGCTTCCCATTAATTTTGAACATTGAACATGCAGCTAAACCAGCTGCACCGTGGTGACCATGATCAGCACAATTCACTTCTCCAGTTGGCTATAAACAGACGCTATAAGAATGTCCATCTGTTCCCTCTTCCCGATCACAAACAAACTCTGTGCTGACGATAGACAAGTGAGATGGCAATGCACATGAAATTATAGAGGAGAATTATAGAGGAGAAGCAGTAGGTGTTTGTGTAATCACCAGTCCAATATGTATGCCTCTATGTGCCATGTCTTTTTTTTT
The DNA here is from genome assembly GCA_024416835.2 of Perccottus glenii. Classification (NCBI taxonomy): domain Eukaryota; kingdom Metazoa; phylum Chordata; class Actinopteri; order Gobiiformes; family Odontobutidae; genus Perccottus; species Perccottus glenii. The sequence goes on along the minus strand of CM044559.2, from coordinate 19,012,879 downwards.
TTTTTTTTTTTAAACACAACCCTTTTGTGCTTGTATTTTCTCAATTTTATGAAACTCAGTAAATACAAAAAAACACACAGTTTTTCTGTTTTTAGACATTTGATATTCTCTCTTGTGAGGGAGTGAATGAGCTTACATAACCTGAAATTCTCTTTTCCCCAAATGAGTCGGAGCTGTGACTGCTGAAGTGACTGCTGTTAATTACTCAATGTTCTTTGAGCTAGAATTAAGGTTTACAACATGCATAAAGCATTTTAAATGATAATAAAGAAAATATCAGCACTTTTTTCCTCACTGAAGAGTGACTATGACTGTCTCTTGATCTGTTTTACAGCTGGTAAAGTTGTGCATTGGAATGATCGATGCTGGGAAAGCCTATAATGCAGCCAACAAGCAATTTGTTAATGGGATCCGGGAGCTAGCTCAGCAGTCCACCAAAGATGAGGTCATTGAGGTAAACAAACAAATGAACAAAACAGGACTAGTTACACCCTTCAAGTGGCTTTTGCAAAAATATTGACTTGCTGATTGGATCCCTGTGCATGTATGTATTTATTCAGCTTATTCAATAGCACTTTATAGCCATACAAAAATATTTTATCTGTTGTGTAAAACAAGACTTCCTCTGTGTTTCCTGGATGTTCCCTTTTTCTGACAATGATGCTTCTGATGAGTTTGCACGCAAAGCCTTCTTGGCAATATTATTTTAAAACATTATTCATGAGACAACAGGAACAAAACTACAAAAGTTTATGCCCACTTGGTCTTTTTAAATGTTACATGTTTTTTTATTAAATAGATGATGAGACACTTCCTGTTAACTTTTGTGCATTAGCATTTTGTAGTGGTTTCTTGAGTTTGAAGTGTAGCTGCTACATAAATTGTGAAAATATTTAATTAAAAGCCATAATGCAAGTATTTTGTAACACTGCTTTTAACAGGTTTTATTGTTCTGTTAGTCATCACATGTGTCATAGCTGCCTGTGTTTTCTTTCTACAGTCCAGTCTCACAAAGTTTGCAGAGAGCCTTCAAGAGATGATCAACTATCACACGGTATGAGAAGCAGGATGTACTGCCTCTTTCCCATGGACAGGGTTGGGTTGTAAAAAAAGTCAACTGGGTAGACAGCTGTTTGACTGCCAGAGTTTTATAAGCTGCTGCTAAAAGGCAAGATTAAGCTCATAGTGCCCCTGTCATAGAGCTTATGTATATACTTGTTAGTTTTAAATGTGGTGAACCTAGACACATAGTATTCCACTATCATCCTCAAGGATCATGTACACTACATAAATATGATGGCCTGCTGTGTTAGTTTGGCCGGTCTTGAGTCTCATCCAAAACCTCTAACCATAACAGGACTGTTATGTGACTGTTCTTTCTCAGCGTCCTGTTGTAAGTCTCCTCAGATGTCACTTAATGTTTACATGACTCTGACACTCAGAAATAAAAACATTAGTCTTCTCTGCTCTTGCTCTCTCTGATATCCTTATGATGTCCCTAACGGGAATAAGTGGAAGAAAATGAATGAATAATTTTGTAATGTAGATAAAAACACATATTGCTTTTAGTGCAGTTAAATTTAGGCTTTCTCTGACTTTTTTCTATAAAGTATAGCCATCTGTCAAATAGTTTATCTGTATTTATTCTTCTGTGAGCTATTGGTTGAGAGCTACACATTCTTTATTAAGTAAACTGCTAAATTACTGCAAGGAGTCGGTTTAGAAATACAATCAGCTCCATTTTGTTCTACAGGGACATCAATTTTAAATAATGGTTATCCAGCGGGTAAAGGATTAAGTACATTTCTCAATAAAAGTCCAACATATTATAACTTTTTTGTAGAAATTAAAATTATTATTGTGCATATTATTAGAGTTCAGAATCAGAAATATAAAAGACCATGACTGCACAGAGAGGACGTGTCACATGTGGCCTCTAAGTCTTTTAACTCGGTCTAGCAGTGCCTGCTTGAGAGTCTGACTCATAGAGGAGACTGTGGTCATATCAGCTGACTGTCAGATTTTTACCACTCAGTGATCCTTTAACACATGATCTGCTCAAACACAGTGCTCAATCTGTTTGTCAGTATTAAACCACTTATTGCAACACTGTTCCTATTGTGCTGACAAACTACTAAATAAAACACTAAAGCCCCTTTCAATAGGAAGTGTCCATGTGGAGAGGCTTTCAGTTGGCTATCTCTCTTATAGGAAGTTTGAAGGTTAATGAGGGTGTGACTCACAACCCAGAATAAGCAAATGCCGTCATGACCAAGTTTATTACTTGAAGAGGGGGTTTTACAAAGACGGCTTGTTTGTGGAAACTTTGCTCTCTAATTGCAGGTTGTCATGTTAACAAAAACGTTTTAAGCAAAACACCGTCAGAATTGATTTTTCAACATTGTGAAAGGTAATAAAGGAATAATTATCATTTTTATATCTTTTACAGATATTGTTTGATCAGGCCCAAAGATCAATCAAGACCCAGCTTCAAACCTTTGTGAAAGAGTGAGTGAAGAAACCATAGCTCAGTACAACTGATGCATGCGAAAAAAAATCTTTACATTCACAGTTACCAGACAAATTTAAATTAGAAGACAATGGCTTCCCTTTGAAGTAATTACTTACCACTAACTGCAGCTTCCTGTTGAGGTCTAAGTTCTTTAATAGTCTATGTGTAGAAGTGAGTGTATCAGTGTAGAGAGCTGTGTGGGCTCATGGTTTTATTCAATTATTAGAGATTAGCAGTTTTGCTCCTGGCACAAAAACACAGCTCCTACACTTCTCAGAGGAAACTCACTAACTTGCTGCGCCATTAAATTACTTCATTTCACTTAAGCTAAACTCACAAAAAAGCTAAAGTAGGGCACAGAGCTTAATAAGCAAACTCAAATTGTTTCTTTGATGTGTCCCTTAAAATGATAGTGTTATTCAGACAAACAGAAGTTCAAAAAGTGCAAAGAAAATAGATTTCAATTTTCATGTTTCATGCTTTCTCAATGCTTGATCAAATAATTTAATTATACTAGTATTTGCAATGGTCTAAAATGTAATGTATGTTACATTTTTAAAGCAGACAATAAACTTCTACCCAAAAGTTCTAAAATTAGTCCTTAGAACATTTATTTCTTATTTGCTTGACAGGATGTAAAATGTGTAATCTGTGTCTACTTACTTTCTTTGCCAGTGACATTCGTAAATTTAAAGAAGCTAAAAAACAGTTTGATAAAGTGAGCGAGGAGAAGGAGGCAGCGCTTATCAAGAATGCCCAGGCTCCTCGTAATAAGCAGCATGAAGTGGAGGAGGCCAACAGTATCCTCACTGCCACACGCAAGTGCTTCAGGCACATCGTCCTCGACTATGTCTTACAGGTACAAGTTTGATATTAATAATAAATCTGTTTCAAATTTTTTTTTTTACTTTATTGCTTTGGCCAACTTGCTGAGTCAGGTCAAAAATGCTGACGCAGCACACTGAAGAATGAGCTATAGATGTAGCTCTTTGACATCCTGCTACATCAGAAGCAGAAATCATATGGATCATAGCATTTTGATGTTGTTTAACTTGTCAGCTCATTTAGATAAAGCATTACTTTTATACAATAAAAATACCCAGGCATTTAAATAAAACGATGAGATATATGTTTGACAATTCATTTTACTGCATGTATTCTTTTCTGTACATTGACTGAGATATAAAAAGAAAATACAACCACATAAATGTCTACTTCTTGAATCTTGGTAACATCAACCAGCAGTGATTTCTGACCTTTATTGTTAAGTACATTAGCTACTGTTTGGCTGGGGCCACCTTTTTGTAAAGTAGCTTCTCAAGCTGTTACTTGAGAATTTATGACACTTTTGCAGTATGCCCTGAAACTTAATAGAAACATAAATGGGACTGGCAGTCTGCTCTAATGGCCTGTCTTTTATTTATAAACATTTGGAAGTTTCTGTCAGCACTTTTAACTAAGTAACTTCTTCAGCTGTGTTCTGCTGCAGGGAACAAGCCTTCCTTTTTATATTTTGTTATTTTTACTTAGTTATACACAAGTTGAAAGTTACATGTTATAGAAAAATGTTTGAGAAGAATAAATGAAAAGATTCATGTTTTTAAAAAAAGCATTGTGCCTGTTTCAGCTTGCTGTGCCACGTATCTGAGTTTATAGTTTGGACTCATTGAATGTTGGAAAAATGTCATGACACCACATACTCCTTTCTACAATTCAGGGAAACGGGGAGTTGTAAAAGTTGCTCAGACTTGACCATTATGGCAAAGAAATTGAATGAAACTGAGTTGGAAGTGAACTACTGTGGTCAGTGTTGCCTGAAAAATTTACTACCCCGAGCAATTACATTTGCTGACCACAACAGATATAAAAGATTTTCTTAGTAACCAATTGAGTTATCCTTGCGATGAATTCTTTATGCATAAAATAAAACTATAATAATGTATAGAGCACTACAACCATTAAACTGCCGACTGTTCATTAGCTCCAAATAAGTAACTGTACAATGGGAAAGATGGTTAATAAGAGGTTTAAGCTGCTAATCATAAGACAGAGGGCTCCCCCTGGTGACATGTATAAGGACTGTAATGCCTAAAACCAGAAGGCCATCGATTTCTTCTCAGCTTTTTTTCTTTGGCCATCTTCTTAGTCTTATTAGTTTTAAATGTTGTACTATCATTCCAAATTTTGTATATTAAATAATTTTTTTCTGTGTGTCTTTTGTTTTTGTGTCAGATTAACGTGCTACAGTCCAAAAGAAGATCAGAAATCCTGAAATCGGTAAAAAGCAAAGGCAGCATAAAATATTCTTAAGCTAGCCTGTTATGTTTCTAAAAATAACACTTTGCCTTATCCTCTAGATGTTGTCCTTCATGTACGCCCACCTGACATTCTTCCATCAAGGCTATGACCTCTTCAGTGAACTACAGCCCCTAATGAAACAGCTCGGAGGACAGGTACTCGGGGACATATTATCAGTTTATCTGTTTTCTCAGGAGAGGACAGCCACTGCTATGCGGTCGGCAAATATGCACTGCGTCAACTCCTTTAGTCTTTCAAATTAAAGTTAGTTTTAATTATAAGTTAACAGTAATTATATAGTTGATTGCATAATCACACTTTAAGTACAGCGCATGTTGAAAATCCAGTTTTTTTTAGCTTGAAGCAGTTCTGTCAAGTTATTTGTAACTTCCTGTTTAAACGTTTATTAGAAAATCCAAGTAAAAATAAGCATTGTGCTCATTCCGCAATATCTCAAGAACATTTAGTGTAAATACATTAAACATAAGCAAACACTGAGATATTTCTGACAGATTGTTGATTAACTATAGGCTGAGTTTATTGCTTTTCATTTGACCATGGTAAACATAATTATTTTTGTGAGTACTGAAGAGGCCTGCAGAGAGACATGTATATCCTTATAAACATCTTTTACACAAGTGTGTTTAACGTGGCATAATCAATAGCACTTTGACCTTCTTCATTTCACCTCAAGATGATCTTTACACTGCTATCTTCAAATGTTTACATCCTCTGATAAACAAAGGATGAACCAAATGTGGCTCTAAGATAATTATCACAATGTAGTGGGTGGTTGTTGCACGCTGTTGGAATGAGGAAGACTGAAACAAGAGGGCTGGACAAGGGTTTCCCACAGACAGTGTCAGAGTGCTTCTTATCAGAGTCACACTGAACATTGTGGATTATAGGCTGGTGACTGAAGCTGGATTATTTTGTGGAAAGAGGTTTAGACAAGGAGCGACAAAATCGAAGTTGAATCAACTAAACTTTGACAAAGTGGACTGAGATATATTTGCGTGACAAAAGCAGGATTGTTTTGGATTCCATATCTAAGGACTTGGGACAGTGGGCCTGTCAATTTTGAAGACAGTAATGGTGTGGTTTCTAACCCTGACACTCTAATGCTTAGAACCATATGATGTTGAAAACAGGAAGGTTTTGAGGTTTAGGAAGGGTTTGAGGCAAAATGTAATCTGTTCAAAGCAAGTGATGAAGCATTTGAAACCTAAGACTTCAACACTAAAAATTTCTTGCATGGACCAAGAGAAAGCAAAGTTGAGAAAACTCATTTGCAAACAAAGCCCTGAAGGAACTGAGGAATATTACCACTGTGTTTATCGTAACACTCTTGCTGAATTTGGAGCAGTGCAGAACTGAAGGGAATAGACCTCTGTGTGGGGAACAGTGACAAGAGGATTGTGGATTAATTTCACCATGAAGCTGAAGAAAGTGGAGAGGCTGTGCAGGTCAATGTGGAAGAGCTGTCAACAGGTTTGAGAATGACTTAAAGCTGCTCAACAGTAGGAGGCTAATGAGGTTATTCCATCTGGTCTCATTATAGCTTTTTAATTGTACGAGTATTCTGAAAGAAAGGGTTAATAGGTTTCATACAGAGGGAAAGTAATGTTTGCCCAGGTTTAAAAAAACAAAACAAAAAAACCTTTGGCCTCAAAATACAGAAGAAGAAAAACATCTCAAATGTCAGATTAAAGATAACCTTTTGTTGTTGACCATGTTCATCAATGACTAATAGCTAGTGTTACTTCAGAGATAGCTTTGACAATTAGGTGTATAAAATATCTGAGAGGATGTTATATGATGTTATGTTATGTCTTATGAAGTGGTATAGATAAAATGTAAAAGCTGAATTGAGTCACGTAACAAAATATATAGTAAAATGCACACAGATGCACACTCCGGAGACAGAAGCAGATAGACAGGATATTTGTTTTGGATTTGACAACGGAAAACACATTTACCTGATGTTATCGCTCTGCTGTTTGCTGCCCATCCACTTCCACAAAACATTGGCTCATTTTCTCTGTTACATTTGTATAGATAGTAAATGGTGTTTTGACAGTTTAAAGCATAAATTGAAAGTTGTAACAATTAACATTGTATTGAATTTCTTTTAAAATAAGTGTCTTTATGTTGTTTGAGAGTTATTCTTTAAACCCAATTGACTCTTACTTGCGCTTACTCAGGCCCCAGTCGTAGGCCTGTTAATATGACAACAATCTTTTAGTGATCAAAGATTGAGACAGGATGATGTAGGTCACATGGTGGTAACAAAACAAAGAAAACAAAGTTAGAGTGCATAAAACTGGCATACTGTCAATACTAGCTGCCTTCCAGTAACTTATTGTATAACTCTTCAATCTCAAATTCCTTCCTTGTTTGAAATGATCTTGTTTTCCTTGTGCTGATGGCTAAGTACTTGTGTTCTACTATAATCTTACAATCCAATAGTTATTAAGTTGTAAAAGGTGTTTATAGAACAAACAGTAAACTAAAACATGAGTACTGTTTAGAAAGAGTCTGTCCTGTACAAGAGTAAAATATATGAACACATCCCAAGTGTAATTAAAAGGAAGAAAAAGTGTATATTTTTGTAAGTCTTAATTAAATTTTTGTGCAGTGTTGTGCCCAGGTGGTGCACTAATCTTGACTAATCAGTGCTGTGTCTTGCAGTTGGACCAGCTGGTGGTGGACGCCGCCAAAGAGAAGAGGATCATGGAGCAGAAACACTCCACCATCCAGCAAAAGGTACACAGGCCTAAACAATGTAGCCCCAGGTTACTCCAGTTTCCAAACCAGGCGCGGATTTACGGGTGGGCCTGGGTGGGCACGTGCCCACCCAGATTGACCGGTGGCCCACCCAATCAGATTAATAAAAACATCTTAATTCAGCGCGTGCAGCACATCAGAAATAGACTCGGTGCAGAAACGATCTCTGCACTGCACCCAGTGGCGCAAAAAGGGGGTATGCAGCAGTATCAGTATTTCCTCAATACTATAACATTTTATAGGACTAACAGGCTTCAATAGACGCCCTCATTAGATTCCATAAATAGAATTAATATAATAACACGAGTGGCGCGCGGCGGGGCGCCGTGAGCGCTTAAGCGAGCAGGTAACGTTATGTGTTAGTTGTCACAGTACGCACACAGTTGTCTTTAAAAGATGGATAAAACAAAAAAAAAAATAAAGAAAGAGGGAAAAGGAGATGGCAGGAGATGGTGTCAATCTATGGAACAGCTGATAAACAAGTGGATAGTGAAAAGCAACTGGTAGGACTTAAAGTGAGCCGTCTGTGCTTGGAGGCTTGCAATATTCATGTTAACAGACTTAGCGTTAGCGTTTGCTAACACTGGGAATGCAGCAGCCAAATGGGGTTTAAATTAAGGCTAGCCTTATATGCAAAACTGAGGTTACTGAGCTGAAAACTGGAAAATATAAGACAGCATGCCATGATCAATAAATTACAAAAACGTGGAAAACAACTAATATACTACATACTGTCCCAAGGTAGATTCGAACCTGGGTACGCAAAATGTAAAGCCAACTGCTTACCAACTGAGCTATCCAGTTGCTATGTGTATAGGTAGTATACGGTATACCTGATATACGGCCCCACCGTATATTCACCAGGCCCACCTATTAAAGACGTTCTGTATCCGCCACTGTTCCAAACCAAAACAGATAAGACACAATTTTGTACTTTACTAAAATATGGATGTAGATGCCATTTTACATTGAGCTCACAAAAAACATTCTCGTGCTGGGTTTTGTGGCCAACCTTCTTCCAGGCAACAACAGGAATTTTTAATACCTTTATATTCCCGCATTTTGCTTCTGCATCATTAAAACAACAGTACAGATTTCCTCCAAGCTCCCTGGTCTGACGCCAGGTACTTTCTGGCCCTGAACCACATTATCACATTATCATTCAACTATTTCAATTCAAAACTATGATCCAGTAAATTACATATTCAGATCAAATGACTTGTATCAAACATTGCCTACAAGTTTGGACATATATATTTAAGTGTGTATTTGAAGTGAATGGACACAAGCTCCACCCCCAGAGCTAAGGATGATCTCAGCCACACACTCTGCATTATTGACTACTCTCGGAAACACGTTTCCAAACAAACACACTTGGGTTTCAGCCTATGCCGGTCTTTGACAACCTAGATTTTCTGCAAAGTCATACTTTCTGAAAAGACAAGTTTGAGAAAAAAACAGCCCATTCACTTCCAATAAATATAAAAATTTGAATGACCCAAAGCTGTTTATTTCTGTATTCACCTTTTGCATTAGTGGTATGATTTTTGTATGTTTTTACTATGTTGTTTAGTTAACACTGCATTGTTAATGGCAGGAAATGTCTGCCTGTTCATCAGGTACTGTTCATTTGTGTTTGGCTGTAATGTTTGTTCAAAATTGTTTGGCATAATTACTGCTCCCACGTTTTATATTTCTCCTTTATATTTTGCTTGTAGCTCTGTCATTGACGACACACATGCCAACTTCCATTTGTACTTGAACAGCTCTCCCCGCTCTTTAATTTTATTACATTATCATCTTTGCCATGCTTTTGCTCATCTGTTTTCTTTATACTAACAATCCTAACTAACTCTCTTTTCTTCTTTCACATTCTCTCCCCTTTCTTCTTTTTGCCTACACCAGGCTGCTTTGCAGGTAAGGTGTTGCTCTTTCTTCTTTTCTTCCATCCTGATGTCATAGATGCATGATTGAACAGATAAAGTATACTAGCACCTCTGCAGAATATTGTTACTTGTTGAGAGACGAGTCAATTAGATAATGTATGTAAAAATGATGCAACTATTGTATATTATTAATGGCTGTTGTGTGTGTGAGTGCAGTGCTGATAAACCATTGACTGCTATAAAAACAACGCCATATTGGAAACTGAATTCTTCACACTTTTTGGATATAGGCACCAGTTTGTATCGTACCAATCTTAGAACGCCATGAGCTGTATTCCAACAACTTACAACAATAGTTATACACTGTGTGCACAATTATTAGGCAAGTTGTATTTTTACTACAGTGCTTTTGGTCAATCCAAAATGTTAACAAATCCTCAAACTTGAACATTTAAGTGGTGAAAGTGAAGTTTTGGCTTTCTTAAGATAATATCTATATGTACACCATTATTAGGCAACTATTAATGTGCAGAATTATTATGCAACTCAATAAAAAACAAGGATTTTCCCATCTTGGGGCGGCAGTGGCTCAGTGGTAGAGCGGTCGTACCTTCAACCGGAAGGTTGGCGGTTCGAGTCCAGCTCTCCCCACAGTTCATACTGTTGTTGTGTCCTTGGGCAAGACACTTAACCCACCTTGCCTCCAGTGGTGTTCCAGCTGTAACACTGGTGACTGGAACCTTAATGTAAGTCGCTTTGGATAAAAGCATCAGCTAAATGACTAAATGTAATATAAATGTAATCTCATTTGTTAATTTCCACCTGTTAAAGTGAGAATAATAAACAAACTCAATATTTACATTTACATTTAGTCATTTAGCAGATGCTTTTATCCAAAGCGACTTACATTAAGGTTCCTGATGTCAGGTAAATTTATGTCAATGTATGCTTTTATTCCTGACTGTGGGAGAAGATTCACCACGGAGTCAGTCAGTTTCTTGACACTGTTCAGAGATGTGTACGTGTTTACCTTCACTGTAAATGTCCTGCTTAAGAATGGCCCAAAAGTTCTCAATAGGGTTTAAGTCAGGTGAAGAAGGGGGTCATTAGTTTTTCAGGCCTTTCCTGGCCAGCCACGCAGTGGAGAACTTTGATGCATGTGATGGAGCCTTGTCTTGCATAAAAATTAGTCTTCTTGAAAGATTTTTTCAGACTTTTTCGGGTACCCCTGCTTTAAGAAAGTGTGTTCTATTTGGAAAGTTTGTGTTCTACTTTGGCCATGTCTCTGAGAACTGAACACCTCATACTTCTTGACACTCCAGGTAGGTTGCAGTTGTGGAATATGGCAGCACTGGAGGATAATGGGTTCCTGGTAGCTTCACGTTTGACACACACACACACACACACACACATCACCTGATATGCATTAAATCCGATAACAATTTAAGTTTATACAGCTTGGAGTTGGAAATTATGGATAAAACGATTATATGGTCAAAATAATCACTTTCCTAATAATTGTGCACACAGTGTATTATCCTAGTCATATTGCCCCCATTGTTGTGCTACACATGCAAACCTCTCTTATTATTATTCTATTAATGAAACCTTAGTTTCGACTTAGAGTTGGAGTTGAGGGTCAGGATGTGTAAATTATTCAGCAGCTGTGTGCCTATTAAGAAAGACTGAAAGGCTGTTGCCCTATAGATTTTGGATTTAGAATTAAAATGTTAATGCTAAATCTATAAAGTCTTGGATGTCTGAACAGTTAGAGGTATTAATGCGTTCAGAGAAGCAACAGACTTGTCTGTCGGATGAAATGTTCAGTGCCTAAATTCCCGCTTATATTTTTGTAACTCAGCTGGCACAACAGCATCACACACAAACACAACAGGTGACCTTCACGTAGGAGACAGGAGGAGGGGCAGTGGAGGCAGTGACAATAGATCTGAAAGACATGTACACACACAAATTCACAGGCCGAGTGCAGGAGAGTTTGTTTAGGAAACAGGTTGCACGTCCCAGACTGACACATAATCACTGAGATGCTACTCACAAGGACTTAAAGAGGCACACAGGCTTAACAGGGAGTCCTTAGAACAAACTCATTTTGGAGGTTTGAAAAATGAAGATTTTCAGCCGCTTCCACTATGTCTGGTATCTGGTGAGTAATCTAGACAGAGAGACCATGTTTACAGTGTGTGTTGTGCGTGTTAATGCATGTGATGTGCCTATGGATATTTTTGGATTCTTGTGATATTTCCTCCATTTTATCAGTGCATTTAAGGGAATACAGACCATGTCTCTTTCTGTGCAATATTTTAGGAGGAGTCTTTACCTGACTACCGCAACTTTTGCGCTTGGAGGTCATCCTCTGTACGTAGAGCGACAGCATCACTTTCCATTTCACTTCCGTTTTGTAACCATACCTGCTCTCCATTTTCATCTCTGATCTTTTTCTGCACAAGACTGCATTGCAGTGGTTGGGAAGATAATGGCACATTCACTTGTTACTTGTTTTAGACTGTGTCATGGTTTGGAATGACCTGATTGTGCAGCATAATTAGTTTTATTTTGACGTGCGTTGTTGATTTTTGGTGTCTGTGACAATTAACAGTAAATATGTTTTAATGTCAGGGCTTTGCTGCTTGCAATTTTTGGCCGTTGCTTAAACAGTGTAGTTTGCCTTTTATGATCTGACTCTGAGAAAAACTGTTTATCTAAAACGTCCTCAGAAACAAGAATAACAACACCTTGATTGCAATTTGACCACTGCTCTCTCCAAGACCCAGTTTAATATATCGTTAGGTTATGTTTAAAATTGCAAATACATCTCCTTTATTGTATTCAATCTCAAACTACTTTAATGTTGTTCTTAAGACTAATCCTAAAGAATTCATTTTTTTAAAAAGCTCTGATAATGCACCGGACAATAATTGAAAACACTTGAGTTTATTAAACTCTAAGTTTGTCCTGTTTTTAATAACGTATTTATCTATTTATTTGAGCCACAAGAAGTCTATAGTTGTTTTGAGAAGGACAGTGGAGAGGCTGACTCTATCGCTCATTACAGTAACAGAGACATCTTGCCGTAATTTGTGTCTGAGACAGAGCCTTCAGTGAAACTCGATTCCAATGCACGGTGTTGAGTGTCACCTGAGGCAGATGAGAAAGCTTGGAGGGTGTTAGAAAAGTGTGGCACCGGATCATGTAGTTACTGGGAGAGTCCCATGACAACACACCAGATTATGTTACAGAAACTCGCCTTAACTGGAACTTTTATGTTTAAGGCTAAAGACAAGAAAAGGATACATTCTGCCTGTTTTTTTTAAAGTCAATGTTGGCCGTACTAAAAAAATAGTAGATATCAATAGTTAGTATTGGCTTCTAAAATGTGTCATTCATTTTGTCTTTTGTCCCTTTGCATTAAAACATTAGTCCGGTCAAAGAGAACATCAGAAGCACTCTGATGAGACTGAGGTTTTTGTTGATACAATGTCATTACTTTTTACACAATACATCACTCTTATGTTTGCAAAACTGGTTTTATGTTTTTCTTTTCTTGTCTTTCTTCCGTTCAGGATTTCTCAAATGACGACACAAAGCTGGAGTACAATGTGGATGCGGACCATGGAATTGCCATGGAGGGCTATTTGTTTAAAAGAGCCAGCAATGCATTCAAAACTTGGAATAGGTAACAGAGCTACAGATCAGTTTGCACTAAACTATACTATAAAATGTTTGTATGATTATAAGACTTTCTGCAAATGCATATGCTTTTAATTTATACCAAACTTTCTTTGAAGGGTTAGAGTTCTTTACTGTTTTAAGGCTCTTAGCTATTCACAAGTTTTATGTTGTTATTACTGTTCCTTGAAGTCAAAGTATCCTACAGTGTAAAAATTATTGAATGTCTGTTGGCTATTGCATGTGACCTTTGCTCACTTGTGATCCTCTTGTAGGCGCTGGTTCTCCATCCAAAACAATCAACTAGTTTACCAGAAGAAATTTAAGGTATGAACATGCATGTGTTTTTTTTCAAGCACAAATACTTAATTGTGTGTTGCCTCCGGGTAACCCAGTGGCTGTAGCCAATTTTTAACAGAAAAGAATGGTGATGTGGTATATGTAAATGTTTATCTAAAGATTTTGTGTAACCTGGGGCATTTTACCCCACAAAGCATAAAACCAGCATTGGTGGGTGAGCATACAGCTTCAGTGTTTATTCTGAATAACGTTTCCTCTTTTCAGGACAACCCTACAGTTGTAGTGGAAGACTTAAGGCTATGCACAGTGAAACATTGCGAAGATATAGAGCGTCGCTTCTGTTTTGAAGTAGTATCACCTACAAAGTAAGCAGTAGAGCAGGAATATGAAATGGGATGGATATAGAAAGTTTGCTCTGACATAAAGAGATAGAGTGTATAGCAGTTAAATAAATGTCTGGTATCCTTGTAGGAGCTGTATGATGCAGGCAGACTCAGAAAAGCTGCGACAAGCCTGGATCAAGGCTGTACAAAACAGCATTGCTACTGCCTTCCGGGACAAAGGAGAAGATGCAGAGGTAACTTAGAGGAAAAAGAGATCATAGTTTTTGCTCAATGATAACATGAGTAGGGAGCACTGTGTTCAGTCTAATAATTTATTTGTTTTTGTTTGTTTCATAAATTGCTGGATAGTACTATTTCAACTATTTTCTATTAGTCTCTAGCCTTTGAAAATCTCACTCACATTGTCTAACCTAAAGGAAACACCTCAATCTCCTGTCTCTATCTAGAAACTAGACAGGAAGTCCTCCACGTCAACAGGGAGCCTGGACTCTGGTGGAGAGTCAAAGGAACGGTCTTTAAAGGGAGAAACGGCCCTACAGAAGGTCCTGGCCATCCCTGGTAACACCTGCTGCTGTGACTGCGGGCAGCCAGACCCCCGCTGGGCCAGCATCAACCTGGGCATCACCCTCTGTATACAGTGCTCTGGCATTCACAGGTGAAGTAGTGCCATGACTAGCTACAAAGAGAGTCTGAAAACCATCATGGTTGCACAAAATGTTAGTTTGATGTGGTTTTGGAATTGAAACTATTTACTTAATATGAAGGCCAAGTTTCATTAATGGAAATTCCATCATAGTTTCCACACTTTGGATATTAAAAACAGTAGGAGAGTTTGGAGGAATCAAGCTCCCTTTGAAATGACATATTCATATTTGAGGACTGTACTTTATCAGTTTTTTGATGGAGAAAAATGCTTTTCAGCCAATGAATGTGTTGACTCTTAACACAATTAAAACAGTATGGTTTTCTGTGCTCTCATTTGTAGGAGCCTGGGAGTGCATTTCTCTAAAGTGCGATCTCTGACTTTGGATATATGGGAGCCAGAACTACTTAAGGTAAAGAAAATAGAAAAGATTTAGTTTTTTTCTGGCAGCCTCTCAGGGCGGGTGCCCAGGTACCCCTGGTCATGTCACTAACCGGAGACTATAGCATGGTTTCATGTTGGTGGGAGAAACCGGAGTATCTGGAGGAAACCCACCTGAGCACAAGGAAAACATGCTTGTTCTTGTCTGCCATGTTCTTGTCTTGCTGTGTTGCTTGTTATTAATAATTATTCTTTTACAGTTGATGTGTGAACTAGGTAATAAGGTGATCAATCGGATTTATGAAGCTCGTCGAGAGGAGCTAGGAGCAAGGAAACCACAGCCAGGAGACCCTAGGTATGAAAAACATAATGTAATGTCTGATAAGTTACATTATTCATAAACATTGTATTATTTTTGTGTGCACAATCTACTTCTGGCAGGCAGGAGGTTGAAGCTTACATCAAAGCCAAATATGTAGATCGCCGCTTTGTCCGCCGACCGACAGATGAAGAGCTTCGTAGAAAAGTGGTTTCTTTGAGCAAACAGGAAAAGAGGCTAAGCAGCAGCTCTGACCATCTACCCCCAAGAGCTCCACCGCCCACCCCCAAACTGCGACCTGGCTCCAATGCCTCTGGACAGTCAGGTCAGTTGAAAGATATAAAACAAGATTAGAAGATCTTAGAAGAATCTTTCTATTCTTTTTTTCTCAACTAATTTGGCACTTCTATACCTGGGTGCTGATTACATGTGGGGCTAGTACAACCTAACAAACCTAAATTAAAGACATTTTATAATTTAGGCTGTTGGTGTACCGTTAGAGCAGCTTCTATCCATTGGCATATTGTTCTCAGTGAACAGCGTATGTCTGAGGCCTCTCTGCCTCCCATTGCTTCTTGTAGTCTGTCTCTTCCGGTGTGGACCAGGCTGGTGTCACTGTTTCCTCTCTCTTCTCTGTTTGTTTGTTTTTTTTCCCTCTTCCTGTGGCTGCTCTGTGCTTCTGGACTAACCCCGCTTTTCCCACCTTCCCCCAAACTTCCACCCTTTTCCCTTTGCAACTCAATTAACACCCTTTGCCCCTCCTCAAAACTCCCTTGCATAGCTGTTGCCAGTGGCTCGGGGGCCCGCCGTGACTCTCTCTTCTGTCCTGATGAGCTTGACTCGCTCTTCTCCTACTTTGACAACTCCTCCAAACTCAGGAGCAGTAAGTACTAAATGCTAAGTGTTTGTCACCTGCTTTTCCTTTCCCTTCGTTCTTTCATTTCAGTGCTTGGGACTATGGACTAATAACCTTTTATACACCTCTTTATTGAGCCCCTCTCACTGGACCATCAGTGCAGAACCCTACATGTTTTCCTTTTTCCTGGGTTGGGCAGTGTTTTTCTCAGTCAGGGTTGTGGTAAAAAGCTGATGAACTCATAATGTAGTTTTGGTAATTGGCGGGATGTTTCATAAGGTGATGAGAGGGATCTACTGCTCTTGTTTCACTCCGATATGGACCAATGTAACCTTTTAATCAAAAAAATATAAGGATCACCTTCTTTGCCTGGAAATAACTATTATGTTAAATATCGGTTTAATATTTAAATCCGAGCAAAAGAGGTTGTCCTTATATTTTTAGAGTGTGATCTCATTGTTTTATTTATTTATTTTTCTCCAGTCAAAAGTGCAGACAGCGGCATTCAGAACAGCGCTGATGGGAGCAGAGAGATGCTGGCCACAACTCCGTCTAACAACAGCCTGGCAGAGCAGGGTAAAGCACTTCCCTTTCAGATGGTCATTCTCCTTAATAAAGTGACCTATTAACTTTTCTACCAGCATTGTCTTGATTGTGCGTGTTTCAGACGGTTCAGAGTCTCCTCCCATGGCCATGCCTGTCACCCTGCCTCCCCCCTCCCCGTGTAAAGATGTGGCTTTTTATGAACCAAAAGAGTACAGCCCTGGTCTGCAGCTGTTTTGGGCCTCCTGTGCCTGCAGCCTGCCTGAGATGGCTGAGGCACTAGCCCATGGAGCAGAGGTCAACTGGGTGAACACAGACGACGAGAAGAGGTCGCCATTGATCATGGCGGTGCATGGGGTAAGCCTTTAGTCCACAGAAATGCATAGTTAGTGGAAAAGCGCAGTATTCTCTGATAGAAATATGTATATTATGTGAGAAATAATGATTTAAACTTTGACCTACAGGGTTCCCTGGTCACCTGTGAGTTTTTGCTACAGAATGCAGCTAATGTAAATCAGCAGGATGCTCAGGGAAGAGGGCCTCTTCATCATGCCACCATGCTCGGACATACAGGGTTGGTTTCCTTCTATCATCCATATATTAATCAATTCAAATTAACATATGCTCAGTGAGTTGACTTTGTTCTATTTCTGTTTAGGCAAGTGTGTTTATTCCTGAAAAGAGGAGCCAATCAAAATGCTGCAGACATCGATGAGAAAACTCCTCTGACCATTGCTGTGGATGCAGCTAATGCAGACATTGTCACATTGTAAGTTTTTAATTCTCAATAATACAAAATCTCTATAAATTGCATGGTTACTAATAAAAGCAAACTATCTTTGGTGCAAAACATAACTTTACATAACAAGGTGTCGTCACTGGATCATTTTAGAAATGTAAAACTGTATTATAAGATAGTTGGTATTCAAAGGATTTGGTAAGGAATAGTAATTATAAAACAAAACTTTTAACACAACTGTTTTTTTTTTGTTCCCAGATTGAGATTGGCCAAGATGAATGAGGAGATGCGTGAGGCAGAAGGACCCTACAGTCAGTCAGGTCAATATAACACCAACAGCCCCACAGAGATGCAGTACAGGAAGTGTATGCAGGAGTTCATTAGCTTGCAGCTGGGCGAAACATAGAACTGTCTGCTCTCAACACAAGATCCCTGAAGCCCATGTTTCAGGGGTGGGCTCAGTTGACTTAACAGAATTATGTTGTCCAATGATGATTTTTATATTCTAAATATATTCTAAATCACACAATGATTCAGTGAACTGACCCTAACTTTAAGTTGCGCTCCTGTGTCACTGTTTTGGTGTGTTTCTGCTGCTGCTGGGAGCAGAGCCTCATTGTCCTAAAGGAAATAGCAGGTGGTGACATAAATGACAGGGTCACGCTCCAGACATTGTCAAAAAGTTTTGTTCCAAAGTGGAGCAGCGACCCTTTCAATGTGACTGTTTCTCCTGGAAACATACTGATAGCACAAAGTAGAAATGTGTTTCTCTGAATCTTCCCTTTAAATGAAAAAAATGCTTTTGAGAATTCCCACAATGTAAGAGGTGCTCAGTAAATAATGGCTCCATTTATAAAAGAAAACATGACATTTTTTTAGACCTGGAATGGTTTTTAATGGGTGGTCGGCTAAGGTCTGCCCGTCTGCTGTATTCTGCAACTTTTAGACCTCAATGTGAAAAAAGTTCACTCTGCAATAACTAAGGCTTTTAAATGACATCAGTCTATATAGTACCATAATCATGCATGTCTCCACATAATCCATGACTCGTCTTTAATTATTGTGATAGAAGTCATTTAAGCACATTCCTCTTAATGGATATGCAACCAATGTGTTTTTGCTGTGACTGTAAACTTGACATTGTAGGTCTTAAACAATTTCAAAATGAACATCGTTGATTGGTTGGCTGGATTTTAGTGTTGGAAACATGATAAGCCGGGTTCTTTTTTTGAACAATAATTGTAAGAAATTTATTGATCTAGATGTTGTACATGTTATAAATGATGTAAACATACATGCCTGTCTTTCCCTAATCAAAAAGGTCAAGCTGAACGTAGGACTGGCAGTTTGTTTGCAGTGTGTGCCACAAATGACACGTTGTCTTTACTTTGATTGTGTGGCATTTATTCATGAAAAGATAATACTGTGTTTGGTCCTTAGTCAATCAAGTATGCTTGCTCATTGCCCGTTACAGCGGGAAATCCTGAATTGTAATTTCAAAGTTTTTAGTGCCATTGCATTAATCATATTGAATGTTACTGTTTTTTACTCATACTCATCTGAGGATAGTATATTGTCCAATAACAGTACAATAGCTTAGAACAAAGAGTCACATGTAACCATGTATAAAGTTCTATTCTGATTAGCACAATGATGTAGGAGCTTTATGGAGAGAGATGTCAAACTCTCTCGCGTTTTGTTTTTGATGAAAATGTACCCCAGTTTCAACCCACACCTTTACTGTACCCCTCTGGGGGCACTCATGCACTTTGACGTAGAGAGCTTTGTGCAGAAGAATAGTGTTATGACTGAAGATGCTTGAACCAGGGGTTACTGGTCTCCATTGATTGTTTATGTTCTTTTGTTTTTCTGTTAATGAAGATGGATTGATGTTTACAATATATTTTAGATTGTATGGTGTGGGATTAATTACAGGAGGAAGAATGATCAATGTTGTTGTGTTCAAATGTATTTTTGAAGAATGGCTTATGTGCTGCTTTTGAGAGTGCAACTTGTTTTCTGTAATTTAGTCACAGTCTGTAAAATGTAAAGTGAGACATTCTTTGGACCTAAGACAATTGGTTTAGCTATCTTTAGCATGTGTCAGGGTTTGATAGAGAGCTCTAACTGCTTAAGAGGTTAATTATTGAATATAGCAATTATAGAAGAGTATAGGTGTGAAGCAAGTGAGTTTGAAATGTGTGCTTCCAGTAACTAAAAAAATCCTCAGGTTGTTTTTCTTTGTGAGAGGCTGTGAGAGAGTTGCCAGCATCAGTTGCTGTGCTCTTCATCAGCACATCCAATCAGCTGATGACAGGGGGACTGTTGAGGGACCTTCAGTGATGATGATCAGAAAAATAGACCTCATTAATCCTCTCACACCCTTTTCAAATTAAAATTACACTTGCTTATACTTAACTCTTCTGACATGATTACATGGAATTACAGAGCCACAGGGTTAAGCCTAATGTTTTGTAAGAATCTGAGACCTGTTCTAATGTGTCTTTTAAACAAAAAATATGCACTTCAAATCAGACCAAAATTGAACAACTTTTGACAAAATGTTTACCAGATAGTCTTGAATTACACCCGTTGGCATAAAAAGTTGTTCAGAGAACTGCTGATCTCTTGCTTCTATAACTCTTATTTTCTGTTGTCACGTTTCTGTAAAGTCACACTGTGCTGTTTTCTTACTCTTCTCCCCAGAGTTTGTGCCTTTCTTCTGTTCTCTCTTTTCTTTGGGGTGCTGAGGCCAACACAACTGTATTTTTGTACATACAATTCTGCACTTTAAAAACAATACAGTTGTTAAGAAAACTAATCTTTGTGGGCTTGTTTTTTCTGACTCATTTTCTTGTGTCACTGTTCTCTTTTAAAACTGCCTTTTGCTTCTGTTCTTTGGCATCTTTTTCTTCTCTGCATTGCTCTGTTTCATGTTTCGAGCCATGCCACCGCACTGAAAGGTACGGGTGATATTTATTTTGCCATTGTAGTTGATGGTCACTGTGCATAAGCCATAAGCACTTAACATGTTCTAATGCAGGATGACTTAAAGTGTAACTGGCCTTTAGCACATTTTGGATAAGTTACTGTTTACATGGCAATGTTTGGCAATGTTTTCAGCCCCTATTTACTCTATGAAGAAGGGTCAATTTGACCTTAAATAACTACAGTGGATAGCTTTGTTGTACACTATTCTGGATCAAAAACAAGCCTTTTAACACTATTTAACACTATTTTGTTTTCTGTATATCTGTTATGTTGATTGACTTTTTCTGTCTTTGTTATTCTTGCAGGGGATGAAACTTACCAGGACATTTTCCAGGACTTCACCCACATGGCCTCAAATGACCCTGAGAAGCTTAACCGCTACCAGCACTACGACCCTCAACGGCCCTGACACTGTCGAGACCCTGCCCCCGAGCATGTGTTCCTTCACAGGAATGATGTCCATTTTAAATATACAAAGACAGTGGTCAGCTGGTTAATGCTGAACACATTTGAGCATACACAACATGGCTGAAGCCCTTACGTGTTAGTATTCCTCGACAAACACTCCAGGCATTTGTGTAAAGAAAAAGATGAAGAGGATGTCTGTGAATGGAGAACCACTTCTCATCCTTTTAAAAAAAAAACTGCTTTCAGATAAACAAGTGACATTAATGAGAGAATGGTACAATTAAAAGCCTTTGCAAGGATTTTCGAAGTTAAGAAATCAAGCCTCAGTAGACTGCGTCTGATTGAAGTTGGGCGTTTTTGACAGTTTAGTTTGGCTACATGTCAAAGAAATTCAATAATTTTTTTCTAAAACTATTACAGTCACAGTGAGTGAGCTGTAATGATAGCTCATTACTCAGAGCTAAATATGCCATTTCAACTTTAAAACACCTCGGATGTCCTTCTCATACCAAAGCTTTGCTTTTGCCGTATACATAACAATATGCTTTTATATATTTGCACAAAACGTCTCTAAATCATCACTGATGTTTACCATTTTGAATGGTAAGACTTTGACGTGCTGAACTATGTACAGTGTCTGTGTCTGTTTTTAAACAGGTAACAGATTATTTTATCTTCTTTTTTTTGTAACTTTTTTCCAGTGTTGCTACAAAATTAGTACTTGCCATATTAGCATTTGGGACTCGAATATGTCTGTTAGTCTCATAGTAATAAAATTAAGGTTGAATAAAATGTTTAAGGAAAGGGTTAAAGTAAACTTTAGACCTGACTACAAACCCAGATAATTATTATTTTCTCTGTGTGCTATGTCGATATAATAATGTAAAATGTTTTATCTAAATCATGTCTGTAAAGGTTCTCAGTCATCCAGGTCATCTTGAAGAAAAGGTTAAAGCAAAGGCCTCTGAATTTAGTTTTTAAGTCCTCAAAGGAATGCCAAGGGCAGTGTGACTCAAGTGCATTCCTTTGAGGACGGCACTGTCTAAATTTTGGCCAAAGTGGTTTGAGAGGGGTGTGAAGGAAGCCATTTTTGTTAAATTGGAGAAGCCTTCTCTGAATAGATTATTGTTGCCTAGTATTTACAACATTGTTTTAAAAACTAAATTGAAACAGCTTCACTCCAGAAGGACAATACCTGAATGAAAGAGTGACACTAACAACTCACCTGAGCCTTTTAGCGACTCTCCCATCAGGAGTCACACTGCCCTTTCATAGCTAACAACTGTGAAACCAGAACAGCCTGGTCCAATCAGAGTTAGTTTCAGGTCAAACCCCTCCCTCCAGAGATAAAGCTCAGTTATTTTACCAGTTGATCTCAGAATTGATCAAGTCTCTTAGAGAAGAGACAAAACGTCCAGATGTCTTTGCTCTAACCTATTCGTCATTTACATAGAATAGAATGTGTAGGCATAAAGGAAACTTTCAGGCAATGCAACATGGGACACAATTCTTGTACATTTTGTACAGAGGCTTTTGACTTCTGAGGACTGAAGTATAACGTAGTGGTACTTGAATCATAAAATAAGCTTTTGTATGCTGTTCTTTGTACCCCTCAGTAATTTAAGGCTGTTTTATATTGTCTTTACCTGCCTGTACATCAATATACATATACTGTACATTGTACCCATTGTAGGCTACCTGTAATATGCACAGAATACAATACATACAAAATGAGATTCATTAAAGTAAGTTGGTCCTTTTATTTAAACAGTTTTTGTGATTAACTAGGGTCGCAGTGGCTCAGGTGGTAGAGCAGTCGTCCAATAACCGGAAGGTTGGCTGTTCAATTTCTGCTCTCCCAGTTCATACTGCCGTTGTGTCCTTGGGCACAAAGACACTTAACCCACCCTGCCTCCTGTGTCTATGGCTGGTGCATGTGTGGAGGTTAGAGTCCGTAGGCGCAAAACGGCTGCCACGTCTCCACCACTAGTGTGTGACTGTGGAGTGAATAAATAATGGAGTCTGTAGTGCTTTGAGAGCCTTGTAAAGCACTATAAAAACCCAATCCATTATTATTATTATAACTGAGACTTAACAAATACACTACACTATTGGCAGCCTGTATATCTAGTCTTTTCATTGCAGTATAGGTGGAATAAGGTTCTTAGGATACACTAAGAGAGCCTACTGAGCTAAATTTGAAAAAAAATAATTTGAGCAAAAGATTCCTAGTTTGTTGAAAAAAAAGCGTGAACACATACTCTACATTGTGTGTCCAGCAGAGGGAGAGCCTGTCTGCCTTAAAAATAATTTCCTTTGCAAATGAAAATAGAAACGGTTTAGTTCTAGGATTGTTCATTAAGGCAAGCATCCGGAGTTGAAATGGTGATGACAATATGTTTCAATTAAACTAAATTATTTAGTTACAAAATTTGAGATTCTAGACTTTTCAATACTACTGACAGTAAACATAAAGCTAGGCTACATTTCATTCATGATTGTGTGACTTTGCTTAAAATGACCAGATCTCTCCGTGCCAAACTCCCTTCTCAGAAGTTATGGCCAGCCCCACTTCACATTTAATAATTATAGCATGTTTATCTCTTCCATTGTTTAAACAAAAGTCGTGGAGGCTTGTATAATATGTGCCCACCTCTTAAAATGAATTACAGTCATCTGTGTGCAGTGGGCCAGGCAGTGTGTTTGTTTAGTCTGCTGCAAACTAATGTGAACACACGCCGGCATTTAGCGACAACACTAGTCACGACATACAGGTTTCGTTAGTTACACCATTCACATGAAATAATACGTTTTCGATGCTATTTTCTTTCAGAGATAAGTAGTTTTGAATGTCAACGAAAACGGTAATACTTACAAAAAACTAAATAAAATTAGATTAAGTTTAATATTTTTTTGTAAAGTAGTTTACTAAGTTAGTATATTGTAGCATTTTTTTTTACAATTTATGAGAAGCATTAAAAAGTATTTAGTAGCATTTATGCTAACGGTCAGCAGTTGCACTTTTTGATGAATGCTAGGCTAATTTAAACATAGCTACTACACACAAAAAAAATTATTTAAAAAAATTTGACGTTTTAAAATTTAACTAGAGACATCAATGCACATTAAATATATCAATGTTTATTTTTCAATATAATTAACATTTGCTTAAAGTTAAAGCAGTAGGCTAATGTTTTAAATATCTGTTTTTTCCTATAGATGAACTGAATGAAATGAATTTAAATCTCAATATTAAACTGATGATTGCTTTGATATTTATGTCTGCTCTCTGTCTTAAGCATGAGACCTCTTTTTTCCCCCCAGGATTTCTGTGGTCTGGTTGCCTGTGGAGAAATGAAGGGCCACTGCTGGAGACTTTCCTCCATAAAAGCTCCATGTGAACAAACTGAGAGGGCCAAGCCCACCTCGGATCTGCCAGAAACCAAAGTGCTGTGGTGCATGTTCATGTTGAGTCTAGCGGTAACTTAAGTCCCCAGTTTTTTAAACAAATTAATGGCCAGATGTATGGTCCCAAAAACTGATCACAGTGTGCTCTCATACAGAGAAAAAGAGACAATTCACAGCTACTAGGTGTGTGTAAAGTACTGAGTGTAATTTCTTGTGTCAGTGCTTCCGCCTGGTTCTCTTACTATAGCTTTAATAACTTAGAGCCTGGTTTCTTTTATCCTGCTTATTACTTAAACAAAATGTACTTTTCAACACTATACAGTGGTGTAAGTAGTGTCTATGTTTGCTTTATGGGGGGACAGACAAATCCCACTGTCAGCAGAAAAAGGTCATTGGCCATTTCGGATAAACAGAGGTGTGTGTGCTGTTAGATAACGGGATGTCCAACACAGTCTACCCCAAGGGCTTTTAGGTGAATTAGGTAAACTGTTCTTAAATGAACAAGTTTTTGACTTTGTACAGGTGTAGCTATGCAGACTGTTGCCACTATAGCACAAAAGCCTCCTACAGTACAGTCTATTGTGGTTTATGACCGAGTTTTTTTCTGCTGCATGTTAAATTCTGGCAGAAACACATGTACTACAGCACAGTTTTTAGGCCTCCACTGCTAATGTTTATTTCACAGAGGTTTCGTATTGTAGAGCGGCCTTGTGCTGGGAATAAACAGTCCTGCTGCTGCCTGTAATCTCCAAATGCAGATGATGAATGGACACACAGCATGAATAGACTCAGTGTTACAAGTCTTTCATTTCACAGCGCCTTTTGCTGCACTAACTCTGACAAAGGAAAAAATATACTGTGGTGCTACTGGCTGGAAAGTAGTGTTAGTTCAATTTATGTACCTAGCATGCTTTCCCAGAACTGGCAGGTGTGCATTTAGGTTTATTTTCCACTTAAAAAATATATATCTTAAGAGAATCTTCCCTAGAGATCAGTCCACCGCCTTTCATTAGGTCTCCTGGCTGCAGAAACACAAACCTGCTGCTGCGCCACCAGGGTCTGGAGTCCAGCTGTTCTGCCGACCCAAACACAAAGCATTAGCTTGAGCCAAAGAGAGGTTGGTGGTCAAAGGAAACACAGAAGTTTGAAACCTACTGACTAACTAAGAAACAAAATTCAGTTTAGCATTTAAAGACATTATATGTCATTGTACTGGTTGAAAACAGTAAGTTGAGAATTACAGTCCCCATTAACTCTAGACAACAAAGGGTCATAGACCTAATGTAGAGTCAGTGAAGATGTTCAGCCATTGAAAAAGTGCTGCTTACATTTGCCACTAGTTCGACACAGCTGCCGCCGACAGATGCCAGTGACAACGGAAAGCATTATATAACTCTTCAATGTGTTTGGACATAAAAACAGTTTATCTGAGTTCAGAGTGGACAAGTGAACATCAACACACTAAACTTTAGTCAGTGGGGCAGGGCAGCCGTGGTATAAACATGTGGCAGAAACCAGATGTCTCAAATGCTGCTTCTGTAATGATTGTTTCTTCAGTGTCAATTTATTTTATTTTTATTTTTGTACTCTGGACTCAGTTTTCAAGGTGAAGACGTTTCGTCTCTAATTCCAATAGACTTTATCAATTCTGAGATCAACTGGTAGGAGAGCTGAGCGTATATCTCTAGAGGGAGGAGTTTCCCCTGAAACCAAACCTGATGGACCAGGCTGTTCTGGTCATGGTCGTTGGCTCTGAAAGGGAAGATGTTGTTACTCTTACATCAGGAGTCCCTTTCAGAGCAAACTTCAACCTTTTTTCCAAGATGTCCTGGATGACTGAGAACCTTCACAGACATGTTTACAACAAATAGGTGTTTATAAATACATTACCAGCTTATTTAGTATTAAACTCATGTCTTTCGTTTAGCAATAATATGGCTGAGCAGTGCTTTGTATTAAAAGGTGGTGCCTGAATCACAACACAGGGTTTATTATCTCAGGATGTTTATAACGGCCATAGTTTTTAATATTTGCTGCTTTATTTCCTTCAATTTGAGTGATAAAAGAAATTTTGTGAGCTGCCTTCTGTCAAGGCCAAAGTCCACAACATCCTGAGTTTGTTCAGTCTTAGGCTTTGTCCAGTGCAGACAGAATGGTGTGCCCAGTCCAGGGCCCATCATGGACCACTGGCACATCACTCCAGCACCAGTGAGTTCAGCCAAAGACTTCCTAACCTCCACTAGTCTGCAGACCACACACTTTCTGACTTTCTGGTGGGTCCACTTATTTGCCTGACCCCTCTATCTTTTCATCAAAACAGTCATCTGCATTTACATGCTTTGTCAACTCACAAATCTGGAGCACTCTTCCTTCTTTATGTTTGCTGACTGCTGGTTTGTCAATCTATTGAGATATTAACAGTGGCTGCCTGCCTCAAGTTATTCACAACATTCAGATAAGTCTGCCTTGTATGGTAGCTTTTAGAAACTTTGGACAACCATTTCCTAAAAAGCAGACAACTATGCCTTGATATTTGTGCCATTATATTCAAATTCAGCACCCACAAAGGACTTTGATTTTATTGTAAATAGATTTGGACATATCACTTATAGCAGTTACAGCATCTCAGTTGGTCTTGTTGGACCCAAACTTCACCATCACCACTGGGTTAGTGTAAGGATGCCACCCTCAGCTCTTACAGACTCTGTTAAATGTAGAAGAAAAGAACATAGGACATCTTCACTGTTTAACAGGATGGAAAGACACAAAAGAAGATATATTTACAGTTGTGCTGAGATGGCCAGTCCAGAACCTTCACTTTATGCTGCTGTAGCCAATGACAGGTCGACTTGGCCTTGTTGGAACTTGTGGATGTTGGAACGTCCAAGTACGTCCCATGCGCAGCTTCCGGGCTGATGAGTGCAAATTTTATTGAAAACATGCTGCATATATCTTGCCATCAATTTTGGCCAGGTTTCTTGGGCCTTTGTAGCTCACACATCCCAAAACATCAGCGATCCACTGCCATGTTTCACAGTAAGCATGGTTTACCTTTCATCATAGGACTTGTTTACTCTCCAAATGTAACATTTAT
This sequence comes from Perccottus glenii, assembly GCA_024416835.2. NCBI lineage: Eukaryota > Metazoa > Chordata > Actinopteri > Gobiiformes > Odontobutidae > Perccottus > Perccottus glenii. Next base: position 18,985,683 of record CM044559.2, on the reverse strand, counting down.
GGTTGTGGCCAAAAAGTTCAATTTTGGTCTCATCACTCCAAATGACGTTGTTCCAGAAGTTTTGAGGCCTTTTTTGAGGAAGTTTCGTGCATCCACACCACCTTTTTTTCCAGAGAGTCTTGTATTTTAACTGAAGTTATTTGTGGGTTTTTCTTTGCATCCCAAACAATTTATCTGGCCGTTGTGGCTGAACATTTTGTTGGTCTACCTGACCATTTCATTTTTCACTTCTGAACACTGATGATTGGCATTCTCAATTCCTTAGATATCTTTTTATATCCCTTTCCTGTTTTATACAGTTCAATTCCCTTTTCCTGCAGATTCTTTGACAAAACTTTTGCTTTCCCAGAATACAGAAATGTCAGTGCAACACTGGATGAAAGATGCAAGGATCTGTCAAACACACACTGATTACAAGCAAACAGATCACAGGTGAAGATGGATACCTTTGGTAGCCATTCAAACCTGTTTGTGTCAACTTATGTGCATGTTATCAGGCCAAAATTACCAGGGTATGCATTTGGGTAGTTTCTGTTGTCATGATTTAAAAAGAGTAAACACAATTGTTTCACAATAGCTTCACCCAACCACTAACTATGAGTAAAAGAAAAGTTTTTCTCTGAAACTTGGGTATGTACACTATGTATGAGCACAACTGTATGTTCAATTGTCCATATTACACTGTTTGTCAAATCTAGTATAGGTTTTTAAATTCTGTGTTTCGCCTTGACACAGGTCAAATGAGGACCCTTGATATAAAAGGACCAAAACTAATCTATTGTGATTGAGAGAAGTTTTATTCATTGTTGGTGACATTGGACACCAATAGTTAAAATTTTACTGCTGTTCTTCGGTAAGTCTTCCAAATCACTGTCTCAATCTTGGTTAGTGTGGTCTCAAATATGAAACTGTTATTAAAACATTGATTAATGGCGGTGAGGTAATAATTGTATGTGTGCTCAGTTGGTGAACAAATGTCCGGGAAGTCAAGGGAGGAATTGATTTGACTAAACATCTGGCCAAAATGCTCAGATGCTCCCCGACTTGTTCCATTGATGGAAACGGACAAGCAGCAAATCATCTGAAAACCACTTCACAGCACACAAATCTTTCCACCGGTTTTACGCCTTAAAAATTAAACAAGTGGCATTCCAACACAGTCTGTCAAGCAGAAAACAACTGCCTGTGTTATCATTTCCTAACTTTTTTCCAAATATGATATTTAATTTGAGTAACTGCCCACATGCTGATAAACTCCATCCCAAGTCAAAGACCAAAAAACACAATAAAAACTAACATCCAAAATCTAAACTAATACTCAGAAAAGAACACACAAAAAAACCAAAGAAACATACTCCACTTAACATGCTGTGCATACTGTTTTGTTTGGTGTATATTAAATAATAAATTATTTAGTGTATCCATTTGTTTGGTGTATACGTTTGTGTTGTCTGAGATACGCATCACACGGTTGGTCACATAACTGTAATTATAAATTTGGGAATACACTTGTGATTGCCTATAAGCCCTGATGAAGACTTCCATTGGTGAGAAATTAAAGAATTCACTGCAAAATCACCCGGAACCCCTAACGGCATAAGAACTGAATGAACTGCAAAACCAGAGGGCCTCAGGAATTTCTTTTATGTTATAAGACGCCTAACCCGACATGTCTGATGAGCACCTGTTTTTTGAAAGTCACCGTTTTATGATCCAGTAAAACACCCCACATTGCTATTTATATATATATCATTTTTATTGTACGGACAGAAAATTATACAATTTGTGAATGTAAAACACTCCCTTTCTGGCAAAAGAGGAGCCAGAGCAGGAAAGAAACGTGTAAAACAGAAGTGAATCAGGGATGTGGATACACAGAGGGGAACATGACCAACATACTGGCATTTTATATCTTCCGATTCCTGTGGAGAAACAGAAACAAATTCAGAGAAGGGTCACTGAGATTTCACTATCAGGACAAAAGCAGTCAAATGTCTTACAATTTCATACAATATGGGAGGGGTGATTAATTTTTCTGACCTCCACGAAGTGTTATGGCCTTTAAATGTATCTAAAAGACTTTCACTGTGACCACCCACAGCTAAATTAGCCTGGCAATTAGCACTGCAATGTTTACATTGTCAACAGCACTGGAGGCTCATGAAAAGATGACATAGTGCGCTCAAAGGTCCTATTTTGGTCATTGACACCTCATTGGTCTCATCACATGCAACAGAGAGCTACAGCAAGTGAGGCAGGCTCAGCCAGTCCAATGTAAACACAACACAGAGCCAGCAGTCATTAAGCTTCACTGGCAACTGCACCAAGAGGGTTTACCCTCTCAGTGCCTGGGCACTCGTGTTTAAATTCCTCTGGTAGCAATGGGTGAAACTGGGTTAAACATCGCAACAGAGTTGAACTGTGTGCATCTCATACTGTTCCCAGTAAAATGAACCATTTCTGATAAAAGCCTAGAAACTACCCAAAGGTCATCATTTACAACTTTTATAGCCATGTTCAAGTTAAGTTTAAAGTACATTTACATCTCCCACATAATACTATAACTACTGAAAAAATATATTACTGTAAAAGTGAAGAAATAAGACAAACTATGTACAATTCTACATATAGTTGTGTTTATTTCTCGAGGTTGAACGTGCCTTTACAGTGACGTCTATTCGTCGATGTACTCGAATGGCTCCGGCGGCTCAGGCTCCTGCTCTTCCTCCTCGATTTTGGGGCCGTGAGCTGAGACTGGCTCCACCAGCTCCTCCTCCTCCTCACTGGTGTCTCTCATAATGATGATCCCTCCGGTGTGCAGCTGAGGAGGAATGTCAAATCTTAAATGTGCACTCCATAGTTGTGGCTGAATTGTATTTGTTTTTTAAACACCATACTATGATGAAATATTTCACAAAAAAGATAAAATATAAACAATTAAAGACAAACATAGCTAGCCTTTTGTTAATGTATTAAACTTTGGCAAACTAATGTGCTTTGATTGAATTAGTTCAAACATTTGGAGATTGATATAATGTAATTAAGCCGCGTTCACAATGCATTTGTATCCCTCCCACAATATTGCTAATGTTTTCATCTGACAGCCAGAAAAAGTCAGTATTTTGCAGCTTAAATAACGGACAAAGCAAAGAACAGGCACATCCTTCAATTAAAATGTATGGTGAGCTCAGTGTGTGGCTCACAGTCCTTTCACCTGGATGTAACTCTTGGAATCAGTTTGTCTTGTCGTTTAGCTTCAATAAAAATAAAATAAACACAGGAAACGTTGCATTAAATTGACTTCATCCATGTTTCAATAAACTTCCCGACACTGAGCAGATTTCAAGATAAGTCAGTAAATGTTCCCCACTTCCTCGACTCATCCTCAGTTGAAAACAAAGCCTTAAAAGGACAGAAGCGTTTAATAAAATAGACTAGATTTCAGCCCCTGACACAATAAGCTCAACATACACAAAATCAAACAGAGCTTCCTGTTCATGGGACCAGTGTCTTCAAATGTACAGCAGAAAAGAAGAGCTCAGGCCAGAATTACACGCCTCAGGGATGGCTTTACATTGTTAAAAATCATTCTCTCATTATCTGGTCACAGGAGTGCCACCAGACTCAGCAGCCAAGTTCCACCCTGGCCTTAAAACCAAAGTATTATTATGGAAAAATGTGGTTATTTTATTTAAAAGTCCCTCATGCAAGTTATTTATTGGGAAATGTGATATTGACTTTAATAAAGTTTTAATTTAATGCTCCTCTCTGTGTGGGCTCAGATAAAACCTAAAGCCATGAAGGTTTTACCGGTTTGAAGGGTTGGTAGCGGCAGCTCTCGGGCATGTTCAGGACTTTGAGCTGAGCTGACATCACTCGGGCCGGGTTCTCCAAGACATGAAAGTTAGGCTCCACCTCTTTCTTCTTCTCTTCGTCCTTTTTCTCCTTTTCACCTTCCTGTACCTCCTGTGAGAGCGGAGAGACATTATGGACAAGCATTATCATCTGTAGATCAACCAATCAGTGAGGGAACAAGAACAATGCTGATAAATCTGTCTTAAAGTTGTCCTTACAACGGCAGCCAGCGTATAGTGTGAACCGTGTGAGCCTTGTTTGTGTGGAGATGTCACTCAACTGCCTTTCAATGAGTTCATCCAAATAAAATTAAAAGCCTGAGACGGGAGCATGCTGTTCGTTTCTAGGTTTGTCTCTCAGCGCTACAGCCGAGATGTAGCCTGGCAAACAGGATCAAACACATCCAGAGACGTCCAAAGAAAAACACACTGAAAGTTATACTGGCTGTGGACAGAGGAGGCCTGGACACTGGCGGCAGGTGAAGGAACGCTGCCAGGACTGTCATTGGTTTTTGAAAACTGTATATTTTAATTCCATTTGTTAATCATAGTTTGTTTTTATGTTGTAGAGTGTTTTCTTTTCCGTGTTGCCTTACCACTTCCATCTTCTCCTCCTCCTTTTCCTTCTTCTCCTTCTCCTTCTTCTTGGCTTTGGCCGTGATGGAGAGAACAGCGGTAGATACCTGGCAAACACCGACATTCACATCATGTAAGACAATACCAAAGACAACCATAATCTCATCTACAAAACACAATTTATAAAACTAGTCAGCCACAAAATAATCACTCAGTGTTCATATATTATATTCTCTAAAAGCATGTCAGAGTGTGGCATGAAGCTACTAAGAGAAACTGATCTCTGATGCTACAATAATAAACACAGTGGGGCAAGAAAATGAGGAGCCTCAGGAGAAGGTTCAAAATGTTGGCTTTGCAAACTATTAATTCCAGAGGAAGGAAAGCATAACATAAGGTGCCCATGTCTCACCTTTTCCTTCTCTTTTTCCTTAGGAACCTCCAGAGCTGGAGGGTAAGCAAAGGTAGAGGGTTTGCAGTTGGAGCGGTACTGCACCTTGGGCATCTAAACCAAAAGACAGAACAACTATTACAGACAATGTAAAAACAAATACTTAATATTGCCACAATATGTGAATAAAAACATCACTTTGTAGTGAATATTTGACCTAAAAAGATCACAAATAACTGTCTTCACTCTCTATTGACTGTGTCAGTGACAGCTTATTGACTATGATCTTATACTTCAGCTGTTTCTCTGCAGCACTGGGGTACTAAGAGGGGCATAAAGAGGTCATGCTGTGTTGAACAGTGCTAGTGCATTATACAAGTCTTTGCACCATGAGCTATACTCTCATGTGGCCTGTAAAGCTGGGGATACACAATATGCTAAAGCCTGCATGTTTCCCTGGTGCTGCTAATTTCACCAGTAAAGCTGAGCTAATGCCCATCAAATGTTTCTGCGAGTCTCCAAAATGTCACCCTGATCTTTTGGCATTAGTTTGTGAGTGGCAGGGGGCCACACAGTCAGCACGGCCTTGTTAAGGCTTCACTGGTGAGACAGCTGTCACCAACACAGTCCTTTAGGTTGACTTTTTGCACTAAATATTAACTAAACCAATTTTAAATAATCACTACATCCCAAGCTTTATGTTGAGTTCAGCTGCTAGATGTGTGTTGAGTTTGGAGCACATTACCTTGAGGTCCTTGTTGAGGCCAATTATGGCAGTGGGAGTGAAAGCCAGAGAGAGGAAGTGGGACAGAGGAAACCAGAACCAGAATTGGGTAAAGACCAGCAGGCCTACAACTGATGGCATGTGAGTATGGCCTGTTCTGGACTGCAGAGAGATAGTCACATTACGTCCACCTGGAAAATAGGACATGGGCATTAAAGCAGGAGATATAGGGAATATAAAAATACAGTGCTACTGTAAATATTAAGAGACCATTTTGATCAGACATTGGTTCATTTTAAATGTTTCTTTTGATGGAGTTATGTTTGTTATTTGATATATATCATTTTAGCGTTGCATGCAAACACGGCCTTTGTCATGATGTAATTTCTCTGACAGGTCCCTTTGGTGTAAGCTCTCAGAACTGCCTGAACAGTGAGGAGGGACTGTTGAAGGGAGGACAGAGGGAGTTGGAGGAAAAGAAAATAGGAGGCAACCAGACCTGTCATCTTTGGGTCACAGACACAAAACCACCCAAAACGATAACGGCACACAATACCAGATAAATCATTCCCCTTTCCCCTGCTCTTCACTCACTGTCTCATTAGACAATGGAAGCATTTATTACTGAGGCCTTATCTTAATATCTGACTCAGGACTATCTTGAGACTAAACTAATTCCACAGAATGAACAATGATCAGAATGAGTCACTGACCTCCGTTCTGCAACACACGTTGGAGCTTAAGTGTCTCTTAAAAACTATGTTAAAAGGTTAAGAGCACTAGACTAGTCGTTTCCCCTATAGCAGCTATTACCTTTACCTAGAACTTTTACTTTCGCTGGCTTTATTCATTAAATGAAGGAGCTTTATAAACAATGAACTCTAAGGGATGTTCTGGATAAAACACTCATTGTAAATTCTTTGGAGAAACAAAAATAGTCAGCTTTGGAGACAGGCCACAGGCAGAGGGATAGAGAGTGTGAGAGAGTGAGCGAAAACATTTCCTTGGTAATGAGCAGCAGTGATCATGAAATCGAGCGCTAATGGTTTCCGCCCGTCAAATTAAATACAATTACCGCTGCACCTCAAAAACACCTTACCCTTCGAAGAAACCGAGCACTAAAGCCCAGCCACAGGAGGGATAATCAACCCTGTCAAAGATGACGCGTTGAGGATTTTTGTGACTAATAAACACATATGCACTTATCAGTAATGGTGCAAATACTCAGACATGCTTCTCTTTGTAAATGTTGCAACACCTGGGATTGTATTTTGACAGAGGTATGTAAACAGAACTGGTTTCTTTCAGGCTCAGCAGCAGGTTTGTGTTAGTGCACTGGTCTTTATTGAGGCTCTGTGTATACATGTGACTTGGGGCGTGTGCAGCGTGTATATGGCTTTGTAGCTCTACGTGATAATGAGCAGCTCTTTAGACCTTACACACACAAACACACATCGAGTCCACAAACACCAGCACAAACCTACAAACACAGACACCATCAGACAAACAGTAATTACAGAAGGGAGACCAAGTGGACCATGTGGCAAAGAGCCAAGCAAAGAGTGCTAGACGCGGTAGTGCACCAGTCAGTTCACGGGTGAGCAACTCAGTCTGACTGGGGTCCAATTAAGACACACACATAATACTGCATCAGTGAATAAGTGTAACTATTATGATTTTGGATCAAGGTATAACCACAGACCAATGTGATCCCTGGCTCACTGTTAATGAATTAAATTAAACTTGTGTCTTCAGCTTCAGGCTAATTACAGAGGAATAATGAAAAAAAGCTTAGTTTAAGTAAACATGCAGCTCCAGGCCTTGGAAACAAACCTGCATCAAGGATACCCTGGGCGAGGATTGCGCCAAACTTGGCCATTACATCATCATGCTTGTCGTTGATTACCTTGGCATACAGCTGCCTGAACTGGTTCACCTAAAGAGCAGAGCAAGTGGTAAAACGGCAGGTATGACACTGAAACCACTAAAACATTCTTGTTAACTCAAAAAGTTTCAAGTACAGAAGAAAAAGAAGAAAATCAAAAGTAGTGCTACCTTTGGACAGGTGACTTCAGTTTGCTGGATCATGATGAGTGCAGAGGAGATAAGTGCTCCTTGTCTCACATAATTCACAGGGTCGTTGGTCATGGGCTCCAACAGATTGATGGCCTCCTGTTGTTGGACAATCAATAGAGCACATGATTAGTATAATATAATAATTTAAAAGATTTTCATGAAACCCCTGGATGTATGTCATATACATATATAGTTGTAGAATTTATTAAATTTACACAATTTTCTGAAAATATAAATGCTACTGGACCATGTTACTCGAACACAGGAAAAGAGATTAACACAGACAACCAGACCTCACATTAATTAATGACATTAGTGTCAACCATATCTGGTTGCCCAGGACAACAGTGCAACTGCTACAAGCCCTGGCTTCTGAGTTTACACTCAAGATAAATTTGAGTGGGGCAGGGACAAGACCAGCGCCTCCCTTCTCTTCTTTGTATTTATGCACTTTGTTCACACTGCGCTGTAATGATTGTAACCCACACCACTAAACTCAGAGGAAGGCGTCAGCGCCGCTGGTGAAAGAGAAACAAACTAGAATGATGACAGTGGAGGTAAAATAAACCATGCTTCTCCTGTTTTTGCAGCTCAGCTGAGGCAGTTGGGGTGGCTCTGTACCGCAGTGATCAGTCCAGAGGTAAAGCCAAGACAAGTCCACCACATCCTGTCCCTGATGCACTGTCAAAGACTTTAATTGGGGGTATTTATGGTCAGGCACAATCAGTGAAGCATGTCAACCCAAACAGTGTCTGCTTAAGATCAATGTAATCCATATCCAGAGCTGTAGTGATTTCCACTGATACTGCTCAGCGCTTCTAGTTAGTTCTAGATTCTAGTTCTAGAAACCTTGCTTCTAGTATGCGACTATATACCAAGAAATGTGAAAGTACAGTAAACGAAAAGACAAGGAAATGACGACTTAAATTAGAAATAAAATAGGTGTTCCTATGGACCAAACTCATGGGTTTTAAAAGCATATCAAGAAAATTTGTAGTTCTGTAAAATACAACATCTCTACTTTTTGACACATTAGAAACTGTCTCACAAATGAAGCATCAATAATGTCTTTAAATGCTTCAAACATTTGTCACACACAAAACCTGCTGCGTTTTGAAAACCTAATTAAGTTCTCAAACATACAACTAGTATTTAAAATTATTACACAACAATCTTTGCTCCTACACCTCTAAAGAAATTTGTTCAGAGCAGATGAACTGAACACTGAGGTCCACTGTCCAAAGAAACTGCATAATTCCTAAAAGATGCTCTGCATTTGCACAATCAACCCTATTCATTTAAATCCAAAGAAAAGTCTGAAGATGTCTCAAGACCAAAAAAATATATTTTAAACAATCAACTTTGCCAACACCAACTATACTAACTAACTACCAACTGTACTATGTTTTTGAATAAATAAACATTAAATAGTATGATTTTTTTTCCCCCGAAACATCAATGTGTACTTTTTTAGCTAATTAATTAGTAATTTAGAAACAAAATAACTTCTGTACTTTGCCATGTTTTATTGTTGTGCTCACCTGTCTGCAGGCTACAGATGGTAAGTGGCTTGTGGCTAAATCTGGTATAAAGCATCTCTTCTCATGTGAGATTATGTGTTTGTACATGGTCCCTGAAGAAACAAACTAAACTATTTGTAAACATTTGTGTCAAAATAGTAATTCTTTTACCTCTAAAAAACGGTTACTTTCACTGTACTTTAAGTTTCTAGTTTTGTTTTTTTAGCCCCACAAATAATCTCACACATTCAAAAGGCACTTTCTTACATTTTGAAGTTTTCCATGTCAAAAGCCTGGACATGTGTTGAATTTGGAAAGTGAGAGTTACATTTTCTGGGGGCCCGAGAAGGAGGAGTTTTACCTTGTTGCCTGTCCCAGCACAGCAGATGCCCAGGGCCATGGCAGCTCCACAGCGCACATGAGGGTTGTAGCTCTCAGACAGAAGAGATACCACACTGGGACACTGCTCTGGGGTCCTGAAGGAGACAAAGTAAAAGACAGAGCTGAAATGAAGGAAAATGTAGAAGCATTATGAGCAGTGATGTCTACATGCAAGTCTGCCACGAGGCCAATACAAACAGCACTAAGGTTTAAAAAGATATGTTCAATTGATTTTATACAAACAGGAATAAGTGCATGATGGTGATAAGATAGTTATGCAAGTCTACTCTGTCTTATTAAAAACACACAAGCACAGAGCCAGAATTACAATAAACTCAATACAGTACTTCTGAGTTAAATAAAACAGAAACCAGACTGGAGTCTTTATGTGGAGACATGCTCTCAACTTACAATTTCCAGCAGTTGGCTATTAAATACCAAGCTAAACCACTTTTGAAAGTGACACTATTAAAGAAAACTGGTAGACAATTGGACAAAAGACATAAAGTAGACTGTTGTGGTCCTCTGTGGATGCAACCTTTCAGCCATGTGCTTTTGAAACGGAGAGAGTTGTTTTTGGTGGTTACACTCACTATATTATTAGGTACCTTTTAAGTTAGACAAAGTTCTGATTGAAATGTAAGTGAATACATTACCAGTGTACAATGTGTATAAAGATTAAATTATTTAGTCTTTTGTAGCGCCACGCACAGGACAGTGTTTGAATAGGATCAACAGGGGTTTTAACAGTAAATACCTATTGAATTTGAAATCTTTCAGGGTTAAATAGTCAAACTACTGACCATGTTTTTTTAGTTAAGATGGGACTAGAATAATGTTTCATAGAAATCTTAGCACCCTGAGAGCATTATATTGTAAAACTAAAACTCTATTGTTGGATTAAACATATGGAGATACTGATGACGTCAAATAGCTGATTTCAGGGTTAGCACTGAAAACACTATTACATGCACATTATGTTATTATAATATTGTAAGCTCAAAACACTATGGCCATCCAAAGGGCATATTTTAGCTTAAAATGATTTGTTGTAGACAGACTCACTGATGGAACTCAAGTGTTATAGGCTGCATTTTCCACATTTTCTTCGATCTGCTTACTGTTAACTCATGGATTGTCAATTTTACCAGAATTCTAATGTGTTACATCTGCTTTTAAAAACCGTTACAGACAGAACACATATTTGGAGTGATCAAAGACAGATTAAAAAAAATACAAAGGAAACAATTACATACATTTCAGGCTCTGTCTGTATAACACACACACACTTCCATTACTTTGTTCAAATGAAGGAGAGAACAGAAAGTGACAAATATAAACAGTGGGACGGCAGAATTGGTGGAAATTACCTCCCAGAATCTTGGGCTTGTTGCCAGAAAGAAGCCTGTCATCCGTTTAGTACAGAGCCTGACTCATGGGCAGGAGTTGGGGGAGGAGAGGACAACGAGAAACCAAGATGTGAGAGCGTGTGTCCTGATCAGATGCTGCGAACAGGGAGCGGGAATGGAGACGCGCTGGAGGAGCTCAAACATCTGAAAGTTTTAAACCTGTGATCGCAGCGTGGTGATGCAGAGCAAAACTGGGGGTTCATCCAAAATGTGGAAGCCAAACAAATTCCACATCATGGACCGCTTCAGACTTGGACAGATTTAGGTTTGCCTCTGGGGGGGACCGTTTTTCTGTCACATTCTTCTTTGGACGCACAAGAATATAAAGTTGAGACGGGATTAAGCAAAAAAAAAGGTCTGTTCCCTAAATAAAGTCTTCAGCCATGTTTAAAACAGAGCAGCTTTACGCAAAGATATCACACTACAGGTAAGAAAGACTCATTTTATTTATTTTTGTATTTGTAAAAATTGTGAAAGAACTAAAGTATTATCAGTATACTTAATGGTTTAACACATTATAACTATTATTCTTTAAAAGTATATATTTTAACTTTAGTAAGTTGTTACATAACCACTCGATCCTATTATGGACGGTGTTTTTCTAAACATTTCTTAGCCCTAATGGTGGAAACTATAATTACCTTAGAAAAACACCCATAGCATTAGTTAAAAAGTGTCAGATATTTCTAAATATCAGCAGTAACAAGGTATTCTTTCTTTCACAGACATTGAACAAAACAAATGACTGGAGGCTCAGCCATCAAACGGAAAACTGAGGAATTATATCAAAATCTTGAAGAAATACAAATCAGATTGGAAGTGCCATTGGAGTTTTCGGTGACGAGATTTTCATCTACCCCTGCAGAGGCCTCAGTGTTACGTCTCCATAAAGGATGTAGTATTGTATGTAAAGACCCGTCCCACACGCTGCCCTTGGCCTGTGTGACGCAGTGACCATGCTGATCACATTTAAACCGCCACAGAAATCAAAGCCCCAAGCCAAGCTTGAACCTGCTGTCAGCCCTACAGCACCATGTCTCACTCACTGGTGGCTCCACTCGAGTCCAACAGCTCCAGGCCTGGAGACGCACCCGGGATTCAGCTCAAATGGGCCGCACTCCTTATTGTCATGGTCATTATTCCTACTATCGGTGGAAACATTTTAGTCATTCTTGCTGTGTCACTTGAAAGAAAGCTGCAGAACGCCACAAACTACTTTCTGATGTCACTGGCTGTAGCTGATCTACTCGTGGGACTTCTAGTGATGCCAGTTGCCCTGGTTACTGTCCTCTACAGTAAGTTTAAAGTCATTTAAATGTACAATTGAGTTTTACAGCAGACAACACTCATGGCATATATTTCTAAACATACAACCTGCAACTGAGGCAAAGGCCTTATGCGCCCCAGACTTTATTCTTTGGAAAACAATATCTTCAGTGAAGACATCTTAAGAGCAACAAGCAAACTTTCACATCTCTTATAAATGTGAGCAGGAGTAACAATCCATTTAGTTTTGACTGTAAGAAAAATATTAGAAATGATTAAAATAGTTAAGAAAGAGTAAACATGCTCCCTCCTCTGGCAGTGTGGTGTATGTGCATTTGCACAGCTTTAGGTAAACAATTCTACCCAAACAAACAATCCTTAAAAAGTTAAGAAGCAGCAGAACTCTTTCAGGAATCAAGAACTTCTATAATAAACAAATAAACAAATACAGATAGTATAATACTTCCAGTCAAGTACAGTAAGACTATAAAATGCATCAAAATTTTCAACTTACTATTTTCTGACTTAATGGCTATTGGCATAAATACCAGGGCAATTTCTCACCAGTTTTATGCCAAGAACTCAAAATACACTCTACTGCTGAGCATAGTCTCCATCTACATATAAAGCTCAGAGTTTGATGAACTTTGAGCCAATCAGCTATTTCCTGGAAAGTAATTTTACTAGCAGCAAAAAAAAAAAAAAAAAAAGAAAAAAACTTTATATAAAGTTAAAGTCTTTTTTCTTTTTTGCAATCCCAATATGATGTTTGAGTCTGCTCATGGTGCTTCATAATTATATAATTTTGTAAATGTATAGGTAAACTAAATATATACATTTAGAATGCGTTCCTGTCTTATTGTTGCTTTATAGATTCAGACTGGCCTCTTCCTGAGTTTGTCTGTCCCATCTGGCTCTTCCTGGACGTGCTGTTTTCAACCGCATCCATCATGCACCTGTGTGCCATCTCATTGGACCGCTACGTCGCCATCAAGAAGCCCATTCAACATAGTCAGTACAAATCCAGAGCCAAAGCCTTGGTGAAGATTGCACTGGTGTGGATAATATCAATTTGTAAGCACTTTATATTATAAAATAAACCTTTAGGACTCACTTTGTGTGGTTTAGTAGCCTCTAAATATTTGCCAGAATAAGGAAAGACACAATGAGTTTATGTTTATAAAAAAAAAAAGAACATGAACTGTTCTAAAGTTACACAACTGCTTTATGATAGCCATTTTTATATAGATTTTAAAATTTCTATTATGCCATGTTTTCTCTCAAAGGATTGCACATATAAATATATACAATAATTGACAACTAATTAATTATTATTTGTGAATTTAATGATGCATTGTTTAATGACCGCTTTACTTCACATGAGAAAAAGCAGAAGGGCAACAGGAAAGAGCCGGTACGTGCATAAATTGACTCACTGACAGCAGTCATTACAAAAATGTGTGTTAGTTCAATTGTTCTGACAGATTAGGGGTTTAATTTATCAGATTTTTACTACAGATTCTTGTTATTAATGTCAGATGAAACTGTCCTAACTGCTTGTTGTTTGCAGGTATAGCTATTCCAATACCAATCAAGGGGCTTCAGAATTACCATCTTCCTAACAACGTCACATTCAACAGTAATCACACATGTCTGCTGAAAACGGACACCTTCCGGGAGTTTATCATGTTTGGCTCCTTGGCAGCATTCTTTATACCACTGACTATTATGATGGTAATCTATTTACTTACTGTCCAAGTGCTGCGCAAAAAGGTCTATTTGCTTAGGTTAAAGGTGAGTCAGCGTTTTAGCTACCCTACCGTGTCAACAGTATTTCAAAGGGAACAGAGTGTAACCAAACCTAATGCCGATAACACAGTTGACCTCAGACTTTCCTGGATACAAGAAAAACATGGTGCATGCTCATTCCAATCATCTACAGGAGAAGACGTGCCCTTCCGCAGAATGTCAACAATGGGCAAGAAGTCAATGCAGACTCTGACCAATGAGCAGCGTGCCTCTAAGGTGTTGGGCATTGTCTTTCTCCTCTTTGTAGTTATGTGGTGCCCTTTCTTCATTACAAACATCACCTCTGTACTGTGCACCAGCTGCGATGTTAACCTAATTGCCCGCCTCATGGAGATCTTTGTGTGGGTAGGCTATGTGTCATCGGGCATCAACCCCCTGGTTTACACCTTGTTCAATAAAACATTTCGGGAGGCCTTTACCCGCTACATGACATGTAAATATAGGAACAGTGCAAACAATGGGGCCGGGAGGCAGCTACAGCTATCAAATACAGAAAGGACGCTGACACGAATGTCATTTGGATCTTCAGTCGCAGAAAACTCTAAACTTTTGATGAAACATGGGATGAAGAATGGCATTGGAGCAGTGAGCACCCAGAGTCCACTGAAGTGCAGACAGGCACCTGTACAGCCAACTGCTGGTGTTGTGTTAGACACAATGCTCTTGACTGAAAATGAGGACACTAAACATGAGGAACATATTAGCTGTGTATAGTTCTACTACAAATGTGTCAGGTAGTAGTTGATCTGTTAAACAATTAATTGCTAATCAAACCTAAATGCACTGTTTGACTGTTGCAAATAAATCTGCAATAGAAAAACATGAGTAAATTACAGGAGTACTGGCTTGAAAACCGTAAGCCAAACTATTTTTATGTAGAAGTAAATAGTAATAGACAAGTAGCTAGACTTCAGCTGCCGACGGATTAAGATGTGATGAAAATACAGAACACACAAGATTTGATTAAACAGCTACAAATGCGTGAATCATTTTAAACTGTACAAGCAAAATGTAGGAATTAATCCCCTATTGAAGCATGTGCAACATTCCTGTATTGATACACTATAAATACACTGCTAACATTTTTGCGGGGTAAATGTTGTGGTGAAGCCTTATACAATTAGGGTGTGTGAAAAAGGAGATCATCTGGGATGTTCTAGTTCAAACGCCTTTGTAAACAGAGGAAAGATTTACACAAAGTTTATCTCGCAGCCAATTGATCACACATGAGTATAATGTAGCCTTTTTTGGGCTTAAAAATGAACACCCAGATATGTGAGCACTGGCTGGACGCTGTATTGTTTAACACTGGTATGAGCTCCCAGGATACCAAGACATTGCAACAAAAATAAATTTTGTGAAAATCTGTGGTCTTAAATAATTATGTTCAGCTTCATCTCTCTGGCATTAAAAAAAATATGTTAAAGTCTAATTTTCTGTCTTGCTAGCAATAGAATACTTTTTTTTTTTTACTATATTTTGTTGTTTGTAAAATAAAGCCATAACTTCAGTTAAGAATAAAAGGCCAAAAATGCACCTTATTTTATACAGACTGATACCATAATACCAGAACCCATTTTATTTATGGCATACCAAGTATATTTTGAGAGTGGCGTTTTCTTAAGGGTGATCAGTAGAAGATGACATGCCTTTTTTTGTGTTTCTGTGCTGGATCATAAGATTTCTTAATATGCCTTACCTGAACAAGATAAAGCCAATGGACTCTACAGCAGCCCTTCTGACGTCATCGTTCACATCACTCACCTAAAGAAAGTGATACAAATCTCAGCATTATTTAAATTACTACTGTGCTTGAATAGGGTGCCCCCTACAGGACATCAGACTGCATTCGAATCGAGTCAGTCTTAAACTTTGACATTTGACGTTAAAAACAACATTTTAAACAGTTTTGGTTATATAAAAAACACTAACAAAAGTGCGTAGTGATAAACATGGATTAATATAGTACGCTTGAATGCTGCAGACACATTTATGATGTTTTTGACTCCACAATAAACCTGTCTTCTCTTGATCAATCTGTGTTGTTAAAAAGGAGACACTTACAGCAACATGAAGCAGGCGTCGAATGGCCTTGTTGTTCCCAGAGCCACAGTAAGCCATGCCCACCGTGTACATACCAGAGCGCCGCAGGATGGGGTCCTACCAGAGACAGTGAGGAAACGCAGAACTAAGACTGTATCCCAATGCAAATATCATTTAATCATTTTTCACAAACAACACTAACAAGTAATTACTTCTTTCAGCATAACGTACACAATACTGGCCTCCAAAATGTAACAGTACAGTCAGACTTACTTCTATTTGGAATATTTTATCATGCCATTAGGCAAGAGTGTGGATTCATGCTTGCAAAATGTAATAATAAAAGTACACGTACTTTGTCTCTGCAGAGGCTCTCGATAAGAGTATCGGCCTCCTCCATACGCCCATACATGACCATAGCTATTCCCACCGCCAGGCCACGCAGGATCTTCTCGTGTTGCGTCTCTTGAGCGTAGCCTACCATGTCTTCAATGGCCTGGGCTGACTTGGAGCCCAGCATAACCAGACCCAGGGCCAGACCTGCAGCTTCACCTGAGAGTTGCACATAATAATCAGAATGGGTCAGGAGTTTACGTTCTTCTCTAGAAAATTGGAAATGATTTTGACCAAATTTTTTAGGTTGGATTTCTGACATGTTGACCTACTCACCAGTGACAGCATCATCCTGGTATAGGTTTGATTTAAGTAAGTCATAAACATCCTGTCTAGCTGTACCCAGTGCAGCCAAACCAAGGCCAAGAGCACCACCGTGACGTACAATCTGTAAAATACAATACAACAAAAATCATAATATGACTAATGCAAATCATTTATTCAGACAATTAGGAGTTAGTGCTTAAGGAACCTTACATCATTGCTAGCATTTTTAAGTTGACTGAGCAAGTAGTCAATAATGTCTCCTCCATGGTTAGCATGAATGAGTCCCAGAGCATATAGGCCACCTCCCTCCTGGTAGGCCGAGCCAGGAGATGTGTCTTTTGGCAAATAGGTAGCCATTAACTGAAGTGCCTCTTTCTCATGACCCTAAAGCAAGGATAATAAAGATAAATCAATATACATACATTCCACTGCATAACATCTATATATTTGTTATACCTTGTGGATGACACCAAGACTTGCTGTTGCTGTGAACTTTGCCCAGTTGGTGGCTCTTGCTAACCATTCCAAATTTTCCCTTGAAAAATCAAGAAAAACATTAATAAAAAAACAGAACAGAAAATCCTATGATTCTAAATGGCCATCTCTACTTAGGCAGGACTTACCTGAGGAACTGGTCACTTGTGGTTCCTGTGTGCATAAAAGAGTTGGCTATAACTGTAGCTGTGTGGCAAACTGAATTTCGAACTGCATCCTGCAATGTGGCAAAAATAACAGAATAATTGAGACACTGAAGGACAGCAAACGCAAACAACATATATTAAACCAGAAAATCAAAACGTAGGTCTATATTACTTTTGTGTTCTTCAGTATCATCAGATCTGTGTTGTTATTTCGAATTAGAAACTGCAAGTGCAGCTCAATGGCCATCTCTCCACTTAAGATCTTGATCATCTTGGCATTCTGGTCTTTAGGCTCATCTTTCTAAAAATAAAACACAAAAAAAGATATAAAATTAATTTCACATTATATTAAAAAGATAACTTCACATATTTTGTTGCATTGATAAACAACACAGACAAAACACAGCTCACTGAATCTGTTGGTTTTCCAGCAGGGGAGCTGCCAGGCTTGTCATCAGTCTCCATTGCATCACTATAAAGAACATGTTTTCCCCCCACTGTTATTTCACTTGCAAATATAAATTAAACCATGACACCGTCTCTTATCTTTGTTCATGAACTCACCTGTCTTTGTCTGATGTTGGCACGGTGCCTGTGTTGGTAGATCCAGGAACTGAGGGGATAGGGGTCCCAACTGTATGGAGGTTCTGAATTACGGAGGACAGGAACTGCTGACTGGCGCTCTCATAAAGGTCAAAACAAATCTGATAGGCCATTAACAGGTTGTCCTCTTTCACCAGTTTCTCCAGGATGTCACTCACAGCCTGAGGGTCATCCAGGAAAATCAGGCACTAGAAAGTAGAGGAGAAAGAGTGTTTGCAGCAACAACAACAACATGTATGCATGACAATGAATGAAATACATCTTGTGAGAAGCATGAGAAAAGAATATTTTTTACCTGGCAAACATTAATGAAGTCAGGCTTTTCCAAATTCATATAGAGCTTGACAAGCACACGCAGCACTTCATTACGGAACTTCTTGTTTTGCATCAAGGACATGCAGACCTTCAAGCTGTAAGCGAGATGGCCACTCACATCGGTCTGCATAACAAAATATATATATATATATTATTTAATAGGAGATGGTCAAATGTGTAGGTCTCAAACTTTTGTCTGATCAACACTGCTAACCGATTCTAAGATGGTCTTCTCAAATATGTCAAGACGCCTGGTTTCCAAGGCAATTCCAATGGCTTGCTTGTACTTGTGGTCATCAAGGCAACGCAGGAACATTTTGTTGACAATGCCCTCAAGACGTGGGTCAATGCTTTTCTTCTCCTCATCCTCAGGTAGCTCAGCATTCTCCACCCGCAGCTTAGTGTAGTGGTCAATGCATTTGGCTAGAAATAAATAAAAAAAATATATAGGTTAAGGTTTGTAAATGCAATTTTATGCAAGAGCTGCATTAATCATTTAGTCATTTATTCAGTTGTAGTTCAGCTTTTGGATAAAGGATCACTCACCAATGATGGTCTCCACATACTCAGAATCATCTGTGACATTGAAGAGATCTCCAGCTCCTAGTGCGTAGTTTAGAGACTCCTCAAAAGCTCCCAGATGATAGAAAACCTTTGAGGCCACCAGGGCAGCAAACTCTCGACTCCGAAATGACTCATCTTCATACAAGACCTCGCTGTAAAAACATATAGTATTAAATAATCCAATGTAGAAGTAGAATATTAATCACATCAAGATTATCTTCATTTCCAAAGTTTAGGTCAAACACTTACATTTTGTCAACTGATCCTGAAATTTCAGCCCAGAAGTCATTGACTATGGAGTTAAGCTTCTGGAGAGCAAACTCCTACAAAAAGAAACCAATATATTTAAATCCATGGCAGTGACAAAGTCTAAACACTTGTGTGAATGGGGGGAATAAATAACTATTTGTTAGGGAGAATTATGAATTTACCTTGAGCTGTGGCTCCTCTTCATCGAGAAGTGAAATTATTCCAGCTGGAAAAAAAGGAGTTTAATAACAAGCCAAATTACCACTTAACATATATTTTACACTTGTTCAACTTTAAAATTGGTGTAATTGATCATTATTTCTGAATGTATTGATGTGTATTAATGCCTTCAAAAACTGTTTTCAAGGCAATAAAGGCCTTACTGTCTGTGGCAAAAATGAAAAATCTTGCGGTTTCATAGTCCTACATTTATCAGCAGGATAGCTAGCTAGCTAGCTAGTCAATACTAAACCAGTATTAACTGAAATATAGATGTATAAGCAAAGCATTTTTGCTTAAATAGTCAGCTAGTTATTGTTTTAAAGACAAACCAAAAGTGCTATTTTATTTTACCAATAAATCGTGTTGTTATTAGCCTAGCATCAGTGGCAGTTCACTGAAAGCTCTGTGACTCAGCTAATTCAATGGCAGCTAGCTAAACTTATGATAAGCAAAATTAATATCACCTACCGGCAGATGTTAACATGATTAAATCGATGTACCCCTCAGTCCCACGTCTGTGCTTTGGACTTGTACAGATTTTTAGCAAGGAAAAAATGAGAAAATGTTTTCTCAGTAATAGAAACGACACGACATATGAATAAAACGCAACCGCCGTTAACTTCTTTTTGTCTGAAGCCGAAGCAAGTCCCGGTGAAGGACCTTAGAGTAGGTTGTCCTCGTATATGCCTTATCATAAAATAAAGCTTTTTTTTTTCACAATACAGCCTACTCTTATATTATAATATCCTTTCTCGTTTGGTCTGCAAGCACGTTTATTCATTCATTCAAAACTAAAAATATATGTTGCAAGTATTGTCTCTATAGAAGTATTTTTATAAACGTTTTATTGTCAACCCCTCTCAATTATGTACTGGCATTAACAGTGAGTTTCTGTCAGTGAGTTTATAAACCCCTATCAAATCACTGATTAGTCTGGGTCTGGTCAATGGATTTCGAACAAAATCTAAAAAATCTATGGTCTGGTCAGGATGAATGATTACGTGTAGGATTTGTAATGGAGAAGCTTTGTAGAAAGAGATGTAAACAAGATTCACTGTCTTTCACTGTCATTAAACGGATAGACGGGGCGCATTGGCTCAGTAGTAGCGCGGTCGTCCTTCACCAGGAAGGTAGCGGGTTCGATTTCCGCTCTCAGTTCATACTGTTGTTGTGTCCTTAAGCAAGACACTTAACCCACCTTGCTTCCAATGGTGTTCCAGCTGTAACACTGGTGAATAAAAGAATAATGTATGTTGCTTTGGACAAAAGCGTCAACTTAAATGTAAAATGTAACACTAGTGAATGGAAGCTTCATGTAAGTCGCTTTGGATAAAAACATCTGCTAAATGACTAAATGTAGTTGTTTGACATTATAAGAAAGTGTTACTTTCTAAGAGTTACACCTAGTAAAGGAGTTTCTGCCAACTCATCTGGGATTGTTATGGCTCAAAATAACGTAGGCCTATGTAATTATATTTATATATAAGCTGTGTGGAGAGTTATGCATATATATTATAGAGTAAGATTTATTTTCTCATTGGAAATGAACATGCCCCATCAAACAAAGTCACATAATAGAG
The DNA here is from genome assembly GCA_024416835.2 of Perccottus glenii. Lineage (NCBI taxonomy): Eukaryota > Metazoa > Chordata > Actinopteri > Gobiiformes > Odontobutidae > Perccottus > Perccottus glenii. The sequence goes on along the minus strand of CM044559.2, from coordinate 18,964,800 downwards.
AATCTGGTGAGTTATTCCTTTATTCTCATCTTTGGGAAAAATCAAAAGATGTGTTCATTATTTTTTTCATGTAAAAGGTGACATACAGTCAATGTGCAGGAAGGTTACACTTTAAATAAATGTAAAAACTGGATAAATACATAACAAAATTGCTACAAAACAATTACTGGCAATGTAACAATAAAAATAAAAAGGCATTTATCCAAGGCACAAAATAGGTTATTAAAAATTAACATTACTTCAATCTGGCTCAGTTTACCTCTAAAAAGCAAAGAGGCTGATATAATCTTCATGTTAGTTTATAGGGTTTTACAGTAATTGACACCACAATTTAATACTTAACTTCTGTTATTTGCATCACCAAACATTTAATGGAATTTGTCCCAAGGTAGCCTGACTAATTCTTGTTTTATTTTACTTTGCTTAGAAAGCGTCTAACTGGTCAGGCTAGTCCTAAGAGTCCTGAAACTGTACAATACTAAATATCTTTTTAATCTGTTATAACATCTCACAAGAGCTACATCTTATGACATCTTGAAACTAAAATGACAATGTCCACAGTAAATAAAGTGGACTGCCTTAGCTGTTGTTTACAGATGTCTCTCCATTCACACAAGATTCAACAGACTGGCTACTGGTTTTCAGATGAATGCCCTCCTCTGGGTTTCCAGTGTTACCTGAAAAAATAATTATATAATAAAGTTAATTATGGTGCAAAAGATAATATTTTTCTGTTTATATTCTTAGATACAGTGATATTACTGTAATTAACATTAGCAAATAAAACTGGTGCACAGGTCTACTGAGTGGGATTCAAATAGCTTCTATTATCCGAGATAGACTAAACTTTGACACACTGCTACCTCTTTGCCAGTCGTTTGTAGAGTCGTCGTCGGCTTGGCCTCCTGATGCTCTTCTGTGAGGCCAGAGCAAACATTGGAATGGCCAGAGAAGCGGGTTCCCTCTATGCCTCGTATTATCTAAAAGACAAGAAGATGTATTTAACACATTGCTAGTGTATCTGAAGGCCTGGCTAGTTTATGAATGCTGCTTTGTTTGCAGAGCCTTTGCTGTTGGGCCAGAAGGGTAAAATGCGTGGTCTTGTGAATGTAATGAATTGACCTAGATAATGGAGTGCATACAAATGCCTATTTAAAATATCTGCCAGTCATTCTACAGAGCTGTATTGAAGATAGGATAATTCTGTATTAAACATTTTGAAGAAAAAGTTAAGTTTGGCAGGTGATTATGCCTAAAGGTCCAATCTTTATGGTGACATTAATCTGCATAGCTTCTTGTAATGAAAAGTTTAGACTCTGGCCTGCGACCTATTCCATTAAACTAGGATTAGTCTAAAATATTTCAATTACAAGGACATTGTGTGGTATTACACCTGCTGTTCTGGACGAGTAAATGACTCTGTAGGCGTTTGTCTTGATTTCAAGTATTTTGTCCGGCGTTTTAGGAATAAAACACCCGACCCAGATGGTGTCTGCCGCGTGTCTTTTAAACACCGAACGCATTATATTATCAAGGAACTGCGCGCAGAGCTTCGTTTCAGGGCTTTCCAAAGTCGTCCGTACTAATCCAATGAGCGCTGGCTGTGCGATTGTTGCATGCTTAGTGCGCGCCTTTACATCTCTTAAGATCTCCTTTAAGTTCACCAGGTTTCCATGACAGCTGAGAAAAGTCTGTCTAAATATGAAAATAATGACAGGAAAGTCAATGGTTCGTTTTGTGCTGGAAATGTTTGTCCTCCTGGTAAGGGTTTTCTGATTGCCGTCATTAAGCGCCTCTTTTGCCACATCTTCACTTGGTCTGACCAATAATTCCACAGCTTTTGGTCTCACGATTAAAGGTATCTCACTGGTTGGAGACGTTCCTGTTTTGCAGCAAGTGTTACTTTCATTTGCAGGACCACATTGTCTGTCTGGCAGAGAGGACCGCGGTTGTCCGTTTGTTTTGGCGAAGCTGCAGTCATCAAACACGTCGCGGATGAACTCCTGCAAAATCCCAGCGTCGTCATCTTCGTCTTTACTGCTACAGGCGTCGCTGACCAGATAGATCCTCTCTTTGCCTCCTATTAGAGTTAAAATTCTTTGAAATTCCCTCTCCGTCTCGGACAGCGTGTCCTCCAGGGAAGGCAACTGTTCCATCGCTGAGGCGCAATCACGGCTGCGCGGATCCTCTTTGAACCTATCTCAGCGCCTTCCGGTCCGGACGGTGAAGGACACCACCTACGAGTGAGGGCGGGACTAAAGCTCAATATATGGAATCCTATTGGCCTTTGGCTCAAAGTAGGCAAAGTAAACCTGTTAAAACCAAAACCTGGATGTTATTTTGGCCTATATTTTAGCGCCAATTACAAATGTTGACATTGGAAAATAATTAAACCACCATTACACTGTTGACATTTAGATGTGATTTATTTCATTGAGATGTGTTTAACTCAGTAACTAACAGAAAGTAATTTTAGGATTCCCAAAATGGTGACTGTAAATGCAGACTTGGGTGACCATCTCAGTGGGTAGTGGTGACTTTCTTGGTTGCCATCACTCTCATGGAAAACAGCCCTGCCTTGTTGCCAACATTGTAGATTCCAGGCTTTATAGAAACAAATAAAGAACAATGAATTGTTGAAAAGAATAATGTAAACCAACATGAAAGATCTATAGCTCCTTGACTTCTTTGTTCTTTGTCACAAAATAAGCCTTTGAATAACTGTGGACTTGTCGCTTTGAAAATCCCCTTTTACACATTTTTTATTAAAAAAAGATCAGTTTGATCTTTTTTTTGATCAGTTTTTTTTTTTTTTTTGAAACAAAGGGAGTGGATTTGCCCTTTGCCCTTTAGACTTTTGAAGCTTAATATTGATTTTGCGGGGGCTGTGTTTGTTGTTTTGACTTAACATAATGTCCACGCACTTTCATGTCATTGTGTCAATGCAACCTTCAGCAGGAAGCCTTTGTTCTTTGACTTTATTTGATACACATTAAAGGCTTTACAATTGCAAATGATTTGTTAATAAAGCAAAACTCAAATTTGGCCAGAATCAGAAGAGTGGGCCTATACATTATTTATGTTTTCCACCAAAGTCCCTAAAATGTAATTCAGCTATTGTCTACAAGCACTAGATTGACCGTACTCACCTCTTTGTTCACAAGAAGCTGGAGCTGAGGGTCAAGAAGTTCACCCGGACCGGTGACAGAAATACGGAACCCTAAGCGCACTGCAAAAACATAAAGACCACTTAAGAGCTTTGTCAGTTCTTCAGAGAATCTAACAGATACCTGCCTAACATTAATGGAAACAAATATAAACCTTCTTGAGAACATACCCAACACACAACAGGACAGATGCTTTACTAAACTACTTGGCTGCTGGACAACGCCACAAGAACTCCTTCGTGTACTGTACAATTAATCAGTCTATGTAATTCTGAACCGAATTTTTGATTTGAAGTTTATAATTATTTATAAGAATGGTGTACACATAGCTGACAAACTAAACTAACTGTTGGTCTTTGCTGCCATCTTGTGGTATACACCTGCACATCATTCTGAGGAAATCTTTCTGTCATTTTCTATTTGTTTATATGAGTTACCTGTAATCTTTCTCTCAGACAAAAGATATTGAAGAGCAGAAAGATGAGCTGGACCAAGAGTGTTCAAGGTTAAATCCGCAGAATCAGAGCTTTGTCTTTTTCTGTGAATTTGATTTCTCGTTATGTTGCTGTCATGAATTATCTTCTGGTTTCCTTGAAAGACTGTGAAAGATGATGTGATTATGTGCACTTTGTGTCATCATCGGGGATACTTTGCACACAGACACAATACTAATACCTTTGCTGTTGGATGTGTCCTGATCTGAGAGCCTCGAGCAAGTTTCATTCAATGACCCAAATTCTCCCCAGGAACCTGAAACATTCATGAAGACAAGATCACTGCAACATACTGTAACTTATTGTTTGCACCCAATACAGATGAAATATAAGAAACATATGTCAGACGAAACCCCTGAACATTTTTTTCACTGAAAATCTATATTGAGCGTCCCACATCAAGCGGTCTACCTCCCTGTAAAGAATTTCCCCTTGGGGATGAATAAAAGTAATTCTGATTCTGATTGTAGGAAAGCTCACTCAAACAGATATATAGTTCTCTTTCAGTTTGTATTGATGTTCACATTAATGTCAAATGGTAAACCAAAAATGTACGTGAATTGTAGCTGTTATGGATACATATCTTTAAAATAAAAAAAAAAACAATATTTGAGTAGATAAGTTTGAGAATAAAACAGTCAGTCCTTACCTAAACACAAAGCTCCTAAAAGCAGGAAAACGTGTAAGCAGCCAAAACCCCAAACAGTCCACACCATTCTCCCAAAACGCAGTCTCCACATAGTGAGAAGAAAAGCAAACGCAGGAAGAAAAGCAAACGCAGGAGTAGATGAGGCACACACACTGTATGGAAAGCACTGTCTGATTTCCATAGAAGTCCCAGGAGACCAGAGCAGAACAGTGAGGATTACATTTCAGCTCAGGTTTTCAGGGGAAACAAAAAACAAAAGCATGGAAAGTGGGACATGGCAGCGATATGTTGACAAATATAGACTTTTCTTCCCAAACTTTATTTTTCTCTAAAAGCAAAATAAATGTATTCATATAAAATTGGTTCTTTTGCGATTGAGAACAAATAGTTTCCCCGAACAATTAATAAATTCTCTCTAGATGGCAGCAGAGTATAATTTTGGTCCTTGGCCTGGATAAGATCCAATGTAGAGTTCTCCCTCCAGATGTCACCATACTACAGATTTTCCACTAAAGACCTAGCCAAGTCCTTGCTATTGCCAAAGCATTGTTGCCAAAGCATTATTAGCACCACTGCAAATTACAGTGTAGGAACTAAACATTCAAATTTAAATGTTTCACCTTAACAGACATTAAAAAAATAAAATACAAATTAAACAGAACGTGTTGAGTGTCTGGGCTCAATTGTGGTGTTTGTGGTCTCAGTGTTACAGAGGGACACATGGCTATGGAAGACCTGCTGAGAGGGATACCGCAGCTGCATCTGTTCAGCCATTGGCATCTGGTTTATATGGCAGCTGTTGATTTGTACACTCATTGTCGAGAACTGATTGGAACCACACAGACGTCAGCAATGTTCCCTTCAAAAGATGTTTGTGTTCCCCTCAAGTGTCAGTGCATGTCAGCGGCGACACAGCATTCACCAATAAAGGTTTTAGATTTTCATGTTTGGATAAACTGTGCTTAAGGTTATGCTCTTTTTATGCTATGCTGAAGTTTATGCTACATCTATACTGCGTTCCCTTCAAAGCATCCCAACCTCTAATAGGGATATTGAAACTCACATCAACATTTCATATGGGCTCAGGAATGAGGCAGCATGCACATTTAGGAAACATGGGGAGAACATTGGCTCCACGGCTTCCATAGAATCCGTAATTGAATACATGGTCGACGATTGGATGAATTACCTGTGAGTAACTGCTCCGTGCACCATCAGCACTTCAGTGACCAGCACACACACTCATCTTGCAGCTGCAGCTTATTCAGAACGCTGCTGCTCGGGTTCTCACTAAAACCAGGAAGTACAACCACATCAGTCCAGTTTTTAAATCTCTGCACTGGCTTCCTGTTGCTCAGAGAATAAACTTTAAAACAGCACTGCTGGTTTACAAGTCTCCTAATGGTTTAGCACCAGAATATATTTCTGACATGCTAGTTGCTTATGAACCTTCTCTGACTCTGGGAACATCTGGGACAGGCCTTCTGCTCATGCCCAGAGTTAGAACTCAACATGGTGAAAAAACTGGTATTTTTTTTTGTACAAATCTCACAAGTATCCAGCTGCTGGGCAAGTTAAAGAGAAATTGGTTTTATGTCAAAATCCCATCACAATGAGCAAAGGAAACCCCAGAGAGTAATTACATCACAAGTTATACTGACCTACAATGCCTTTGAACATTCTTTGATCCTGTTCTAGTTGCAAGAATCAATAGGTTACATTACACCAAAAATAGATATAGAAACAAAATGCAAAAAGAATAATTAGTTGTATGTCTTATGTTACAAAATCCAATGAATGCATTTAATCTCATATGTTTGATCAGCTTTTATACAGTGAATATAGGTAAGATGTGTTGTAATTACACAATGTTTGGATTCACTCCAAGTCAGAGGTCAATGGGTTGCAAGTTAACTCGTATCAGAGTGGAGACCCTTAGGAGCGCCGTTAACCAAAGAGCACACCACAAGTGTCCTCGAGCTGCCCATGCCTCTTCTGTGTCCCGTCCTTTTTCAGGCACTAGACGTTCACAAAGCCTCACAAACACAGCACTGTAAGCAACTTTTCCAACCCAGTAGGCCAGGACACTGCGGGTTTGTCCACACAGAGCTGAGGACTGAGGAGGGGGCAACACAGATGGTAACACCTTGAATACACCCTGCTAAATCCACAGTGCGCACAGGGCCAGGGGTCAGCGGAGTGGACAAGCACCACAGCGCTGGGGAAGATGAGGAGAGGTAATTAAAGCACATGGGACAGGCAGAATGACATTTTTGGAGTAGGGAGGTAGGACAATGAATCTTTTATGCTCCATTTTCTATTTTTCTTTTTATTTCAATACAAAAACAAAATAACAAATTCTTCAAAGGCAATAAAGACAAAGTTTGACATTGTTCTGATAAATAAGATCATACTCTAATGCCACAGAGGGAAAGTTCCCTGCGTGATAAGAGTCACGCAGATAAGAGAGAAGAGAATATCAGGGTATATTACAGTTTGTAAGTAAAATGACTGTTGTCTAAAATGTCTATTTAAATACACTGTGATCTTGAATATATTATTATTATACTATCTATTTTGGTTTGATCTGTTTGATTAGTTTATTACTTAGTGAATGGAACAGAAATTCTGAATAAAGTTGAATTTAAATTGAATGAAAACACATGTACATCTATATTAAATGATGTTATTACAGCCTATATATGTCTGTAGTGTAAGTGTTATTTTTTACTGTGTGCAAAGACCAAAGTTTTACAAAACTGGTGATTTTCACTAGACATGAAAAAGTAGAAGTATTATTCATTGTTTGTCATAAGCTTTCAGAAATACATATAAAGGCTGCAGACTACAGCTTCCCCTGCTCTTTGTCAGAAGTGACACTGTGTAGACATGAGACATTTACATGTGAAAACAAAGAGGGCCTTCCTGCAGTCAAGGTAACAAGGTAATAACTATAGCCGTTATTATAAAAACCTAAAAACCTGCCGAGGACCATTGGTTTAGTGGCACAGTTTTATGATGTAAATGTGTCAGACAAAAAAAAAAAAAACGGCTTTAAAATGCAGGCCTTGGCCACATTCAATTAATTATCTTCTCTGAAATGAAAGTGTAGAGAATGACTTTAGCGAGAAATAAGAAAAGCCAGCGAGGATGGTCGACCTTCTTTTTAAGAGCAAAATGTTTGAACAAACCTTTTTTTTTTTTGAGGCTCTTAACTGAAGATTGAACAAATAAAAATTATCGCAGTAAACCAGGTGAATTGACTGGGAAAAAAAGGGGTGGCTTGAAGTTTGTTGCTACAACTGTTTTGTCAAGCGAAAACATGCAGTAACATTGCTAATTCATCAATTACCAGTGCTAATTGCTACCTCCTAAGGAGAGGTTAAGCAGACGATCAGTGGCTCCCCTGGTGCTGCTCACTGGCTCGCTGCCAAAATGTCATCCATCCCAGAATCTAATCGAGTTATCATATCAACAAATCTCCCATCAGGGGCCCCCACGGCTGACACCACCAGAAAGAAACCCAGAGGGAGACGGCTAATTTGCAGCAGCAAGACTCTAGGGGAACTGGACCTCTACCTGTGGCACCCCCAGAGTGACTGACTACACCTCAGTGTTGACCAGCTCCATGAGAACTCCAGGGAAAGAATGAAGCACACAATGGTGTATGGGTCAGACAATGTGAGATATAGCAGCGTATGGGACGAGAGAGCAGTAGGACCCCCTGTGGCAGCGTGAAGGGACAGGGGGTCAGGGTTTAAGAGGCACGCAGACCTCACCGCTAGGAGGGTTAATGTACTGTTAATCTAGGGTCACACTCATACATCACAAGTGACAGCAGCAATCAGCCGCCAACAATCTACTATCACAAACCACAAAACCCACAGCTTCTCCCACTGCTCTGTGTTTATTAAGTCAGTTAACAAAGCAATGACAAAAAACAGTTCGTGTAGATATCTTAGGCAACATGAACTAAGAATACCATCTGCCTTCTTATTGTGTTTTTAGTAAAAGAATACCTGCTCTGTTTAGTATCTTTCTACCGGTTCATTCAGAAAAGTAAGTATATTATGATGAGTGTAATTTGTACGGCACAGGCAAAAAGTGCAACAATACGTCGGTCTATATTAATTGGTAATATACGCATTTTTACTGAATTACACAGTCACTGAGGCGTAAAACACACACAGATTGTCTTTGTGTGTTATGAATGTCTAACAAGTTTAGACCAGAATAAAACTCCAATTGACACCCAAGCCAAGTATCTCTCAAAGACTGTAAAAAATAACAAACGAGATAACATTTTTCAAGCATTGCAAGATGACAGTGTGCGTGTTTGTCATTGAAGTGCTGATGGTGCATGGAGCATTCACAGCGGGTTGTGGAGATAAGCTGTTATAGGGGAGCGATCTGGCTCAGCACTGATGCGAGTGTATGACACGCTAACTCATTTCTATCCACAGCCAGGCCCTTTTATGACTCATGTGCCCGCATCAACAGCACTGATAGCTGAGAGGTCATCAAAGCTTTTTGTTTATAAGATTCTTATCCCATTGACACTCAGAAAGGAGCCTCTATCCTGCCGTCTCATTCCATCTTACATTTACATTTAGTCATTTAGCAGACGCTTTTATCCAAAGCGACTTACGTGAGGAAAACAATGGAAGCAATTTTAACAACACTTGTCTTGCGTGCTCGTTAATCAAATTAACTATTCATTGAGGAGCAGAGTGCACTGAGTTAGACTGTCCACTCTGCTACCTCTCAATCTTAAAAGAGTTGCGTGATGACGAGTTTCTATTGTCTGTGATTGTGTCTCTTGGGGTGTGGGAGAGTGGGAAAAGGGGGAGATGTGGCAGGTATGGAGCAAACCGCAGGGGGGCCCACCTTTGACCCCGTTCTGGAGAGGGACTCGGGTCTATCGGGCAACACAATACTTCCAGCATACAGCCCTCGCTGGCTGCCTGCTGCTCCCTACAATGCTACCCTTTGGTAAGGTCTTTCTGGGCAGAAAGGCCCCCTGGAGCGCCGACTGCCATCCAGAGCTCTTTCAGCGCTTTCTCCCAGTCTCTATCTCCGGCTTGAGTTGCAAAAGAGAGGAAAAACTCAATAAACGAGAAGATACAAGGGGAACAATGGTCTTTAGAGAACATCTTAACCCACAACAAACAGTGTCAACATCTGTGGGGAGTGGGTAGATAGATAGACGTCGGTAGAATGGCTGCTTTTCCTTGTGGCCAGTCACACTGAAAAGGCTACAGTGTTGTTTTGTTGTGTATGAGAGGGATTTGGTCCCCGTGTCTTTTCAATCGGGGTTGAACCACACAGTGGCACCGAGCGAAAGCGATTTTGTCTCGCTGGTGAGCCGGGGGCAAAAGATGAAGCGAAGCCCTGAGTGCAAAGGCCTTTCTTCCCACAGCCTGGCTCTTTTAGCGGGGTGAAAAAGATTATTGTCGTACACAGCGAATAAAAAAAATGCATCAAAGTCGGCGAGGAGTGTGGCCCCTGATTGAGAGAGTGTAGGGTTGATGTTCAGAGGATTGGATGAACCCGGACACATGTGGCGTGTAGGGCATGTATGTTGGCCACACACGAGCCCAGACGCGTGGGAGTGCATTGGATTCTCGTGCGCAGTCTAGGAAAGACACTGTCCCTCTCATTCTGCCCCTCTAGAAGCGTGTGGTCTCCTCTCATGTGAACACTCGCTGCTATAAAGGATCTCTTCATCTCGCTCTTTTGCATCCTCCATGTGAAAAGACTCATTCACTGAGGCCTTATCCCAATTTATCAGTTACCACCAATTGGGCCTAACTGGGAGCTTGTGGGAATCCAGGTGCTTATCATTAATGCTGCTTCATTGTAGTTTGTGAGAAGGAACTATGTGTCATGTTGCTGCACGTCCTGGGGATCTGCCTCCATATACTTCATCTACACATGCACTTACACATGGAGGCATATCTGTGGCTTAGTACTCTCAAACTGACTTGCCAGAATGTACAGTAGCACAAAAGAAAAAAGATAATTAATGTTTTATTGTGACAGAATCCATCTCGTACATGTTTCTCCAAGGCCATTTTGGTTTCATTGTCACAATACTGTTATGCTTACACTAGGCGTAGACTAGGATATTGTTTCAAGCCTGAGAAAAAAATACACATTTGAAAACCACTAAAGAATAAAGGGGCTAATGACAAGTGAAGACAGTCTGTGGTTAACTGTGTATCATCTCATCTAAAGCCTGTGGAGAAGCCACATCCTGAAAGCTCTACGGCCTCAACAAATGTTCGGACTTCCTGTCAGGAGTTTAGGAAGAAATGCATTTCTGCTGGGATCAAAGTTTGTGGATGTCTGTGAGAGTTTTTCTTTGTTTTTTTAATCTGTATCTTGACTTTTACAAGAACCTAATGAGAAAACATGTGTCAGGATAAACAATAACTATTATTATTTCAAAATTGGCGTAATAGAACAGCTGGACTCACCTTCAAACTGTGAATCATGGATACTTTTTGCGGCATACATGGAGAGCCGATTACATTTATTAAGTCTTCCTAACACAAAGAAAAGCACATCAGAAAACGAGACAAGAGGTGAAACAATGGGAGCATGAGTAGCTGAGGAAAAACTCAATAACACCTCATTTCCTGCTACATGGGACTTAAGAGGATGGACACTCCAGAAAGTGAAAGGCTTGTAAAAGAAAACACTTTCTTTGAGGAGCGTGGTTCTCCTGTGCGACAGGAGGAGGGAGGTGAATGACGGAGGTGAGCGTCTTTAGCTTCTCACTGAACCGGTATGTAATGTTCATTAGCAGACCTGGAGACTGTGAATAGGGCAGCCACTTTTGTTCTGTAACCCTGGACCCTGAGAGCTCCAGTAACATTAGGTATGGCTGACCTGAGGTAAATGTTGGCTCGTTCAGAGACTGAGAGCGACATAGTGGGGCGGAGAGAAGAGCACAACCAGCGCTCTCCAAACTCATAATCTCTTGTATTTCTTTCCCCATGGTGCTTCTCATTCCTGTTCCACTCAAGGGTTAAGCTACTTATTACCAAATTACATTTATTGCTAGTGGAGGTTCCTTGCTGGGCACACACAGCAAAGCTTCCCAGACATTCAAACTTTTTGGAAAGGGCATGGAGGATGAAGTGTCTCTATAGTACACAGCTAATCAGCAGTCCTAGTGGACGGTTTTCATTAAAATTACTCATTGAGATTGTTACTTGTTGTCTGTCTCAGAGAATTAAAAGATTACAATTGGGAAAAAGATCCTGCAATTTTCTTGCACAACACATCATAGCATAATTATCTATTATATATCTAATATAATATAATACAACATACATAGATGTTCCAGGGTTACGGACATAGATGTTCTAGGAGGCTGTAGTTTGAGCTGGCTTGGAAACATGTAACATAACTTAAAATAAAAAAGAGGAATGCAGAACAAGGAACAAGCAACTTACTTAATGGACATTTCAATCTGCAAACTAATCAAAACATCCATCTGATGTCTGCAGTTTGTTCAAGAAAACAGAGTGGTTTTCACTAGGAAATAATAGGAGCAACTGTGTACAAACGAGTTGTATAATGTAGTTTTAAAGAGAGCATAATAACAAGATGTCACTGCTAATGTAATAAGGTTTCCAGGAAAGCAACACAGTAAAAGATCACCAACACAAATCTGGTGGTTTTGATGTCTGTAAACATCAGCCTGTAAAGCTCTGAAGCTTAGTGTTGGGAAGAGAATCTATAAAAGCAGCAGTTGTTTCTGGCACATTTTATTTGCTACACCAAATGGCAATGTGAATGCCTGAGCATGCCAACCACACCAATCTCACCCTCTTACTGTTGTCCGCCTCCCCTCGAGGTGTCCCTGCTGTTTAATGTGTGTTCTTAGGCTGCGCGCACACACTCCGCAGAACGGAGCTCTTAACCACAGAGCACCCTACTGTTAGGGCCGACCTTAATGAGGCAGCAGTGCAGTGTGTGTAGAGTGAGCAGCCAACACCTGGACCAGCTGTTGGCCATAAAGCACTAGTGCTGTCAGGGCCTATTAAAGCACCTTGTAGGCGGCAATCTTTCTTCCTTCCCCTAAATCTCCAACGAAGCCTTTAAAATTGCTTTACAGTGTCCTTTATTTCTTCGTCTCCAAAACGTTTAATGATTGAACATGCATCTGTGCAGGTATCCAGAGAAAAACACATTGCTTACACACATCAAACCACAAACACACACACCCTCAGGTGAGTCAGACACTGCAATCAAAGCCCTCTTTTTTCCATTCATGGTTCTCACAACAGCAAAGGGCACCAGCGGCTAAGTCAGTGTGAGATGTGTGCTGTAGGTTTATCTGGATCAGAAACAGCTCCAGGACAATTTGCTTACAGTCAACGTGGTCTTGGAGCAGAGCAGAGAGACATATGCATTAATTTGTCTTTGGAAAATAGAGATAACTTTACCCTGATAATATTTATATTATGTCCCCAGACTTGCATTACAATCAAGAATAAGTCAAAAGTCAAAGATGTTTTGTTTCAGTTTCTTAGCTTCGTCACATAATATGTTTGCCAACATAATACTTCAGTGACTTTACTGTCTATTGTAAAGGAAGAGCTGGTTTTATCTTTCTGGAAGAAATGTCATGGTTATACATTGTGAGGTGTTTATTTTTTCTATCTATTTCACAGTATATTTTGAAGAAAAGGTTAAGGTGTAAAATGCAAATGTATTTAGCTGGGGATAAATAGTTGCTGAAACAAAAACTAGAAAATAACTTCTTATCCAAATGCTTTTCTGTTCTCATCTGACTCTGGACCTTGTGTAAAATGTGTTAAACCCTCCACCTTCTTCACTAAAAAAAGAGAAAAACAAACTGTGGGAATAATTTGCAAATGTTATTTGACTCTGATGTACTGAGGCTCAGCTGGGTGTTCGCCAGCCACAAGTACATGTCAGCGTGAGGAAGATCTACAGCCTCCGAGCCACAGGGTCCGACTGAGTAGGTGTTGGGATTGATAGTGTGTGCATGTACGTTGTCCATATGTGCCTGTGACAGAGAACATGTATTTGTGCATCATCTCTGTGAGAATGTCATGCGCTGAGAAATGTCTTTCTCAAACACATAAACTTTGCTGTACGTATGAGAGATTGTATATATATTTTTGTTGCGTTGGAAGCCAGACAGCAGGGGTTACTGAGGCTCTCTGGGCTCGAGCAGAGTTAACAGCTCATTAACACCAATTCATTACGGGCCACTACTCACTCCCTTGTGGTGGTGCGTTAAGACACAGCCAGCCCTCTTTCACACATCATGTAAATCAGTCCAAACTCGCAGGCGCAGAGGGGGAATACAGGCAGCAAGCCTCCTAGTGAGTAATAATACCTGTATGGACCTTTTCAATGGATGTCGACAGCAGCTCACCCTGTTCACCTAAAGGTCAGAGCCTCAATCACTGGACAAGTTAATGCCCCCAGTGTGTTTTAAACATGGATTTTTTACGAAAAAACATATTTTCTCCTAAGTATCACATTAATTACCAAGACACTTCATGCATGACTGAATATGTGACATATGGCGGCACTGTCGCCTCACAGCAAGAAGGTCCTGAGTTTGGGCCAGACAGGCCCTTTCTGTGTGGAGTTTGTGAATTCTCCTCATGCTTTGGCGAGGTTTTCTCCGGGTACTCCGGTTTTCCCCCTCTAAAATAAAAACATGCTAAAGTAAGTGGCATGACTGAGGTACCTCGGCGCCCACTGGTTGCGGCTCCCAACAATTAAGTTCCCCACGGGGATAACAAAGGGATAATAATAAATAAAAATTAAAGCCGCAAGCGGCGATAAAGGCCCTTGCCTCCCTTGAGACCGCGTGACTCATGTACTCGGAGGATTGCATTTTGTGCTTTAAAGCTCAAACTTCACGATAATGTCAAATAACCAGGCCTGTGCTACTGCTTGGATCTTCTTCTGGCTGTAGCCTGCTTCATCACCTCGGGCCTGTGCTACGCTGGGGCCTGCTACACCACCTTGTAATTTAGAGTTAAAGGTCTCCACAATCCTTGTGTGACCTTTGAAAATAATAGATTATGCTTGGGCTAAGGCGAGAAAAACAAAGTACAGGCTGGAGATTTGAGATGACTCAGAAATCGCTGCACCCCCCTGTTTAAAAAGTCAAAATGTAAATATTACTTGTCTAAAAGTACAAGTTTACAAGTTCCAAAAGATTCTGAGGAGTTTTCTAAGACTCTAACCTTGGCTCTAGAGGGGCCTCCTCCAAAGGAAGGATCCTGGCAATTGGGAAATGGCATTTATTTCCCAAAGAAATGGCTGCCTCTTCACAGACTCATTACGACCACAGCCACAAATGTATCAAAAAACAAATTGATAACTTTTTTGGCACCCGTGTCTAGATGATACTGACCAATTTTGGAGCTGTTTAGATGAAAACCCTTTAACACAAGGGGTGCAATTTAGGTCACGCATTCCACCCAACATAGTAGATTTCCTTGAATTTTGGGGCCAATAAATTTGACTTTTAGTTGCACGTTTACTGGTTCAAATTGAGGATCATTTTACAGAAAAATATAATTAAAAAACATATAACTCGAGCAAAAACAACAAGAAAAACGCCTGTCTATTTAACACACATGTGTTTAGCTCATTTTGCCTACGTTTGGTGTCTGTGGAATGAAGCAGCTATTTTATGTTGTTTTTAAAAAGAGAGGTGTATTCTAAGTTGGTTCACATCTTCAATTCAAAATGGCCACCTTCCTGTGTGTGATAGGGTGTGGTCACCATTGGCTTTTTGGGTTCATAAGCCCATGCTGGATGTGTGTACCAAGTTTCATTTGCCTACGACCAGTGTTGGTCATCTTACTTCAAAAAAGTAATTAGTTATTGTTACAAATTACTTCTCCCAAAAAGTAATTGAGTTAGTAACTCAGTTACCACATTGTAAAAGTAACTCAGTTACTCAGCAAAGTAACTTTTTCAAAGTTATTTTTTTATGTTCTATAAGGGTATTACATTCTATAACAGCTTAAATATCAAAGATGTTTAAATTAACTGATTGAAGAATAAAAACACTATATAGTATTTTAGAACATTTGGTATTTATTTCAACTCAATAGATTGCAGTCTGCCATGATATAAATAAAAACATATAAAAAATAAATATTGAAAATAAAATTCAAGTGCAAAATTAAGTCACACAAATGTAAACTTGTGTAAAAAGAAACAAAGGGAGACCTGGCCATTAAGTTGTGCAAATCTCTGTACCTGTAAATTATTGCACAATAAACAAAACACAATTCAACTCTCTCTGTAGATTAACATGTTGTTCATTCTCAAAGAAAATGAATAATACATTAATCTATTCTAAAATATTCCTCTCATCTAACAACTAAACCAGTGGTTGTTCCTGACACGTAAAATCGAGCGTTGCTTGTTTTAACAGTGGCTCTGTCTCCTTCACTGGAACTCACACTAGCTTCATTTGAGGTTAGCAGCAGCAACAAGTGTCGTGTTAGCATGTGTTGATGTGAGGTGCTTCATAAGATTTGAGTTGCTTCAGGCAGACGTGGATAAAGTCTTTTTTCCTGGACATAGCATGTTACAGAAACATTCTTGCCTTTAAATTAAACTAAACGAGAAGTAGTGCCGGTACTTTCAGTTCGAGAACGCCACCTTTGAATTTCCCAGGCTCCATTGTCGCTGACGCTGTCTTGTGTTTAGTGGAAGTCAGAGCGCGCAGTCAGCCAATCACGTGTCATCATCCCCATCCCTGCTCTCTCCAGCAGCAGCTGATGGGTAGCAAAAGTATGACACCTCGCGCTTTAATCAACCAAATTGTAGTAACGCAACACTTTACATTCTCAGTAACGATAACGGCGTTACAACGTTAGTAACACCGTTATACTCTAACGCCGTTACTTCCAACACTGCCTATGACAAACTAAAATTTTCACTCCCCATTGACTTTTTCCACATATTTGGGACGTTGCTATGGCAACACATTTATAGATAGGGGGTGGTTGTCATTGGCTTTTATGCTCGTCATGACATAAGAGATGTGTGTACCAAATTTTATGTCTCTATACAAACTAAATTCTTGGGTCCCATTATAAGTTTGTAGGGGGCGCTGGAGAGCCATTTCTAAAGATAACCCTTTTATTTACATATCTTTGTGTTCAGGTCATGAATGTGCACAAACGCCTTTTTGGGTCCAACTCGATCCGAGAAGGCGTTTGAGAGTTAAGAGATAGCCTCGTTACAGGCTTGCCACACCCATACCCGATAAAATATCAAAAACAAAGTCACAACTTTGGTTGGCACACGTGTCTAGATGATACTCACCAAATTTGGGGCCATTTAGATTAAAACACAATTAAAACACATCTTTTTGCGCAAGGGGTGCGGTTAAAAAAAATATAAAATATGTATATATATTAAAAAAATTACTCGAGCAAAAACAATAGGCCCTCCCGATCCTCACCGGCTCGGGCCTAAAAAA
Organism: Perccottus glenii; assembly: GCA_024416835.2. Taxonomy (NCBI): domain Eukaryota; kingdom Metazoa; phylum Chordata; class Actinopteri; order Gobiiformes; family Odontobutidae; genus Perccottus; species Perccottus glenii. The sequence continues at coordinate 18,947,982 of CM044559.2, read as the reverse complement.
GATAAGCTAGACATAAAGAGGCAGGTTTGCATTGTACTATAAGACAAAAAATATATTAAAGCGACAGTAGTTGCTGGTTATACAAATACAGGTTGTGTCTGTATGCTTTAATAGACAAATGAAAAGGCTTAGACAACGCTCCATGTGCTGAACAGTCGTAAAAGAGCAGGGTAGTGAGTCGTAGTGTCTCTATAGCCCACAGAAGATAAGTGAAGACCTTAAAGCACAGCTGCTAGAGGAGGAGCTCTATTATATGTCAGCAGTGTGGCAGTTGACCCTCTCAGTACCTTCATTTGCAACTAAAGGTTTATATAGAAGAACATCAGAATAGATCAAAGACATATAGCAAAATATCAGATGGACAAAAGTTAGAAACAACCTGCAAGGCTCTTTGACAAATTAACCAAAAGAAAATTAGGTTGAATATATATTTAAAGAGGATTCCATTGGGTATATTATCACCATGAGGTGTAGGTCACAGGTTTCGGTTTCATCCATGCCATAGTTTCTACAATGGCATCTGATGCCAGTCTTGAAGATTCATCTGTCCCTGCTGTAGAAGAAAGAGACACAATCCTCTTATTATGAGGAAAATAAACAGTCTCACAATCCTTTCCTGTGGCTTCTTTATTTTGCCATCAAAATATATTTCTTTCGATTTCTTTTCAAGAAGAGCTGATGAGGTGAGGCACCCTTAGTTACGTCCTAAGGGTTTTTTTGAAGGTTGACCTCTAAAATGGAAAAGCAGAAAAGCCATAAAACCTATTTTCCATTACGTCTCTCTAAAGTAGTGCCCATGAGTGAAAGGATGGAGGGGCAGAGAGAAAGACTGACTGTCTCCAGGATGGCGTTTACTTCACTCACTTGTCAATGTAAATAAAGTGAGCTGGCCACTGCAGAGTTGCCCCTAAACACGGGACAACACCGCTCTTTGTGTCTCAGATAGTCTGATGAATGTGTTTTTGCCCATATATCTCTTTTTCCACTTAATTACAATAAGTTGGTGCCATAATAGGATTGTCAACGACCAAGGAGTGACAGCTTAAAAGAAACGCTTTCCAGTTCAAATGTGCCTTTGAGGCCGATTTTCCAGAGCTTTCTGGCTTCACTTTAAGGCTCCATCCAATTCAGCGGGCCTTTCAGTGTAGCCGGGATACAAATCCATGCCATTGCAGCTATCACAGGGCCAGAATGAGCATAAAAAGCTGCATTACATCTTGCTTCATTTTTAAAGGTTCTCATTGGCTTCTCATGTGCAGGAGCCCTCTATAGCAGCCCACTTTGGTTTGCCAAGCATCTGTGTTACTAAGATTTGTCATAAAGAAGTCAAAGAATCGCTCCTAAGACAATGCTAGTGACCAATTCATATCAGTGCCTTAGGCAAACAAGGGCCATTGTCGTGTTGCTGCCGGCCAACATCTAAACCCAAAGCCAGAAACCAATCAGTGCTTCTCAGAGGTGATTTTTAAATGTTATTTACTATGACTCAACTTTTTTCTCCTATTTATTTGCCTTTTAAACAGTTTGGCAGACAGCAGAAGAAGTGTTTTCTCTTGAAGGCAACATAAGGAGTTGCTGTGCACTGAAAGCCATTGTGGGTGATTTCAATGCACCTTGTACCAACCCCTGAGAAAGTGGCACATGTTGAACCTTTCACCTCAAATGACCTAACTAGGCATAGGACAATAACCGTTTTCAAGGTATAGCGTGGTTTCAAAGTGCCATGGTAATTGTGAAATTAAAAGAAACACATATATTGTAGCAGACCATTCATGTAAAAGAGCTGAAGAGACGAGACCAGAAAGTGATTAAGTTTCTGTTTTTGGAAGAATTATATTGGGATATTCTATTGTACTACATTATTTAACTTTAATAACAACCCAAAGATTTGACTATGTCCAATTTCAGGTGATTAAAAACATTTTAAGGCATATCTGCAATACTGTCTTACCGTCACACTGTGATATTTTTCCCCAAGGTTATCATACCGTCAGAAGAAAAGAATTGCAGTGTTATAGATTGATGTAGGCCTATGGATGATAAGCTCAAATGAAAAAGTTAAAGAGCCTAGTGGGTCCCAAATGTACAATACAAGCAAATGGCCCCTAGTTAATGAATGTGACTTAGCCTGGTTAAGGGTGTTCATTCATTCATTCATTTTACATTTACATTTACATTTAGTCATTTAGCAGACGCTTTTATCCAAAGCGACTTACATTCACCAGTGTTACATTTACAGATGACGCTTTCACTTTAAAGCGACTTACATTAAGGTTCCATTCACCAGTGTCACAGCTGGAACACCACTGGAGGCAAGGTCGGTTAAGTGTCTTGCCCAAGGACACAACGACAGTATGAACTGTGGGGAGAGCGGGATTCGAACCGCCTACCTTCTGGTTGAAGACGACAGCTCTTACCACTGAGCCACTGCCGCCCTTTTCTACCGCTCTGTCCCATTAGGGGTCGCGGGTGACTGGAGCCTATCCCAGCAGCTTTGGGCCTGAGGCGGGGTACACCCTGGACAGTGGCCAGTTATTCGCAGGGTTATGGGTGTTTGAACCCTTAATTATACATTTCTACCAATACCCACATGATCTCAGGCCCATAGTAGCTGGGATAACAGGAACAAGACATTTTTGTGTGTTTTATTGCAGTTTGTTTTGGAGTTTGTGTAATTAAAGGTCTGGCATGGTGATACAATCAACCAAAGTGCAACAGACATTCTGGAGCAAAAAAGAAAAGACCCTAAAACAGCTAAAGCTACTTGCAAATACCCACACAATCTTAGAGAGAAGGTTCCCAGCACCTCATTCACCTCTCTTCACCTCTTCACTAGCACTCAGGTCTAACAAAACAGAGGTCGGGTGGCGGCAGCACTTTCCCCAAGCAAGCCAGACCCAGGAATGAGAGAGAAACTCGTAAAAGATAATCATGCTTTATGAGGGCCTCTCCAGAGGTCTGACGAGTGTAGAGCTGCTCTAGGCTCGCACTCCTCCGGTCTAACGGGAAGCCAGAGAAATCAGCGCGTACACCACCAGGGATCACACAGTTGTTAACATAAGGAACATGTGGATGACGCACCCCATAAATTACTCCACTTGTCAACACTTCTTATTGTTTTAAACTGGTTTCCAACATATACGTAAATACCGATTTTAAAAAGCATACTAAAATATACTCAACTCAATGTTATGGATCAAAATAATACACAAATATAATTTTGCATATGGTCTTTTATGCTTCTTTTAAAGCTTCTCATTGAACAAAATGTGTAGTAATTCAACTGGCTGCATTTGCATTTGAAATGGAACTTATACACTTAGACAATCAAGACTGACAAAAGATAAAAGAAATAGGAGGGCAAAAATGAAAGGCTGGATACTGAAAGGAAAGAGAAGTAAACAGAGACGGGATAAAGAACAAAGCCAGAGAAATCAAGAGAGAAATCAAAATCGAGTGAGTGAGTTGGTGGTGCTGAAGAGGAGCCAAACCCCACGGCTCTCAACCTCAGCCACGTCTTCATATGCCGTAGTGCCTCCCTTGCTCCAGCCCAGCCTCTAGCCTTGCAATAAATACATTTTCAATTACAAGCACTGGGCAACAAAAGTGAAGAGTAAAAGGAGAGGAGGAGAGAGGGAGAAAGGCCCTAGAGGAGTCTACATGAACCCCATGGATGGTAACTTAGATCCAGAGGAGGTCCCTGTGCACACATGCATCACTTGGCTGCCTCTCTTTTTGGCTATAGCCCAGCCCAGAAGTGCACTGGCCAGTACTTTGAAGAAACACCTGCACGTAACGGGATCTTTACTGGACCCCGTGCAACCTGAGTCCCCTGTACCCCTAATATGTAGAGGGTCGGAGGCTATTGGTCTGAGCTGGACTGCAGACATACCACCACCAGCGCCTTTGAAGATTATTATAGGTGGCTGTTGTCAAGGCTAATTTAAGGTTAACGTCAGTGCCAGGGGATGGACGGGTGATATCAGAGAGAGCAATGAAACCTCTGACCCAGTGTAAACCCCCCACCTCAGCCTGTTAATGTAGACGCTGTGCATGTGTAGGGCTATAACATGCCTGCTGTCTGGACTGACATCGTAATAATAGCCTGCTCTAAAAGGCTCTGTTTATTTTCACACTGTCATGCTGCTAGGTAGAAGGCATCAAGACTATAGTATCCTTCCACACAATATTTAAAAGCAGACTAGAATACAGAGGACAGTAGTGACCAAGAAGCAAGCCGTTAGCATCCACCATGGTAAATTCCAATATAACCTCCATTTGGTATGTTTTATGGTACAGTTTGTGGCAAGAAGTGCTGCAGGAGCTCAAGACTCCTCTTACTGGTAGAAACTGGTACAACATGTGACGTGCCTGAGTTTTGTTTGGGTACTCCGGTTTGTACATGCTGGGCGCCCACTGGTGGTGGCTGCCAACAATGAATTTTCCCACAGATAATAAAACAAAATATTTAAATAAGACAAAAAATAAAACATTGCAGCCTTTAATATGACATCAGAGACATACTTTTGTTTAGAAACACTTTATGCTTTTTTGTATAAAGTTAAAAGGTAAAACCTCTTTATACAAAATTAAAAACAATTACAGAAAAGGTGCTTAAAGATATTGCAGGCGTATGAACTTCATACAATCCCCAGCTGCATACAAAAACAAAAGTAGCCCTGTTTGCATAGTTTTTAATGATGCAGCATAGATGAAACAGATAGCACTGGCTGTAATAAAGGCTTATACCTGGAAGTGGAAAGATTCTCTTTCTGACAAACTGCTAAATAAACATGTTTCAAGGTTAAGTGAAGTATTTCAGATTGTCACCAACCCTTCAACTGTATGGGCAATCCAGTCTGGGTTAGTATAGATCAACTGTGTCCCAGCTGTTGCAACAGAATCACTTGACATGCATCATTTATCTTGACAAACTGTTTAGAACTATTCATCATTTCCATCTGTGGTGCTTTCCAGACACTTGTCTAATTAGGCTGAGCAAAGATGACATTACATCATGGAGCACCACTCATACATGACTTGTGGCTTCCTTTAATTAAAAAGTCAACTAAGCAAACAACAAACATTTAGTGTGAAACATAACCAAGTGTGTTAAATTCCCCATGAAAACCATGGGAATGTTTGGTGTCCATGATCTTGACACAAACAGCCGCCATTATCACAACCATAGATAGTATAAATATGGATGATATCCGCCCATTGGTCCCCTATTCACCAATATTGTCATTACAAATGGGCAATAAAATGGCCGTTACATCCGGGCTTTTCAGCTTTTACTCCATAGTAAAACAATAGTTTTTAGATAGCATAAACCAACGAAATAATCAAAAATTCACCCCCCCCAGAGGTGTCACATAGTAAAAACTTAGCTCTAGAGACCGAAGCCATCTTTGGTACCAGGCTGTAAACATGATTTTTACACTTGTAAAGTCGCCATTGGGTTTCAACTTATATTTCCGCTTTTGGAGCCTGCCCTCTGGTGGAAGGATGTATATCACTGTATTTCGCTGTAAAATCGCCTTATGGCGGCGCCCTTACGTGACGACCATTTAAGAGGTACCATGGGAGAGGCTTGATCACAACCAAATATGGGCTGCCCAAAGAAGTCAGTGATGAATTTGTCGGCAGGTCTGGTTTCATCTGCACAAAGCGAGGCGCAGCCTCGGCTACATGGGCTGTCACTGTGCACCGCCCAGGGTCACGGTCTCTGTTCTGAGCACCGTGACCGCTACGGTAATTGCCTAAATTGGTGAAAAAAACTTCAGCATTCCAGGAGTGTCACAGGGGCTGGGTTTGTGTGGGCAGAATGTGAGCTGGATTCCCCGATTCCAGGGTGGATGTGAAAGGATTAACGCATTCAGGAATTTCCCCCTCTTTTTATGCTCTCCTGTCACTGTCCGCCCATCACACCACCCACCCCTTGATCTAGCACAGCCTCTAAACAGAGAACCAGAGAAAGGATGGGAGCAAGAAGACGCGCTGGAGGTCAGAAAAAGAATGTGGACAAGATTCTCTGGTCAGTGCAGGTCAGTGGGTCAGGGGACCTCGAAGTGTCCCCAAAAAGCAAAGCGTACCATACCACTATGGGGATGCCTCGGCTAGGGGTCCCAAGCAAGTACAGCTTTGAGGGACGCTTTGGGAGGGGCGTAGTTAAACACTGAAGTCAGCAGATTTGATGATAGACAAGCCTCACTCGAACAAAGACGAGAAGTAAAGTAAAAACATTAAACAGAACTGTTTTCAAATATATGACACCATGTTATATTCCAACATAAAACATGCTATATGTCGACGACCTGCCGACATTTATTAGCAACAGCTGCTTCCGGTTTTAAACAGAGTCACGCTTCATAAATATAAACTTTGTATTTATCGTCTACAATGCATTAAACACAAGCAGAACCTATAGGAAATTGGCACAGCTCTATGGCTTAATGTTCTGAAGGCAGGGAATCAACCAGAAACAGTCTCATGTTTACTGCAGAAGCACACAACACTCTAGGCTCACATGCTGCTACAGAACAGGATTTATTCCCTTTTTATATTAATTATTAGCAATGCATCCAAGTTTCAATAGGTCTGCTTCAAATACATTTTATATCTCAAATAGAGACATGACCTTTGTGGCAGCTCAGTGACGTAATTGTTTACGTAGCAGGCACTGCTTTTCAGGGTGGAAACGCATGCCTCTTGAAGGGGTTACCTTACTTACCACTAAAAACAAGGCTAATGCTGTCATAGCTGGTGATACTGTGGTAAAATAATAAGGGACTACTCAGGGACAGAAAATCTTGTTCAAAAGCAGGAGAATACAGAAAAGACAAAGGAAATCAAGTTCAGTTATAGGATCATCAAATACAAGGTCAGACAGGACATTTTTTCAAAAGCCGTACTGTCGATGAAAAACAGTGAAGAGAAGCCAGCAAGGCTAACTGGCATTTGTTAATTGGTGCCAACAGCAGTGTAAATGTCATCAACACAAATGAGCCCATTGGGTAAGTTTTATAACGTTTGCTGGCAAACAAAACGCTGTAGCAGCTCAAGACTCCTCCTACTGGTACAAAATGATACAACGCTTTTAATATAACATCAAAGGCATACCACTGAGACCTTTTTATAAATAAAATACATATTATTGTTTTACCTGTCACATCATTGCTTTACGAGGATAAGTTAAGTTTTTGGCCAAAACAGGTGATATTCTACCTTTCCTTTATCTTTCGGCAGTAGCCGCAGAAGCAGCCAAGTACCCTCACTGTAGACAAGCGTCATCAGAGCTAACGAGGGCCACGCTCTTGCTGTTTCCACCCGGCCTGCCAACAGTTCCCATGGTGGGCCCCATTTCACGGCTGCCTGCTTAAGGTATGGGACCAGAAGTAGGCCCATGACTGAATGGGGGCTGTGGTGAAAGAAAAATAATGTGTTTGGATTTTGTGCATGTAATGTGTGCATGCGTGTTTTGACTTATTAGACTGCTATAGCTATGGTTTTTCAATGTATGAATATTGTACAGCTCATTGTGGAATTTCCATGTCATTTCCCCTCCACCCCATCAGCATGCCTATGGGCCCCATGACTGCTCAGGCAGGGGGTTGTGGGAAACGTGGTCTGACTGTGGGAGCTGATGTGATTTAGGCTTTGCTAAAGGGAACACACGGCTATTTTGACAGACACTGGCCTCCTGCTCAGGCTGAGGTCTGCAATTACATAGGACATAAACACGGTGCACCAGGGCCAGGCTGGAGCTGCTAGGGCCCCTGGGAACGGAAAACACCACACGGCTTTCTGGAGGCCGCAGAAGACTTGGCAGGCGCCCACAGACGGCCATCGCGTGACTGTGGGAGAGGGAGGTTTAACAAAGGAGAGCTTTGCTGGGAAAATGGTCATTGGAACATGAAAAGGGAATCCTGTGTGGTGATACTAGACATTTGTGTGCAAATACATATTGCATATAGTAGTTTTCTAGGAGTTGAGTTACTCATGAGAGTAGAAAGTGCCAAGAACCATAGAAACATAGAAAGAAGTTGTCAAGTCCATGACAGGGCAAGACTGAGTCACTAAGACCAGTTATTATTTAAAGAAGGGCAACAAAGAATTCTGATAAATATAGATATACGTATATTGAAGAGAGATAACGCCATTGTGGTCTTGGTCAGTCTTGATGTAAATCAACTATGTGCAAGACAAAATTAATAAAACTGTTTTAATAAAAATGTCTGAGATGAGATTTAGACTTAAAAGTGGTTTTAAGATGGGTCAGGATCAAGACTGTATTACAACACTAACATAGAGACCATACTCAGCATGAGTTTCTCTTCATTTCTTTTTACAGTCTCACTTTTCTCCCTGTGAAACCGCTTTAAACCTCGTTGGCTCCCTGCCTCCTTACGCGGTGAAGGCGAAGAGGGGGGTGCCACTAGTATCCGTGTTGGGTTTCCTAGACAAATAGGAAGCACCACTGGGCCTAAAAACAATTACTCATTTAAGTGTGCAAAATCAACTTGCATTGCGGAAACAATGTGACAGCTGCCACAGTTATTTACTGTAATGAACTGGGCCTCATTGTGAGCATGAGCTCTTCAGGGACTTCTTATTGAGCCTGTTTGAATACAGCGGTCGCTGAATAGATGTCAGCCTGCATAAAGGTTTTTGAGCAACAGTAAGAGTGTTGCCTTGTGGATAAAAAGAATGGTGGTGAGATCATATTTACTCACCATTCATCTCAATTTATATACGCCCATCGGCCACATCCTATTTGGATAAATCAGGGACAGAGGGAGCGCCCCGGCAGACTTGAGTGCATTTTCCACAGTCAATTCAGAGCAGGACCTGACACAAGCATGGGAAAGCAAATAACCCGGATTAGGCTTCTTCAAAGGCCTGGCTCCTGTGAAAGATGGGAGCAGGAGGAGCAGACAAAGGTGGGAGTTAGCGGTATGCACACCGTTTATGAAATGGTTTATGAAACTCAATCCTGCTGAGGTGTGGGTTTGTTTGTGAGTTTTCTAAGAGAGCGGCACGAGGAGAAAAATCTTGCGATGGGTGTAGCGTGAGGACTACATGTCAAGGCACCAATACCTCTATATCAGGCTTCAGCTCACCTGCGTTGTGTGCGCACAGCCAAGACAGTCTTTTCAGACATCCACTGCCAGGCTGTGTGGAAACGTGCAGTCATGTGTGGAAACCACTCATCCCATCTGTGAGTGCAATGAAAGTTCAAGCAAGGATGCCTGTGTTTCATTAAAAACACCAGCATCTCTCAGTGGACAACAAACAGGGATGATTATTAAGCTGGTTTGCTCAGGAACGTGAGGGAATCTGACTGCTGTGGTACCAATAAAGAAGTTGTCGGGACACACCGTAGCAATTTAGAACATGCGTACAGTTTACCAGCACACGCCATAGACTATTCCAAAGAATATTAATGGTGTAGCAGGCTAATTTCTCAGTGACAAGAGAGTTAAGAGTTTCAGGACTCCCCTGATATGAACTCAAGTTACACACAAGTGCAACAAACCTCTGTTTGCAGTCTTTAGCTCTGACATGACTTGCCCATAATAAACCCTCTTATAGCAGTAGGAATAGTTACAGCAGTGTGTTACTCTTTTTACACACACATCCTTGCGCATGCAGGCACACAGCCCTCGCCTTCCTCAGGCGGTCTGGATGTAACATGAGATGTCGTCTTGGAGCATTTCGCACATGCCTTCCCGGACAGTTCCCACACTCCCAGCCGCCTCAGCCTGTCTGACCTTTGCCAAGTACGCCGCCCTCCCCGCTTGGCCCCCTTGAGCTGCCTTCCTCCTACTCCTCATCATCTTCTCCCTGGGCCTGCGGTTTGGACAGCTGTGGCCAAGCTGGCTGCTCGGCTTGTGGAAAACATCCGCCACACATGGCGGGCTGCACTGATCCTGTTTGGCCTCTGGTGACTGGCTGGGTGACTAGCCTGTTCCTAATCTCATGAACCCACAATTGGAACCATCTACTTCAGTTTGCTCCAGTCTCAACTCACCCACTAAAATAAGTTTCCATGAAGCTTAAAGCCACCCTGCGTAACTCTTAGCCAGTAAAGGGTGCAGACTCATCTACAGACTCTCTGTGTTGTTAAGTCAGCAGCCACCATAGCATGGACATTGTTGGTTTTCAGGAGCAGATTATCCAAATGGCACGTTTGGAAGAAAAGAACAGAAATGGTGCCTCATTTTATTGAATTTGTACAAATATGACTCTGCTAGGGTTCAGTGTATTCTCCCTCTATTTGACTGACACACTCACGTAAATTCTTGCAACAAGTCCGCGTCCCGGGACAGGAAAGATAAATCTCTATCCAACTGTGAGATAGACATGATTCTATGTTAAAGAACCATCAAAATGATTTAGAAGATTATATAATTTTGGGTTAAAAGTTATACAGGGCTCTTTTAAGAGTGCTAACCTTTTTAGGTTAGCAAATTGATAAATTTACCTTTTTAGAGGTAAATTTATCAATTTTTACATGTAGGCGGCAACTGCCGACTTGTAATCTCAGCCATTTCATAGATTCTCTTGGGATTTTCTTACCTGTATTTTATTGTTGGAGCTAAAGAATCAGATTTAAGATTATTCTGACATGTAAAGGGCCGGGTGGGTGCAGGAGAAGGAACACCAGAATTTGACACCGGGGTAATTCAGTAAACATTGGAATCATATGCCATGCGTTAAAATCAACAGACCTTAATTTCAAGGCTGTGTCTTGGATGTGAACAAGATCTCTGTTTGCAACACACAAGACAGTAACAGACAAGAATTTGTCATCATTCCAAAACTGTTTCCAGTAAAGTGCAATGATAAATGTTGTCTACATCAAATGTGTAAAGCTACCAGAAGTTGGATATAATTCTACTTCTCTGAATCAGATTTAAAAATAAAATAACTAAATGTTTTATTACAGTGGATTTTTCTGCAATGTAGGCTTGATCCCATACAGCATGGCTCCAATTTAAAGCCTTCCCACTGACAGAGTGTGGTCCACATGCAGCCCCCTCCTTCTATGGCTCTTCCTCAGTACATAGTTCCTCCATCAGCACCACCTCCTCATCCAGCCTCCACATATGAGACTGACTTTGTTTTGGATCTGGACTCTGGCCACTGCTTGGATTATGATTTTTTTTCCCAGAGTCAGACACACACATGCTAATCAATGAAGAGCAAATCAAACTCAGGAAACTAAGAAAACGTACAAATGGATCTGTGGATGAGCTCACAAATAGACTGGATCAGACACAGTTAGAGAAACTGTAAAACTGCACACCAACCCTCTCTGCCTCTCAATGTATTGCTGGTGACACTCTCTTTGTTGCATATATAAACACAGAAAATTCTTTCCTACAGTTTCCTCACCTTCCCTTCTTCACAGGGATGAAAAATGAAGTGTGATGAATAGACGGGATGGTGTAAGATGGAGGATTACACCCCTGGATGGAATTTTGAAGTGAGTAGCTTTACAGTAAAGACAAATATATATGAAACAATCTAGATGGTGTTGCCAACACCTTGCATCACATTTTTTTTGCTGTGTTTGAGACAGGATTATGACTGGGAACAAGAGTCTTGGCAGGGCACTCGCAGCAATCCTGACCTGAGAAACAGGGAATTCCTCTGTTTATGGTTCAGCGGCACACGCAGTGTTGCAAACAAATACACACTATTTCATCCTCTGCACCTCAGGTCCTTTGCAACACAAGTGAGAGAGAAGCGAGTGTGATAGTTGTTATAAAGGTGTCCACCTTGGCCTTTTGCCTCTGGAGTTTCTTTAAATTTCTGTCTGACTGACATGACTGGATGCTTACTTTCATCTTGTCAAAAGACTTCATATGTGTTACCACCAAAAGACAACAGGAACAGACTGGGGGAGACAACAAAAGACATTGTCACAAAATGGCGGGGCAGTTTTCTAAGGTTAAAATGGCAAGATAACCTACATATAATATACAGTATATATTCTTACACTTTTAGACTGAATCTCACTTACTCATCAAGAGTAGCCCCCATATCTCACCACCTTTTTAAAATATTTTTTAGAGAACACATTACACGTTATATGTATTTTCACATTTCACACACACATAAACACTTTTTTGACTGCCCATCCTTTGACCTCCTCCTCCTCATTTCTTCCATTCATCCATTGTTCTCCCACGAGGTGCTATTGCTCCAAGGCTGTGCTCATGAAAAAAAAAGAAAACATGCCTGCCCCGATGATGGAAAAACCAACACCAAAAAGCACCAGAAAAGAAATGCAGCAGGAAAAAAGTGTTAAGTTGAAAAGCAAGCATTTTCTCGCGCTCTGAGCTCTTGGTCCAGGCCCAGTGCATCCCTGGATGCCAGAGTCTTTCATCATTTGGCAGCATGGCTCTGCAGTTCAGATTTACCTCCTGGCTGGAGGCTAGCAAGGCACCATTCGTTCTCCATACACAAACAAGAAAGAAAGAGATAGATGGAGACATAGACAGGCAGAGGGAGAGCAAGTCTTTCATGCAAAAACAACCTCTGGAGTCATCCATCCCGCACATGAGACCGCTCTTTGTAGTCTTTGCCCTGTTCCAGCATCTCTCCTCAGTTTGTTTCATTTTCTGATGTATCTCCACAATAAAAAACCTGTGTCATTATATAATGTGCTGTAGATAGCTCCCAGTGATGGAAACGTAGAAAGCTTAGTGGTCCAACACTGCTTTTTAGGGGAAGTTAAATCCCACTGGTATCAATAACAAAATACCAAAAACAGCCTGGCTCTATGTTTGAAGGTTTTGGTGCCTGTATAGGTGATACTTGCCATCTTCTTTTGTTTAACAGGGCTCCTTAGGAACATAACTCGTACCAATAGTTCAGGCAGATTCTGCTCGTCTTACAATTTCTGTAGGTCATAAAACTATAAAACTGTCCATGGTATTTTCCAATTAAACGGTATTCCTTGCAGTGATTAGGTTAAGCAGAACAATTATTTGAGAGACACAGGGGTAAAAACCAGTGCAACAGAATATGATGAGAGCCTCCTGCTAAGCGAGTAAACTGCACCTATGGCGCTGAACAATCCTTAAATGCTCTCTACCGCTGGGAGTGAACACAGGTTCCCACAGGGCTTGATAAAGGACCCCTGCCATATGCATTCTTCAGCTGCGGATATGGCACCATGAACAAGGCACTTGGGCATGTCAGGCCGGGCTGAGAGGAAGACGAATGTGTCTCATCATTAGGAGCGATAGCCTTCCCCTGCGGCGACTATGTATGTTGCTACTATGGAGGCCCAGCGGGACTTCCCTGGCACCCCGCTAAGACTGCTGGGAGCCGAGGCATCTGGTAGAAACGTCTGCATCCCACTCTGACTTAAGGGGCTAAAAAGAAAAACTGATACAGATCCAAAACCACAGAGAAATATATGAGAATATTTGAAGTGATGGTCATTTTAGAGCTGACACATAGATTCAGACACAAGCACAAATGTCTGGCACAAAATGGCTACAGCCTGCCCCCAGGGAGCCTGCCCGCTCGGCAGCCCCCGCTGAGTTGGCCCAGTGGGAGCTCCAGAGCTCGCCCCTGGGGGCACAGCGGGGTGTCCGGGACATGTGGTTCTGGAGACTATAAGGCTAGCACTGGTGTGATGACCAAACAGACTTAAAAAATGAGGTTTTGTCAGGCCGGGGCATGTACTCTTAGACTTAGATGATTGTGTCCATTCCTTTGCATCTGTGGTTCCCATGGCCTCAACCTGAAGGGTCTTGAGAAATTATTTTAAGCACTTAATTATTGTTTTCATCGTCAAAGGCCCATAAAAAATATCAGCTTCAAATAGACTTCAGATGTCTGAGAACTGGACAGATGTATACTTTTGAAAGAGAGTTTAAATCATGCACTTTAATTGTCCAGACAGCAAGAAGAACATCAATTGAGCTGAGAGCAAAGAGTTCAAACTTTTGATTAAACTAATTAGCCACCAATATTTTGTACAAATTTCAAACCCAACACAATTTTCAATTAACAACTAATATTTTCTTTTTTTAATTATTAATTTGTTTTATGGCTCAATTTGTAGTTAGTCAGTCTTTACAAACAGTGAAGCCCCAAGTTTGCTTTTCTGACAGAAGTAAACTCTAGTTTCTCCCATTAATGACCAGGGGACAACACTTGGCCTTGGAATCGTATCCCCTGCTGATGCGGCTGTCTCATTGCAGAGAATTAAAAATAGGAACCACTGGGCTCCACTGGGCAACTATTACATGTGAATCTGTTAAACTTTAGGGTACCCAGCATTTTTTTTTCATCTTATGTGGAAATGAATAGTTGATAAAATACCATCAAATTGAGGCAGAAATTTAGGTTTTCTCCATTTTTCTTGAAGTTGGGTACCCACATGATGACTGAATGTGAGTATAAATATGTTTGGAAACAAAACAGCATTCAAGGTAGAAGAAAGTTTTATCACACTTGTTTTTTATCACACTTGTTCGACACTTGTCCACATAAACTGCTAAACCTTGAGAGCAAGGCCTCATATCCATTTGGTCATCTACTGACCTCTAGGTCCTTGGTGCCTATGTCAAATCAGCAGAGGGGATTGGCCTGTGATTGATGATACATCTCATCATGGCCACTGTTACCTGCCACAGCTCAGTGAGGACAAAACCTTTGGGCTGGGCCAGAACTAACTTAATTCTTGTCATCCGCCCCTTTGCAAGGTATGGGAAAAATGGTGTGGACTGAAGAGTTTGGGAGATGAGAGAAGTGGAACTTGAATGGAGCTAAATGGAGAAAAGGCCTGAAAGCAAAAGAAACCCTGTCAATGGGACGGGGGCAGGAACGGTTGAATACACCGCTCCATAGTCTACAGTGTTGATATTTTCCTCAATAGTCTCTTCTAAAGTGAGCGTTTTAAACCACCCCGACACACTAAATTTGCCCTTTGTGGCGGTGAGGCCCCTAGCTGTCGTGATGCAAGGTGAGGAGGCATTGGGGGCAGATGGAACCTGCTTGTCACCTCAATGGTCTCCTTTCCCCCTCTGTGTGCCCTCCATGGCCCGTCCCGCCCATCGCCGCCATTCATTTGCTGCTCCAGTGGGAACGTCCAGGGACCCTGTGCTTTGGGACAGACCCATATAATGAGCCCCTCTGGATGGCTTGAATGTGGCGCCATTGTTCTACCAGCGGCCATTAAACCACCTCCTGGGCAAACAAGAGCGTCCCTCTTCCTTTATGGGGCCCAAGAAGGCAACAAAGAGAGGAGTCATTGAGACACAGAGGGGCCGCCCTTTGTTTGGTGTCTTTTTGCGGCTCCTCAATGCCTGGGCTGGTAAGGGGAGTCTCCTGATGGTCTTTAGTACTCCTCATATCGCCACAATCCCTTGTTTGTCCAAAGTGGAGATGTGAACTTAATTGACTTGAGTGGCCCCTGTGCACCATGAAGAAAAAACCTGGAGGAAATACAGAGAAAGTATTGTACCTGCCAACATGTTGTTAGCAGTGGTGACAGCATGTGCTGAAAGTTTTAGGGACCCTGAAAATGAAACCCAGGAGAAGCCATTTGACAGTGACCATTGCCAGACATTATAGAGTGTTGAGATTCTGAACAACATCACACAAGTGAAAACAAACTAAAGAAACAACATGCATCCTATTATATACCAGAGCTGGAATCACAAGACCTACATCACATGACACAGAATTATAACAATTGTCTCTTGCGTAACTATGAGAGTGAATTGGGTCTTTATGCTCATGCCATTTTTCAGTAGACACCTCAGATGTTTCAAATACCTTTCAGTTGTAAACCTTCAGACCAAGTCCTTCCACAAAAAGAAATGTCAGATGTCCCCAGGATGTAAAAGAGAACTTCAGTACATCTTAACTCACATCTTAACAGGGCTGACCTCACCCTTTTCTCTGACCAGTGTTGTTAGCTTAGGGCAGGTGCCAAACGTAGGTCTCCTGAGGAGAGGTTAAGTGTGCTGCTGACTGGCCTGCTGCCACCGTGTCATCCATCCTGTAGTCTAATCGAGTTATCATATCAACAAATCTCCCATCAGGGGCCCCATGTCAGACACCATCAGAAAGAAACCCAGAGGGGGCCGACAAATTTTGAGCAGCAGGGCGCTGGAGAAAGGAGCCGGCCTACTAGGCGCCAATGAAAGGTACCTGCAGCCGCCGGTCAAGCTCCCCTCTGGGAACGACACTCATGCTGGGCACCACGCTGGGGTGGTTATTCGATTAGGCTGTGTGCTATGTGGGCAACTCCATTCTACAGCCCCGTGGCCAAGCATACCACCTGCTGAGAAAACTGTTGAGAGAAAAAGAAACATCAGGATCAAAAAATAGTCAATGGGTTAGAAAACATTCACATTAAAATCCAGTTGTGCTACTGCTGTCGTCACTGAAAGGTTATTAAAATGTTTTTGTTAAAGTTCTTTAACAGGTAAATTTGTCTTTCCAGTAGCTGTGAGGAAACTCAGTATCACCATATTAGTGATAAAAATATAAAGCAATAACTACAACAGAACCAGAATGATTTGAAACGAAAAATGTTGCTTTGAATTGCCAACATTCTGCATACACACACATACACAATCGTTTGCCTTCACTGTGGCGCACAGGGAAACACAGCAGGGGTCAGTGTGGGAAGGGAATAACTGAGTTGGCCCAAGAGTTGACCTGCCACTCCACAGCTACCTGCTGCTAAGGCACAAAGAGCCCCTTGGCGAGCTGTGTCCAGAAGAAAAGCAAAGCGCAGAATGAGTCAGCTCCAGCTCCACTGAGAAGAAGAGTCCAGTCTATCCTCCATGACCACTCTGTCATCCATGAATACTATTTACGCCACGGGAAGTCTTTTCTCTAATAGACCCCCTGGCCTCGCAGCTTCGCCTCGCGCTCTTGCCACATTCATTGGAACCTTTCTTGTTGTCTGTGTTCTGTCTCATCTCTTTTTATTCTTTTTTACAGGCCATATCAAGAGAGATGCTCCCCCGGCATTGCAAATTGATTAAGGCACTTAACATTTATTACATGATGGCTGGGGGTCGGCGTGGTGGAGATGGAGAAGACAGGGAGTGTGCTGCAAAGTGGAATACGTGCTCATCTTTAGTAATCACTGTGAACACACTGTCCGTGTCACTGGGAATGATTCACACGTGTTCACATCAGCCGCCCAAATCAAATTCAAATGAAAAAGATAACTCCTTTATGAAGTAGATTTGACATAAATGTGTGGTTATTAAAAAGATCATTGTTGTGTCAAACTAAACCATACCACATTACACAATTTTATGTTATGTTAAGTTGATGCATCTTAAGAGCTGCAAAATGGTTTAAGATGACTGAAGATTCATCACTTCTGTGGTTAGAGCAGTCTGACTGGTGTAACTGTAACAGTGTCATCATCAGCCTTTTATACCTAATGTTATTCATGACAAGTCTTTGGGGAAAGCAAAGTCTTTGTGGGTGGAGAAGAGTGGTATTCTCTGGGGGTTTTGCAGAAACTCTGCTGCCTGAAGCTTCTGCACAGAAACATTTTGGTTTGTGTCACTGCAACAGCTCTTAGAAAATGTCACTGGGAACTTAGAAGACTGCACCGTTTCCTCAATTATCACACAACAGAAGACACTCAATACAAGCAAATATTTGTGATGGACAGCTTTTTGTGTATGCGTGTAACAACAGAGAGAAAATAAATAGACACCTACCAAAATTAAAATTTTATGTGTGAAGAGTGTGAAGCATTATCAAACAGTTACCTCCCTACAGTTGCTGTGATGGAAAACCAAAGAAACCAATAAAAACTAACAGACAATCAACCCTAGATAAAGTATAAAGCTTGTGAGTGGTTTACAGAAAAAAGCTATTCTGAAGAATGTGTGGCATAATCAAAATTTCAAAATAAAACTACATTTCTTATTTAAATCTATATTCAAATATTAAAAATGGTTGGATATAATACATAAAGCCCTGTTGCATTGTCAACCCTCATTCTTTACTGCAGAATACCAGAGAAATAGAATAGATTTTTGGGGTGACCTCTAATGCAGCCGGCCTTAATCCGAGTTGCGGCACCTCTAAGACTACAAAGGCACTGGG
This sequence comes from Perccottus glenii, assembly GCA_024416835.2. Taxonomy (NCBI): domain Eukaryota; kingdom Metazoa; phylum Chordata; class Actinopteri; order Gobiiformes; family Odontobutidae; genus Perccottus; species Perccottus glenii. The sequence goes on along the minus strand of CM044559.2, from coordinate 18,929,865 downwards.
AGCGGCAGGAAGCCAGTCCTCAGTTCTCCCAACTCTCACACACAAAGCTGCTGCCACCGGGTTATGATTACAACGTCACTATGGCCCACTGAGCTCTCACTGTGAAGGACGCAAGCTTAGACCCACGCCAAGCCAGGGCTCCGCCAACACTTTAAAGAATAGGGTGAAAGAGAGGGCCACAATGAATACCTAAAACCCCCATTCACCCAGACCTTGAGAAGCACAGGTTGCCTCCACAGTCGGTCTCCTCTGTTCCCTCACTCCTTCTGTTTTCTTCTTCACCTTGTGCTGAGAATTTGCTGATGTTTGCAGGTTCCTAACAGATCTCCTGAAAAGGCAAAAGAAGGGCAGCAGGACAGGGGGTAGGACTTTTACAGAATAGCTTTGTCAAAATTGGCATGGCCCAGACCTGGCCCAAGATGCTCTTGCTGCTCTGCTAATGGCCTGCATCAGCAAAAAGACAAAGGGAACTTGGCAATTATTAGATTTAAGGCCTGGCTGAACTGAATGGGGAAGTCCAAATGAAGTCATTGTACGTTGATGGAGGAGCAGGGGGTGCACCAAGGTTCAGCTGCAGACCAATGCCCAGGCCTGGAATAATTAACCAGAGACAGCCATTAATCTTGACCAATGACAGTGTCTGAAACAATAGAAACTGACCAATCATTGATGTTAATGTCCACTGTGGAAACCACGGCTGACAGCTGTGGGACAACCACAGGCATTTGAAGGAGGAGCTGAAGTCATTTAATCGAAATATATCAATCACATCATTCAGCTCAGTGCTGGATTGTAATTCTATGAGAAAGGAGTGGACAAAAAGGTTCCTATATCCTCTTGACTTAGAGATTACCTGATAATAAACATATAAAGCTGAAGCTAATTAGTTAATAATTGGACAAAAATAAAATTCAATTGGAAAACTAGTAAGCAATGATAAGCACAAATAAATGGTATGCACTGTGGGAGGTGGGACAGATGAGACTGCTCACTGTACAGTCTGTAAAGTCCTACAATCCTGTTTGTGAGCCTTTGTATAGGCTAATGAAAAAAACTGAAAGCTCAAGAAAAAACTGCTTATTGTAAAAATCACATTTGGCGCTTGAAATGTATTTTTAAATGAGGGCATAAACTGGCTGGAGTAACAACCAAACCCTTTCAAGGTGCAATCAGATATACTGCCAATCCTTCCTTTTTCAGGTCAGGGGCCCGTCTGTTAAACTTTATCTGTATGAAGAGCATGTTAACATTTTATTGTGACCTGAAACAAACCTGGAGTGACTTAACCAAGCTCATTATCTTATGTGGAACCAGTTATGCTCCATTTTGTGCTTTAGTGTTTTATTACATTATTAGTGAACCCAGTTTGTAAATATTGGTATGGGATAATATTTAGAGGGACAGGCTCATATGAGAGACAGTGTTCTGGGAGCGGTACAGTATGTGGTAGACCCCTGGCACACACGCCAACTCCACTTTCCACGCTGCTCACTCGAGGGATGCAGGACTCCCCCTGGTGCCCTGCCCTCCCCCTACCACTGCTTTGTGTGCCCACATAATCTCCCAGCAAAGAAAACGAAGCAGGTGGTCCCATCCCAGTCAAGGCTGGCCTTCTATCTGTCCTTTCCCTCACTCGCTGCCTGTTGTCATCTCTCCAGCCCGGCTGCCTGCATCCTCTCCCACTTGAGCCCCCGGCACAGTGACACAAAGATACACCTCCCTGGCAGAGATAAACCTATTTTAAAGATGCCGAAGGGGGGAAACCTGACACTGCCCGCCTCTCTTTCCCTTGTTGCCTTCATCTCTCATGGACTTTCTTTTTACAGAGGCCAGGGCTGTGCAGCGCTTCAAGCTCCATTAGCGCCGCAGTGGTGTGTGCTTTCTTCTGTTTATGCGTGTTTGTCTTTCTCTGTGCTGGAGAAAAGTTCAAAGGGTTCTGTCTCTAGTCAACCTAATCCATAAGGAACCATCCAGGGACAGAGCGCACAGGGGACAGGGTTTAAATAGAGGTCGCTCAGCTTGGGACTATCCAGCACTCAGTAGCATGGCATGGTTCAGGTGTACCCTCTTTAGCATTTTTCAGTATGATTATTTTTGTCATTGATCAGTGATTGAACAATTAAATAATATTTTACTTTTTGGACACTGATGCTCTTTGACCTCTTGATGCCAACATACATCATTGAACATATTTTGACCATTGTCCATGTACATTCAAAACCCATCCATCACAAAAATACATTTTCAAGTGGAACAATCCTTAAAAAGTTAACTTGATGTAGAATCATGGCTAACATCTTTTGAGTTGTCATTCTGCCTTGGCTGATTTTAACAAGCATTAACTAAGTTGCAAGTTTAGCAAGCTTATGTTTAGCAATGACAAGCTTTGACAAATAGACATAGTCCATATCACTCTAGTGGGAAAACACTAACATGTTTTCTGCGTGCCCTGACATCATTGTTATCACACCCACCACCCCCTTCAAACAAATCAGACATGGAAAACTGTCTGGTATTCCCCCCTGGGCGCTCCCAATCACAGCATCAAAGGCATGACGCAAGGCCATGACAAAATGGAAGCCATTATGGCTAATTAGCTGCTGCCCTTTTAAAGCACAGAGACCTGCAAGCTGCCGTGTGTGTCTGTGTGTGTGTGGGTCCAAGCAAATGCCACTGACAGCTCCCACGCTACACGGGGAGGAATGAGAGGAAGGGGAAAAAAAGAGGTAGAAAAGGTGAATGCATTCCCATTCTTTGGGAAGGAGGGAGGATGGAAGATGGAAATTTGGGGTTGGGTTTGAGGCACCGACGCCACGTGATGAAAGGATCTTCTTTTCTTTCTGCCAGGATCCACATGGGCATTCTTCAAGCTCACCTGAGCAGAACCATTACTACACACACACACACAAACACACACACATAACGCTCACTCCTGTAAGACTCACTTATGTCCCTCCACAACCTGCGAAGCCAGGTCAGCTCCTTTATCACACACCTGAAGCTGTGCCTGCCGCCTGATCACCCCGGCTGCCCTCCCCTCTGCTCGTCTGTCAGCACACTGCTTTGGTTACAGCACCCTAAACCCCCCACACACACACTGATGGAAACAGATAAGAAGCAGGGGCACTTAAACACACACATGCATGCAGTTAAACACAGATGAGCTCATCTCAGCCTGTACGAGCAGGTAGCAGGCTGTACTTAAATGCACAGGCAAGAAAAATGAAAAGCCAAGCTCTACTGGTAATTATTCAACCTAATTTCTCACAGTGGATGTTTGGGGCACAACTTTGCTCAGACAGAGATTAGGGTTTTAGTTTGAAAATTTAGGTCTTATGGAAGAGATTTTGAAAACTACACAATTGTCTTATTGTCCTGCCAATTTCTAAAACCATCATTTGTATTGGGATGTTTTATTTTACAAATAAAAAAATAATGGACTGTAAAATGTAGGTTAGAAGAATTACAAACCAATATTTGTTAAAAGATCTCATCTTTGTGCATTTTAAACAATGTAACTGACTCATTAAAATGCTTTCATAAATATCGTTTGTTCATAAATCCAGCTGCATTTGGCATGTTTTGATTATTCATTAATTTCCTCTGCAGCACAGCCGTAAGATCTCCAACAACACCACAGATTCTAAAATCTACGAGGTCAAGGCCTATCCTCCACCTACGTATCCAATCTGTCCTTCTGAAACAAGTGCCGATGGACAATTTCCTGTGCTCTGGAATCCTCAGCCATCCTCCTGGTTCCAGACCAAGGCTACGTGAAGACTTAGGGAGGGGTTAGAGGTCCGGCATCTTTTCACACATCTTCACAGATATAAAGAGCAAACAAACCTCAGGGTCTCTCTATCTCTGAAATCTAAACCTCCTGGCTGATTTCAAGTTTGTGGGCTGCGGCTGGAGGGGGTGATAGACGCAGCAATGACCACCTGTTCCCTGTTTCTCCTCGTAGTCCCTTTTGTCATGGGTTTTACATTCTTTCAAACCATTACAAACCCAGAGTGAAACTTTAGCTTTTGCCAATTTCTCCCTGGCTGCCCTGTGTATGAGAACCTATACAGTCTCCATTCAATAGCCACTTATACGTCTGTCTTCATGTGAGGGAAATTAAAGCTCAGAGAATAGTCTTATCTTGTAGCCCTCTATAGCTCTCTTACGGTTTCAACATGGAAATCACAAGACGTGCTGCTGCTGGTATTGATATTGGAGAGTTTTTTTTAACAAAAGCATCAGTTTACAAGGGGGTCCTCTTTGAAATAAACTGTGTCATGGGAGCATTTATTGAAGGAGTTTGGTTTTAAAAGGAGCTCCTCATACATGTCGATTCCATCAACCGGCTGCAAATAAAATGGAGGGAAGAGGAGTCTGGTTTATAAGGGAACACGATTATATTTTACTGCCGTGCAGCATTGAGGCCGAGGACACTTCTTTTGTTTGATTGAGGTTTTTAGAGCACAGGAATGTCCTAACTGTAGACACTCTCGGAAGTTGCAGTTCAAGTGTGCATCTGTCTGTAGCTTTGTCCTTGTGTCAGTGTGTGTCCATTTTCCTGACAGATAAGACTGTGGGAAAAGTGCCCTTACGAACAGTAACCATTGTCCAGCCTGCATTGGTTTGTGGTGCAGTTCATTCCGCTGATAAGTGATGGAGAGAAGCGTAGATGAAACAAATTCACTCCACTGCAGCATTGTGACTTGGATACATGAATCACTTCTGATTAGCCTCAAGCGTTCGCGGCCAGGACGTCAAGGAAAAAGGCTCACGGAAATCAAGAATCTGTTGCATTGAGGACTTCTGTGGCTGTTCCCATCTCATGACAGAGTCGTTCATAAACTATTCTCCCACCTCACTATTACTGTCGTCACATAGTCAGCCATAATGGGTTCTGACTATTATTAATACGAAGCCTGAAGCACTCTCCTGAAACTCTACGCGCTGGCCTACCATAAAATATGTTAATCAAATCAGACCCCTTGGAGCCCCTCAAAGGAAGCTTTAACACAAATTGAATATCACTGATGGCTTCAGAGGAGGGGCCGGCCACAAAAGGGGGAGACCCTAACCCTTTTAGTCACACGGGGTCGAGCCTCAATGATGCTGCATATTTCCAGTCACTGTCAATTACCCTGATATCATCTGTGGAGGGTCGCACATAGCCAGCTCATCGGGGAAACGAGTCTCACAGCAACTGGTGGCTGAACAGCACGTGGGAAAATCTCTGATGGTGCATAAAAGTGTGTGTGTGAGATTATACTACAGTATACTCTTGACGTTGCAATCATTAGCACAAATCTCTAGTGCAATCTAGTGCAAGATGCCACATGCTAATCACACTAATGCTTATTGGATAAGGGGGAAGTGAAGATGCCAGCATCAGAACATGTAAATGTTCTCATGTGACGGCTTACAGGAGGAGATCATAAAGACTCTCTGGAAGCGATGGACCATAAAGAACCAATAAAAACATTGACAAATTGAAATGGTCTAAAGGCACTTAAACCTCTCTTCTTGGTTGAAATGAGGGAGACCCATGTCAGCTGACAGACACAGCCTCTAAATATATGTGACATAGTCTGTAGAAGTGTTTGAACATCAACTCATCAACACTTTGACACTAAACTAAAAATCAAGAACGGTCAAATTGCATAATGTTAAAAAAAGTTCTGAACTGTAAACGTTGAGACAAGAAATCCATCTGTTACCATTTAAAATTTGACTCACGGAAAGACAGTACTATGGGCTGACAGGTAAGACACTAAAGGACAGCAAAATGGGTCTAAGCATGTCAAACACTCAATTTACAATAGCACTACATATACAGTAAATTAGTTTAGCGACAAAACTACGATTTTCTCACCACACTTTCTAACTCACATTTAAAGGCATTTTGTATTTGACCACAAACCACATCTCAAACGTCTGAGGCCGCAGCTCTTCTGCCTATTGTAAATGGCTATACTGGGCTAATCACATCGAGTTTATTTCTCAGACAAACCAAGCTTCACATGTCACAATCACCCTGACAAGCTGACCATTCCAATTCACGCACAGACGTACATTTATCCCATTCATGATGCAAACCGGAGCTCAGATAATAGGATATAGTGGGGGTTTTGACAAAAAACACTCCACAAAGGTGACACCCTTAGAAAAAACACTGGTGTAGGATAAACCCACTCTCTGGCTTTGTCATCGTGTTTGGTAGGCAGACAGACGAGCAAAGACACACCAACACACTTACAATCACAGCCGTGGACACTCTAAATGACTTGGACAAACTCTTCGTTGTGCACACCCTCAAACAACTCGCCGGAGACACACACAGTTTGCTTTGTGTCTGCAGCGTCTCGTGGTGCTATCTCTGTGGCCAGCTCCTCTGAGGCTCCCGCCACTGGTTCCAAACAAGAAAAGAGGATTAACTTGCAGTTCACGCCACAGCTAAGGCAGCTTCTTGCATGGACAGAACACAGGGAGGTGGGATAATGCCATTTTATGTCTGTAAGCGCACAAATGATGCAATCCATCAACATGGTGCAGTACAAAAACCCAACTCAGAGAAACAGAGGATTGGACAGGAACAACAGTTTGTTTAAAAGTTTCTACATTTTTAGTTTGATTGACTTTGTTAAGTTGCACACATAGACTATGTTGATTATAATTATTACCATTACTTTTAAATAGTTAAGTGGCGTGTGTTTATCATTATTGCTGTGGAACACACTATATTTTGCACCATAGAGCACACAGCTTTCCATCCTACAGCACATGATCAAAATCAGAACACATGAGGGGAAAAATTAAACAAAAATATAGCTCATTTACCCAGAATGATTCAACCTTGCATCCTCTGTACAGAAATATACATCTACTAATCAGCGAGCAGTTCGAGCCATTGGGCACTGAGTAGTTATAGCTGACAATTGTACACTAAAACAAAATTTCCTCTTATATGCAGAAACTATACAGAAAAGTGTTGTTTGTGACTTATTCTGTCTACATTTAAGAATAAGGAAACATTGGTAGTTCTCATTGTTAATTTCTTTGTTTTATTTTTAAATAAACACACACAAACATTACACACAGTTTTTCCACAAGCTGTTGTTCAAATAGGCTGACCTACCAAAGTTTTCAGTCAAAAAAGAAACAGAAGAAAAGACATTTTACCGTGAAGAAATCTAATGAAATAATAAGAAAAGGCGAAGGTATGTATTTATTTATATGTAACTATAGATTTTAGTTGGTAAGTCTGACCCCCACAGCACCTGTAAAAAAAACAAGCTGGCCCTCAAGCAAATTTAGTTGATGATGCCTGCCATGGAGCCTTTGTATGCAGCCTTTCTATGCAGCTGTTCACTGAGGTATACAAAATTTGTTAAAGGTAATATACTATACAAGTAAAACATATAAAGCTACTTTAAAATCCTTCATTAAAAAAGATGAGTAGAAGATGCTAGAAGTAGGTGCCAAAGGTATGAGCAAACTGTAAAAACAACATCTGCACACTGCCGGCCATCAGGCTCGTCACAGCCGTTCAGGTTACAGTATTCATCTCATGTAGAGATCCTACTTTTGAAGCACATTACCATCTTTTGCTGCTCAAGTGCAAGACATTAAATCAAAGAAACACAACTGTTTGCACAGTCAAGACTTCAATCCATTAGTCTCAGTGCCAACACCTCAGCCTGTATGCTGCTGTGTGTGTGTGTGTGTGTGTGTGTGTGTGTGTGTGTGTGTGTGTGTGTGTGTGTGTGTGTGGCCTAGAGTCAACATTACATCATTAACACCATCAGGACATTAAAACAACAACAGCTTGTGTGTTGATTTACTGACATCAAACTTCCAGACTCCATTCTAGCTCCATCAGAGTGAAAAAGGGCTGGCCATCTAGACTCTTTTGATGTATCCAAGGGTCAAAAAAATCTGTTTTCTCTTTCCCTTCATCTCAAAGGGGCCTGTAATACCACGGAGCGGTTGTTAAAGGCAGGAAAATAAAACCAGCCACGCGAGGGCAGAGCTCGTAGATCATACGTCCATGCAGAGTGTAAGCTGAGTGGACCGGGGATGTGTTTGAGTTGCCTGCTGGACTTCAGACATCTCTCTGGGACAGATTAATTGATCACAGTTGTGCATATGTATCTGCAAAGAGAAAGGAAACAATGAAGTAGTGTAAAAGCACAAATAGGCTATAAGAAAGCATGTTTACAATAAATGCACAGCAAAGAGGGGTTATGGGGGAATTTCTAGTTTTGACAAACTAAATTGTCAGCAAGATTAGACTTCCCTAAAAGCTTTAACTATACATTATACTGTATATCAGTGTTGTATAATTTCAATCTGAGATATTGTGACTGATCAGATGTCTGTCTTCTGCACATCTCTAAACTGATTGAGTTTAGATAAAACATTTTGACAGTACTCTGGGACACCAACAAAACCACATCCACCACATCAATGTACAAGGTCAGTCATTGATGCAATATTTAAATCACTTTTTTTTCATTACTTGACCCCAATGCTGCAAAACTTGGCTTCGAAAGATTAAAGCAGCTCAGAAGTGCTTTATAAAGAATCTCTTTGTGCAATACAAAAATCATCCAAACTGTCACCACTGGCCCTTGTTTGGATGTTGGTGTGGTGGGAACTTGTTTGCTAGGATGTATCTGTTTGTTGTAATGGTTTCTTAAGGGAAAGCCTCCCACTCAATTGGCATTGGGTATCAGAGTAAAGCCTGAGGACAGGTTAAACAAAGATGCAGTGTGATGGGGTCATCATTGTCAATGCCTCGATTTGGGGAACGTGCCAACTCTTAATTGACAGTTTTGTATGGTTGCCATGTCCTGCTCCTCTCACATCAACATACCCTCAAGTCCCTCAAGAACATTTGACAAATCAAAATATTGAGGATAGTCTTGGTTGAAAAGCTGTTGTCAGTAGAAGAAGCAATCATCCAGCATCACAGGACCACCTTTGCTGGAGTTTTTTGTTTTAAATGTGTGCAAGAGGTTACGCTGGTGAGAAACACCGTCAATTTACATAGCAGTGTGCGACTTCAAACGAGGTGGCTGACATTTGAATGGGCTGGCGGTGGGAGACTCTGGTGGGGTTTTTGTTGTTATGCAGGGTGAGCCAAGGAAAGTGGGCATGCACACTGGTGGGATTTGTGTGTAGACAGCTTGTCCTGTTTACTGGGCTCACAAGTTACCATAGAAGCCTTAAACCCAGTGTGTGAGAGAGGATAGGAGGAGTTGAGGATGGAGCCATGAGAAGCATGCTGTGTTCAAGTTAAAGTTAGTCACTGGGTGCACTGCTAAGAGTTGAGTGAATAGTGCTCATGAGTAACACACTAATAATAGGGCAGCAGACATTTTAGTTCATGAAGTCTGGGATGCTCAAGTAAGCCCTTACACATCATTTAAACTTCCAAAGCTGACAACAGCTGGCTTTTCTGGATAAATCACTAATATGAGCCTTATAAAAGTATGCAGCATGTATAACTCTATTAGTGTCAGATTAGTGTCCTAATATGAATGACCGTTTAGATCAATGATACCAAAACTAATGAATATTTCTATATCAATCTCAGTGTTTATGAATATGCATCAAAAGAAAGAAAGAGACATTAGACTACAACAATAAGAATAAAGTCATAAATCGCACCTGTAAAACAGATTCAGATTCTTCTATCTTGCATTCTACCTTTTGTTTAGCAGCATTAGTACTGCACTGTTAATCCTGTTTCTTTTGAAACTTGAAATTGAGAAATTTTGAACAAATAGGAATTTTGATGTTGTAGTTATTCTGAAACAAACCACCAAGCAGCTCTCTTAAATGAAATGACTTAGTATATGACAACATGACAAACTCAACATGTCAGACTTTCAGAAAACACCTGTGGCGGAGGATATGAAATCCAACCAGGACAGCGTTAAAATTGTCAGGAATTAATAAGGTCACAAAATGCTCATTCCTTACACCACCTGTCTAATGTGGGTTCTGGGATGAGCTTCAGGGACAGAGCAAGAAAAGCATGACTGGTGTCTGTCTAGATGCGTGAACGTAATCTATGCAAATACCCAGTCAGGGTCGTACTGTAGACTTCAATAACAGATGTAAGTCTGTACTGTATTGTATTCTTAGGTCAGGATTCAGGCTGATCCACTTCCGCCCACACAGATCCAACATTTCTCTCCCCTCCCACAGTTTTCCCTCTCCCGCTGCTCTGTTGGCTGGCTGATGATCTGCACTGCCTGGCGGTGGCGGTTGCCCTGTCTGTTTGTCAGTCTATTTCCAGGCCCAGGGCCGAGGACTAAGGCAGCCAGTCTGTCAGTCAGGTGGTGTGGTGGAGGGCAAAGGGGTTGGTGCGTGTGTCAGAGAGGCGCTCTCCCACATTCCCCTGGCGGCTGGCAGCAGGCCGGCCCTGCAGAGGGGGGATCGCCTCTTTCTCACGACCTCTCAGGTTCCTGCGCTCATCTGGGAGCTATTCATTTCCTGCCAGAAAACAGCCTTCCCCTGCAACTGCAAGAGGAGGGGGAGTAAAGGAATGGGAGGGAGAGGAGTTTGGCTTCAAAATGAGTCCAGGGCTTGGTACAGCAAGCTTTGGGCTTAAATCATAAAGCTCTCGCTTGTCTGGTCTGCAATCAAAGACAGCCCCAGTGATGGGCTGAGAGGTGCAGAGAGAGGCAGAGGAACAGTGAGGGAGAGAGGACCATATGGTAACACTTAGGGAACCATGGAGGAAGCAGAGGGGCTTTTTTTCCCTCCTTTCGCTGGTTGTAAGCACGCGGAGTGTGGGAAAAGTTAATGGATATGCATGGCAGCTAACCCCCCGGTCGTGTTGTGACATGTGTGCGGTCACTCCGGCAGCCGGCCACTGCACTCGGTAATTGGAGAGGCTCGTAAAGCTGTTCTCCATAGGGGAAGTCCCACTGAAGATGTTGGCTGTTGGGTGTGTGGGGAAAGAAGGAAAAGGTAGCAAGGTGAGGTGAGAGGCCGCAGAGGCAACTGGGTGTTGTCAGGGTCACAACACGTGCCTCCCAGACACCCATGTCCAGCTGTGGCCCCTGAGCCTGGGGCAGGAAGCTTTTCTGAACACAGCTGGAATGCTGTGGGAACACTGTGTGCATAAGTGTGGACATGTTGCTCACAAGCGGCCGGCTGTTATCCTGTGTAGTAGGCCTTACCTTGAACCCCACACTATCTGCTACCTCACCCAATGTGCCCTTTAGCCAGGCATGTCCCAACCCAGCACCCTTTGTAGGCACGCATAGAAAGAGTAGAAGAAGTATGCAGAGACAGACATGAATGCACACATGGCTTCAATCAAACAGGGATGCATGGCCCCCTGTAAAAAGGTGTGATGGAAATTCAAAATGATGGCACTTATCCACACTTTGTGCCTTTTAGCACACTGATAATTGCAAACACCTGCACCCCTTTCCCTGCACACGCCCCCCTTCAAAGCAGGGCCACACTCAGATAGCTGGAGGGGGCACACGCACCTGGGCAGAGCAGAGCGCTACCACATGGTTAAGCATCGAGGTGTTTAACATGTCCTTCTGCTGACAACCCCCCTGGCATCAAGGAACTCCCTAAGCTCTGATTAAAGTCACGGCCAGAGGCTCCTCTCTGCACCACACTGTCAGTAGATTAATGTCTACAGCCAGGCGGAAGCCAGCGAACAGCGGAAATACTCATAATGATGATTTTTCAGGGCCTGATCAGTTGGCTTTTGCCAGTTAGTCTGGAGGGCCACTGCCTCTACACTGATGAAAGGCAGTATAATTTGTAACACAATAGAAAGCTTTCAAATAGGAAAATAAATTCTAATGTAAAAAGAATGTTTCAATCTTGAAAGAGAAGCAAAATGTTTAAGATTATCATATAAACTCAAGAGGTTAACGTGGAAAGGACTGTATAGGGAGATGTCCTCATCGATGTTTGGAGAGGACTAACGTACACTATCAATTATTTTGTTACAAAATACCATCTCAATTTTGCAGCTACATGTGTCCCAGAATCCTGGTAGAGTCATGCACTTTTCCTGCACATCATGCTTCACATTATAACAAGATTGCAAAGAAATTTGCAGAGCTGCACAATTGAAGCAAAAACAGTAAGACAATATAATATAATAATAATAATAATAATAATAAATTTTAATCTATTTTAATGTATGGAAAATACATTTAAAAATTAGAGGAATAAAAAGTAAACCACAAAATAACACAAGAAGGAATAGTGGTGGTAAGGAAAGAAAGCACATCATAGTAAATGTGGTATTGCAAACCTCTTTTTCTTTTTCTCATCTAAATTTACACATGAAGTAAATGCATGCATTTAGAAATTGTAGGAAAAAAACTAACTTTTCAACTTTCAAAAATAAATTATAGAGAGGTTTCATTATTTTGGCATAACAATCTGCAACATCCATTGATGTCCCAATCAAATTGCAATGCGTCTTTGTGCTGGTAGATGGCGCACGTGACCTCTGTATGGCTCTCAAGTGGCCACTAAAAGTCCAGAGCGCCCTGCTATCAGCCTGAGGAAAAGCACATACAGTAGTAAAGGCAGCTCCGAGGCTGATAAATGACACGAGCATGGTCTCCTGTCTGGCGCGCTTATTTGGATAACCAAGTTGCAATTAGCGCGCAATTTCATCATTTAGTGACAGATTGAACCAGCCTGACTCAGAACAAGAGGGACGTGTTGAATATATTTTTAGCTTTAAATGTTATTGCTCAGACAGAACATATGTCTTTGCGGCTTTTGGCTTTGAAATCAACATTGTGGAGGTTATCACTTAATCCAGTCTCTCTTTTCTCTGCTGCAACAGGTTTTACACCTGCAGGCTACTGAATGCTACGCCGAGGTTTAACTGCCTATTATAGCCTATCAAGTACAAACTTTCAACTAAGTGTCTAACTCTGCACAGATGACTTTTATTCCACACACACACACACAAATTGTCTGTTTGTTTTTTTTTACCTCGAGTGTCAAAGTTCATTTAACCACACGACTTACACACGCAATAAAATAATTCCAAAGGAGACTTTATTGAGACGGAACTAGACTGCGTTAAAGTATAACCACAAAGATTTGCTTCTTGATAAAGTTTAGTTTGAAGAAAAAGAGAATAAAGCACATGTTTAGTAGACTATTTTACTAATTTATTTGTCTTCCAAAACGAAGAACATCATAAGAGCATTGAACATCTTTGGCATCACACAGTAAAAAAGACAAATCATATATATATAAAAAAAATGCAGTGAACGGACTTCCACAATACAAATCTCATTTCAATATGAACTTTACTCCCTTGTTAGCTGTACAAATATAGTGCATACTCTTCATTTACAAGAAAAACAGGTTCAAAACAACTTTCTAGCATTAAACAAAGAGAAATAAGTGTCATTTCAGAGTCTCTGTGGCTCCTAGTGCCTTTCACCAGGGTCTCCACACTGAGTCCGAGTTGCCTGACGGGACTCCGGGAGACACTGCTGCAGGCACAGGCACTGGCGTGCTCACGTTGTTGGCATACACGGGAATAACGGGACCGTTTGGCGCAAACGCCGCGTTAGGTATGAGGAAAGCAAACTGTCCGTCTGTGGCAGGCACGATCTGGAATCCACCGTACACTTTAGTGGCTTCTGAGGGTAAGCTCGCGGGAGAGGACGCTCCTTTGCACGCGTTTATGGGAAGCACCTGCGGGGGCGAGCTGGGGATCTGTACCATGGATTGACCAAAAGATGGGTGCGTGGGTCCGGCCGCGGGGGGCATTTGGTGCTGGTGCTGGCTGGGGTAGTTCATGGCGTTGATCTGGGTCATGCAGTTGGCCAGGTGTCCCAGCAGCCGTGTCCTAACTTCGGTGTTGACCCCTTCACATGTGGACAGGAACCGGGTGACTTCATTCATGCACTCGCTGAAGCCAGCTCGGTATTTGCCCAGCACTGTTGGGTCGCTGTTCAGAGCAGCTGAGCAAAAAAAAAAAAAAAGACACATTTAGTTACATTGTACACACATTGGGGTCAAGCCGGGACACTGTTTCAAACGCATCACGAGACAAATTAGTCCAGGACTTACCGGTCATCTGAGCTCTCTGTAGGTTCCGCAGATGCTTCACAGTCATCTCCAGGATGTCCGCCTTTTCCAGCTTCGAATGTCTGGAGCTCTGGATGATGGAAACGCGCATGTTTAGGATTACACTTACTTTTTTTGTTTTTTTGATAAAGCTTAAAATGTCTATTAATAACCACTTTGACCAATGACACTACTTACATCTTTTTTGAGCGCATCCAAGATGAGCGTCTTCAGCTGTCCCAAACTTTCGTTGATTCGGGCTCGTCTCCTCTTTTCCATAATGGGTTTGGATGACTAAAAACAAAAATAATGCACACGGTTAAATGTGTAGTTACTTGGCTCGTAAAGATGTCAGTTGATGACACGGTTGTATCAAACGGTGTCCTGTCACTTAAACCAGGAGTCACTTAAAATAAATGCTAAATACTAACCTTTCTGTGCTCTGACGCTGTTTTGGGCTTATCAGGAGTCGTGTTCATGCTGGCCGGGGTAGCAGCAACCGGGGAGGAGGACGTTTTTTCCATCATATCTGCAGGCATCTTCTTATTGGAAATATCCCAGCAAACAAGAGAAATTACGTTCCAGTGGCGTAAGAAATTGTTATAATGATGACTGTCAGCTTGGGATGTTCAAAGTCCCCACGCCGACAAGAAATCCTGAGATAAATATCAAGTTAGATCCGTGTGAACGCAGCAGTGTGAGCTGTGGCGAGCGGAGTAGACTCTCTCTGTGAGGCTCTCTGCGTGTGGCGCCTATTTATATCTCGCACTGCACGCGAACGGCTCGTGTGAAACTTCCCAAACTTTCTTTCCCACAGTAACTTTCCACCAATCAGAGCGAGGGACACGCGGCCCGAGGGAGGACGGCTCGTGGTCGGCGCCCTCCCATTGGTTGTTTGGCCACTGGTGCTGGCGGCCAATGGCGCGCGGCCCGGGTTCAGGGCACAGCCGGGGAAACTGCCTTCAGTCTTCAATCATCGCAGCGTTTACATATTAACAGTGGAGCCGCTGACTGGGCACCGCCACAGCGAGCGCCAGAACGAATGAATATCAACAAGTGCTTTGTGACGCTTGTTGATATCATCGCGTCTCCAGTCTTAGATTGAATCAATATTAAGCAACGTAGGTTTATATGGTGTTTAATAGGATGAACAATAACTAATAAACCCAATGCTGCCCCTGTCTACGGTTAAGAAGCTATCACTGAAACCAAGATGTGATTAAGACATTTGGCTGGATATACAGGAGGGAAAGTTATCTTCTGTTTGATATCGCCATATAGTATAGGCCTGTAGCCTACAACTACGTAGTTAGTTTTATAAGTAGACTAAATTAGCCATTTTATAAGTTTGGAAGTCTGTCAGTAGTTTAAACAGTAATGTGTAATGTTGCTCTGTGAATCATGATTTAGCATATAACCTAAGCTTTACATAGCCTACACTACACAACTACTAACATTAAAATGGGATTGTTCGTTCATCAAAGATTAGTGCGGACATTTGAATACACAGGACTTAAGCTGCCTGTCTGATCATCAGTTTCAGTCTGACCCTTTTAACAACCCCAGACTTTAATTAATGTCCTCATCACATTTGTGAGACACACGTTTAGATGACAATTGAAACCAGATTAAATCAAATCTTTGTTACAAAAGAAGCTATTACTTCTACCACAGAGTACAAAAAGAAGTTAAACACTCTAACATGTTATTCACCGGGGCAGTTCTTAAGTCTGTGGTGCGACTGTTGGCATTTGCTCGTGTGTCGGTGTTGTGAATGTGGAGCACGTGCCAGGATGTTTTATGTGCGCGGGGTGGCTGGGTGGTTGGAGGTTTGGCCCCCGGGCTGCCGTGGGGCCGCTGGGCCGGGGGAGCGCGCGGATGGAGGGGAGGGGAAGTGGCAGCGGCGGCGGTGGTTTACATTAGAGGGAAGGTAAATAGCAGCTGCTGTTTTAAAAGCCTGGGAAAACCACGCCTACACGGAGAGCTGGATCCCTTATCGGAATGTGAGCCAGAGCAGAGATATTTCTGAGCCCAGAGAGCGCACACACGAGCAGACCTCCTCCTCTGATCGCCCCACAAAGTCTTTCAGCTCGTTTCATTTCCTTATCTTTATTGGGTTGGAAACACGCACTGTAAGCACAGACATGAAACAACTTTTAGTTGCAACCAGAAGCTGCGTTACTTTAGGAAATAATATCAATGTAAACGCATAAATGGCATATGTTTATGGCAGCAATAGTAAAATGATACTTTTGTAGGTCTAAGTCAAATTGTTCCCTCATAAAACTGACAATAAAGGACTAGACTAAACCGTTTCGTGTAAGAGCAGGACGTGCGTCTATGCGCTGAGCTCACACACCTCCAGCTTCTGCAGAGACCGCGACACGTGGCGAGCAGGCGACCAGGGGAAGGCGCTCCTCTCGCCGGCTTGCCGCTTACATCTGTAGGGCGTCGCCAGCGGCTGGCCGCAAGATCGACAGCTTGATAGGCGCTGGAGCTCCGGATCAGGACTCTCAGCGGAGAGGGGCGCACAAAAAGTAGAATTTCTTCGCAGGAATGCATTTAACTCTAGCAATGAGTCGCATAAGTATAAATGTCTGAACCACTGAAATAAATTATTGTCAGTTTTATGTCAGATTTACAGATAAGAAAAGACAATGTTAAAGAAGTAAAGCACACTCCACTGCCCCCAGTTCATATTTCATGCAAATGTGAACGGCACATTCAAACCATTATTAAGAAAAAGCACATTTTCAGCTTGAGCTTCTTTCTCAAACATGATGCGTTAAAACAGTTCCATATCACCTAGCTGCCATTTCAATGTAATCTTTTTAATTGAGCTGTTTAATGTTACAAGCTGAAAATGTGATTAAAATTTAAAAGTTCAAGAAGGGTCACCCAATAAGGCTACTCATCACATGAAAATTGCAGACATTGCAGCCCTGCAGTCCAAACTGTTTCAAAGACTAAAGAGTAGCACATCTCACAGCTGTACTAACATGCACAGTGCACCTGAGACCTTGCCCTGACCATAATGGCACTGACAGAGCCTCCAAACAAATGTATTGACGTGAAGCAGACAGAGAGAGTAGTTTTTGAAACCCGCTCCGCTTGAATAACTTTCTCACGCTCATGTTGCAAGAGGTCTGTGGCGATGCATTGAGTCACGGAGCCTTGGTCTGCAGGTCCCTCCCTCCTACCCTCAACTTGTCTTATCGGCCGCACCTGGCTGCAGTCAGTCCCTCGAGTGTAACCTGTTGCTGTGTGTCAACTCCTCTATCGCTGATCTGCGGGAAATGGGCTGAGTCACACTGAACAAGGCTCTCTGTTGTAAAGCCTTTTGATCACATGATAAAATGCCAAACATTACAATTGTCCACGCATTAGACAGGAAAACAAACAGGTGCAAGATTTTTTATTTTATTCGGGACACCAGACCAGTGTGTTTTACGTTCATTCCTGACTGTCTTCCGTCCCATGCAGCCCTTATCCCTGTTGATCTTCTCCTCTTCTCCTTTATCTTTTTATTTGGCCCCCTCTATGCATGTGCTTTTATCTGCCTCTTCCTCTTTTCTCATCCCACCGCTCCCAGTCTTTCCCAGGCCTCATATCTTTATTGAGCCCTCTTGACCGTGGACCTCCACACACTGCAATAATGCAATTAGGCAGGGTGATTGCCTGGATAAAGTGTGTGTGAAAGTGTGAGGTACCGGTCTCACAAAACAACCTTGCCTGCTGTCAGCCTTAATGTGTAAGCCATTGGTGAACATAGAGGCTGCCAACAGGCACTGCTGGTGCCATAAGAGTAAGAAGGCCGTGCGTGTTCAGGGAGGTGGGGCTGAGGTTTAAATGCCAGCAGAAGCATTTAAGCTTCATTATTGGCTGGCAACAAGAGTGGGAAGTAAGCAGTCAGACTAGAAGGCTATTTGAGAGCCAGCCTTTAGGTGTGACAGGGCTGCCCCTGCCTAACTGAGGGTGGCACTGTGTTGACGTAGTTTGCTATCCCCAGAGGCTGCCCGCCATAGTGGTGACTGGCTGGCTGACTTACCCAGCTCTCTGATTAGCAACAAGTTACCGCAGTGCTGAGTGACTGGTGTGTACAAGCACCATTTGTCAACACAAGGTTTAAATGAATTATGCAGGAAAAAGGCAGCAAATCTCTAACCTGACTTTGCCAGATAGAACTGCTCTACAGAACATAGTCTGCTTCACAGAACCATCTGGGAGGGCTCCCGTACCTGGTTGATGATCACCGCAGTTTATCCAATCAGAACAGCATCATGTTGTTTACATTTGTAACAGTAAAACGGTTTCTACATCTTCAAAACTAAAACATACCCAAACCGTGTATGCTTTGCTTGCAGCAGGTCAAGATTGATTTGACACAGAAAATCCAACATGAGTAAAATTCTTAGACCCACCTTAAAAAGTGTAAACTTAGCCTTAATTGATATATACAGCAATGCAATAACTCCTGTAGATATTGTCAGTTCAGCAGCAGAAAAGACTAACAACACACACTCCTGTGATTTTAAATAGTCCACTGGTCTATTTCTTAAAATTAATAATATGAATGATTATGTTCTGTGTTTTCTGGTAATTAACAGACAGTATAAACCTGTTTTGTATTTGTATAGTTGCACAGTTTACTCAATAGTAATAATCAAAGATGCAAAATGCTTTTCATTTGCCTATAACTGCAACAAAACACAATATCGCTGAATTTAGAAGCTTCCACACACCGCCCACCATCAGTCAGGAGAGTCACTTATCACTCAACTTGCACATCATGTGAGTGCAGGGTTACAGCCAGCAAGGGCCTATGTCTAAAAGCTCCGGCAACATACAGAAAAGGAGCTGAATGAATGCACAAGCCAGTCGTTACCCATTTTGGAGCGCACAAAAGACGGGGGAGTGCGGATGTTCATGTGTCGGTACCGCACACATCATCCCAACCTGGCATGAAATGTGTGTTATTAGTGGGAGTGGAGTAGGACCTGTGCTCAACTGCTGTTAGCGAGGCCAGCCAAGGCTTGGAGAGCAGGATCAAAGAAGGGACAAAGAGAAAGAAGGAGAACTGACAGATCCTCCAAGCAGAGAGAATAGAAAGACGAGAGTTGATGATGATAGTGGGGTGGGTTGGAGGCTCTCCAGATACTGCTGCACACATCGCTTACACCTCCCCACACATAAACCGAGGTGCCTAGAGCAGCCTGGGAGCAAGGAAAACAATAAGTACAGTACGCTTGCTTTTACTCACAAAACTATCTCTGAGCACACACACAGAGATCAACGCGGGTCACTGTAAGCCTTGCAGACACAGGCGCTGGGGTGTGTTTTGGCTGGCTAAAACAGAGAAAGAGATGTTTTAAGGCCTGCGTGCTGGTCTATGGAGCAGAGGCTCCCCAGGCAGCTCCAAACGCCTCCCTCCACTTCAGAGACCAAGCTGCCTGCACTTCCTTTAGGGGTCTCTCTCTCCCTCGCCCCGGCTTCTACAAATCTATCCTTTATTTCTCTCTCCCTTTCCTTCCGACCCGCTCTTTTTTCTCCAGTGCCTCCTGGAGCAGACCGGCACTATTTGCATGTGTGGGGGAGGCTCTGCAGTGCCGAAAGTCAGAGGTCACGGTGAGTCAAAGCCAGCAGCGTTGGAGAGGAAGCGGGTGGGGAGAGGACCAGTGAGTTGGCCCGGGTCTCTGGTTAGTCTGCCTGAGGCTGCAGTGGACTGGGAATACGGCTGCTGCTCCTACTGGTAATAGAGGTGGTGGGAGTGAGGGCCAGTCATGCAAATACAGTTTAACCACCTTTTACTGGGTTTTCTGATTGGAGAGTATGTTTGCAGGCTGACAACTAGGACAATAAAGAACTATTCTGAATGCAACATATTTGGCATTCTCAACTGCAATCATCAATATTTGTTTAAAAATTGTGTTGGTAATCTAGGTTCAAAAAAATATCTTTGGAAACAAATATATAGATAAATGCATACATAAGGCAATTTAAGTTTTTAGAAATATAGCCATTCTGAGCTACGATTTTCTGTGCGGCAAAGTATGAAGTCAAATATTGTCTTAAAACAAGCTTTATACAAACAGAGAAAAAGGGCATCTCTCAGCACTTGAGCATTACAACCATTAACCATTGGGTCCACAGAAAACCGAGTGTGGGGAATCACTTAAAGTGTCATTTGTTTACTCCCATCGAGCAGTGGGACATTTAAATTACAGGTGCACAAATCCTCCCCATTTCCTCACAAGGAGGCCGTTTGTTGACTGTAGATAAGAGGGCCAGCCTTTGAAGAGCTAGAGACAGACACACACACACACACACACACACACTCACACACAAACAGCTCCCTAAACTGACGGCTTGATGTCGTGAATCATTATCTCTAATAGGCCTAGTTTAGTGTAAACAAACACATGCAGAGTATTGATGCAGATCTGCAGTCGCTGAACTCCTCATCATTGTACCTAGATAAAACGTGTCAAATGCAGAGTGATCTTCACATTTGCATTAAGGTGATCAGTTTAAATGCTCGGTCAGGGATGGAAAGGTTAACGTCTGCTTGATTATGCACTTATGTCTCTCTTTCTCTCTAGGTTTTTTTTTTTTATTAATGTGAAGCTGTACTGAGGGTAATATTTCTTTTTGATAGAGTTTGGTTGGTTATAGGTAAAATTACTTCACCATGAAGACAATGAATAATAGGGTTTGTTAATGCACATCAAAATAAACACAGTCGGTTATAATTATATATCTTAAAGACAGAATGTCATTCAGGTTCACTCCCCTTGTCAGCTTTGCTTAAGTGTCTCTGAGCAAGACGTTTAACACATACCATGTCGAAAGCAGGTGCTGTGTAGCTGCCAGTAACCCTTGACATCCCCGCAGGGAATGTGGCTAGAAGCATTTCACTCTGGAATCAATGAACTATAACACTGTTATCACTCAGATGTGATTAGAGGTAATGAGCTGAGTAATAATTCATCAGCTCCACGAACTTATCCCGGTGCTAACCTGGCAGTGGGCCGGCGGTTTGCAGAGATGCCCCCGAGAGGCCCTTTCCTTGCACTACATGGGCCAAGGCCAACCTTATCAGACAATAGGCCTGAGGATTACCCTCCCTCAGAGCATTACATTGGCAGCCATGTCTCCCTCCTCTCTTGCACCTCTAGCTCTGTCTCCCCCTTGGCCCCCAGCACTCCACCTTTCCCGTGGGAGTTTGCACAACCAGGATAACCTTGAGACCTCATCTGGTCCGCTGCCAGAAACATTAAAGAAACTCCCTCCTTTTCTCTTTTCACTTCTCCTGTACATCTCCAACCCCACTCCCACCCGGACACCACTCTAAGGCTTCCTCCTGATCCTTGGGACATTACAGTTTTTTGTTCATCCCATTGCCTCCTCCTTCCTTCATTTTTTTTTGCCTTTTTTGCCTCTTCAGCCTTGTCTGATTGTGACTAAGATTAGTCCTTTTCTCTCTCCATCCCTCCCTCATTTCCTCCTTTCTCGTCTTCGACAGTAGAGCGAAGGAGGGGGCTAAAGTAAAGTAAAAGAAAGGGCTGTTCACATGATCTCCTGCGTAGCCGACTATTATCTGTAGATTGTCGAGCTGCCAATTTTAATTTAGCCTGCCCTGTTATCAGGCCAAAAATAAATGCCTCATTTGAAAAGTGGAAATCAAACTGTCCCGACAGGAAGGATGACTGACATTGATTGCAAACTAACTGTTTTGGTGGCAGCCTGCACTTTGTGAAGCTTTTGTCTCTTGCCTCTTGCTCCCCCTCTTCGCCTCTCTCCTGCTCCCCTCTGTCGGCTTTACGGCTGTCATATTCCTTTAGTGTTGGAAAGGTCAAGTGCTGCTTGCTGCCTGTGAGATCTGAGGGAACTCGGCGATATTCGTTGGCCCCCCTCTGCCCAACTCTGTGACAACAATACTCCACACTGCAAGCTCCTCCGAGTGCCACCGGCCGGCAGCAGCAGTTGCAGGCCCTTTACACAGGAATGTGTTTATCCGCTGTACTGCGCAGGGTGCGCCTTTTATGTTCCCTGCTTCTTCGAATTGATGTGTTTTCACTCCACTCCACTCAGAGGGGCCCCACGCTCCTACAAGACCCAAGTATCAGCTCACTGTGTTTATGTGATGGCCAAGTCAAATCATAGGTAATGAAAACGACAGAGACAGAGGAAGAGATGGGAAGGACTTCAAAGGTAGTGTAATGCTGCTGCTTGGAGTAAGTTTTCACCCAGAACATTTTACTCTGCCCTGGTAAGATTACAGTCAACTCTCAGATGGGAGCAGAGGATCCAGAGTGAAAAGTTTCCTGTATCACACATAACATATTTATTAAGTATAAAAGTATTGTATTATTGTAAAATGACACAAATAACAATTAAATTATAATAACAACAATAACTGAAATGACTCGGATATCTTCACACAAAAATATGATGGCTGACATCATATGTGACATAAACAAACCACCTTAACTATGCACATATTCCTAAACTAATGAGTCTGTTTCATAAATCTAACCATTTGCTCTGTAAACTGTAACTTGTTCATGTCTAAATTTAACAGATTTGTGGGTCAAATGTAACAACTTCTTTGCTGGTCTTTTATATCCGGCTCATTGTACCACCTTAAGCTTTTTAATAATCAGACAAAACAGTAACAACATGGCATTTAATAAAAAAGTTCACAAAGTCCTTAATGAGAGATATTGTAAGAACTTTTTTAGTCTAAACCAATAAGCTCTGGCCATAAGCTCTGCTGCCTTCAGGCAAGAGGAACCGCAGTTTGCGGTGCACCCCTGGCAGAGCCATGAACAGTTTCTATCCAGCCAGCTATCAGACAATTAAACAGGCAATCAGAGAATTAAACTGTGTATTTTGACTGTTTCTTCCAGGCAGCTGCTAAAGTGATTTGTGAAATATGAAATTCAATAGCACAATTTAGATACATTTATAGCATATATTTATATTTGTGTTTTTAAAACATTTAAAGCTCATTTAAAGTTGTGTTTTCTGTGTGGTGGGCGTGTAATAAGAAATTTTGCCCTGCATTGCATCTGTTATGTTTTTGCTAAATGACAATAAAAGAATCTTTGGGGAAATGGCCACTGCCATGAACAATAAGTAATACAATGAGTATAAGCACCTCTTCCAACCTTGGTTCTAACAACACAAACTAACCCTTTAAACGTCAAAAGAGTTTACAAACAGGCAGATGGTCTTTGTAACACGTTCCCATTACATCACTGCTAATGGAAGCTCACGGCACTGTGAACCAAATCCTCTTGAAGACTGTACTGGTCTTTATTTCCCCTTCCATCCACACACACACGCACACACACGCACGCACGCACACGCACGCACACACACACACACACACACACACACACACACACACACACACACACACACACACACACACACACACACACACACACACACACACACACACACACACACACACACACACACACACACACACACACACACACACACACAGGTATGACCTCATCCCCAGCACATTCCTGGTTTCACCTTGCTGCCCCCATCCCCACTAAAGCCTCAGCCTGTTGCTCACATTAACACCCTATCTGTCCGTCTCACCTCCCCTTTCAACCACACCCATCCCAAGTTCCATTGTTCTCCATCAAAAAGCATAGGTTTTCAGCAAGAGGATGAGTTCTGGTAGCCAGTGCTGCTGCCTCCAACCTGTTCTGGTTTCAGTGGTGAGTTTCTATTCTTCACCCACTCAAGACAGCACGCCGTTAGAGCTGGGCTTATGGGAAACACCATTGACATATAAGTGGCTGGGTTGGAGACAAGTGTTAAGTTCATTTCAGAGATTTAAAGGGGTTGCTCCCAACACCTCTTTGAGAGGTTTAGAGGTTATGCTTTCTTTACAGGAGGGCCAAACAATGAGGAGAATGATATCCATAGACTTTTAATCTTCATATAAAAAAGAACAATAATAGAAATTTACTATTGCTACATTGGTTTACGGTAAAATTGGATGCAAACAGTGACAGAGAGTTAGCCCTGACACATCTTTTAAGCAATCACTTTTTATTTAAGCCTGTATAATTCTCGATATGTAAAGCAGGTATTTGACCGTAGTTTAACCATTTTCCTATATTGAGCCACATGAAGCCCAAAAGTTAAACCTGTTGTTACCAAAGACAGTTCAATAACAACAATAACCACAAGCTTTTTCTCCCAAAGTACAGCAGAAAAGCACACACAAACAAAATGCTGTACTCCCTGTTGCAAAGTATCTAGGGTATGTAAACAAAGCCAACCAAGAAAGTGGTAATATTACGCCAAGGTCTTGTTTCGAATTTTAAAATATTTCAGTAGACAGAGGCATTACCTGTCCTTGCTCTCTTCAGCCAAGTAAGAAGATATTACTTGTTGTTATGCAGCTATTCTGCCCGTGGCGAGCTGAGCGTGGATTGCAGGAGGAGTGTGGTGTCCTGATCTTCTCTCAGCCTCTCACGTTGTCCTCTGACTTTGTGGTTTTTCCCTTTACTTTCCCCTTTGAATTTATGCTTACAGGGACACGTGAGCAGTCAGTAGTAAATTTCCAAAAACCTTTTTGTTTTTAAAACTAAAAGCACCTCTCTAGGCCCAACAAGAGGTCAAGGGGTTATAGAAAGGGCATCACCGAGAAAGCCTGGTAAATGTCCTGAAGCAAGGTGACTTAACAGGATTAAACAGTGGCCTATCTGATCCATTTGGGATAACAACATCTGTGAAATGAACCACTTCACCGGCTGGCCCTTTACTTATCTAGAAATCAGTCCTTTTGTTGCAAACAGATCACACACAACTTTAAAGTGTTTGCCTTTGGCACAGTAAGCTATAAGTGCAGAAGGGATCTTAGGGCAAAACTGAAGGAAAGGCAAAGGCCAGGCTGGGGACAAACTTTGACCTGTTGCATTCTTTGAAAGGGCTCTTGCTTTAGTCAGCAGCATGTCTCAGACCCACCAGTTGTGGCCGTGCAGAGAAAAACAGGTGTTGTCACTGGAGCAAATCATGCCATGCAGGAAGTAAAGCTAGTCAAACAGGATTTAGTTATTTGCTGGTCTGCTAAAGCTCAGTGACCAGCGGAAGAAATATTCACGTGATTACTGCACAGCTCCGGGAACATTGCTGTACAAAGTGGGTAACCTCACTGTAATCAAAATAGTTCAAATCTGTGTCAAATAATTTTACAAAAACCATAACTTTCAGATTTTTTTTTAGTATTCAGCATTTACCCAAATCATGGGTTTGTCTTTTCCTCAAGGCAATGCAAAATGGGGTTTGGGAGGTGAATAAGACAATGTTTACCAGACAGTGTAAAGGATTACAACAGGTCATGTTTCCCAGAAATTGGCCAATTACTCCCTTGAGAAGCTGATCCACGCCCGCCTCATGTCTGCCCACCCAGACCCTTGTTCACCCTGCAACTCTCAGGCAACAGCTTAGGCCTCACTTACCAAACAATTTCAAAGCTCCAATGCCTTTGACTTATCCCTGCTTCTGCTGACGTTAGACATCCTGCACACCCTGCCTCATACTCCCCCCTCTCATCGCATCTATTGCCCCATTTCATCACCCTCGGATGCCATATATGTCAAAGCTTGACTTGCTTCCTTGATCCCCTTTCCGTCCTTTTCTCCCAAATCTCCCTTTTTTCCTTCTGAGTAACTTTAATTGTCCTGGGAAAGTCACGGTTGGTGCGTGGAGCACAAAGCACCAGTTTATAATTAATGTTACAGAGGAGGGATTACAGGAAGCTCTGGGCAGCCTGATGTGAGAGGTTCTGAAGCCTCGCGAGTGTGGGATACTCCTGCTTCAGTCAGAGAGAACTAGTGCAAGTGTTCACACACACGCTCATTTATACCTTTATTTTCATATTACTTTATTCTGATGTATATAAAAAAAGTTGGGCTTCAGTAGGTCAGGCAAAAGCAAAAGCACTCAAATATGACATTCACAAATGGAATACAGTTGGTACAGCAATTCCTTTTGCTGGCAAAATGTTTGCATCATTATTCTGATGCAGTGGCCGAGACATAGTCCGCAAACTAACAGTCATTCTAACAGTCATTCATTTCTGTGGTCTGGATCTTTTCTGTGATGATGATGAGGGTGGAGATGAAGAGGGGGTTGGTGAAGTATCCTGAATAGATGGGTGGGACAAACCTCCTGCAAAGCCAGGTGTGAGGCTGGGGGCTATGCACGTAAAAACAGAGTTTTACTCTAAAGCACAGGGGTGCTACAATATACATGTTAATTAGCATCAGCTCAGTAAAAAAAAAAAAAACATCATGAGCTTACCCTTTAACATCTTAGCTTTAGGTTTGATGATCTCTACCAAATAACTATCTATTTAAATTTTATAATAAATAAACTAGCAAGTAAAATAACCTGGTTAAATAATTCTAGTGGTGATGAAGAATGAGGAGGCAAAGTATCAAAAATCAGCAGGTTCCTATCAGGTCTTAGCCTCTGGCTCGAAGACAGGAGCCCGGCTGCCTGTCTTTCATCATCAGCATGCAGGATCAGAGCACATCTTACACATGGGCTCCTCAGTGTGTGCACATCTGTGTGTATGTGTGTAAAGAGAGGGCATGCAAGGGCCCAGACTGCCTGCAGGGCCCCCCACGCAGATGAGCAGGGGCACCGGAGCGCTTGGCAGGGAGCGCTTATGAGTGTGTATCTGTCAGAGACGTACGGAGGGAGTGAGTCAGCCAGCCTCCCGCCCTCCTCTTTACCTCTCATTTTCTTCCCTTACCCCTCCCTCCCAGCCTTACCCACCAACCCCTCCCCACACAAACCCGTACCCCCTGCCACCTCTCATTCTCAGACAGTAGCAGCCGGGGGCCAGGAGCCTGCTGGTGGAGGCTGCATCGATCTTTTCCCAGCTGTGGGGGCGGCTGCACATCACATTCCTAACCTTGAAGCGGTGGCGGTGGATGGCTGGTGGCTCAGGGCTCACACTCACGTGACTGTTTTAAATCTGCCAAGCTGTTTTTGAAGAAATTACAGAAGCTTGTCCGCAGCGCTTGACTGTACAATTACTTCATCAAAAGTAATTTGAAATGTGTGGAAAATAAGTTTTTTAAATATTGTTTGGCTTTAAGACCACAAAAGAATTTTTTTGCATTGTTTCTTCCCCAGCCTACCTTACTCATATGCTAAACAGAAAAGCTTGATATAGTAACCATGTGTTTAAATCAAGAGTTTTGAAGCTTAATTTAAACTTTATGGACTTGATAATATATTTCTGTTTTAGGTTTGCCTCATTTGATTGAGTAGATTGAAGTGTAAATACCAGCTTAAGCAGCTTATAGCCATATCCTGCATTTTGACATTGTGACAATAAAATATTTTTGATTAATTGTTCAAACAAATGTTTTTTTACTGTGACCACATTTTAAGTAAAGACTAATGTGCATAAATATCAAACAGTAAGAAAATTATTCTAAACTTAAGATCACCTGGTGTGCATAACACACAAACATGTCCAGATTAGACCATTACTTGTCCTACCCTTTCTCACCCACTCACACGTCATTGTTTTGTTCCTATATAGGCAAAAACATTCATCTAAAAGAAAGAATCATGAATTAAGCTAAGTAATTGCCAGGGAACACAGAGGTTAAATCCCAAAATGCATCACACAAACTTTAGGAGGCTGTTCAGTTCAGATGCTTGTTTTTCAGCACCTGGTCTAAGTGTTCACATATGTGCATCACTTGCTGGACAAATGTGTTGCTTCAGAAGATACTCCTTCAAGAAGACAAAAATGTAATCTCTGTAAAATATCCTGTAATGGTTCACCAATTCTCTTTCACAGCTAAACAACATAAGAAACCATGTTGAGGTTTGGGGGCTTTTGGGGAGGGGGGGTTCTAATCCCGAGGAAAGCCCCAATCAAAGTGAAATATGTGAAAGAAAAGATAGGGAGGGGTGTGGGTCTTTGAAAAAAAAACCCAGAAGGAATAGGGACACTGATGAAAAGCCAAATATGCGACATTCACAAAAAGGAGGCCCTTGTTGCTGTGCGGAACCTTTGAAGAAGAAAGCAAAAGCAGAAAAGCCGAGGGTGTGTGCCTGTGTGTGTGTATACAGAAGAGGAAGGGGCAGGGGGGGGGTCACTGTATTGAGGCACAGTATGTCACGGCAGTCAAAACAGTGCCGAGTTGACAGGACAGGACCCCTGCTGCACACAGACATAATCATAAGACTTGCTCTCACCCCCCTCCTGGCAACGGAGCAGCCCGAGTGTGGGAAACAGCGGCCGAGGCACGCGCCAGATAAGATCTTGCCTTTTGGGAGAAGCAAACAGGACCCTGTTGGCACGCAGTGGCCCCCCTCGCTTGCTCACACACACACACACACACACACACACACACACACACACACACACACACACACACACACACACACACACACACACACACACACACACACACACACACACACACACACACACACACATCCTCTCTGACCACCCTATCCCCCACTGACCCAGTACAGAATGCCGCAGAATGCATGTCATCCACTTCCTCTTGACTTTGTTTATGACATGGCTCAAACCACAGAGTGCTCCTTTCAGTCATATCTGCACATAAAGGGCCACCCAGACAACGCAACAGCAACATAGTTCACAAACATGTGTTTCATATCAAGTGTTGAAGGCATTTTGAAACTCCACTGATAAATTAACTGTGTAACAAAAAAGCTGAAGGTAAAAAACTTCTAATCAAGTGCTTGCAATCATTTCCAGTGTCAGAAATTATTGTTTGGCCAAAAGAGTGACATTGTTTTATGAAAAACTTGGAGTTAATGAAGCCAGTCACTACTTGCTGCTCATTCTGGTGAAGAGGACATAATGTTGTGTGACATTTGTTCACAGATTTGATCCAAGCAGACAACTCCACTCCAATGTTTCTGTTCCAACAGCATCTAATATCATCATCACTTTTGTGTCATTATAACTTAAAAAATACGACACTCAACAAATGAATTATGTATAGCACAATCTGATCACAAAGACAATAAAGACTGATGAAGAAAATTTGACAGCAAGTCTTTATTTAATGATTTCCTCACTTTGTTAGTGGCATATTAAAAAAAAAAAAACTATAACTTATTGTGCCTTACAATTCCATCCATGTTTATTACAATTCTGATGTAAAAACAAATCCAGTGCAAATGCAAATATAGAGTAACACATTGTTTGTCTGTCAGAGTACATTTGCTTACTATTAAACCGTACAAACAAAAAGAGGAAGCAGTTGTTTTTGCGGTTCTATTTTAAAGAAGAGGTTTTTGTCATAATGTCGCCCTTAAACCACGGCTGTTAAACACTCAACAACAGTAAAGTGAGGCTGGGCTTGCACTACTCCACACAGGTCACACACATCCTAGCAGTTCTCGCAGAGTAGCCCTTAACTTATGAGTTAAAAGCCTGGATACACATTCAAACACTAGGACACACCTTAAACAAACGTCTTAATTGTTTCTGTACACAGAGACAGACGTACTCCTGTCTTAATGTTCATTCATCAGGGAGCACAAGCACTACATCCGCCAGACTCCCTTTGTTAACATATCCAACCCACAAGCCAAATATTTACTTTTATTCTGATATGGACCCGAATGATGGGAGAACATTTCATCAGAGTGTTTTTCCAATTTTTGCAGACTCACCATCCTGTCTGTACCTCCTGCTGCTCTGTTCAGACTGACATCATATTAGAACACAGCCTTTTATCAAAAACAAAACTGACACACACAGAAAGGGGTAGACACCAAGGGCTTTGTGTCAACAGCCTCATAATCAAGGGCAGTATCCTATACAATGTTACAACATTAGCTTGGCTATAATGTGCACTTCAAACCTCAAACTATAAAGATGTCATCTCAATTCTAAAGCAGTTAATAAGCAAATGTTTTGGTTATTATAATAAATTATCAATAAAATTCTTCAAAAAGATAAGAAAGGAGTACTCTAAGGCAGGGCTTTGAAATAATAGGGCCCCTGATTGCATTGTTGTTACTGGAATATACATTTGGCCACATGAACAAGGACTGAGACATGTGTAACTTTTGTTTTAAATATCCAGCTTCTGTCTGAATAGTCCCACTCTGTCTTCTCCCAAACTTTACTTTGTAGAGGTTTATATCCTCATCCCTGAACATAAAGCAGGAAATCCCATGTCCTACTCTAAACATTACTGAGGCAGGAACAGTGACTGAGCCATTTGCACCTGTGAGGAGGGGAATGAGTCAAGAGGTTGATAGGTCATCTGTGCTTCACTAGTGGATGGTGCACAAACACACTCTGGGTTTTCTCTGAGCCTTGTACGATAATTGGGCTCTCACATCAAACGGGCTTCATTAGAAGGACTCCAGTGACTGCTAATCCCCTGCCTTCACACACAGGGAGGGGAGTCGTTTTGTGGTGCATGGCGTCCACGGCGGTGAACAAAATATCTTGAGAAGACATCAAAGTCCTCCCCCGAAACTCAAGACTTGGCCTTCGCTGCTTTGTGGTTATCTGATCACGGTGATGGCTAAGCAGGACAGACATTTTTTTTGCAGGCTAGTCATCTGGAAACAAAAGAGAATTTCAACTGCATTTTGAAAGTCAGACATCAGAGGATAACAGCCACCTCTTGGGCACCATTGTAATGGCCAAACTTACTGTATGGGTAAGGTGGGGCCCCAACAACATGAACGCTCAAACAGTACAAACGACTTACTGTATGTAATGGCTAACGTACCTGTAGCACACAAAGGCAAATACAAGTGTAATTTAAAAAAGTATCATAGTTATTAAAAGAAGGTGGGAGCGGCTTGTCATGGCATGTCATAACTGTCAAATGGACAATCAACATTGATCTACCACACGTACAATAATAAACCCCCCAAAAAAATATGTCTGTTGGTTTAAAGAAATTAACGTCTGTCAGATAATAAAACGTTACTGTATACATACTGGTTAAAGAGTTTTCATTGTGTCTTTACAGACGCTCTATAGTTCCCTTTGTGGGAGAGTCATTAAAATAAACCACTAGCTTCATTCTAGACTTGCAGGTGAATTGTGCCTCCAGCTCTGCTAAATAATGATGGAGATGATACACCCTCCTTCATAATTCATGCTCTTTTATTAGAAGGCTAAGCTGTTCGACAGCTGTGCTCCTGACAACAACAAACACACAAAACTGGCAACAGATAAGAAGCACTCCACTAAACCGCACCTAAAGCAGCTAGAAGCAGGACATAAGGCAGAGAACTGTCCCCCCCCCCACACACACGTTAACTTTCAGAGCTCATTCCCACCCATGTCTTCCGATCTCAACCGACCCACCTCATCAGACCAACGGGCCTCTGTGAGCACACACACACACACACACACCTAAAACATACACATTCTCAGAGAGTGTCTGAGGATGTGCTGAGAGGGAAGAGACTGCCGGCTCTTAATTAGCAGGAAGTTGCAGTGTCAAGGTGTCACAGGCAAGTAGCGTGGAATCGCAGGTCTGGTCCGTCCCCCTAGTGATTCCCTCCGGGGAAGCTTTGTTGTCGCATTCTCAGCATCAGACGGCTGCCTGCCATTCGCTGCCTGGAACGCAGCCATTTACCTCCCGCTGTGTTTGCATTCTTTCATAAATGAGAAACACAGGCATTTAGAGACTCAGATGTTCTAATTTTGACCTGACGCTCAGAAGCGGGAAGATGGGGGAGGGCATGGATGGAGCAGGGACATCCTAATTGCCAATTTGGGATCCTCTTGAGCGGATGAGCACTCAAGTAAGAAATGATTTGGCCTGTCTTCTTTCATCTTCCCATCCTCTCCCTCTTGCTACCCCCTCCATCCCAGGTTTCTCTTGCCACCATTTTTTTCCAGCTTGTCAAGTCTTTAACTCGTGCACTTGCCAAAAACACACACACACACACACACACACACACACACACACACACACACACACACACACACACACACACACACACACACACACACACACACACACACACACACACACACACACACAAATGTATACGGGTGGTCTGTGTGTCGCCTGACAGAGGACAGCCAGGGCAGCTTTGCACAGCAACTCTTCCCAGACTGTGTTGTCATTGTCAAGGAGGTCAACCTGGTCTTCCTTTTAAAAATCCCACCGTGCAGAACACTTATTTAAGGAAGCACCGGGGCTGGAGGGGCTGAAGGGGCTGAAGGGGCTGAAGGGAAGCAGGACAGATCCACTGCCCTGACATCAAAGAGCAAGCAAGACAGGGCAGAACAGAGAGAAGAGAGAAAGTGACAGAGGAAATGGGTTAACAACAAGAGCGTGCATTCCTAATTTTTTCCGTTCTGGGTTGTTATTATACATTTCATGGAGATAAGGCTTGTCTGGCTTTACTATGTTCGGTCCAGTCTGGCTGAACAAATTGAACAGAAGAGATTTTGAAGGTCAAGGGGGGAAATATAGCAAATGTTATATTTCTCAGTAAGTAATTTTGATCAGATAAGGGATAAATACCTGTAAACTCAAACAGGCCTCACTGTTATAAAACACAACCACTGTATAAGATATACTAATAATAACAGATTGGATTTATTTAGACTTTTTAAGGAATTAGGAAGCACTTAACGGAGTCCATTAGTAGCCACAGCTGCCCTGGGGCAGCCTACGACAGTATGAACGGAGGAGAGCGGCGCCCACTCTACCACCTGAGCCTCTACGCATGAAGATGTCCTGTATAAAGGACTGCCGCTTTCTGATGTAAAATGCTTAACCAATGATTGCATATTGTGTCAACATTGCTGCCTCAATAACATTAATAACTATTAAAATATTGAGCACTTTCAAAAACAGCATGTCTGATGTAGGAGGTCTTATGCTACCAGAAGGATCGGTACTGGCCTGGCTTGTATCTGGTAGCATGTGGATATCTGAGAAGTGGTAATGGGTAGGCATCCTGGCTCACATTAAGAGACCCCAAAGCTTCTCTTAGGAACCACACGCCATTGTATTTAACCTTTTAATGACATTGGTAATTTATTAATAAGAGCGGTATCCACACATCCACACAGAAATTCTTCAGAGAGAAAGCATTAAACAGAAAGTTGTACCGCAGACAACCGAAAGTAAAACACTTGCTGTTTATCTCAAAAAAATTATAAAATGGCTACAAAATTAACTCTGAGTAAACATTGCAAAAATGTATGTGAAGCTGGCTGTAAGGCTGTATCAATTTACAGTATTAAACCTGTCTCACAATCAAGTGGGTTTCTCAGTGTTTAACATTAACATTATTCTGTTAATGCTTTACTAAATGAAAATGTAAACACCAAAACTCTCCTTTAACTTGTGATCACAGACAGACAAATGTCACTACCTTTTGGCTATGAACGGGTTAACCACTGGTGCATGAGGCCAATACACTGTGCCGTTCATAACTATATTGTTTGAAGCAGTGAGGGTGGAACCTTCCTCTCTGTCTCTCCCTCCTCTGCTTGAGTGCTGGTGCTCGCTCGGCCGCAGGGCTGAGGAATGTGTGAGAGCCATGTGTCAAATCCCCAGACTGTGGGAAAGTGCTGCTCTCGGCTGAACTCCCCCCCTCCTCCTCCCTCTCTCGCTCTTATTTCCCTGGGCTGCTCTCCAGGCAAGCACCCTGCTCCACTCCAGCCCAACTCCAGTGTGTGTGCGCCTGCCTTACAGCACACAGGAAGTGAGCTGAGAGCGTCTGCCAGCAGAGCTCCGCCTGGAACGGCCGCTTCCTGCAGACAGTTTCTATGCCAACACCAAGCAGTTCACAAGACACGCTCACGGAAACACACACAGGCGACATCCTCCACTGCTTGACAGGAACAGCCAAGACACCCAGCAGGGCAGGAGGCTGCTCTTTCTCTCTCTTTTGCTGTATATTTATCACTATATAACATTTCTCTCACTCTGGCTCTGCAAACACTGACATCTTCTCCGTCTGTGTACACTCCTTTCATCGCTTCCAGGATCCAGCGCTGCACTTGGAATTTCTGTAAAGCCTGCCAACAAGAAAGTTATTTGCAACAAAGAAGTGTCGCTGTAAAGTAATTTTTATTATTATTTATTTTTATACAGGTTAGTCGCATTGGGACACATGGTCTCATTTTCAAGAGAGACCTGTTTTACAAAAAAAGACATTACAATCAATCAATACAAAACACTATCTCACTATATATATATATATATATGTATATATATATATATACAAAATAAATATACAATAAAATTTAATGTCAAAAATTTATATACATCATAAAAAAGTTAGAGTGAGCAAAAATTTACTAAAAACAGGAGCAAGTGCCTCTCCAATTCTTTCAATACAAATTTGAATTCTTTGTGTGTTCCAGGTGGAGGGTCGAGAGTATGAGAACGCCTTTTTGCCCAGCACAGTACGCACTGATGGAACACTGTATGTGATAAAAGCCTGGGTGCGGAGGTTGTGATAGTGCTGTTTACATGTCATAAAAACAGAACAGATATGATGGTCCTGGACAAAGAATGGATTTGTAAATGAATGTGTACCAATGTAAGAGTCTGCGGATGTGTAGCGATGACCAGTGGACCAAAGAGTACAAGGTGCAATGGTGAGTCAGAGATCTGCTGCCTGTAATGAATCTCAGAGCTCAGTAATAGACAGCGTCCAGCATGTGTAAAGAGCTGGCAGAGGCGTTCATATCCACAATATCCCCAAAGTCTAGAAGAGGCAAGAAGGTGACAGCAACCAGACGTTTCCTGGCTTTAAATGAAAAACAAAACTTGGAAGAACCCTAATTTAAATTTAAGCTTTTTCAGCAAGTCTTTAATGTGGGTGGACTTAATACTGAGTAATGACTCTCACTAAAAGATATTTTAGAGCACGACACTCCACACTTGCCATTGTTGTGTGTTTACTGTGACATTTTTCCCAGTAACGTTAACCACTGAAAGCAAATTTTCCCACGCTACTTTTCTGTCAACTTTGGAAATTTGTTCCTCAGTAGTTAGGACTTTTCAACCATGACTGCTTTTGTGGTGGTATTTACAAATTAGGTTTAGTCAATACAAGATTAGGAAAAGGAAGAAGCACAATTTGCTACATTACTCAATTATAATTAGTATTATACGCTAATCAGAAGTTTATTGTATTTGACAGAAGAGAGAAAGGTTTTACCCTTAATGGTAGGTATTATTTAAGATACACATCCAAATTTTTGTATTTGTTGAAGAAGGATCTGCACTAAAGACATTGTAGCGGTTTTCATAAATTCTATGAAAATGTGAAATTGACTCAATATAATTTTGTGGTATATAATTTTAAAAGTCAATCTTATTCAAAAATATTTTTTTTCTGCTCATGTGTTACTACAGTCTTGAGGATTTACTTACTATCGCCAAAGCCCCTCTGCAACATGGGCTTGAAATATCCTACACCTGCTGTGCTATGCACTTCATAAGAGCTGTTTACTGAGACACTTCTCACACACACTAGACAGATGACATCAGCAATCATAGGCAGTCCTGATCTGTCGCCCAGCTGGACCACAAAGAGCAGGTTGGCTGTTTGCTGTTATAGACATGCAGTGGTTCACATGGGCTGCCCTGGTTTGCCTGAGGTTACCCCTACATGCCAGCGCCCACTGTTGCTACTCCGTGACAACAAACCAGGAAAGAGCAGTGGATAAAGTTCCTTACTCTGCCATGCCATTGTTTGCTCTGAATATAAGAAACATTAATCATACAATCAAATGAATATAACAATCAGAAAGGCTTGTTTCCACAGTATGTTATGTATGCTCAAAATGCTTATATTAATATACTATCTCTCGGCCTCTCTCTAGAACAGAAAAACACACACAAACAGTGATCTTGAGCCCGAGCCAGGCGCCAGGAGAAGAACCCCAATTCTTTCAAATCTCTCTTCTCCACATCAACACTAAAGGCTTGCCAAACACCCCACAGAAATACAAAATAAATATCCCTGAAAGAGAAACAGGGAAGGACAAGAGGAAGAGTGATGTGGTTCAAGGATGGGTGCATTTGACAAGGTTAAGTGCCTCATACAGCCCCATCTCTCTGCTGGTTGAATAAGCAGTCTCTGTGCCATATTGGTTAGGTTGTTCCCTCCAGGGTTAAACTGTGTTAGCCTGCCAGCCCCGTGTCTCAATTCCACACCTCCATATCTGGCTGTGGAGCTGTCTCTGGGAATCCCCTTATCACACACACACCCTTCCATCACTAAACGCACAGTGGTCTTTCAGTTTTATTTGGCTCTTTTCTTCACCCCCCTCGTTCCTATGTTAGATTACTTGACTTTTCCAGCACTATCTCATTCCAAAAAAAGGTGTAAACATTCTGGATACTTCCAAAAGTGACAAATAATCTTTCTTGAAAGGACCACTGGCTGAATTACATTATGATTTATAATAACATGTGTCATGGTATGCGTTTTGTCAAAAAGAGCGGTCTCTGCAGTGCACTACATCAGATAAATCTGTGGCAAAAGGTGCCTTTTGTCACATCTTGCAGCAGACATTTGAGGATGAAAAACAAAAAGCAAAACCAAGTTACAATGTCTGACCAACAACTCTTTCAATGTCCAAGGTATTTGTCTGAAATATCACTACAGCTGTTAATATGCAGTACCCAGGCAGGTAACATCAAATAACACACAATTAAAAAACAATAAAATACTAAAAACACAGGAGACAAGACAATAAAAGACAGGTTAAAGGTGGTTACACTGTTTTAAATGTCTCTTTCATATGTTAAATAGTCTCTTATTGGAATTGTGAGGCTATTTCTGTATTTTCTTCTTTTTACTGTGAGTTTGTCCAAATGTGGTTCGTCTGTGTGGCACCTCACAGTCTCCTCGAGTCAAGGTCCTGGTGCCAATCCCACTGCCAGACTTTAGCTTAATGAAGTCTTTCATACTTACGGTCAGGGAGCAGGAGAGTCAGACTAACATGAATAAATAATTTTCAAGGGATATAGATGAAAGGTCTTCTTTTTAGATCATACCGGTTAAATAGAATAGTTTTTTTATGTATTTTTGAGGGTCCCTTACTTCTAACTTTCAGACATTCACAACCTTCCGGACTCCCTTCTGACTTCAGCCAAAGAAAAAATTACAAGTGAAAGAAAATGAAACGTATCCATTTAGATCAGTGAAGCGAAGACATTTATCCCCTTATCTTAACTCTCTTTATTGACATGGTTGTGAAGAAATGAATAAAACTTTGCTCTGGAAAATCCACTTTCTTCTCTTTATAGCTCTTTGAGGGTCAAGATGATGCAGGTGATTTACAACCAGCCAAAGAGCTGGACATGCTCACACCAGTAAATAATCTGCAGGCCAGGGTTTTAACAGTCTCGCTTTCTGCCACCATCTCCTAATTGGATATTAAATCATGACATCATAGAAATAGCTGAGATATTTTAACTTGAAAATCTATGTGGAGGAGGCAGGTGAGGTTCATGTGGGCAGCTCAAGGCAAAAGTTTTTTTTCCCCCTCATGCTGAGGTCATGACAGTTATGTGGCAGTGGGGTCAAAAAAGCAGAAGAATTACCTATTATGGCATTGTGGCTAAAATTCTATGCAATAAGAGGTAACATCGGGAACAAAGTTAATCTGGTTGAGGACAGAAGGGAGGGGGAGGATGCTGGAGTGAGGAGAGGGAGGCACCAGGCCTATCTTATCAGGCCCCTGAGCTGTGAGTGATCTAAGTGGGCTGAGCGAGAAGAGAAGGCCCTCTGTTGTGCCCTGTGATCCCAGACTGTGCTTTATGGCATGCAGATCTGTATCAGTGTGGGAAAAGGCTTGAAGGCCAAAGGAACCGTGCATATCTGCGTGCGCGGTGAGTGTGTGTTTGTTTGGTTTGCGTATAGTTTCTGCCACTAAAGCAATCAAGAGGGCAGAGGCATGCGCGCATGGATGTTTAAGTGTACGTGGGTGTGTAGTTCTTAGGTTTCTGGCACTAAAGCAATCAACAGGGCAGAGGCTTGTATGTTTAAAGTGTGTCTGGCTGCTGTGCAGTCTGATAAGGACTATAAACAAAATCTAACAGCAGGCGGGCAGGTTCAGTCACACTCAAATGATAAGACAGTACTTTAACCCTTCAAGTCCAAGCAACCTTTGAATTTTCAAACACATGGCCATAAAGAAAAATGTCTGTTGCAATTAAATCTCACGTCACTGCCATTCCCTTGTTGAAAAAACTGGCATGCATCGTTCACATCAAGGCCTTGTCATTAGACAGCAGTAAAAGAGACTAATAACTTGGTTGGTAATGTACTGCACAGTGGGCTCCAGACTTTTAGCCATCAGTAATGTGTACTGGCCATTAAAGAACATTCACACTGCATGATTTCACTGACTGAGGCTTTCCTCAAGACATCAAAAACTATAAGCTTTCCAAACTCCCAACTCCCACCGGATGCCTACTGAATGATGCAGACAGTGTGGTGCTCCAATAAACCCACAGTAGGGTTGAGAGGTGATGAAGTCACAGCTAAATCTGTGGCAGGTTTAGCTATTAGTTGAGTCACGGATGAGTTCATAAGAGAGGCGCACTCCATAGGGTCAGTGGGTAAATCACGCTCCATTTCACTGGACCATTCACCTTTACTTACCCCAGACACTTGCAGCAGACTCCAGGCTCCATCAGGGCCACACTGAGTCACCTGCACAGTTTGGGAGACAAGCCCGAGATGAGGCGACATGACTTGTGTGAGCGTCTGGCTCCAGTGATATCATCATTGGGAGACAATGAGGGCTGAGCTGTTGGATGGACGGCACACTCCACTCCCACTCCCCGTCTGATCTGGTCACCTGAAACGACCAACCATACACTGCATCATAAAATAACGACTGCACAAAGTTATGGCTGCAGGGGCATGGCAGGTAGGTATGGACAAGGTATATGCAGCAGGTCATGGCCTGGTGTTACGCCACCCTCTAGACAGGTCTCCAGGGAACAGACCTGGTGTGCATTTGGTAATCAGCAGCCACTTACACATTAAATTGGGAGTGGTTGTAGACATTAAACAGTCATTACATCAATAGTATGGACAGGCTGCACTTTAAAGCTGCTTCATTGGCTTTATGACCAACCATAACTCCTATGGCTAGCACCTCTAGTAAATTTTTATTTCTCGGCTGTAAAAAGAGAGGGTTGGACACAGGAACTAAAGTCATAAGCCACCAACATCGACAATAAAGAGGTTATTACTAGACCAAGATTAATGAACAATATTTCCTTTCAAATCAGTTGCCAAATATTGTCAGAAACTCCTCTTAGCTTAGTAATGGTTGTTGAGCAGTAGCCAGCTCCAAATAACCACTATACAGCAATAATATGTTTTAAGATATTATGCTGAAATAAAAATACTTCTTACTTCTAAAAATCTTCTTTAGTACTTTGATGTAACTTTATGCAGACCACACATGCTGCTGGCATATTTTTTTATCTGTTCAAATGACTGTTTGCAGTGCTATATCTAGTTGTATGGGGGCAGATCCGCAATTTAGCTGTTGCGGGTGTTTCTAAATTGCTTTCCAACTTCTTCCACTTTTAAATGTTGAATGTAATACAAGTAATTAGGGGTGTGAATCTTTCAGTTTTAGGGTCACAATTCAATTCAGAATTGATTTTGTTTCAAAACATTTTTTGATTCTGAATAAATTCAAGTTAATACAACTTTTGCTAAGAAAACTGTTTGACAATTATGTGATAATATGAAAACACTATTTTAACCAAAGAGAACATTTATTTAAACTTTTCTTTTAGTTTCTGCCTGTACCAAATCTTTATATCAACTTTATATTCATACAAATATAGAATTGTGCATTTATTAACTGCCTAAAATCAGCTGCCATCTAGTACATGATACAAAAAAAATATTCTGTACTAAAAAACAGATTTTTTTAGCATTCTTAATCGATTCGAATCAAATCGAATCGATGTCTTAGAAAGATGGAATCCTAAGTGTAAGTCTAAAAATGCAGACTTTAGACACTAGTCTTAGTTCCTTCCTGTCTGTCTCACGGCATTCAGACACATGACCAGAGCTGATTGCCTTTGGTCACATTTAAACTAGAGTATAAAGTAAGAAAAGAAAAGCATAAAGTAGCCTCACAGGTCACAGGACTTGGCTCATCATCACAGTTGTTATCACACACAGACCATTGCCTGTCACGTTATCATGACATTAGGGTCAGCTGATGCATCATCGCTGTGGGAGGTAGCTTATCAGAGAATTGTTAAATGAGCGCCCCTGCTGCTTCATTATCGTGTTTCAGTATACATACAGTATGACTGTGTCCCGCTGGCTAAAGAGGTGTTAATGGGTTTCACACCTTGAGGCTAAAGGCAACAGTGAGCTTGTTCAAACAGTAGTTTGGGCTAAGTAATCATCTCTTCTGCTGATGTATTGTTCATCTCAACAAGGCCCTTGTGACTCAGCAAGAGAACTCAGGTGACTGGCCTTATCTAAATTTATGTCCACAATCTTGCGAGTCAGAAGGTTAATATAAGAATCCCTAGTCATGAACCCTGGAATTAACAGGCAAATACAAAATGAGCAGACAAACACACCTAAACCCCTGCAGGCAAAGCTGGAGGAGCTAGATTGGTGGGAACATGGCTCTTAACGTAGCAGTGAGAAAAAGGCTAACAAACCTAGTGCATAACTGCAGAACTTGGTTATCCCCAACCAAAGTTTCACTTTGTGAAAACAACAATCTGTTGCTCTAGCATGATGTCATGTGTTTCTTTAGCACCCCCTCTTAATGACTTACAACTCCATGTGACGTTTTGTCTGCGCTGCTTTTATGAGCTTTTGATGACGCCAAGAAACTGTAAGGTTACCTTTAGGTTCCCCAACAAAAAATTATTAAAGAAGCAACAATACATTTTATTTACTTACTATTTGTCATCAGTACCATGTACCATTCACATTACCAGCATCTGTAAAACACAAGTCAAACCCTTTTGTGTTATCTATTGATCAATGGGGTGCAATTCACTGCAAAACGCAAATACACCAAAACCCTTCCTTATTAAATCTTTGGAGCAGTATGCAAATCAATGCAAACACTGATGTAAAGAACCTTCTTTTTAAGTCACAAGGACTTATAGGCCAAACAACCAGAAACCTAGAGCACAGTAACAGACAACCAAACATAAAACAAGCCCTTGTGACAATCCATGGTGAACAGAGTTTACCATCTCCTTCTAAACTGACTTTGGACAAAGAAGCTCTGCCTCTTATTGTAAGAGGGACCGAATGGCAGAGAAAGCAACGTGTTGACAGAGAGGATGGAGATGGCAAACACCTCAGGGTGCAGATTGGCTCATGTCCCACATCTGCGCCTCATACTGATTCTGCTGGCACAACAGACCTGAAGAGGGATCGGGGTCGTTCTCAAGTGGGTTGAGGGCAGGCTGAGGCCCCTGCACTGATAGAAGGGGTTATTGAAAAGTGGAATTAACTGGGCAGCAGCAAACATCAAAACACTGAGAGAAACCTATCCATCTGGGACTATCAATGAGAGCCAGATTAGGTGAGCCCCCACCCATTCACCACACAGCCCGAACTGGTGCACTTTGTTAATTCCAACAGTTAAAAGACCTCCCATGAAAAAAGGCGATACAGAGCTTTTTAAAAAGGTAGCAGTTGCTCTAATCCCATATCTCCTGCTCTGTCCAAAGCTGAACAAACCTTTCATGGATCTGAGAAAGGGCAAAACATGGCAGGTCAGCCACACAGGAGAAATCCACACAGTACTGACACCAACAATGACACCACAGAAGATTCAGAGGCAACAATTAATAAGTAAATGTAGTGTTACTTCTAAATCAAATCCACTCAAATAAAGATAATAAAAGTTAAGAAGTATTTACAAAACTACTGCTTATATTTCTCACTACTATTCAACTCGCAAATTTTTATTTTTTAGGATTGCATTTTGTATCACTTATCCCCCTTGTGTGGCACCTTTATAGTGAATTATTTACAAAAAAGAAACAAAGCTAACCTCATCTTAAATCATTTTCACCGCTCACTTAAAGATTCAAAAGGTGTTCAGCTGAAGGGGTGGCTCTGCCCACATTACTAAAAGGAAAGATGAAAAACGCATCTTTTCCCTTCCTTTACCTTTAATGATGCTTTCTTGTTATTTCGTCGTGCCTCTCAGGGATGCGTCTGCTTCTCAGCCTTTGAAACTAGTTGCATTGTTTCAGGCAAGGTTCGCTCTGAGGTTATGGGTAATTGCAATAGCTGTTTTACATTTCAATCGCTGGTATAATCTTCAAGTACTCATCTTTCCCAACACAAAAACACTGATATCCCCCTAATTCAGACATTGAGCTGTGGTAATAAAGGAATCCGACCAAAGTTAAAAAAAATATAGCACCGGCAGCTTTATTTGCACAACATTTACATGATGCTTTCAGAGTACATCCGTTATGCCTTTTTCCAGTATTTCATACAATGCCTCGCTTTAAGTATTTAACTTCGGAGCCCAAGCACTACTGTGAATAATCTTTTAACAAATATACAGTAAGGCCGAACAAAGATATCTTTACGTGTTTTCATGTGAGTCAGTCTACTTATATGATGCTCATTTGACACAAGGGTTTAACTATCAGTTCCTCTTAATAGCTGACCACTTGCTGAGGTGGAGTGACATAGCTTTTAATGCTCAAGGACTCTAAGGTAAACGCCTGGTCCTTCAAGCTACAAGTTTTATTTTTATTAGTGGCTGAAGGGGAGTGCTTCTTGTTGAAATTCCTTAGGAGTGGACACTTAACAAAGAGTCTTTCTCCAGTCCAGTTTAACGCCATTTCCCTCCAATGTTGTCCCCCTCCACATTAGCCCACAATAAAAGGTCCTCGGAGATATAACTGCAGGCCAAAGTGAATTAGCCTGGCCACAATGGACAGTGGGCACAATTGCTCAGACCTCCAAACTTTACACTTTATCAGACTGAGCCAGTGGGACAGCCGCTCTTCCTAAAGACCCTCAGCTTTACATTTCTATAGAGAAACTCATTAGCTAACTAGAATCCCCTCTTTCTTACCTCTTTGTTCATGGGGCGGTCTTTGTCTTTTCTAAATGATCCCACACAAGGCCCATTTTCTGGTTAATACATATTTACAGCCATGTAAGGTTTTTGTGGGGATCCTGTAGTTTTATTTTCCAGGCCATCATTCAAGACATCGTAAACCCATTACCAGGCTGTTTAGGGTAATTGTCTGATCGTATAGTAGTAGTATTTGTAAAGCTCAATGAGTCGGCATGTTTAAAGCTAACAGATGGCTAGACAACACACGCTGAGGAGGCCCTGGACAACCTGATGCATTTGCAAACCTAA
This sequence comes from Perccottus glenii, assembly GCA_024416835.2. Taxonomy (NCBI): domain Eukaryota; kingdom Metazoa; phylum Chordata; class Actinopteri; order Gobiiformes; family Odontobutidae; genus Perccottus; species Perccottus glenii. The sequence continues at coordinate 18,886,361 of CM044559.2, read as the reverse complement.
CTTTAACATTCTTTCTTAACCTACCATATGTACAGAGAATCACTGCTGATGCACACAGTTTAACCTAATGAAAGAACAATAAGCAGTGGATACAATCATTATGTAGACATACAATTAATGCCCTCATTCTGTACAAGTCATAATTGTAGTGAGTGTGTGTTTGTGTTTACAGTAGCCTCTTGGGGGGTAGGGTCACCCCATGTCCAGAGTGAATTAAAAAGAGCCAGCTGTGATACAGCCTGAAAAGAACATGGAAGCGGACAAAAGCAGCGATCCCTGTGCTCCCCCCCAAAGACAAAAGAGACAGAGACAAGAGGCTGAAACCACACAATCATCTCACAATCTACAATGGCCAAGCTCCTGTAACAAGCAGGATCAGGGGGATCGGTGCGGGGCTAAGCCAGCCCAGACTACAGGTTTCAGTGCAAGCCATTAATTCCACTCTGCTTAACACACAATTAATTTCACTCTCATGCGGTAGCTTAAAGATTACTGATAAGAAGAGGGTTCATTCTAAAACCAAGATTAAAAGTGAAGCGGCAAATTCCACTTGCTCTGGCCAGATGCTTGCCGTGTGAAGACCTGAGAGAGGAAAGGCTGATAATGAGGAGAGCAAAGTAGAGAAGATTGAAGTCATAATATGATAATATAGTAATAAAAGGTGGACAGTCATTAATCACTGCATATGTTTAAACGGTTATTTTGTCTTTATTTTTCCTGACATGAATTTGATCTATCTTTAGATAGTATACAGTAGTTACATAATGTTAATATAGCAGTCAAATTGTTGCCTGACTGTGCCAGTTAAGCAATTTGTTGGCACATGCAGAGGTTTTCAAGCTTCCTTTTCTGTTTACCTTGTATGAAAAGGTCCTTGGGACTAAGTCAGGATTATTTCATGACTACAAAAATTAAACAATAAAGTTAACCAAGCTGAAAAAGGTACCCCTGCTGACTTTTCCATTCGAGCTAATGTGACCAAAGTTAATGCTTCTCTGAGCTTAATTCAGCCACAAAAGTAGCCAAACCGTGAGGCTGATTGTGAAGGCTAACTAAAGCACCTGCCAGAACCTGTGGGAGCTAAGAAACTGGGGAACGGCTTTCTTTCCAAAGCAGAGCCAGTGGTACCAGATTAGATTCCTGGGGTGCAGACATCCTCTTGGCTCCCCTCGTCTTGTGCCCTAATGGCTACCCTGCGGGGCACCACGACTTCTGTCTGCACAGGCCATGAGAAGCCATGTTTACTCCCACAGTCCTAATTACACATTTTGGACTATTTTACATTTTGGAGCTGCTTTTAAACTATAGAAACTATAGAATGTGTGGATTTTTGTGCTGCATACAGGCTGCACTATCAATGTATGCTGTTAAATGTTATAGCGACATTATACTAAATAACAAAAGGTACTGTTACTTTGTCTACATGTAATAACTATGCAGCTTGTCCACCAGACAGGTTTATTAAACACTGTACATGATTTATTTATTTTCTTCTAGTTGTGGAAAATTGTTAAACCCCAAATAGTATTTTGTAAAAGCAATAAATTGTGAAAAACAGGCTTTAAGATGCCATCTAATGTTTATTGTAGAGGATTTTAATAGATGGCCAATATTTGGCCAATCACAGCTCGGAAAAAGGAGCGTTCCCACTGGTCTGCACAGCTGTCAATAGAAGGCTTAATTGTGGCCGATAAAACAGAAAAGTGTAGAACCAGTGGAAATTATTTCTTTTAACACAAACGCAAATTAGCTCAAAAAAGAAATACATTAACAAAATAGGAGGCAACATGAAACGTGGATAAAGACGGAGACAGCTGGTGTATTGACGTTAAAGACACACCTGTAAGTTTACTGTAAGTGCAAAACTTCAGTTTGGTGTAATATTAGTATTTTGTGGAGGCAAAAATGCTTTGGTTGGACTGTATTTGGGGGTGAGTGGTTTGAGACAGGAACGGTAAAAAGAAAATCAGGTAGTGGAGCTTTAATGGTGTCCATACTCCACTTTCAGAGGAGTTTCTTGCTTTCTTGTTTTTCTAGTACATTCCATTAGCCATTTCTGAAATTTAAAATATGCTAAAACGTATACCTTTGTCCAATTAATCATGAGATAAATGTCGCAAATTCTTTGCACAAAGCTTAACTCTCAGATGAAGATGACCTCTCTATCTCCTCTGATGTAGACCAGTGACCAGTCCATACATCTCCATACAGTGGCACGTACATGAAGGCTGACAATGCTTTGCCCGTGGGCCAGGATTAAAGAAGTAAGCTGTGACCTGGGATTTGCGGATGACTAATGCCCCACATCTAATCAATTGGCCAGTGAGGGTCAGCGATAAGAAGGTGGACTAGTTGGCCAAAGGAAGCCTGTGACCTTCCTACCATCCATCTCTGTCTTCATCGGGTATGGAAGAATGTTTTGGCGCTCACTACTTCTATGAAATTCTCCACTGTTGACAAAGCAGGCAGATGCTGCTATCGGTTTGTCTGTTTTGCTTTGCTTATTAGGACATAATACCACGCCCACCTCCTGCCTTCTCCCTCAGAGTCCAGCCGGGAAACCCTAGCCCTCTCCAAAGGACATAGTGGACATTGTACTGAGCCTACAGCCCTTTTCAAAGTGTTTCATAGTGTCAAGACCCCAAACTGAACTTCTCCAGAGATGAGTAATGGGATCTACTGGCCCTCACTGAATAAGCTTTGAACTAAAGCCGGAGGTTATAGAAAAATACCACAATGGCTAATTTCATAGTTGGGTCAACCCATGAACTTTTGTAGAATCCACATTTTTATGCCACAGGGATTTTATTCATTACTTTTACTTAACATACATTCAAAATTTATATAACTTATGACACAATACTTAAAAAAGCTTACAAAAAAAGGGTGTTGTTTCACACACAATGAATAAATAATTTATGATTTATAATCCAAAAAAGGTCTGGAAATAAGCCAAATATCATACATACATGCTGTTGTATTTATGCAAGTTTAAGAATGTATGGTACAGTATGTACATGTATTGTTCATAAGCTTGATAATGTATTATAATGATATAATACAACATATTATTCTGTAATTTGCTACATGCAGTGTCCAACTAAAAATGGCCAGGGCTTACTATGACAATTCTTTCTCGGAGGCTCACATTCTGTTGTGTTTCAAATATTGTCTTTGTTCTAATTTATAGACCCTTCCAGGCCTGAAGTCATTGAAAGCTGGGCATGCTTTTTGTGGACAAAAGTTTTGGTCCTTCCTATTCATTTCAACAAGTTAGAAAACTAAAACCGCAAAATAAAAGGTTTCAACAGGTTTTCTATAAAGTTGGTGAGAAAGGACCACAACTGTACCAAAAATGAAGCAATTTCAAATGATGCACCTTACATGAAGGTAGCAAATGTTAGCTCTTCAAATCTTTGCTCAATTTTGATAATTTTCTTGTTATATTGGCTGGTGATTTATTACTACATTTAATGGATACTACAACCAGGATCATTTACAGAAGAGAAAATCTGAGCCCAGAGATATAAGGATGCAAATACAGAGGCTACAGATTTGAGAAGCAAATGGGAGGTGAATGTACAAAAATGTAAATAAAATTAAATGTACAAGCTGTTTTTGACAGGAAATGTGAATCCTTGAGAAGTAGGACTGAACTGGAGGCTCTTGTGAAGAACAAATTCTGTTGCAAGTGCAGCCTTTAAATTTTCACTGAGTCATGGTTAAACACTCTGGACTCATCTGTGGACTTTAAATGGATTGACACTGATCAGAGCCGATAGAAATGCCTCAAGTGGGAGGAGTCAGAGAAGAGGGCCTGCCTAGTATGTGAGCGACTGATGTTTCTGTCTGGGCATGTTACAGTTAAAGAGAAGATCAGTGTCAGGGTGTGGGACCGTGACAGTGGGACTGAGACCATGCTTTATACCCAATGACAGTATATACTATGCCCATTGGTCCTCTATTCACCAATATTGTCACTATGACAGGGCAATAAAATGGCAGTTACATCCATGCTTTTCCGCTTTAACTACATAGTACAGTAGTTTTCACATAGCATAAACGTATTAATCAAAAATTTAAAACAATCTATGAAAGAGCTCCATTTATATTGGAATGCCCCTGGATGAGAGCTTTTTCTTTTTCAACTCAAGCAATGACATCACATTCTGGAGCCACCCAGAAACTGAAGGTACTTTAGAGGCTTTCCAGAGATGTTAAATGCTCCATCTAACCACAAGTTAAGTAAATGCCAATATATCAGACATCAGTCCAAATACAGCTAAGGGGACCCCTGTATATTATTGATAAAATTTATTTCTTTTTGAGCATAACTAGACAGCAACTCCTCCCAAAGTTGAGTATTTGAAAGTGAAGGATGGGAAGGGAAAAGAGACAAAGCACAGTGCCAAACCTGGAAGAAGCAAAATAAATGAGTAGCCGGACGATTTATTTTAGAAGACAGAAAAGGCAATTTTTATACAGATCTTTAAAACTTTTAATGCCACAGTTTTATTGTGTATAGGGTTAGGCCAGGGGGGAATAAGTAATTTTTTGTTATAGGCATTGTAGTTGAGGCTGAAACAAACATTATTATTCCTGAATTGCAACCAGATTTTAATACTGGACTAAATCACATGACTCTTCGAAAAATGAAATGGGTTAATTGGGAGGGAAGATGTCAGTAAAGCATTTCAAGAAGAGGAAGTGCATGACTGGTCCTCTAGCCTACACCATAGCAGTTCCTGTAATTGAAGCCAGTAAGTCAATTTGTGAATGTGAGCCGACCAATAGTAAACAAAAAATTTGGGGTAAAGCCAGACCGCCACTAAACGTAAATATCTTCAAAAGTGATTTCCTCCCCCTGGCAGGCAGCCCTGGCTGGAGCCACGTGACAAAGTAAAATATTCGGAAGAAATATCATTTGTGTGGATGATAGCCTTAGGGGGAATTGTACAACAATCCCCAAAGCCAAACTCATGTAGGACAGCAAAAAGGTAGCCCCACCACCCGATTGAAAGCTTTCTCGACATCAAGCTAGATGACTACTTCAGGACTAGCTAAGGAGTGATTAGACACAATGACATTCAAAAGTGTGCGAACGTTAAAAAATAACTGCCACCCTTTAATGAAACCATTGTATACCACTGAAACAATAGAAGGAGGAATTTTTTAAGGCGTCTTGCCAATACCTTACTTAGAATTTGTATATCTTTGTTGAGAAGCGGAAGGTCTATATGACACACAAGATGTAGAATCCTTATCCGTCTTTAGGAGAAGGTTGATGACTGCTTGAGAAAGAGCGGGAGGTAGAGAAACACGTTCTCTATTTCGTAATTCATTTTTTACCTCTTGGTCCCAGCGTTTATTAGTGTTTATTACTAATTCTACCATTGGAAATGTACTGGGGTCGGCAAAATATATTGTTTACAACCACAAAAAGGGTCTACAGGCTAACTTCATCCATTTGAGAATATGTGCATGTTTAAGTCACACTACCCAATTTTTTTGTAAGACTAGATAAACAGCCTTCAGCCTAAACAAGTCATTTGCCTAAGCTGCCTGTCAGTTGGGTGCATTTGTTTGTAGTTTAACTCAACGGGGCATGGAGGATACTAATTGTGTGTATTTGGAGGGGGTCCTTCAGGTGAGTGTGCTTGTCTGGGGGGAGGGACACCTGCATGAATGCACTCAATCCCTTGGAATACCTTTAGTTTACTCAGAGCCAGGCAGGGGATCGGTGGACGTCCTTTTTCTCTTGACAGCAGTGCAAGGTTCATGTGGTTAGCATCCAGCAGAGTCTTTCTTCGTTTCGTCTAACGTTAGTAATTATACAAGCAGTGTGAACCTCATCCCATTAACAAAATAGAGGGCGAGACTAAGTCAGGAAATGCCAGCAGGAGCTTGACTTTGGGCTGTCCTAGTACCTGCCGTGACAATGTAAATGAATTAAGACCTGGGGCAAACTTAAACGATTGTATTATATGTAAATCAAAGAATGAATGTGGATCAAAAAGCCATTCTTTCAAGATATTTGGTTTGTGTAAATCTAAAGTTTCTATAAACACTATAGTCTGGCACCCAAGGGACTACCCTAACAACTTTGACAAGCACAAATTGCCTTTATCAAACACTGCCTATCTAAACTCTACCTTCTTTGGCCAACTTGTTGAAAAAAAAGGCCCCAAAATGCTGCACCTTTAAAACTTTTTAACACACTATGAATGGTGAGGCAAAAACACAAAAAGGCATCTGTGCCGTAATATCAAAAGGACCATTTTCTTACATTCTGGCAGGGCTAAAGCCAGTGCCGGCCATAGTGGTCAACAGCCATTGGAGTGGTCAGCGTGGATAATTCCTTGTGCTCCATCATTCTGAAAGCTGTGTCCAATTGCATTATGCCCGAGCAGCAGGTAGCCCTGGCTGCCGGGGTCGTAGCTTGGATGGCCTCGCCCCATTGGCCCAAGGGCTCTGGCTAAGGTTCACGGGTCAGGCCCCTGCCCGGACACTGGCCTGGCTCCTAGCTAGTGGGTCGAGGTGGTCAGCAGTGGCAGTTGGACAAATAATTTATAGATACAACAGACAGAGTGAATGCTTAGAGGCTGCACTTAAGTGTTTTTGTTTCTCTAAAGATATTATTTGGTCAGGCTTAAACACCTAACTTGCACCCCTTAAGCTAACCTGCAAAATTATCTATAAGCTTTAATGTCTTTGTATATATTTTATACCATTATTTTTGAAATTCTGAACTTAATTACTTTTATCTGTGTAGGCTGTATGTTTTCCTGGGAACTGCTAATGAACAAAACCTGTGCTAGCTACATCTTAAGAAATGTGGTTTTAAAAACCTTTGCCAAAAGAAGAAGAATAGCTTGATCTGTCATCCTGTCGCAAACAGTTTATCGCTTGCCAACGTATTTAAGTGATTCCATCAAACTGGGACACAAGTTTAAAGCCTCAAAACGTTTTGGTCATGGAAGGCAGTCGAGCGCTGATTGCCCCAAGGGCCATTTTGTTTTTGTGAGGGTATTGTGAACAGATGGACCTCATACCCACTTGCCCAAATCAAAGATGGCATTTGTTTTTGGGATACATGGATGATGCAAACAAAGCCCCCTGAAACAAATCAAATCAAGGGGTACTTTATGCTGTCCGGATTTTACTGATGACTCCTTTTTGGTCTGATTTAGCCTAACCAAAGTAAATTCTTAAGAAACATAATAAAATGTCTTTGTAATCACACACGATAAGCATTTGGCACTGACATCATAAAACAAAAAAAAAACAGCTGTCTGATGCGCACCGCTAAAATGTCAACCGTGGAGTGAACAAACTACGTAATTCTATATAGCCACAAAGGAGAACTATTGGGTCACATTAGCCACATTCAACAAGTAATAAACAATCCTGTGACTCCGGGAATAGCCCAGCATGTGGCTCATTTTTGGTGGATACACTTAAAGGTCAAGCTCTGATCCGCAGAAGTCTGTGAACTTATTCTCTGGGCAGAATGACCAGCTGCCACTTGCACGTGGGTGGACAGGTTGTCTCCATTGGCCTGCAGAGCTGGGGCCGATGGCCATGAAACCCTTCTGCCCTTTTAACTAATTGTTTGTGGGTTGCTTTTAAATGTATTGACAGTCTTGGTGATATAGTGCTCCTTTTGTGTCCTTGTCCTATTGTAAAGACGGCTAACTATGCTTCCCGTTTTGCTGCTCTTCTGCTTGACGCCTGACCAAGAGCCAGAGAACACTGTGATGCCCAGCGGGAGAGCCCTTTCCTTGGGCAGCAGAGAGACCTTTACAGGTGCCTCAGTGCTTCTCTTAGCAACGCCCTGCTGCTCAAAATTTGTTGCCCTCCTGTGGGTGTCTTTCTGTTGATGTCAGTTGTGGGGCCCCTGAACGGGAGATTTGTTGATATGATAACTTGATTAGGCTCCAGGATGGATGACATGGTGGCAGAGAGCAAGTCTGCCGCTCCCAGGGAGGTGGTGATCTTTGTCTTTAACCTCTCCTCAGGAGGCCAGTGCTCTGCACAAGTCAGGCATGTGGCTCCCAAAAGCCCATGAGCCGCTTGTAATCACTCTCTCAGAAAGGATGGCTCAGTTCACTAACTGTGCAAAGAACCACTATCCTTTTAATAATGTTAGAATAAATAACATACAAGGCAAAGGCATAAGACTTCAGACAAAAGAGAATTCACTAATTAACAGATGAAGTGAAAGGGCCTTATTATGTGGATTTTATTCAGGATTTATTAGGAAAGTCTGACCTCTTTCTTTCCAATTATTTTCGTAATTGGTCAGGTACCATTTCCTAATTAACTCTAAAGTTGCTCGATGGCTGCCCTAAATTGGCTCTAGACTTCAGATTACAGCTTAAAGAAGAGCTGGAGATAAAGTTATGGACTTTGTAAATTGGTAATTAATTTCAAGCCATCAAAGCATAGTTATTTTGGTCGCTGGGGTGGGGATATACAGTCAATCCCAGGTAGTCAGGCTGGTATTATCACGTCAAACCCAGAGGACGCACTAATGTGCTCTCAACTTCTGGAATAATCTAAGCCATGTCAGTGCGGGTTGCTGTCTAAACTCTTTACCCGATAGTTAAGTCGGAGAATTGAGGTGGATTTAAATCAAAAGAGCAGTTATCCCTCATCGAAGCTGCTAAAAGCTAAGGCATATCCGCTCAGGTGTAACAGGGTCAATCAGAAACCACTGGAGAGTTAATTAAAGATAAAGCAGTAGTTAATGGCAAGGTCTCTAGTGCACATTGCACTTTTACAGAGCCCCTTATCCACTTCCAAGACATTCAAACTTCTTAGACAAAGCCTAAAAAGCAATCAGTAAAGCAATAAAAGTGTTACAGTTTGTTTCTATGTGGCATGGCTGCACAATGGATCTAAAAAATATTTCATGATAAGCTCAACATGTACAAGATACAGGTCACATGACTGCTTGACTTGTAATAAATGTTAAGGTATTCTATTGCCAGGCATCCATGCGTTTGAACTCTGTTGAACTTCACCTTAACTCACAACAAGACTTATAGCTAACAACCTAAAAACCAAAGATCAATAAATGGTGGCGTGCTCTGCAGCTGTCCTGTTGCACACCCCTCCCTCTCCACAAAGCCAGGCAATAGCTCAGACAGGATATAGCACGTGTATCATATTAACCGCTCAGCAGGCCTGTAGGTAGCATTTACAGCTGGGCCGCTCTCTGTCTCTCTGAGTGGCGGCCTGCAGACTGATGTTACACACTGCCCCAGTCACAGGTGGGAATGCCTACACATGAACTAACAACAAGAGTGCCTGTTGTTGGCTGTCTGTGTTTTTTTCCTTAAAGAGGAACCATAGACAGGGGAAGCCATTCAGTGCAGCTCGCAAGGACAAAACAAGACGTGGAGGAACTGACCCTCCGTGGCCCACGTCAAAGCACATATGAGCACAAACCAGAACAGAGTGTTCAGGTGAATAGAGCAACTCCATGCTTATCCATGGAAGAGAGGAGCTGGAGAATGTCTCTGTGTGCCAGCCCGTCACCCCTGAGCAGCTACAGGAAGTACAAGCATGATGATTGCCATCTGTCCATATCAACGATGCATATGCACATACTTTTACTTTTGTATACACAAGCACCTCAGATGTCAAAGAGATATGTTACGGGTGAGCATGAAATATTGAACCTCTTTGTGGATATTTGACAGACTAAAGACTGTCATGTGCATCAGAGTAGAAAGAGAGCATATACACAAGAATTTTGTCAAGAAGCACTGAAAAATCCAATTTGCCAATTTGCTAACTGTAGTTAGTAGTAGTAGTTAGTAGTTACATTACAGCTGAATAGGTAATAAATAATAAATATTTACTCAAACAATGTAAAAAAAAAAATGACACTGTGTTATTTGCCATAAACCAAACCAGAAAACAACTCAAAACCTCTCTCATACAGACTGGTGCCCTCAACACATGCTGATTTGCGGATCAGCCAAGCTGTGAAGCATTAATCAGAGCTGGGATTCATTTCACATAAGCATGGTACGCTCTCTGGCCTCCTGCTTGTCGCTAGAACACTAGCTGTCATTTTTGCACATGCTCACACTCTTTAGCAAATGCTGTTGTGAGTGACGCAAAGAGGGATGTCGTCAATTAATGCAGTCTCTGTGCTAATTTCATATATTAGTTCAAATGAACAAGTGCATGTGTGAACCAGTAACAGAACTGGAGACGATGTATGGCACATGGACAGAAAATCTGAATTTATGCTCATAAACCTTTTTTTATAATAAAAATGTATAAAGCATAGTGGATGCCATGAACTCAATTTATTGTGTTACCAAATCTGAAAAAAAGATAAGACGCTAGGGCAGCTGTTCTCACTGACACATTCATGGTATGAACAGAGTTTTTGGGCACAGACAGTTGCTGGTGAATACTGGGATGACTTCATCACCTTTCATCCAGCAGCATTGAGTAACTATTTTAGCAGGTACTTCACAGACGTCAACACGGATGAGTAGGTCTGACCCATTCAACCCTGCTGTTGTAAGCATGTGTAGGCTACATGTCAAAAGTGAGGAGCAATAAATGCCTCTGCTTTCAGAAGCTGAGAATGAGTTCAGGAGGCAGAGACTAGTGTTATTCAGCCACAGTCACCATGGAGAGCTTTGGATATCATGGCCTTGTAAACTTTGTTTTCACTTCACGGAAATTGTAGAGCTGTGAAAGTATGGCACTTGCCCACACAAACCACTCAAACTGTGACCCAGACCTGGAAGAACAATGCAAAAGGATAGAATGACTGTATGTGGATGTGTTTCTATAGATCTGTCTTCTATCATCCATCTATAGGCATAAGACTGCAACGCCACTCTGTCTTTGACACGTATTAATGACTGTTGCAGTTTTCTACAACATGTAATACAGGAAAAGACCTTGTGAAAGACAGTAAAGACAAAACAGTGCTGCCAAAATGTAACTCCCCATTTCCCAACTATAATCCATCTTAATAAAATGAACAGACTAAACCATTTCAATGGACAATAAAATAATTAATCTATTCATAATATCTATCAAAGGCTTTTTTGAAGTGGGCTGACTTTATTTGACAGCCTGACTTTATTTGACCATGTTCACATGGAAGTAACGGCAGAAAAACCGAACTACCAAATCACATACAGGCAATAACACACAGGCGCCTTCAAAAGAACCCCAGAAAAAACAGTGACTTTAATCCACCATGCACCCAGTGAGCAACACTTCAGAGTGCTCAATGAAAGACAAATGTTTTTATTTAAATCTAGAAAAAAAACATAATCATGTCAACTTTTGTTCTTACAAGTCAAGCCAAGAAAGGGGAATATAGGGGAAATAAATGTTTTGAACCAAAGAGTGGCGTTTTTGTGGGTGCATCCTAAATGAGGGGTCAGACAAGTTAAGGCTTGTCCCAAAATGGACACATGTTCTCCATTGTCAAGCCTCCTTCTTTTCCAGCCAGGAGATCAATGTGAGCTGTCAAAAGTCACCCACTGGCTGTCAAAGCTCAGAGTGATGGATCCTGGAAGGGGTGGGACAACAAGTTACGTTAAGGAGTGGCAATTTTAACTTTGGAGGGGGTTGGGGGTAATGGTTATGAATTGAGACCCCCCGTGGAGTTAAAAGTGGCAGCTGGCAGATGTGGCAGACTCCAAGAAACATTGAATTAAAGATGCTCTTCAAAATTAGGTTCTAATTGTGTCCATTAAAATATTGCTGCAAATATTATAAATTGTCATTGAAACATCAGTTAATTTTGTTGGGTTTACAAGCACATGTGTTTGTTGTCTGGGCCCAGCAACTCTGATGGACAGCTTCCCCTCCCCAAGCCCCGGCCACCTGTTTTGTCTGTCAGCTCCACTGACACGTGTCCCAAGCCAAGAGAGGCCTCACTAGTTAAACACATCTAAAGCTTTTACCTTGGGTGCAGACCTATAGTGTCCTCTTAAGAAATGGAGGGGTGGTAGCTGGTGAAAGAAGGATGTTGCTGGAAATGTTTGGTCCTGTAGAGGTTGAAGTAAGGTCACAAGTGGGATGTATGTTAAAATAAGGTGAGGGCATGGACAAGGTATAACACCTTGACAAGGCAAAAGACCTGGCTCTTGCTCCAGTGTGGACGCAGAGGGCGGGAAGGACAAGATAAGCACAACAGTTAGTTACTCAGTCAACTTTACAGCCCAGAACACGAGGGGAGCCAGAGCAGGGAGTTGACTGACAGCTTAAGGGGCTGGGAGGAGGGGAGCTGTCAGTCATGCGTTGAAGTAAGACCTGGGCATACCTGCGTACCTTTGCACAAGGCGGGTGACCCTTTAAAAATTGGGTGGGTGTGGTGTGACAGAGAGACAAGTAAAGTAGAATAGGGATGTTGTTTTTTTTTATAAAATTTCCTTACCTTCATAAAGACCACCTGGCTGATATCAATGGACATTACCAAACCAGAGCCACTGTTGTACCTACTTGCATTTTATGGCCTTTCAAATTGAAGCTTTTATGATCGCTGCTATTAGCGCTCATGAATAACACCTAGATTAACTGCAGAAAATTACTGTTTGTTTATGATCCCAGTAGGCTCTAAGACGAAGAGCTGATTGTGTACATTTTAGAAAGGTATGTTTTGGTTAATAATTGTGCACCTGCAAAATACTGCAGAATAGCAAATGTATGTAAATTACACAAAAAATATAGTTTTAGACACTATCTCCCACATTCTCTCATTCAACAAAGGCACTCATTGACAGGAGCTGAGCTTAAGTAACAACTGTACAGCAGGAGTAGGTGTGGGAACCTAACCAAACCATCCTGTTCACATCTGCAGCACACTCCTCCCCCTGCAGACAGGCCAGCTGTTGTGCGGTAAACTGTACTGTATGCTGCCTCCTCGGTCAGAGCACTTTCCCCATTGTTAGGATGAAACAGGCCGCGCTGGTGGCCTCCGTCCTCAGGAGCAATGCATGGCTGGAGCTTATTTTGCTTGGGCCTGCCCAAATAAACAGTGAAGAACCTCACAGACGCAGCTGTGGGCCTCTCCCTGGCTGACCTCCTCCTATGACTCCTCCACTGACAGAAAAAAGAGAGAGAAAACAAGCGAGGGAGTAGGAGACAACTCGTCCAAGCCAAGCCTGTAGAGGTTACAAGGGCCAAATGCTGCTTATTATCAGAGCTGCGTCTTTCCCACGCCTGTAGGCCTTATGGATGCAGCCGGCAGCATGCCTGCTTGCCAGAAAGTGTTTAGCTAGCTCATCTACAGTCTTTCTCCCACTTAGGGAGGGGAGCCGACATTGGTGTCACTGCTGGACAACAAGGATAGTTTATTCTGTGAAAAGACCAAGAGGTTAATAATAAAAAGAGTGAGAAGACTGCAGAGTGATATTCCTCCTTCAACCATACTTTCAGATTGGATGCAGTTGTGAGTTTGGACATGGATTACCCATGCTACAGTGCACACAATTCTTTTTTCTAGCTGGTGTTAATGTAGAAACAAGATTAGACCATGCTTGTAAATGAATACTGTGTTACAGTAAACATATATCATATTAGCAGATCCTATACTTATCCCATGTGGGGATGGGACAAAAAAGCGGTTTTACAGTATACCGCAGTATTAAACTGCCACGGTATCAGTACCGTTAAAAAACACTTATTCACAGTATTAAATAATTTATGTTATATGAGCTGATTAGGCACAAATGACATAACATTTAATAAAGTCAAAATTAATTGATTAATTACATAATTAGTGCACGCTAATGCAGGCCTCCGTTGGAGAGGCAGGTGTGTGGGGTCTGCACGCTGCATCCTGAGGCTGAGTGGGAAAGATAAGTTTTGGTCAAAGGCAGACAGAGCTTGGGGAGTCTAGAGGAGAATACAACCGGAAAATGGACCAGTATCTGCAGCTCTGTGAGGTCCAACTGTTCGGCTCTGTGCTACAGGAGCACGCAGTGACGCTGTCTTTTTCCTTCACTCTTTTCTTTTGTTGATACATTTTACATGGATTAAACCAATATTATGGGCTGATATTTGTGCCACTAGAAACTGAAACTGAATATGTTGTATTTGAATTTGAAGCGCTCAGACTGAATTGGAATTGGTCAAGTTTAATGAATGCTTTGTTGTTCAAAGAGCATTATCTGAAACCAAATGCATTTGTTTGTAAATTAATTGCAGTAAAAATTGAAAATGGTTTTAAATTTTGTAATTGAATTCATTCATTCATGGTGCTGTGATGTGTAGCTACCGTTAGCCTACATTAGGTGTAGTGGACTGAAAGCGATGGGCAGGTGAGGATGAGTCTCACACCAACAGTGAGAGTAATTCAGCTAAGTTACAATAAGGAGGAGAAAGAGAGGTGCATCAGAAATTGCGATGTAAACATGTTCTAAACTCGCCCTCTGCAGCCTGCACTGCTCCTCTCGTCTCCTGGGACAACTGCTCCTTCCTGCCCCGTACTGAGCTTCCCCCAACTAAAATAGCATAACATGTTTAAACAATGAACACTCACCAATATTATTATTTATTTGACTTAGTATTTGTCAAATTAAGTCAAATTGTTTTTGACCTAATGTTAAGTGATTAATGTAAAGATTTGAATGCATCCTCCCATTTTAGAGTTTGCTTGTATTTTTTTAAGTCATATTTTTATAGTCATGTATTTTAACCAATAAATATCAATGGGTTTTACTGGCCCACACCCTCAATGCAAAAACACCCACTGAATACCTCCTACACAAGCATGTGCCCACTTACACAAACACCTACACAAACACATCCATCAACACTAATGAAAGCCCACTCATCCGCCGACTGACTCCCACTCAGATTCAACAGCAGCCTACAGCCTCCTACACACAGCCCGTACGCTCACACACACACCCACTGTACCCCCCGCTTTGCTCATTCTGCACTGTCAGCGTGATGCCAAGCTGAGTCAGCAATCATCCACAAGGGTGTATTTGTGCATTGGGTGTGTGTCTAAGAAGCACCGATGAAGAAAACTCTAGAGGGACAGATGGGCCAAGAGGGCTTCTGGGCAGGTAGTCATTCCCAGAATTTCTTTGGGGGTCTTGCCATAGGTTGAATGGCCTTTACAAGCCCTCCGCCCACAAAGAATGTCCGGAGGGGGCTTTTGTGACTTAAGACTCTGGCTCCCTCCCTCCCTCTCCTCCTCCAATCTTCATGCTGTGTGGGTGCATCATGTGGATATGCACCGCCTACGCACACACCTGCAGGAATGCACTGGAATGAATATGTAGTGTGTCAGCAAATGGACATCTGTTATGTGAAGACACATGGCTTGTGAATATGAATGACACCGCTTTGAATATCCCACTGAATTAATGCATTCCTAGTATTACAAATAGCAGCAAAACAGTTTGAGTAAGGATGCTGCCTTTTCCAGCTCTACAATTGACACTTCAGCCATTTTTAATTCATGCCAGACTGTGCCACTTTTCCGCCAACCTGGCTTGAGTGTAATAATTGGATCCTGGAGTAAAAAGGTTCAGAACGAAACAGAAAGAGAGTGAAGCTCAGGTGAAGGTAGAGACTGGGCATTAAACTATTGGTCCATTTTTCTGTTTGTGCCACAGACCCATAAAAATTACACAGCACTGTGCAGGACAGGTCTCCTCACAAAAGTAACGCTTACAACACGAGGCTCATTTTCAGACAAACCTCGTCCAAAAGCATGGCCTGTTCCCAAGCCCAGGTTCTAATAGATATATAAGATTAAAATTGGCTGTAGTTGTACACCACAGTCGAGTGATGGAAGCAACAGGAGGCTAAAAGGTTCAAAAAGGTTGAGGGGGAGGCAAGCGATAAGTGGCTTTTTTCCAGGGAGTCCGTCTGGGCTTGATGGTGGGCCCAGAGGCACTGTATCAGCGTCATGATGTGGGTGTGTGTTCAGGAGCAGTGTCAGCCCAGACGGACGTGACACACACATTCAAACGCGTGTCAGGAGGCCACCCACGCCTGACATGGGGAGCCTGCCAGGCCCTGACACACGGAGCGTGGTGAGGTGACAAGTTTGTCAAGAGATGGATCAGTGCTGCCTTGCCAGATGTCAGTCACTATCTCTCGCAGTCATGTCTCACTCCACCTCTTCCCTCCCTTGCCTTGAGCTCAAGGCGTAAAACTCAATCACTGAAGCTTCAGAGGAACTACATGCGCTATTGTCAAGTTTCAGAAAACATGCTTTTGGAAAATGTGTCTGTCCGCGTGCATCAAAAATCAAACATTTTCAGATATAATCCAACATAATGGATGCTAAACACATATATTCTTACTCTTGTTGCATGTAATGCTGGCTTTGCTAGATGTATTTTAACTTTTGTGGGAAAAAATAAACAAAACAAAAACAAAGCTCTATGTTTATTCTAGCAGGGCACACAGTGTTATGTAGAGTTGACAGAAACACACTGAATTCACATTTTTCTTCAAGTGAAATTTAGAAGGTTTCAACATTCTGTATTGACTTGATCATAATGGCATGAAGCACAGGCATAAGCTTCTTGGTCTGTGCTATATCATTTCATTTGGAGATTTTCTTTTAATTCCAAAGCTTCAAGGCCAAGATGTGGAGACAGTGCCGGTTGCTAATGCTGCAAAAGTTGTTCATTTGATCCTCTTTATTAGCCCAAGTCATGTGCCAATCCCTAATCACCTCACTTAACTGTTTGTCCCAAATGGCAAAGTAAACAAAGGCACACTTTGACAGGAGTCTTAAACAAGCTAAGGCGTGAAGGAGGTTTCCAGAAATAAACCAGAGCATGCAGTAAAATCTCAGATGAGGGAGGGGTCAAGTGGGCCACATTTCAAAGGGGAACCATAAAAATACACAATCTGGTTTTCACATTATGACGAACAGAGTAAAATGTGGGTGAAATATGCCACCATTGTTTCCAAAGAGGTGTGCCATCGGCGGCACTTAGTGCAACTCAATCCCTGCTCATGTGTGAGGATTTATAGTTGTCGTTAAATCAACGGTTCTCAGGCCTGCTCCACAAAAAAAAAAAAAAAAAAAGATTTAGGCTTTCTACTGCCTGTATAGCACCTGCAACCCAGCATTAGCATGGAAACATACTGTACTTTCTCTAGCTTTTGGTAGTTCATGGGAGACGACTGGTTTGTACATTAGAAGGTATCATGTCAAGTACTATTTCACTGGGAACAACAATCGTCACCTGTCACAAGCCCTCACATGCTGTTTGGATCTCTGGACTCCTCACATTGTAGCTTGTACACTTTCTATCTTGCTTGTGTGAAACTTTGTGTGCAGCAACACACCAAGAGGGATAATCCCTTGTCAACATGTAGCTGATCCTAGGATTGTGCTGCCCCTGGGCCCTGATATCCTTTCTGTCTCTCTCTTTCTCTCATCACTGAGTCCCTTCGGCAGACATGGGCCCTGACAAAGCCTAATCCATCACCTCCTGTCAAGGAAGGCCGCAGTGCAACACCCCCCGTCATTAGCCTAATCCAGTAGGCCAGTCCTACATGCGAATGGAGCACCCACATGGCTTCACCCCAGTTCTGTTTACTCATCCCATCTGAGTCAACATTCTCCCCATGCCACAGAAAAAGAGGACTCACCATGAAATCCCTGCAGACCTATGGCAAACCTGCACCATCAGCAGAAGGGGCTCCACCTCAGAAGGTGATGCAGGCTGCCAGGTCTCTGGTGTGGTAATGTAATCTCTGGAGCAAACACAGGCCTCCTGACTTCTGAAGAGTGTAGACCACTGTGGATGGCTCTCTGCCCCAGGAAGCACACTTTGATGCTGGTCCACATCTGTGAATAGACAGTGGGGCAGAGTCCTCAGGCCACACTGCGTGCAAACCAAATCATATTTGCAGTATGAAAACATGGAGTTACAGGCAAATCAAGTAGCAGTGTAAAAGAGTCAAGTAGTGAGTAGGCAAGCGCTAAAAGCTTAAAATATGATAACAATGATAGTCAGAGCTTTAGTTACGTCAGTATAATATTTTAAATGTCTGATTAAACAAGATAGATAGCTCTACTGTGTGTATTCAACCTCGTTCTCAAACAGATAAGAAAGTATTAGCTTGACCCGTTATCTTTTTTGGCAGGAGTGAGCATTTGCAAGATTCTCCACTCGGTAGTATTCACTTAAATTGATTCTCACAGGTTAAAGTAATCTAGTTTACCTGCTTACCAGCTCAACAGTGCACTGATTACAACTTTTCGTGGTCTCTGCCGAACACCACTGTCCTCGCTGCGTTTTCAGAGAGCATTCAGAGCCAACACCGCCCTCCAGTGGCGAAGACACGTACAAGCGCACAGGTTCTGTAATATCCAAACAATAAAAACACTTTTGATTTGTTGTTGTTTTTTGTTTTTGTTTTTCCACAAGAAATACACCGAAAGATCTCACAAAGTGTACTCATGTGACGGAACCAACCTTTTCATGTATGTAGGCCTACTAGAGTATATGTCTGCTTTTAGCAAGAGACATGTTAGCCTATGTGTTTTGTATATAATTAGAGAATTTCCCACTATTAGACATTAACAAAACACAAACAATCTTTATTCCATTTTTAGATTTGGTTGAACTCTGAAAGCCATGCTGTTACACACATTCCCAGAGAAGAGAGACACCACACCTGAGCCTGGAGGTGTGGGGGCCACGTGCTCAGGGAACTATAGATCCAGCTCCTTATTTTCCCTGAGCCTTTTTCTCTGGATGCCTTGTCCCTGCTCTGATCTCCATGCTTGAGTTACCATCTCCCACTAGGGTCTCTTAAACCATGGGATGAGCACATGTCCCTAAGGGTTCATCTGTGCTGAGTCTCACATATTGAGCGGTGTGTAATGAAAAGACAAGGAATATGGGGAGGAGAGGGAGTCGTCCGACCCCAGGGACAGAGGGAGCTGCTGGTGGGATGTTTTAAAATCTCCTGGGCTTTGCTGGCATGCCGTCAGGCTCTGTTATCAGATCCTTTTGAGAATTGGGGAATCCTCAATCCTGACAGGAGACATGGTGGGAAATGTACAAATCTAATGTGTATTTGATTTTTGTGAGCTGCTCCCATGTGATCATATGTTTTTTTAACTTTTATTTTCATTAATTCAAGTTACATATTTTAATTTTTATCCAACATACTGCATTATCAGGTTCAGGCTCAGTAAGTTTTTTCTACTAAATATAACTTAGTTTAACATTTTTGCATTTAACTATTGTTGAACAAAGATTATGTATTGATTAATTTATCAGAATCAGTCAGTAAATCCAATTTTCAATTTATACTGACCTTAAAACACCTCAAAGTGCTTTCAATTCATTGAAACATGAAATCACTTTGTGTCATTTATGTTATAAAAACAGTTAAAAACAATCAAAACTAAACCTATTACATGTAGCAACCCATAGCATTTATAAAACACCAAATAAATGTTTTGATACAAAAAAAAAAAACTGATTTATACTGTCCTGAAATATTAAAAAATAAACTGTCCTGATCCACCTGATGCATTTGGTGATTTAGTGAGTCACTGTCCTCTTTCAGGACAGTGGCCCAGGACGGTGACACACCCTGTGCTGTTCATGTGAGAGGCTCTGGGCCTCTCATTCTCTCAGCCTCTACCTGCAACTCTCTAGCTGCTCAATAGATAGGGGCCACAGTACAGGCCCCGCTGCTCAACAGCACTGTCATCTGCCCAGAAATGGCAGACTGGAAAATGTTGGAACACCTCCAAACAGTGCCACACAACCCAAAGTGTAGCATGCGGTAGGGCATCTTTAGCAGGACAATGTTACCTTCATCATCTCATTCAAAGTCTGATCGTGTTCTTCCGACAACTGGACCTCCCATAAACTGAGTCCTGTGTTCTTTTTCCTGTTATTCAGAGGAATTTCCCATTAAACCTGCTTAACTGCCCTAAAATGACTTCACAGACTAAGCTTCCTGGTCCTCACTTTAATCTAGTCTTTAAAGTTTCTAATCATCATTATAGCACTCCCAACCTCAAAGAAGGCCATGGAAAAATAAAGCCTTTCTCAGCGAGCTAGCACAACACTCCAGGACAGCGTCCACTCCTGCCTTTGAGAGCATTTGGATTATGCATTCATTTTTGTCCGACGTGTGGTTCAAGTTGGCCCTGGGAAAAACCCAGAAGTCCTTCTTTTCATCTGAGTCTCATTTTTAGAACATCTAATGGTAATCATCGAGGCGGCCATGCTGGGTCTGCGTTTGAAGGAGCCGTCGAGGAGCCCCTAATCCCCTCATACACAGTTTTTAGAGGTGGCCCCACATACAAGAGCGGAGTTTGTTGCCAAACTTGAAAAGTGGGGTGGATTTTAGATTTGGTCAAATGAACATAGGCTAACTTACACAAAGACAAATGTACAAATGTGCTAAATGTGGAAGCATCTACAGAAAACTGGAGTATTGTTTTGCATCTTTTGTAAAGTAAAGTGACTTTAGTAGTGTATTTAGAAATGTGAAATAATATTGCATCCATAGCATCTAAGAAAGTCACAGGAAGTTGGTTTATAAAAAGACAACTTTTCATAAACTTTTCAAAATGTGGCTACATCTGTTCTTCTTGTGTTTGAGAGATTATCAAAGTCAAGTGTGGTATAGTCCATGGCCCCAATGCCCACTTGTCTCCCAGCGAGAGTGACGCACAAAACAGAAGTGAAGATGCTCTTTCAAGCCCCTGGCAGTGAAAGACTGGGACTCTCATGCCTAAATGCTGGGGGGCCCTCCACAGATACATAACAGCGGGATGTCCTACAACCTCTAAGTGAGCCAGTTCAACTTCTCAACAACAACCTTTAATTCATTCATTTCAAGTCTGGGCTGGGATGCTGAGGTGGGTCACAGGAGATTGAAGTGTGTCAAATGTTTAAAATACACTCATTTTAAGAGTGCTTCAATATAGTATGAAAGTTTGTCATGATAAGAGGAACTAATAAATCCTTTGCACTTGCAATCAAAAGGCATGGAACATTATTTACAAATGTGATACTGTTTTAGTTGAGCTGAGGTACTTTTTCATTTGAGCTCCTAAAAGTATCCTATCATATAAAACTAACCTATTGCACACAAGGAGAACAATATTAGGGCTGTCAGTGATTTTATCACAGAAAAAGAGGAGAGGATAGAGAGAATAGGCCCATCATTAATTCTACTGGATCCTGTGCTGTTGTGTTTCATGTGAACTTCTGAGATGTGCGTTAGACCAGGGGTTCCCAAACTTTTCAGACCGCGACCCCCAATATTAGACTGCTGACGATCCGCGATTTTTAAAAATATATACAAATAATATTCATAAAAAAATAATAATAATAATCTTGAAATCATCTCGAGACCCCCCGCCCACCACTCCGACCCCCACTTTGGGAACCAGTGCTTTAGACTGTTCCTATACCCAAACACTGTGCATCTCCCGTTTTCTCCTCTTCCCGTGTCCCCATGTTTGCCCGTCCCATGGGGCTGTGGGTTTCTGGTCCAGCGGCCCGGGACAAGGCCACCATTAACTGCAGGGCTGCTCAGAGGGCACGTGGGACAAAAGAGCCAACACGCTGTCCCTGCCTTCAGACAAGGCCTGAAACAAATGTTACAGGGCTGGAGCAGAATGGAATCATCCGGCCGGTGTCACTGAATACATTTACCTACCTCAGAGCTCTTTCAGGACCCCGCTTTGTTTTAGCCCAGAAAAAGGGAGGATGTAAATGGGGAGGGGGTCAGTCTGTGTGTGTGTGTGGAGTGGACACAAGGAGGGACGAATCAAATAAACCAAAAGAAGCTCCAGGTTTCCACAGAGACGGGCCGAGCTCTGAAAACACCACAGCGTTATTTGTGAGCAACAGGAGGAGGTGTGTGCGCCCTCCCCCACAAGGACGCCAGTGGCTCTTGTTAATTGTTGTGTTTTGTTTTTTCCTTCGGCCTCCCCACTCCCCTTTTTCTCCTCCTTTGTCTCCACTGTCCTTCCTGGAGTCTTTTTAGGCTAATTGGAGACCTGGAGAGCAGAGCAAACTCCAGACAAGACTTTGTCTAAGCTCCTCGACTCCAGTTTGGTCAAATAATTAACGGAGAGAGAGAAACGTCTGGTCAACAGGAGTGGAAGTCACTAAGTCACATTGCAGGTCTGAGTGGGTCACTGTTGTTTGTCTTAAGTTTGGAACCATCACAAACAATGCAACAACCATTGAGGCCCTCCAGAGGACGCTTAAAAGGAATTAGTGTTCAATTTGCATTGAATGTCTTGCAACGTTTGGTTTTCGTTTATCATGAAAATGTTCCTCTGGGAATAAAGAATAGGTACAAACAATGATATTAAAAACACTTTGAAACGTAAGTTAAAAAAGGAATGTCACTCAATTAGATCTTCACTATGGTGTTAAGACATTAGCTGTCCTTAACTTTTTTGTGCCCCAATAAAATCTATGCCCCTGTGTTTGTGTAACCATGGTACACTCCAATTACTGTATTAAAACTTTGACTTTAACATCAGCAACAGTGTGCAAAAGAAGCATTAGCTAATCAGAGTAAATACAAAAGTACAGTACAAAACTTTTAAAACATTTAAAGATAGTTTAAGTGGCCTTTAATTTTAAAATATATTGATACAATGTAATGTTTAACCTTCAATTCTGTTTAGTTATGTTGTTAACATTAAGGGACAAAAGTGTCCTCTTCCAAAACACCATAAAAATAGTATATGTTAACATTTTTTTTTTACACAAATCTTTAATCCACTTCAGTTCTGGTCGTAAATAGCAAATATTTGATTATTTTCAGAATTAAGAAATAGTAACAACGTAAAAATTTAGGTTACACGGTGTAAAATAAAGTAAAATGGGATTTGTGTTTGATATATCTAAATTAGTTACAAAAATACACATCTTTACCAAATATCATAGCAAAAGGCATAATCACTGCTAAGTTATCCCAAAAAATATAACTTTAGAAAGGACACTTTTGTCCCTAAGATGGTATGAGGGTTAAAACAGACCAGACACCACATCAAAAATGACACTTCCCCATCAAATAAAACTTGAAACACTAGCTGATGCCAAGCCCCAACAGAAAGTAATTAGTGTGTCATTTCTTTCCTAATCCCTTCAACTAATCTCCTCCAATCCACTGAGTTTGATTCAGTCATCTTTTCTCTCATATTCTAATCTATTTTGCCTTTGAGTTTTTGTGTGGATTGCAGTGAGCCGCTCCAGGCACAAAGAGCAGTCACTGAGCTATGACATTAAAGGTATTGTTAGGCAGGTCCCAGCCCAGCGGCCCCTTATATGGATGCATAGAGCAAGAAAGTGCATGTTTTTAGTCTTGTTGTCATGGGGATGCACACTAGTACTACCTCCCCCTTCATCAGACTGCTGCTTTATTCTTTTATAGTGCAGGACATGCGAGTTCAGCTCCATCCGTAATGTGCTTTCAGCAGCTAAACTTTAAATTATGAACCCGGAAACTGGATTGGAGTGTCTATGTAAAATATATTGGTAAAGGTTAAAGCCTAGAAACAGAAGAAAGCATAACTCAGTGACTTCCATCACAAACCACCAGCTCTATTCATCAAGCTTTCAGAGGGGTCACAGGGAACAGATGAGGATTGGAGCAGACAGTGGCGCACAGTTAAACGTGACCTTGAAAAATCCCCAGCTGGTCTCTGTCACACACACACACACCACTCACATATTTGAATAGTATACAGTGTACATGGGACCTTGTGTCCAGGGTGCAACTTCAGCCCCTTTCTGTGCATCTGAACATGGGTATGTGTGAAGGAGACTATATACGTACATGTGTGGGTGTGGGTGTGTGTGTGTGTGTGTGTGTGTGTGTGTGTGTGTGTGTGTGTGTGTGTGTGTGTGTGTGTGTGTGTGTGTGTGTGTATACAGTGTAGCTGTAGCAATCATTGTTTAATTAATTAATCCTCACAAAAAAAAGAAAGTGAATAAATAAATAAATAATAAAATATAATAAATAAAATAGTGTCAAAATAGTTCAAGTAGAATTACCCCTGATTTACTTGTATTTGAGAAAAACTGTTAAATTATCTAATAGCATAGCATTTAATAGTAAGATCCATATTGTAAGATTTAAAAAAAACATCTAGGTTTTATTATCAAAGATTTTCACAGATGAAGATGTTCAGCATATACCGGAAGTGTTGGCCAATCACATGCTTGCTTTTCTAAAAATCGCCCATTCCTAAAGGACACGGTGAAGGGATTTATGATACATATACAGAGAGCTTCTTCGGGTTTGCTAAAATGGGCAAGGCTTTATGTTGTGCATATATGACTCTGGTTGCTGTCTTCTCTCCCACTGTGCTACATAAGGTCTTTGTAAAGCACTGTCTCAGACTGCATTGAACCTGTCTGCCACTGTCTCGAACCCAACAAAGATATATGTTTGCTATACATTCACCATGGCCATATGTCAAAATAGGGGTCCTATTGTCACACAAGCCACCTCCTTCAAATGTCCATTCTGGCTAATCGAGTTTGTCTATGAAGCGTTCATTCACTGTCAGACATTTGACAGAGAAGAGTGCCTCACGTTTGAGATGAGCCAACTCCTCTCATCAATCTTTCCCAAAAGTCAACAGTGGGCCAGACATGCATGCAAAAGCAGCGAAATGCACAGACTACAATACAGCGCCGAGGGGTCTGGGACATCCTGCAGACAGCATCCTGTTCCTTTTCAATGGCTCTTGTGGCACAAAGAACAATTTGGCTTCTCTGAGGCTTGGCTACCTGCTTAGGATCTGAATGTGTCTCTCACTGACTTGTGGCCTTAGTTTTTTGTGCTTTGTTTTGGAAATGTCTCTCCCTCATTCCCTCTCTCCTCGTCTCAAGTGCCCTGCCGAGGGTGTCCTGGGAACCTGGCTGATTGCCCCCCAAACTCGTCCCAGAGACTCCTCCTTCTCTCTTTAGGATGGGCGCCTGAATTAGGCCTTATTAGCCCACTGTCTGACTCAGGGCAGCTCATTGACATGCACACATTTTGAACAGCGATGTAATGTAACCTTAAAATGTAATATGCAAATGCACACAAAGGGAGGCATGCAGAGTGACACGGTCAGTAAAGCATTGAGCGAACCATGGTGAGACTTAAAGACTGTGCCAGAAAAAGGGCAAGAGGCATGGGAAGAGAGCAATTTGCCAAAAAGGGGTTCTTAGTTTAGACACAAAAGACAGACACTTGGGTCAGAGAGATGCTGTTCAGTTAGAGATAAACTAATGTTATTTTACATAAATATGTGCAATTCTGTTTTCTACATTCTACAGACATAAAACTTCACATAAACTTTTTTAATACTTAGTTCTCATTTTGTGCACAGACTGTACATATAATCATTAGATTCCAAGGTTTTTGTGATTTGGAAAATATGAATAAATAATCTTCACACACAGGCCTGCAATGTGATTATGCTTGTACTGAGAGTCTGCTGTTTCCATATGACTGCACTGTGTATTAGCTTGTACTTGTGTATGTGTGCAGAGAACGTGGCGGCAGGCAGCAGTTCCCCCTGAGGGTCCTCTGTCATTACCCAGAGGTCACAGCCCACGCCTGACCACTTCCTGCCTGACCTCCCTCAGGAGAGCAGAGCATGCTGGGCTATGGATCACACGTGCTGGTCAAAAACAATCCCACTTCCTGTCCCAGATTGGAGCGCCAGGGAACCAGGGAGTCCTGGCTTGTATCTGCCACTCGCTGTGCTAACTTCCTCCACTCTCACGCTCCTTCTCAGCCTCTCAGCCTTATTCATTAGCCTCCTGACTATTCACCCCGGCCCAGCCCCAACACTGGGAACAAAATACTCACTGGCCATCTTGTTCCAAACTTCCTCCCACACTCCTCAATATAAAGACATGAGTCATAAGACCTGAACTTAGCTTGAATAGGGAGGTTTTTACGTGAGGAACTTTAAGGAGGGATTGTCAACCAAATAAAGTTGTTTGGTTGGCTTTTCTCTGCTGGCCTAACTGCTGACCAGTGTCATTCCTAAATGAATACAGTATAGTCTAACATAAAAATGTTAGCGTTCTTGAAACATATTGAAGGATCTACGACCATAGAAAAAGCTCTGAATTGTGCAAATGCAAAACATATTCGGTCAGCTGCCATCATGTTTTCCATAATGTACTTATTCATACTGCTGCAGATTACTGCGTAAAGCACAGCTGCTTCATAAGAAGACCACTGGTAGACCTGGCAGTTAGTACTTAATCTTCTGAACCTTAAAACTATAGGGATGTGTTTAAATGAAACAAAAGTCTGTCATCTGTCTTTAAAAAGTTTCTAACAAGCACTTGTTATGAACATGTCGTTAACTCTTTCACGCGAGACAGCTTGAAATTCTCAATCTAATAACCCACGGGCTCACATAGGCTCACTTCTCTTTAGAAACTTTAGATGTATAGCATCTGTCACTTCAGACGTGTTAACCAACTCTGGGTATTGAGCCTCCAAAGAGGAACTCCACTGAAAAGGCAGGCAAAATGAAGACTGATGTGGTGAATAGCATCTCAGGACATCTTATTGATACCAGATGGAATCTGTGAGCTTCAGATTGGCCCCAAGAAAGAGACCTTAGACAAACATTATTGTTTACCATTGCAGAGCCATTGTTGGCCTGGCGTCTGTCGCTGGTGTACCAGCATCCTGCCAAATTAGGCAGCATCAGAAGGGGTGTTGCTATCCCCACACATTCACTGCCACAAGACATTTTTTTATCGGTCAGTGGCCTACAATAACCCTCCGGGAGACTGACCCCTGACTCACCACAGGGAGCCCGGCCAAGGCTTGAGCTGGGTCAGAGATGCGGGCTGAACCGGTCGAAGGGCAGCTGCTGGTGTGGCAGCCGATTCACTGGTGTTGACTCTGGGGTCTGCTACTGTTCTTTGGGGTCAGGCATGGACCTCAGAGGACCGAGGAGTCCTGCAGAGAGCAGGGAATAAACTGCTATTCACTGGTTTTCAACCAGGAGTTGTGTCCGGCTCAGAGCTGACCACAGGGGACTGGGCAGGTCAACCAGGCCAGGCCCCCGCTGCTGGCCACAGATCAGAGAGTAAAGGCAGCCGCACTCATTAGAGAAAGCATTCTACTCTGGAGATATGTGTGAAAAGTTCCAATTAGCTAGAATTAGGTTGAACAACCAAGCATGCTCAAATTGATCATATTGATCAGGCTCCCACGGCAATTTTCAATAGCTCATATCTACTGAGCTTGAGATGTTTCACAGAAACCATCAAGGTCTAGGTCCAGATGGGCATACTTACAAACAACGACCTGTTTAAAGATAATGCATGTTTGTTGGTGCATAACTCGCTGCAAAATCATTCAATGACTCATTTACAAAGGTAAGTTTTTTAACAGGTTTACCATCTAATCTGTCCCCTGTGTGATGCACAGTCTCTGTCAGTTTGGAGTTTAAAGATCTTAATGTGTTTTTGTATGTGTACGGTGCAAAAAAAGAGGCTACCCTAGCATTACTCTGAATGTGATCTCATTATTCGACTTGCTTTTAGCTAAGCCAAATGTTAGAAATGTTGGAAAATCATTTTTTGCTCAGGCTGGGAGTAAAAAAGTGCAAGGTCACTAGGTGAACTGATAACATAGAAGGACAGGTTTTGCCTTGTTCAAGAAGAAATCCTCATGTCTTCTCCTCTCCATCCATCCATCCAAACCCCTATCCATCTCTCGTTGTCGACACTATGAGACTCAGTTTAGGTTTACAGAGGAAGCCCCTGTCAAGATAGCGTCCTTATCACGGGTCAGTCAGCCCCTCCAGTTCCCATCATCCGTCAGCCAACCAGCCACCTGAATGACTGCTGACCCTGCTACAACCTGATTGGACACACAGGACTGGAGGAGATAAGACTGATAAAAAGCTTGGGCACATTTTTGTCATTCAGCTTTTTTCCTCGTTACATTCAGGGTTTGGAAAGTCCACTGTGAATTTATTTCTACTTTTGTGACAATAAAACTGATGAGTGATAAAAAACATGCCAAGTTTTGTTTGAGAGTTCAAGTGAAACTGGCTCTGTTTTAACTAAGTCACACTCGCAATTGTATTTTCATGACCTGTGGAGTTGTGAAAAGGCCTCTTCAGAGATATCCCCCTCTTCTCTCATTCTGCTCTTTTTGTTCTGTTTGTTTTGCTAGTATTAGTACCCTGGAGGCCAAATTATGGATCAACAGAGGAGCATCCATCTCCATCTCCCTTTAGCCTCACGCTCGTGCTAAAATAAGCGGCCAATTAACTTGGCGGCGACCGTGTGCGCTTTTCCCCATCAGACTGTAGATTAATGACCGGCCAGCGCTTTCTATCCTTGAGCCCATTTATCAGAACCAGCAACTAGGTCACATGATGATTAAACGTCCGGACCACCAGAGTCTCCTGGGGCTAAGGTTCCAGCATTGCTGTGGGCTCCAATTGGTTATAATTGCTGTATTTTCAGGGAAAAAAAGCTAATTCCATTGGCAGGTCTTATTAGCCTGTAAGGTAACCAGAGCTGGGGAATCTGGGATGTTGTACGTCAGATGAGAGTATGTGAAGAAGAGACTTTGCAGAGATGAATACAGTTCATTAAAATCCCAATTTAGGTGCAGTTGGACCTTCTTTGGATTCAGTGTTTGTGTCGTTGGGTCTATATTGAAGACTTGACATGATGGGCTGGGGCGGCAGTGGGGAGCAAGTGACAGAAAAGCTCCCCATTAAAGGAACATTCCAGACAAGTTGGGTGAACTGGAAGTCATTTGACAGTAAATGGTGCAGACACTCAGCTTTTATTTGTCTTGTATTAACACAACATTTCAACCACAGTGTGCATCCATGCTTTTCATAATCAACATAATTTAAATAAATGGCAGCTACTTGTTTGTATGGGTTTTGTATTGAGAGAGTTCTCTGGGATTAAGTAGCTCTTGATTTACATATAGTTGCTTAAGTTAGAGGTTCATAGATGTTATCTTTTCAATGTGCATTACTGGTCATGCTTTTGTCCAGAGGAATGCTGCTTAAACAGGGCCTTGTGTTACCCCTGTGGCCTTGCGTGCTTCCCCATCTCTTCATCTCTCCAGCCACCTCATTGATCAGTATTAGTTGTCTCTAAAATGTGATTAGTGCTTGTACGCTTGTGAGAGCTGCTTGATTAAATTAGTCTGCCAGACAAGCATAATAGAATGAATGCATATGAGGAGCAGCCTGCCGACAGCTGTGTCAGTAAAAGTGAATCAGGAGGTGGCTAATGCCATTTTATCTGTTTCTAATTAAGTCTTAAGTCAACAAGTGGTGACAATGTAAAGTTTAGCATGAGGGTGTCAAGACATGAGACTTTATATATTACACAGGTTCTTTTCTCTAATCCTAAATGTATCTACATATACCTACATGTAATTGAATTTAATTAATTTATCGATTATTTATTATTGATTATTGATATTTTTATTGATGTATTTTTATGGCCTTACATGGCCCCAATTGGAAACAATAAGACTTTTTATTACAACACAGTAAAAACAGATTGTTGGTTCCAATTTTAGATGTTTAATGTGATTCTCACCAGATAGATTAATAAAGAGAATATTTTGTGTTCACTAAGAGAGCACAGGTTGTCCATAGCTGGATGCTCAGGATGCAGAGACTAGAGACCATCAATGCCATTTGAAAGGCAACAGAGCGCTGCGGCCAGTCTGACCCCATCCTGCCCTGGCCATTCAGCACCAAGTCTTTAGACTCATTTAAACAATACCGAGTGGTGTCCGGCCTCTGACTTGCCTCTGAGCCGATTACAAACCGGACCTGCCACAGAGGGACAGAGCCGTGGCCTGACACCACACGCATCCAACAATGACCCCCACACCGGACCTCCGAAGGTGCCTGTAGGGGCCAAGATCAGCGTCCAGGCTGACCCCTGCTCTCCTGCCATGTTTGGACACGTCCACACACAATGTGAGGCCCGAGGTGGCTTATTAGAATATTGTCAGGATGAGAGAGGGCAAGAGGGCTCCGGACTGTTGCGGCCACCGGTTAGTGTGTGTCTTGTGTTGGCATGGCGACCTGGCTGGTGACAGACCACTGGACATTTCCTTGTCCTCCTCCAGATGTGCAGCTCTTGTCTCAGGTCTCTTTGTTGGAGGCCAGGAGGGAGGAATTACACCAGGGATGATCCCGTATTACTGGGCCAGGCTGCTTTTCAGGTCCGACTTAGTTTTGTTGGTGGGGTTTGGTTTTATCCTCCTCCCAGGATTGCCACCACTGAACTGAGCCCTTTGATGTCCTCATACACTGACCACCCGAAAGCAAGAACTCACACTTCTTCTGTAAGAATGTCCAACAGACAACAGGATGTGTGGAAAGTATAAAACTTAAATCCAAAACTGGGGATTGTATTTCAGGATTAGAGCTAGGCTAACTGGTGACAGGCATACCAGCTTTGTTCCAGAAAAATATGTTATGATTATTTGTTTTCTTTACATTCTGTTTTCAATTAAATCCCAATCTCACAACAGAACAAAGACTAAATAAAACAGTGTGACTAAATCTTAAAACATGCAAAGCAGTTTAATTTACTGTTTCAGTGCTGTATATATTTTCTTACAGATATATTATTATTTTTAAAGACACAACATTAAATTCTTCTAATCCCCCAAATAACCATGCATGTGCTACATTACTAATAATTTGCATCGCTTATTAAAGATTTGTCAACATTCATTTTTGGTCTTTAGCAGCAGAAGTTCTTACAATCGACTGACACTGATTGAAAAGTCATAAAATTGTTTCATCTCAAAACCTTACGAAGACCAGCTGAGCTCCACAGCTCCCTCTGCTTCCTGCATCTGTCCTGTCCATTTGGACTGTATTAACCTGCGACCCACAGCTAACCCCTCACCTCTAACTCGCCGTGTGTTAATGCGTGTGTGGTTGTGTAGTGAGGAGGCAGTGTGGTGCGACTGCTTGTCTTTGGCCACTGGTCCATACCTTTTTCTCTGTTCGGTTTGCCTTGCACAGCCAGAGGGTTTCTGTATGTGTGTCAAGGCGGGGTAGGAATGGCCGGGGGTCTCGCTCTGACGCTCCTGTGTGTACTCATTCAGCACAGAGGTCGTGTGTCAGGGGTCAAAGGGTCTGCGAGGGGAAGAGGGGGGAGGCAATGACTCAGGGAGCAGGGTGGTGTGAGGGGCACACATGCCCTAAGGTAGGTAGACTTTCCTAATTGGCCTCTGGAGACCCCTGAGCGTGCTGCTCAGATTTAGAAGTGAGAAGATGCATCTGGATTCTAAATTGAATCTATATATCTCTGTTTGAATAATGAAAATATGTTTTATGTGTTGCTTTTATGGTTCACTGACAAATACATTCTCAACTATTAAAGAAGGGCTATTTTACTAAAGTGATAATTATTTAGTTGGTTGATTAAAGGTTCTCAATGCTGCTTTGTTAAATGCTGAATTGTCCAGTCTTAGAATATAGTTTAGTTACAAAAAAAAGCAGAGCATAAAGCATTTGCTATGGTAGCTAAAAAAATAGACCTTTATTCCCAAGTTCTACTGGCCAGACTGTGAGGGTCTGTGGGTGTTGTGGACCTGTTTGCTCAGGGACAGACGGCCCTGTGCCCTGCGACCACATTATCCACCTATTAAAGTCCTGCCATTATTTACCTCCGTCCTCTTAAAGGGACGGGCCGTGTCCGACTGATAAAAGGCTACAGAGTGTCTGTTTCACTCGAGGCTGGAGAGAGGATGACTACAGTCACTGAGTGTTGGCAGAGCAAACATTCCTGAGCACCCGGGATCACACAAACACACGCTCGACACAATGCACAGGGAAAATACAAGCTATAGCAGGCTAATAGCTCTGGAAGAAAAGCTAAATCCTGACAGGGATAATCATGTAGAGATAAACAAACAAACAATAAATGTAAAATGAATTCATTGTACTTGAATTACAAAGGCCATTTCAAATTATGTCTACTAGAGCAAAATTGACTTATACTGACTTATAAAAGGCTTTAAATTGGATAAAAATTTGTGTATGCTCATACATTTTCAATCAAATTTCTGTGAATGGTGGTTATTGTTATTGTGCTTGTTAATTTAGACAGGACCAGCCATTGCCTGACTGATGAAAGATGTAAAGCAATAGCAGGTCAGTTATTTCCCTGGTAAAGGACACACACAGGCCTGTTTGGACATGCCCTGACCCAGCTGCTGTCCGTTGGTGGCAAAGCTGTTCTCTGGCAACAGTCAAACACTCAGTGGGGCAGAGTGAAACAGAGCAAAACCTTGACTGACTTGTTCAATATTTGCTGGTCTAGAGAGGAGGCGTGTGGAGGCTGCAGGAGGTCATAAGGTCAGCAAGGGCAAAGCTGCGGCCATTCAACCTGGACACGGCTGACCAGCAGGTGAGCAAACATAGGAACTGGAGCAGCAGAGGCGGAGAGAAGCGATGACACATGATGGATTTCATTTTGAAGGTTTTGTTCAGTTTTACATTGTATATGGCTGGACAATGAAGACAATGGAGAAGCTGACATTTGAAAAATATAAAAGGCACATGTTCCAAATGTATATGGCATTAGAGATTTAAGTGAAAGCTGTAACATTTTTGATGCTTAAAGTGAAATTAAAGTGTTTACTGGGTAATTTATCAGAAAAGAAAATCAGAAAGACCACAACATATTTTCACATTATTTTAGTTTTTATTTTTTTTTTTTATCCCAGTGTTAAAATATATTTGTAATAGTCAAATAAATTCAATAGAATTTTGATACAAAATCTATTTAAATGTCTATTTTATTTTGGAGCCAGTCCTATAGTATGAATTCGTAAATTTGCATAAATCCTATAGGAATATCTATTAGGATTTTATATGGAAATCCTATAAGTTTATATGGACTTTATTCACTCACCTGTTATAGTAATAACCATCTGTATATTTATATTCATTGTACATATTACCTGTAAATCCTGTACATCTCCATATGTTACTGCATTTCGCCTTGTACCTGTACTTGTGTAATGACAATAAAGTTGAATCTTATCTAATCTAATCTATAAGTTTATACTTGGACTTTATTCTAGGATTTGCTCATGAAATCAAATAAGGTAAATTTTGGGATATTTACAATTGATCAAGTTATAAATAAACTATAATAATTTGAGTAGTGTTTTGCACAGGTACAGTGTTAATGTGTGTTGAAACTCTTTTTAGGGTTAGCAGAACCCTGACAACATTGTCTATATAATATGGAAATGTCTTCTCTTAATCTGAGATGACGTCAGACAGGATACAATCAGCCTTTTCTGGCAAAACAGTGATCTATTCATTTAACTTAAGCTTGTTTTACTGTTGAACTCCTAATTA
This sequence comes from Perccottus glenii, assembly GCA_024416835.2. Taxonomy (NCBI): domain Eukaryota; kingdom Metazoa; phylum Chordata; class Actinopteri; order Gobiiformes; family Odontobutidae; genus Perccottus; species Perccottus glenii. The sequence goes on along the minus strand of CM044559.2, from coordinate 18,852,973 downwards.
TAAACTTAAACTTGAACAAAATAAGATCAGCATTTCCTAAGATAGACAAAAGACCACAGTCTTGGCTTGTTGTTGATGCGGGTGCCTTAAACATTCACACCCAGACTTGCTGCATGTTTGCTTTTGGTTTTAGTGCCTGCTAAGATACTATTGATGGTCAGTCAAGTAATGTCACCAGACTGTTTTTGGTCAGGCCTCAGTGTGCCACTTAGATGATGAAAGCCGGTCCTCAATGCCCCCATGCGGCAACGAGTGCAGCTCTCTGTCAAGAGGAGACAGATCCTGACTGACGTAAACAATGTGGACAGATACTATTTCAGCCTGGCAACCACAAGCAGGATCTGGCAACCCCTCTCCTCTGTTTACCTAAAGGCTAAGACAGCTGAGCCCTGGCCTCACCTGCTGGCCTCACTAGCTGCCATGAATGCTTACATAATCCGTCTAAGTCCATGCAAACCCAGAACCGCTTCATGTGCTAAAAGCTCGCCAGCCCTCCCTCTCTCTAAGACCACCACTCGATTAAGAAACAGTTTGCGCTGCAATCACTTTTTCCATGGCAACTTTGCATATCTTTATTCTTCAAAAGAAAGTTCCCAGCCCCTCAGTTGTTGCACACACACAACCACCCCTTTCACTTTACAATCAATCAGTGTTTTGTGCTACCTTTCACAATAGTGTGGTTGTCATTTTGGGTTCTTAAAAACGCATATTGAAAAAATCAAAACTGTGTGGAACTGTGCCTTTATGTATAAATCTTTTCTGATACAAAAAAAAAAATAGTTTATTGAATGCTTTTCTGTTTTATAAGCAGAATATACAGTCTTTATTTACAACCCACAAGACAGTATTAAACCTTGTTCAGAAAACACTGTTACCTATCAATTATTGTGCACTTTAGTGACTGAGATAAAAGTTTGCCTATTGCAGCAACAACACACCCGGTCTGTGAGTGTTGGGTGAGTGTGAAGTGATTGCTGTTCAGCTTCCCTGTTATGTTTTATCTTTTTGTTGTGTGATGGATGACTGTGTGACCCATGTAAGTGGACACTGTACATCTGGAGGCTTTAACAAAAAAATATAGATCCAGCGTCAGAGGTTTATTAATGGAGCAGTTTGCCACCTCAATGGGCTGATTCATTAATGACGCACTGTGTTTGTGAGACAGTGAGGTCATTTTATGGATTCTTCCCAAATGAACCTCAGACCTAAATGGTGAGAACATGCAGTGGTCCTCTGCCCTGTCACCTCTGTGGTACCAGCAGCTGAGTCACACACACATATACAGTATATTAATACATATACACACCCAGGACCACCACAGGATTCACACTCAAGATGCTTTCAGTTTCTTAAATTTAAGCATTGAGTACTGCTATAATTTATGGCTCACAGAAAAGAAGATGGGCTGTGTTTATGTGTGTGTGTTGGGGGTGTGACAAGTAAGGTCACTGACCTGGGTGACTTGGCTTAAATCCCCTTGGGCCTAATTCAGGGTTGGAATGGACCCCACAGCGCAATGGGAAGATGCCTCTAACATAATGAATACAAAGGCCAATTGTGACACTATTCTCTGCGGGGCAAAAAGCAGCAGGCCCCGGGGACAGTGGAAGGTTTTGTTGGCTGAAATGGAGAAGGAAGCCTGTTGCCTCAACAAGCCTCTGATAAGATTCATCTGTGGTGACTTCACGACAGTGGTGTGTCTCTTCAGGCACTAAGTGTTAGATTTACATCCAGAGTAATTTATCTGCACTTGTTGACTGACGTGCTATAAGTGACCGGGTCAAAGAGCAATATTATACTGTTACATTGTTAAATAGGTTATCTCATATATAAAAGGTTCAATGTACTGTCTCCTCAAATTGTATACAGCGTCTAGGGCTCTGTCACTGGGCCTCGTTACAAAATCTCATTATATAAATAAAAATTAATGTACCAATAACTGAACCACTAAAATTTGCTAAAACAAGTCAAATTTGCTAGATATTTTACCAATGAACTAACATTATGAATCTGCAGATATGCATTGCAAAAGTCTTCACACTATTAGTCTTTCAATGTAAAGATATATCATTTTAATGTATTTATTTAAGCTTTCTGAAAAAGACATGGGTTTTGAGGGAGTGGAAAAGTTGATGTATCCCTCCACCGGACAACCGTGTGCCTCACTCACAACCTTCGACAAAAGTACGAGAACAGACAAGGAAAAAACAAGAACAAAAGCAATGCTGACAACAAGACGGGAAACAAGCGCTAACACTGCTGCCTCTGCCAAATAAACTGCCCATCCTCACAATTTATTGCCCTTTTCTTTTCCTGTTTCAATGTTTCTATCATACACCACCCTGACACACCCCCTGCTAAAACACCCCCAGGATGTCTGTGAGATGAGGTGGGGGATTAAAAAATGAAGCAACAAGATCAGTTCTTCTTTTTTCTTAAGAAAGAGGAGAAATGAAGCTTTGTGCATGTCGGCTGCTGTGGCACATTTGACAGGTCTGTCCCGGCCGCCTTTGTGTCACCAGCATAAAGGGAATAGAGGGAAAACACAAACTGAGTCACTGTGCCGTTGTGGTGCTGGCTATTAGTCAATGTGACGGCCTTTGCAGATGCTAATGGAGTATAGTGTGTCCCGGCCAGCCTCCTCTGCCTAGAACGTGGCAATCTGATAGCACAAAGGCCTTCTGCTGGAGATGGACTTTTTTATTCTATTCAGGGTGGATACAAAGTCATTAGGGCTTTTTACTCCATTTTCTTGTTTTTCGTAAAACAGGGATTGTATGTATGACAGGGAGCAGCAAATTGAAGTGAGTCAGTTATCCCTATGTATGGTCCTCAGGTGATGAGGGCAAGGCTGATCTCTGCCAACAGCATCCACCCATTCCCTCTGTGCTCCCCTTAAGCAAAGTGAAGAAAGCGGCCCTTGTGAAAGAGGAGAGGATGCCCAGCAGTGGCGGATACAGAACGTCATTAATGGGTGGGCCTGGTGAATATACGGTGGGGCCGTATATCAGGTATACCGTATACTATCTGCACACATTACAATTGGATAGCTCAGTTGGTTAGCAGTTGGCTTTACATTTTGCGTACCCGGGTTCGAATCTACCTTGGGACAGTAGCCTATGTAATTTAGTTGTTTTCCACGTTTTTGTAATTTATTGATCATGGCATGCTGTCTTATATTTTCCAGTTTTCAGCTCAGTAACCTCAGTTTTGCATATAAGGCTAGCCTTAATTTAAACCCCATTTGGCTGCTGCATTCCCAGTGTTAGCAAACGCTAACGCTAAGTCTGTTAACATGAATATTGCAAGCCTCCAGGCACAGAGGTCTCACTTTAAGTCCTACCTGTTGCTTTTCACTATCCACTTGTTTATCAGCTGTCCCATAGATTGACACCATCTCCTGCCATCTCCTTTTCCCTCTTTCTTTATTTTTTTTGTTTTATCCATCTTTTAAAGACAACTGTGTGCGTACTGTGACAACTAACACATAACGTTACCTGCTCGCTCAGCGCGCTCACGGCGCCCCCGCCGGCCACGCCCACTCGTGATATTATATTAATTCTATTTATGGAATCTAATGAGGGCGTCTATTGAAGCCTGTTAGTCCAATAAAATGTTATAGTATTGAGGAAATACTGATACTGCTGCATACCCCCTTTTTGCGCCACTGGGTGCAGTGCAGAGATCGTTTCTGCACCGAGTCTATTTCTGATGTGCTGCACGCGCTGAATTGAGATGTTTTTATTAATCTGATTGGGTGGGCCACCAGTCAATCTGGGTGGGCACGTGCCCACCCAGGCCCACCCGTAAATCCGCGCCTGATGCCCAGGAGTGCAGGACCTCTGGACTTGGACTTATTAATCAGTGAGATCCTCAGCTGCCGCAGGCTACACCACGTTTTGAGTGTTCATGGTCAAAACAGCCTGCAGAGAGAAATACTCTTAGGATTTGTCCAGACATAGAGCAAAGGCCTCAGCACATCTGAACACAGGCCACTGCATCCAGCAACAGCCAGGGCAGTGATCATCAACTGGCGGCCCGGGGGCTCCATTTGGCCCATCAGCCAGGACACGAAACTAACACTGTCTTGAGGACGGTTCACAATGCTCCTTGGGACAGTCTTGGAGCGAAGCGCACACCTCCCTCCTGTCACTGTCACAGACAGTTCAGGAGGTAGATGTGCACACACAGCACAATTTTAGTTTGGTCAATGTAAATAGTGATTTAAATTCACTCAATCCAAGACCAGGGGTGTCCAACTTAAGGCCCGTGTATCAAATCCGGTCCTTTGTGAAGTACTTCTGGTCCTCACATTAATTATTAACACATTCTTCAAAATGCAAATTTCAAATGAATACGGGGACATTTGACATTCACTTCAGGACAGTTGGAACTGGTTTTCAGGACAGTGATGATAAAAGTTATTCTGGAGCCTTGCATTTTTAAAATCAGAAAACATGAGGGGAAAACCTTTTTATGCAAAAAAAAAAAAAAAAAAATACAAGAAAAGATATAGTGAAGAAATCCAATTAAAAAAAAAGTCTGGTCCTCCACAGCACCATGAAGAAACAAGCTCAAATTTAGCTGATGCTCCATGAGCTTGAGCAACACAAAAGGTACAAGGAGAGTCCTTACAACCTGCCTGCAACAAGTTGCCTGAATCAGTTCTAAATCAGTTTCCTAAACTTTATTTGGGGGGAGCCTCATTTATTAAATGCCAAGTGAAACCTAGTAAAAGATCATTCAGCAGACATTGCACTCTTTTTTTCCAATAAGCTTTAACCACAAAAGCAGCTCATTCAATTTTATTTATGACATTTGATGCTTTATTTATTAAAAGATTCAATTGTAAATTTCAGGGTAGCCAGGTGTGTTGTTTTGTAAATCTGTCCACAGAACTGTTATCAGCCCAAAAGAACAGAACATACTATACCCAAAAGCCTACAGGTTATTACAAAGTGAGGCTCAAATACTTTAGAAACCATTAACAGCTGACACATTATGAGAAATGTGATTTTTTTATTTGTCAAATTTTATTTTAATCTTTTTAAACACAATTTTAATAAATAAAGCACATATTTTAGGGGAAACCATGCAAACAATAATTCTACAACATAAAACAGTTTTTGTTTCAACCAACATCGCTCATGTTCCGTTACATGTTTGGCATACATGTGCTGTTCATGAGATTACTGTTACCTGTACAACAATGCTCAGTATTCTTTATATTTACCAATATACACATGAATTAATGAACGAGCAAATACAGCCTCTCACACTCCTTCAGTCACATATCAGATTGAAGAACTGACTGCACAGGGCGTATGTAAAGTCTAAATTCCAATGCAGTGCAATAAGAGTGGATGTCAGAGAGAGGAAGGATCAAAGCTGAGGATGAAGAGGAAGCAAGGAGACATCTGGCACCGGAAAGAAAGTAGTAAGTGGACAAGGCATACACTTGTCATAATATTTCTTCAGAGGCATTGGAAAAATGTAATTTCTTTGACAGTACCCCTGATAGATAATTTTCTGGTCAGAAGTTGCTAAGCAAATACAACCATTATTCCTAGTTTGCTGGAACATGTGACAAAACAGAACAAATAGTGATATGGTTATGTAAGAAGATGGCTACAACTGACAGAAAATTTAACAAAACAACAGGGCAGTCGAGTAGGAGATTGTAATGTCACCTGTATAATTTCACAGCAGGCTTTTAAAGCTGTGGAGGCCAGCAGGCTAGATTTGTGAAGCCAGATTTTTACCATAATAATAAGTTGTTTACTAACAACCAATATAGTAAAAAAGGGGAAATCTAAGTGCTTAGGATGCTTAGTGCAATTTAAATAGGCAGCTAAAGGTACTGTATGTGGCAAGGAAGATTTCAGAAGAACATGGACAAATGTGGTCAAGACCAATGTGGCAACAGATCTGTGAGATAAACACTTGGGGAGGAAAACATGTAGTCAGGCCTCATTTATTCAAATGAGTGATCTGATAACACTGTGTATTCCTTTAGAGGTGAGTGTTTGGGGTCCTGTGTAGAAGTCCTTTTTCTGCCTTGATAGCATAAACAAAAGAAATACATAAATATTGAAAGCTGTTCCATGTCTCCATCATTGTCCGGGAAGATGTGGGTTAAAATCAGGTGAGCGATGGGGCAGAGGTCTGGACTAATGACAGAGATCCACAAATTTACCATCAACGCTTCTGTTAAGAAGAGAAACAAAAGACACAGGTAAGCTGGTTATTAAGGGTGAAAGACAACATTTTACAAAGATTTATTACTTTAATAAAGTACCTGATTCTCCTACTTTTCCTTGTGAAGTGCTTCAATAAAGACTTCAAGTTTCTCCTGTATCTCTCGAACTTTCTCTGCAGAAAAAGAAAATTCAGGTTAACAAAATCTGAAGCCGACAAAGAAATGAGTACATTATGAATACAGCTGCATGTTTCCGTTTACTGTTTGAACGCTGATGTTTATTTGTGTCACTGTCTCAGCATATCAGAGTCTACCTTACAATGGGAGTAAATGTTGCAGGTAAAACATCCCTCAGATTTTCTACTAAAAACACCAGATGGCCCCCACTGACAGTCACAGCCAAACCTCAAGGCAGGACCCTCTTCACACATCTGACGATGAAGGCAGTTCCCAGTTTGCACAGACCACATCAAAGCCCTTACCCTTTCTTTTCATGACATGTAGCTCCCAGGCACATAGCTAATAGACAGAAGGAGATACCATAACAACAACATCTCACATGAAAGGGGAATCTACTGGAAAAGCAGTCAGTCACTTCTTTTCACCATTACACTGCCATTGTCCTGGCACTGGCTAAGAAGAGCGGCCCTTGCACCAGACATGTACTGTCACACGAGATGAGCAAGCCATCTAAAGAAGTCTTAATCGCTGATTAAACAGTGGCTGAAGGAAGTCGTAGGCCAAACAACTAGGTTTGGAAGAGGAAGCCAGGATTCCCAATACCAGCTGCAGCTTCAGGCTGGGCTGGATCTCAAGCTTCACTGTCAACCGCGCTAATCTGTCTGGATCTCCCCCAAGCACAAACTCAAACAGTGCCTCTGCCGAACAAACTAGCAGCGGTGTGTGTTGATCAATCGGCCGCACGAGATCCATAGGCAACCTATTGTTGATATATTGTTGATTGTTTTCCTATGAGGAGAACAGCAATAAAAGAGCTGTGTTTTTAAAGAGATAAATAATTGTGGTAGAGCTCAGTGCAGCCAGTGTCCATTTCAGGTCGGCACAAAGGTGATAACTGCATGCGTGCTTTAGAGTGAAACTAAATACCACATGCAGGGGCTCAAGAGCAGCCCCTTTGATGAGAGCACGACTGCTGAAGTATCCTTTTCCTGATGGATGAAAAGCTGAGGGATTTTAGGGGAGATGCAGGCACACTCACCCCCACACACGTCCTGAAACATTAGCAGAGGCAAGAAGTGTTGGATAACACACACATGTATAGGTAAGTGGACCGAAAAAAGCCCAGCTCTGAAAAACACACAACCATCTCAGTGTCTTGAGAAATATCCTGAGCTGTGCAGTCATGCCACTGCCACCTCTTTTCACCTCCCTACACACACTTACTGCTGGCAGGTGGCAAAGAAAAAATATCCCCATCCTTTGATACTCTGTTAACACACTCAGGCGAAATGGCGAGGCGTTAGAGAGAGATTACAACACCTAATGGAGGCATTAAGGGGGCCTGTCAGGGGCACGGTGACAAGTCAGTGCAGCAGGTGTGAGGCTGAATGAAACATAACCGTGCAGTATGCCCTTGCAGCGCACAGCCCACCGCAGGGCACGGCTCAAAGGGACAGGACTCAGAGTGCTTCCACATAGGCTGTGTGCTGCGACCACAGGACAACACAATTCAGTTCCAACCAATTGGGGTGGGATTATCAACATCTGCAAGCACAACAAGAAGGGAGCAGAGGTGTGTGTGGCTCGGCGGTAGCAGAGACGCGACCCACTGTCAGGAGTTAAAATGTGGGAAATCCCCTGGCACAGGCTTCAAAGTTGAACCAGGTTTAGATGTGGCTTATCATAGACTGCCCCTCTGAGCCTCTTTATGTCAAATGTACACCACATAATGCGCGGCAAATGCTTAAGATAATGCCAACGGTTGTTTGATCACTGCGGTTAGCAGCACAGTTACATTAGTTATAACAACAGCCATCAGTCCAGTACAATCCAGGGTTTAGACTTGGATTTCTTTCTGAATCACAGCCAATAAGGTCTGTTGGGGTAGTTCACAAATGGTGGCTGTTGAATTTCTCAAGTTCAAGTAGCCTTTTCCATCAATTCAGTATCTGATTTACTGGGAACAAGAGAACAGAAGTGATGCATTGAAAGCAGCAAACATACAGTAAATTTGAAATACCATTGTCAACAAATTATGGAAAAATATGGTGTTAAAAAAAAAAGCCATAAATGTGATTCAAAGAGTGTGTTTTATATTCACAAAGATGACGTTTTCTAGTAAACTGTAATTGGGTTGATTATTGTTAAAACGTGTCAGGTCATATTTTATACACCCCATAATGACAGCATACGTATATGAGAATACTGAATGACAGCAACTGTTTCTTTGCAATAGGATTTTTAATGACTTTAAAATGAGCCTTGAGCAGCTTTTAGGAGCCTAGGAGGCCATGTGTGAATGAGAATGGTGGCATTCAGAAAAGCCAATATTCCGTGGTTAAAAACTGTGAGAAACAGATATTTATTTCCACCAGCACCATCTGTTTGCCACCAAAAGCCAGTGGTGAAAAGGAAGAAAAAGCTACAACAGGCTCTCTTTTCACCATCCTGCAGAAATGCAACAAAACAGTGGACAGAGTCACTAGTGGCTGTTCCTCACTGAGCAGTGGGAGTTGCAATCTAAAACTCCATTTACAATCCTGTTTACCTAAGAGATGAGCCCCAAAACACAGTCATTCAACCACTCACCCCTTTATCTGGTAATGAATATTCCCATAATCCTCTGGCCTCTATCCCAGAGGCCCCTTGTTTAAGATGCTGGCAGTTTGTGTAGCTAGCCCTGGGTGGAGGGATTCTCGCCCATGGAGTGAATAAGAGGGGGGCCTTTTCCCCCCTGCAATCCTCTCTTTTAAGGCCGACTCTCGGCTGATCTCCACATGAAATGATATCTCATTCACTGTTGCTCTGTTGTCTCCTAAGCCAGCGATGGCCAGCGCATTGGCACAAGGAGAGCTGAGCCAAAAAGCCTTTAATTGACCTGTAATTAGACTGAAACTGCATCGGTCGTAGTGGACAAGCGGGCAGCTCAGCGGGAAAGTGGAACTAAGAACAAGATGAGAAAGAGAGGACAGAGAGGCCTGGAGGAACAAAAAAAGTAATCCTCTTCCTATGAGAGATGACCACAATCTTTAACAAAATGTGAAAGGGAGGGAACCATTAAGAAATGCTGGACAATATGAAAAAGTGGCAACAGAAAGATTTCAGCAGATGAAGCTGGTGCCAAGGTTGGGACTATTTTAGCACAGTGCTCTGAAATTATCTGACAATAGTAAAGCAGTTCACAGGGCGGTCACTGGAGAGAGAGAGACAGAGGGTAGGTGGAGGCTTTAATTTCTGTGACAACATGTCATAATTCATGAAACCTTATACTTTGTTTGCCAAGGTTTGAGTGTACAGCAGGTACTGCAGGTGTAACTGTTCAGTCATTTCCTCTTATGAAAGCGAATCTCCTAATGTAACAAACAGAGAGGCCTTTTTTGTCAGCATGCTGCTTGATTTGTCACTAAAACTGAATGCTCACGCTATAAAAATGAGTCCTTGGGAGACTTGGACACTTGGAGAGGAGGGATGTTGACGGCCCTGAATGCTGTGTCAGTGACATTGCCATGAATCAGGCCAAAGCTCATATTCAGAAAACAGATGCTTAGGAGTGAGCAGCAAAGGCTAGGTCTGGGACTAAACAGGTTAAGCCTTAGGGTCAGACAAAGGGCAGACTAAACAAAAACAGTTAAATATGTAAAAAAAAAAAAAAAAAGTCTTTGGAAGCACCAGGTGTAGAAGGTTGTGTTGTTTAGGAAGGTTTTATTGACTAAGACATCTTGGGCCTTCGAAGAGTCAACTTTTTAGTGCCGGAGTAATAAAGATGAGGGCAGTTTGAAAATGGGCTTTAGGTCTAATGAGTTCAGCTAATACTAGTACATCAGTAATAGTAAATAAAGCAAAGATAATAACAGGAGCAGAAAAGGCACTGAGCAGCAGCAGTTTCCACTTTTGTCTTTGAGGAATGGCAGCATATAATGAGACAGTGTGTCGTCTTGGTGTAAATCAATGTAAGTCGTCGGCAACGGAGCCAGTCTGACGTCTTCCAACATTCACCTTTTGCACTAAAATGAAGTCCTGCGCTCAGGCTAAGTGGCAATCAATCTTGGGTAGCCACATGGGCCCGAGGATGTGAACCTGTCAAGTCTGTTTTACGCAGAGATCCAGTCATAATCCCCAGTGCTGCTGCAGCCACAGGTGTGTGGACCAAGCTCACCTTGGATGTATCTGAGAGGAATCACACTGGAACTAGCAAGTTCTAATTCTCAGGTTCTCACACACGTTTAGCAGGCCATTTCTACTAAAATAAACAAATTACTTTTACTCAATAGACATGCTCTTCTGTTCCCATGTAGAACAAACTTTCTAAAAATACAAGACAGAGGGATGTATCGGTCTCCCTAGTGCTGCCCTCAGGTGAATTCTTCTCTCCAGCTGCTTTGGACCCCACAGACCTTTACATTCATATCATATTGAAGAGTCAGTGGACGCACCTGGGATCCCTTTAAGCCAATACAATAACTCTGTTCAGGCCCCGAGGTTGGAGTTGCAAGACTGCAGGTGTGTAACTTGGAAGCACAAGGTGGACAGAGAACTAAACCTGCTTTTGTCAAGACCAATAACTGATAGATTTTGACACTTGAATGGACATCACATCAAGTATTAGATTAAATTTAATTTTAAATTACACTTAATTACACTTTTTACTTTCCACATATTCATATCCTTTGCTTAAATGTCTGTCTTAGGGAATAATTATTGTTTTGGTGGCCTTTTGCAATATATGTATACTGCAATAATATATTTTACATCATGTTTAAAGTGTGTGCTTATCTTCCAGGCAGGGATATATACATCTCAAATTCTAGTAACCATTTTCATATTTCTGTTTGTATCCGAGTAAATAAGAAAAATACTTTTTAATGTTGTGACGTATGGTTTTAAATGTACTGCTGCATGATTGGTAAAACTATTATTTTGAGGCATGTTATGTTGGGTTGGGGACAGGACTTGTATTGTTTATTATATTCATCTACCCTTCCTTGGTAAAAATTAAATTTTGCCTCAAGCATTTTGTCTCTTTTTCTAAGTTAATGTATGGTTTTCCAATTAAGTTATCTCCCAAAACCTGATGCTGGGCCTTGTGTGTGTGAGCGTTTATGAGTGACAGGAGGATCAGGGGTGAATAAATCCCTTGTGACTGCATTGTGCTAAAAAAACCGTGAACAGAAGTCATGCTTTAGTTTCCCTTTCAGCAGACACCACCATTTTTTCCCATTTTCCCACACTTGTTTTTGTGACCATACATTCTCATCCTTGGTTTTATACCCTTATCACCACATCTTTAAACACCTCTCGGGGTTGTCATTTAAAACACATTACGCCTTATTGCCATTTAGTTTGTGAACCGTTTAAGGAACAATATTTAGATATTCACGTAAACTCTGAGAACATACCGGTCAAGTGGATGCCTCTGGATTTTTGATGCTCTTAGGTTTGGGTGAGCAGATGGAAGATTTATGAAATAAGACCATTTATGACGGGAGGTAAGAAAAGGCAAAAAGGAAGCAAAGGCAAAATAGTGTAACAGCACAATGAGATGGATGCCACATGCATTTAACATCATTCATGCTTCTTATAGTTGGATGTGTCTGGTAAAAGGAGTGGGCTGTAGATGGAGACTGGAGGTGGTTAAAATAATATGAAACAACTGCCAACTTCTTCAATAAAAGGACACAAAAGGCTATATAAATGGCTCTTGACAAAATAACCTGTATAAATGTAAATAGAGGTTCAGGGATTTTTATAGCCTTTAGTTACCCTCAGATAGACAATAAGTTGGTCTGTTAAGTCGGAAGCCACATCCACAAGCTATTAGATGGAAAAGATTAGATAAAACGCTGGAGGAGTGGTTGCATCTGTTGCCAGTAATATGACAACGGTAGATCTAGTGTTTGTATTCTTGGTGCTCCCAGGGAGAAAATGGATCATTTGGCCACAACTGAGGCCTTGAGGTTTCCTCCTCTGTGGGAAAATACAAACTTGGACTGTCTGGCCACTAGGGAGCTTTTTATTCAGCAGAGTCATATTGCTAACTACTGTCTGCTGTACACAGAAAAAATAACCACTGCAGCCAGAGGAAGTTTAAGAACAAGACAGAAGCAACTAAAAGTGTCAGCAAATATTATTTACTGAAGTAGAGAAAAAAAATCCAAGATAAAATGTACACACAAAGATAATTGGGGGCTGCAGTGTTGCAGTGGTAGAGCGGTCGTCCTTCAACCGGAAGGTAGGCGGTTTGATTCCCGCTCTCCCCACAGTTCATACTGTTGTTGTGTCCTTGGGCAAGACACTTAACCCACCTTGCCTCCAGTGGTCTTCCAGCTGTAACACTGGTGAATGGAATCTTAATGTAAGTCGCATTAAAATGAAAGCGTCAACTAAAATGTGTAAATGTAACACTGTTGAATGTAAGTGTCGCTTTGGATAAAAGCGTCTGTGGAAATGTAAATGTTGAAACATTCAGACCTCTAACCTTTAATCTGTAAACTTGAACCCTGTCCACCTATAGCCAAAGAGTCAAACGGTTTATTCAGGTGCAGCCCCACTTGTGAATGACAACATGCACATAACACCTGAAGACTAGATGTGTCCCTTTACAATAAAGCTGAGCAGAGCAGCACTTCTGGCTAATCGCATTTTATTTTTAATTTTTTTTAATATAGTGCTTTTCCACCTAGTAGGCACTCAAAGCGCTTTACCGGTGTTACAGCTGACACCACTGGAGGCAAGGTGGGTTAAGTGTATTGCCCAAGGACACAACAGTATGAACTGTGGGGGAGAGGGGAATGTTATGATGTTGTTGGGATGTTTCGAGCGGGGATCGAACCGCCCACCCGCCGGTCAAAGGACGGCCGCTCTACCACTGAGCTACTGCCGCCCTTTTGAGCAGCTTTGGAGGAAGCTGCTCAAAAGGGGAACAGATAAAAGGAAAAGTAGTGAGTACAGGCTCAGAGGGCATTCCGGTGAGCATGCCCAGACAACCAGGGACTCATTGTGTTCTGCTTCCACACAAGAAAAGGGAAGAGCAGAAAGTGTCAGCGAGCACAAACATGCAAACACTTCACACATTATCATTGTTCTTGAGTGTACCTTCTGCTGACATGTTTGATTCCTTCACTCAAAAAGCCTCTGCAAAAAAAGTGCTTGACTTTGTACTAATGTTAACATTGTAGGCAGGAAAGCTATGGATTACAGAAACTCCCAAAAGCATCAAAATATTGCTCTTTCCTCATACGAGATGTGACAAACGAACAGGAGATATTTTAGCAACGCGGAGCAAAAACAAGGAACTGTATCCACTAATGCAAAGTGGCACAGGTTGGCAAAGACACTGCACTACTGTCATGTGAGAACTGAACCCTTAAAGTGAGACTAGAAAAATGACATCACATTATTTCCCATTCAATGAGGTATTTACAGTGCAGTCAAAATGTATGCTCTCCAGTGTGAAGTCTAAGTGACATTCAATCCTGCAGTCTCTCAAACCAAGTACCACTGTGCTTTTTCCAGAGAAACTCATTCAAACTGTTTTCTATGAAGAGCAGGGAAGCAGCCAAGCAACATCCCAGTGGTCTGCTAAGAAGCCTGTGGCGGCACATTAGACCTGGGCTGAGCTCCAGAGACGGCACAGTGCCATACAGCTGGTCTGGCACATGCTGACTCACTCGCACACCTCTCTGTGGCGTACAATGTACCTCTCATTAACGCTGCTTTCGCTGACGCTCACTGACGCACACACCTGACCTGTATTTGTAACCTGAACAATCACAGGCTGGGAAAAACAGAACTTTGACAACACACTGAGGTTGGTAGCACACTTCTATCTTTTTTAAAATGGGACGCGATTATCATTCAGCTGCCCCATTCCAACATTTTGCTTGTTTTTATTCATTCATGTCCTCCCCCATTTGACTGGATAGAGGGTCAGCTGAGAACAGTTTGACAGGTTGTCAAAAAGATCCACAAGAGATGGAGAGTAGGGAAGAAGGCAAGCCTGATCAAGCAGGCTGCAGGGGTGAGGCTATAATTTGGCCCTGAAGCAATGTGCGACCTGCTCTGGACACTGGAGAAACAACTGTTCAGAGGAAAGCTGTCTTCATAATGCATTCAGTCGGGTTATTTTTAAGACAAAGATTAAAGTATTTAAAAATAATTTTGCAATGGGAATTACTTTTATTTTACCCTATGTCCCACTAAAACACGTTGTAGTTTAATTATCTGTAAACTGTTTCCCACTTCCAGGATTTCAGCATTAACATGAGTCATTTTTATAGTTGTAAGCCAATTGCAGCTCACAAAATTTGAAGTAGTTTTACCTGTGGTTAAAAAAACAACACAGTCAGTCAGGAAATTGAGTCTAGACCGATAGACCACATACCCACACACATGCGTCCGAGCTGCACTACACAGAGATCTGTACAAAGTGTCAGACAGCTAATGACACAGATCCTCCACTCACCAACTAACTCAACCTTACAGACATTCAGGATTGTTCTGTACAAGGGAAACTGTAGGATACCGACAAAAAGCTGGGGATTATTGTTGTGAGGAGTGGGGAATTTACAAGCAAATAAACATTAGCAAGACTATTTGAATCAAGTTCAATTAGACAGAACTAGTATTACTAGTAAAGAAAGGAATAAGATCAATGGTAAATTAATTTACATAAATCTCTCCAGAAAAGGTCCTGACTGTCTGACTAAACCCACTTTCAGTAAGTACAATTACAACTTGACAAATGCAAGTTGTAAAGACTACAAAACTAGTCCTAATGGTAGTAATTGTATGCATTAACAGAACCAACGGTATACTTGGATTCTGAAATCACTACACAAACAAGTCATTGATCTTTTGATATTTTAGTTTATCAATTATTAGTGTGTTTTTTTTCCAGGCAGGTTGCTTTAAACACCACTGCCACCTAGTGGTCATTGAAAGAATGTCTACTGATTCAAAAAGGTAAATCTGAATAATTATCAGTAAATTGTTTCTTACTCAGGTCCTCGGCCAACTGGACCCGGCGGCCAGTGATGAGCTGGGTTTTCTTCTCGTAGTCTTCCCCAATGTCCTCTAACACCTCCTTGACATTTTTTTCTAAACGACGCACTAAAGTGACCAGAAGCACAAATACACAACGTTTTTCCCATCTCTATCACACATTACAATAACACTACATTTTAAACAAGTCTTGGATCCTTACCCTCAGTATTTGTGAGCTGCTGTCGGAGAGTATTGGCTGTGATAACCAACATCCTCTGGATCCTCCAGAACAGTACCACATCATTGCACTCCAACTACAAGAAACAAGTACATGCTCTTTCTTTAACACAGCTGAAAAAAGAAAGTTTATTCTAACACATTCACTCTTCTCACCTCAGAGTCAACAAAGTGTCTCTGGTAATAGTAGAAACCTCTCTTGCACAGATTACAGTGTGATAGCGCCTTCTGCAAAAAGTGTCGCCGGTACAGCTGGTGCCACGTGTCTTTGATCTGTAGAGGTTAAAATAAGTGAAAAATTAAGCAGATGGAACAATGATGTGAAATATTAGTATTTTTAACATATTTTTAACAGTTGTCCTAAAATCTAATAATGTTTTAATCTCACCAGCACAGGATCAACTTCTACTCCCCGTGCCTCTAGGTTTTTTCGTACGGTGGTGACCTCGTCATTGGCTAAATATGCTGTATGCTCTTCTTGAAGTTTCAGCAAACGCTCCAGTTCACTTTTTGTTTCATTACGGATATGCTGCAGTTTGAAGAAAAATCAACCAACATTTAAGTCATAGATTTAATTATGGCTCAGTTAACACTTCTTAATATTCAATTCAACATTTGTCCAATATTTAAAAAGAGACAGTACAAAAAATACTTGGAATAGTAAAACTTCTTCAAACCTGCTCTGGGGAGCGGTTTGTCCAGTTCATCCACCTCTGTTTCCAGTCTGGACCCACCATGTCTTTGATTACTGACTCCGCTACAAAAAAGGAAAAAAAAAATAGAAAATAGTTAAAAGATAAGGATACAATAAAGTTATGAATCAATTGTAACACCTTATCAACAAATGTATATATCAGGTCAAACTTTAGATTAAATGTTCAAGTAGTGGATTTGTAACTCAAGTAACATACTGTCTTTGAGGCGGGAGTGGAGGGTTTCTTCCATAAACTGGATTGCTGCATCCCACTGGGGCTTGTCGGTAATAGAGCGGTCTTCAAGGGCATTATGCTGGATTACACGCTAACAAAGTCAGAAATACATCTGATCAGCTGAGGTTGCAAACCCAAGAGTGATACACAGAAGAATAACTCAAAACAAGTAACATACATAAATGCTGTAATCAAATGTGTTAATACAACAAAGCAGAGCAGTGCGAGTAAAAGGACAAATCTTTTGTCATCACTTTTAACTACCCCGTCTACATTTAAATGCACAGATACCCTCTATTGTGTTTACCAGGCTGTCCATGGCCCTCTCATTCCATTTGTGCCTCTTGATGCTCTCATCTTTAACAGCCTCCTTCAGCTTGTCAAAAATGTCATCCTGGTCTTTGCCTTTGTATTCAGCCATGAAGCGGGCAAACTCTTCCTGCAGTGTCTCCCAGGCAACCTAATGGGCCACAAAGTAGTAGAGAAAAGAAAAAATCATTCAACTTTAGACCCTCTCTTGAGTGGAATCTATTCTTCTAACTAGGCTACTGCTGATAAAGCTAAAATATATTTGTGCCTGCAACATGAGACATGACAATTTACCTCCAGTGCTTTGTGTGGAAGCTGCTTGTCAGTCCACTGTTTGAGCTTAATATCAACCGTGGTGTTAAAGGTACCAGAGTCCATTGTTTGGGCAGCAGGCAGGTAGATGTTTTCAATCACATGGGTCGAAACGCGTTCCCAAAGTTTCTTTTGTAGTATAGACTCCCTGTAAATATAAAAGATGTACAAGCTGTTTCCAATGTATAGCGCAAGTATTTCCTTGACATAAGTTGATACATTTCATTTAATTTCTGAGGTATTATTATTCCAGTAAAACCCTGTCAGTGATGTCAATCAGTAATAAGCCATTTTTTCCAGAGATGAAATGTGCTTGGGGCTTCTGCACTTGATTGTAGATTCAGCATCAGTAAAATCCTATTAGCAGCTAACAGTCTCCCAGGTCTCACTGTGCCTCCACAGCAGCGCAACAATGGAACAAAACACTTCCCTAGTCCCCAGTGAAAGCAGCAGTGCTACGCCTCTCTCATTTATCATAAACGCATGCTCATATTTCATTACTCCCCCTTTGTTCAGGCTTGCACTCTTCACTGTCAATAAGTGCTATCTTCAGTATTGCTGGCTTGCGACTTGGGGGCTAACAGGGCCACCCTGTTCTCCTCCATGGGCCATTCATCAGAGTATTGATTTAAGACAATTGGTGGCACGCTCACTGGGGACAGCCAAAACACCATGCATACATCTCATTTAGCAAGGTACACAGTCATGCACCCATTAAAAGGTCCTCTTGAAACCTGGTGAAACTGTTTTCACTCAAAGGTGAGTGGTATTGGATTGAAGATAATTGACTTAGTATGAACTTTATGGGGAGGCAATCGAACCTACCTTTTGGTTGTGTTATGCTGCACCACTGCAGCTACTGTTCAAAATAATAGCAGTACAATGTGACTAACCAGAATAATCCAGGTTTTTAGTATATCTTTTATTGCAAAGTTACCAGTAGGTGCAGTAGATTATCAGAAAACAAACAAGACCCAGCATTTATGATATGCATTTACATTTGGTCATTTAGCAGACACCTTTATCCAAAGCAACTTACATGAAGCTTCCATTCAACAGGGTTACATTTACATTTTAAGTTGACGATTTCATTTAAAGCGACTTACATTAAGCTTCTAATTACCTGTGTTACAGCCTCAACACCACTGGAGGCAAGGTGGGTTAAGTGTCTTGCCCAAGGACACGACGACAGTATGAACTGCTCTTAAGGCTGTGCAATTGGGCAATTAGTTGAAAGGGGTGTGTTAAAAAAAATAGCAGTGTCTGCCGTTGACTGTACAAACTCAAAACTATTTTGTACAAACATTTTTGTTTTAGCAATCTCCTATAAAATCAGTAAAAATAATATTTAGTTGTATGACCACAGTTTTTTAAAACTGCTTCACATCTGTGTGGCACCAACTTGTGGCACCTCTCACTCCATGATTTAACAACATTCCACAATTCATTAACATTTCTTGGTTTTGCTTCAGAAACAGCTTCTCAATTGGGTTAAGGTCAGATTGGGCTGGCCACTCCATAAAATTAATTTTGTTAATTAATTTAGAGTTTGGGGGTTGTCTCACAAACTGTCTGTGACCCTTGGACCCAAAAAGCAAAAATTTACACTCATCAGTCCACAAAATGTTTCTCCATTTCTCTTTAGGCCATTTATTGTGTTCTTTGTCAAATTGTAACCTCTTCCGCACATGGGATTCTTGAAAATACACAGACGTCTTCTAACTGTCACAGTACTTATAGGTAACTCCAGACTGTCTTTGATCATCCTGGAGCTGATCATTGGCTGAGCCTTTGCCATTCTTCGATCAATTTTAATGGTTGTTTTCCATTTTCTTCCACGTCTCTCTGGTTTTGCTCTCCATTTTAAAAAGGCATTGGAGATCATTTTAGCTAAACAGCCTAAAATTTTTTGCACCTCTTTATAGGTTTTCCCCTCTTCAATCAATCAACGCTGTTCTTCTGAACAATATCTTGAACGACCCAATTTCCTCAGGCTTTCTAATGCATGTTCAACAAGTGCATGTGGCTTCTTCCTTAAATAGGGGCCACCTAATTAACACCTGTTTTTTTCTCACAAAATTGATGACCTCAGTGATTGAATGGCACACTGCAATTTTTTTTTTTTTTTAAAACACACCCCTTTCAACCACTTGCCCAATTGCACAGCCTTAAGAGCGTGCATATCATGAATGCTGGGTCTTGTTTGTTTTCTGAGAATCTACTGCACATACTGGTAACTTGTTTGCCACTTAGCAATAAAAAAAAAAAAATACATAAACCTGGATTATTCTGGTTAGTCACATTGTACTGCTAATATTTTGAACAATAATGTATAACTGAAACAGTGGCTAACAAATCACTACAACTGGCTTATCCCCAAAAAAAAAGAAAAGAAAAAAAAAAGATTTGCTATAGATGTAGAAAATTATAAAAGTATTTTTTACTTGAGATTCATGATGTTTAGTAAGGAAGTCCATTTAATTCAATTAGAAAGCATTTTATGCAAATAAGGATTCGATCAATAGCACTTACAAGATGCAGGATATGTTTTTTGGATGCACAAAAACATTTCACTGTTGTCATAAACTTACCAGAGTTGAGGTGTCACTTGACTTAAACTAATGACTTCATCCAAGATTTCATTTTTAGCCTTCTCGTATAGCTCATTCTATAGAAAAAGAATATATCAAAGTTAGAAACATAAGCTGAAGAAACTAAAATGTGGTGAGAGTGTTTTCTGAGATGGTTGCATTACTCGGTCTAGTTCTCTCAGACGAGGGTAGTTATTCTTCCACTCAGTCTCTAGGTTGAAGCGGGATGCTGGTGTTGAAAGTACAAAAACAGTTAATGTCAAAATAATTAATTTTAAATAGTCCTGTAATTTACCAAATTGTGTATTTCTTAGAGACAACAGACTCCAACATACAGAACACTTAAACTACCGTAAACTGACTGTCCCTTTCCACAACTCCCTATCCACAGCGAAGATTAGGCTAATTGCTGGTTTGTGAGGCCACAAAGGCACCGAGCATGTAGGATGGAAGACGGCTGTGTGCGTTTTGATGGCTTTGGATTGATGCACCACACAATAGGCCTAAGGGAGCTGCAGTCTCACGGCCATAAATCTCATGTGTTAGCAATAGATCGTTGTATTTTCCCAGTACAACTTTATTAGAAGGTGCCATTACATAAAGACAGGTGCCAAATTAAAGAACAAACATGATAGGATTGGTCTCTTCCACCTATTGTTTGCGAATGTATATGAGGGCTGTGCACTAATTAAAGCTTTCCAAATCTGATTTATACTAACTTTTGTCTCATCATTTGATATTGTTACATACAATACCTTTAAAAACATCAGCCTGCTGCTCAACAGACTCCCTAACCATCTTCCAGAAGCAGTCAGACACAGCCAAACTTAGGTTCTTCGTTGTTACCTGGTGCGCCTTTAACATCCCATCCCTGGATAGATAAACAAATGTGTTAATAATGTTAATAATCTAAAATAATGATGAAGTTAAAATATAGAGCTATGATTAACTTGCTTCAGTAATCGGGACTTCTGGAAAAAGTCCTCCTCATGGTCTTTAATTGAATCTATGCTTTCAGCACTGCTCCCTAAAAAAATAAAATCAAAATGAATTCAATATCAATAAAATGCACAAATGTGTGTAAACCAAAAATATGTATTTTAAGAAAACTGCCTAATAATACATTACCTTTCCCTGTTACTACTGCAAAATAGCCCAGGGCCTTCATTGGAAACAGCTTTCCTTCAACTATTTGTTGAATCTGAAATACAGGAAATGCAACAATTACATTACTGGAGACCAATCCGGTTAATCTCAAAGTGCACAGCTCCCTCTAGTGGAGAAGCCATTAATAACGTTCCTGAAGTCTTACCCTACTTGGACTAGCCAGGTTCTTTTCAGCCAAGTCCACCTTAGTCAGGACAAATATGGTCCTCCTCCCGTGAGGGTCCATCTGGCTAACCAAGTCTGTTACAATGCTTCGCTCTGCATCAACGCTGCCATCTTGCAGGAATATGTAGGATAAAGAAACCCAAGGTATTTGTCTTGAAATACCATATGTGATGAAGCTAAATATTTTATATTGTACTGTTCCAACAAAAAACTCTTGTACAACTACTGTGTATCAGACATACTGTACAGTTGTATAGTATATTGTTATTGTTGACAGCTTACCCTGAATACAGAGGATGATTGCATTAGGGTTCTGCATGTAAGCCTTGCTGATCCTAAAAATGGTGTCCTTAGTGTCCGATGCCATCCCCGTTGTAACAGTCTGAAATAACACAAGAATATAACGCAAATGCTCATCTACATTGTATATTTTCAGATCAGTTCAGTCTTACTTACACTAATGACACCTGGTAAGTCAACAAGCACCATTCTTTGGATACCAGGGCCTTTGACACTCAAGGATATTGTCTAAAATATAAAAAAAACAAATTTCATTGTGAAAATTAGCAAAAAAAAATAGAACCATTACAGCAGAAGCACAATGCCAGACCTCTGGGCTAACTGTCTGTCCTTCCTTCACACTCTTCCTCATCCTTAGCTCAATCTCATGTCTCAAAGCAGCCAGCTGTTGGACAAGAAGACCAATAAATTAATGTCTAATACCTATTTCACATCCAGTAAATTTAGAAACTTACATCCTCTTCCTTGTTGAGGTCAAACTCCCGCCCACTGTCCTTGAAAATGGCCACATGGTGCGGGCCTTCACTTAGTGTTACCTGAAAAAAAGATTAAAAATCAGCTTTGTGACTTTGAGTTTATTAAAAAATACATTGTACAATACATTCTTTGTAACAAGCCAACAAAGCACTGGGCCAGCTGAAATTTCTGTGTGTAATGAGAGCACTTTTACTGTATGTTTCCCTCAATCTCAGTACTGTGAATAGTCCATTGAAGCAGACAGACCTTAACAGGGGAGCGGGTCATCATCTCTCCAGAACCCCGAGGAAAGATCCTGGCTTGGGCTATCATCTCCAATACGCTCGTCTTTCCAGCACTCTGATCACCGACTACAACCACCTAAAACAGCAGATTGTGCGTGCTACGTTTAGCATATAGAACAACTTAAGCTCTTGCCCTGAGGAAAATCATTACTCTTACTCTTGGCAAATGGTCTTGAGTGTTGTAGTTTGCATCATAATCAGACAAGATATCCAGGACTTCAGAATACATGTCGATAAGGGATTTCTGTATGCAGAGTGGTTGTGGTTGTTGATAATGGTAACAGAATTACAGAATTAAAAACACCTTGCGAACAATTAGTTAACATGACCTTACCTTTACTTTTCTTTGGTGAATTCCTTTGTCATCTTTTTGTAAAACCACTTTTCTCAACTCTTTATTTTCTTTCTCAAGTCTTTCTAACATGCGCTGATACCTCATCTGCAGGACAGAATTAACAGCAAGTCAACAATAATCTACAATATATCATTGTTAATTTGCCAAAATATAAGATAATCATAAAAATATAAATAATTACCTGAGTACGGAGGAGCTCTTCCTGAAGTTGGTCAACTTTTTCTTTGTCTGAAGACTAGAAGTTGAGAAGATATGAACATAAAGCAACAATTTAGCAAATAAACTAGAAAAAAGTTGTTTGTGACCAATTGTACAAGCATGAAATCCCAACAGCACCTGCAGATTCATTGCGTGCACACTGTATTACAGAGAATTAAAGTTAGGAATAGTGAGAAATCTTAAAAAGTATTTCAAGCAGATAGTACTCATTCTAGATTTACTTGGATTAGCACACCATAATACACAAACACAAGCACAAATCACATAGTGAACTCTACAAAATACAAGAGTTATTTTCTGAATATTTTACTTGATTGCATATTAAGCGGTAGAAAATGAATGAATGAATAAAATAGCAATTGCTTGGATGATTGCTGGGACATAAGCAGAGAGTACAGAAATGAAGAAAGATGAAATGATCAAAGAAAAAGGAATCTAAACACAGAGACAAACACCAAAACATATAATTACATACTACATACTAGAGGACAATATGTTTGTTATGGATTGTGAATGGGTGACATGTGACACATGTGTAGTGTACATGTAAATACTTAGAATTATTAAGGACCTTTCCTTTTATTTGTGGTCCAGCTCACACCATGCAGAAAGTGGTAACTTCACTCCATGCAGTGGTTTTGACAACATTTGCTTTGCAACCTTTTAATTCCTTTTTAAAATAACACTTGGAACAAGGCTAAGAAGTCCCATGCATTTCCTGACAGCAGCACACTAGCAAAGCAATCCTTTTGCATTCTGACTGCCTGAACTATTGTGAAATAGACTAATTTACTGAACAATGAGTGACAACTGTTGCAATGACAAGGACAAAAACAACAATAAAATCTAACCCATTGCCATTGCATAAAAGCAATACTTGTCACAGACAGGTTTTTAAATTGTGGCCACTGAAAATTGTCACAAAATAATCAAATCACTCCAGTTTTGTACTTTGTATTCTTTGCAACCTGTCAAAGAATATAAAACTAAGAAAAACAGCTGTTTATGCCTCCTCTGTCATTATATAGCAAATTTCCATGATATGACTTTTCAAAATTACTTCGATCAAAGGCCAATTAACAGAAGCTTTGTATACTTCAACGTCAACCACACTAATCACATCATTCTGAGATCCCATGGGCTCGATGAAAAATTATGTCAAAGAATTTTAGCTGATGCCTGTTGCTCTTTTTTGTAAAAATTAAGTTTCTAAATCTCTAGATGTGATTTTCTATTTTAAAATTTTACTGGGACATCTAAGTGACATTGGACCTTCACCTTGCGCTTCTGTTGAGGGGGACTGGGGGTCGGAGGTGGAATGGGAGCAGGCTCTGGTGGAGGGGGAAGTGTATTACTGGCTGCAGCAGCCCGCCGGACCTCTTCCTCGTGCTGCTGAATCTGCTGCTGAATAAGAATGAGCTCCCCAAGCAGACCCTGCTGGGGTACGTCATAGTGAGAAAGAGGCAAGTGCAGCAACAATACCAAAACAAGCCAGTGGGCTGCTCATCCACCCAAGCCAATGCAAAATGCCATCCAAAACATACAGCTAAGCAGTGTCCTGAATCTCAGGCACTGGCAGTCTAACATTAGTTTGAACTATTGTGACTTTGTCTGTCAAGACAGACAAACACAATAATGAAACCAGCGCTTCTGAAATAGCGGTTACATAAGACACATCAGTCCATCTGATTGATCTTCACTATTCATAAACCACAGCATAGCAGTGACAATTTGTATTTTTCAGAACTACATTATTTTAATGTGTTTGTCTGTACATGAATAAGTAATATTGTTTATCTGTGCATGAATCAGTAAAGCTGAAGAATATAAAATGAATAAATGAATGAATATGAAGCAAGAGCAGGTATATAGCCTGGGTGTAAAGCACAAAGCATACTGTATAGCGGGCAGAATTTGGCTTAGTTGTTCAGTCCCCAACATGACCTTATGATCAGCTTGTGGATTTTAAAATGATTTGTTCCATTGTTAGGTGAGCATAGGCCTTTTTAATTTGTGCTATTTTTTCAGTATTGCTAACCAGAATAATCCAGGTTTTTAGTATATTTTTTATTGCCAAGTGGCAAACAAGTTACCAGTAGGTGCAGTAGATTCTCAGAAAACAAACAAGACTCAGCATTCATGATATGCACGCTCTTAAGGCGGTGCAATTGTGCATTTAGTTGAAAGGGGTGTGTTAAAAAAAATAGCAGTGTCTGCCAATGACTGCCACATAGAGTGGCCAGCCCAATCACCTGCTGGTAACTTGTTTGCCACTTAGCAATAAAAAAAATATACTAAAAACCTGTATTATTCTGGTTAGTCACATTGTACTGCTATTATTTTGAACAATACTGTACATGTTCATGTTGGAGACCATTTCAAAATAAAAGCAGGGCATAGATGTTGAAAGCACAAATGTGATACTTTTTCATTACAATTTATACAATGACAAAATGTTTTCAATTGTGCACAATTATAACAACACACAAAATAACATTTATGTGAAGACAAATGTAATGGGGGGGAATGCTGACTAGAAAAAAAATGAGAGAGCAAGGATAGAATATAAAGTCTTATACTTGAGGCAAGAAGAAATTGTCTTATGGAAAAGCACTGAGAAAAGGTTATGTACTGTAAAAGTAATATCAAATAATCTAACAAAATCAATCAATCCAGTACAATTTATAATGCCAGCAGGAAATGACACGTAAACGTTTACATATTAAGACTCCGTGTATTAAACATCTACTGCAGCAAAAGGTCAAAATAATAAATAAATACAATTTTATCCGATGCAGAATAGCTTTAAAGCTGATCAGATTTGCACAAAAGGAGACCAAATGATGCAGTTTGTCAGTGAAAGCCAACCGAATACACTTACTTTTTTGTACTGCTTCTCACTTGATTCTTGCATGACATTAGTAGAAGTGTCTGTGGCTTTTAGTTGAGAATCACTTGAGGTTTCTGCCAAACAAAAGAGAAAAACACAGATTAATTCATGATTAATAAACATGTTAATGTCTTTAGTGTCATCATAAATATGGTATATGAACAATAATATATTACTTGATCCAGATATTGGTCATGTAATAAATGCTCATAGTAAAAAAGTATTATATTACACTCAGTTGTTTGGAAAAGCATTGTTACATACATATTTTGCATCAATGAAAGGAAATGTAATGGTCTGACAAAAGACTGGATTAGATTGCTCCATATTCAAACTACAAACTTAATACTATTCAGAGTTCTGTATGCTACTCATTAATGCTTTACCAGGGCATAATGATAACGGCAAATTGTTTAATGATCAATATGAATTGCATATGTTAACATTTTTTTCAAATGTCTCCTTTGTAATATCTGCTTGATACAAAAGCTACATTGTTTTCCAAACATTTGAGTGGTATGGATGTAATTATCAAAGGCCAAGGGAGAGAGAGGGTAGAAGTCAAAGGAGGCAAAAACCACTCAGGTGGGACAGAATAGCCAAGTACTGTCAGGTTAAAATAAAATGGAAAAGGGAAGAGCATAATACAGCCAACACACAACAGCTGAGTAAAGGCTTTCAGAACAGAAATAATTTATTTATTTTTGGTCAGAATTTTAATTAAACATGCTTTATTTAACCTTAATTTGAATTTGTGATAAAGAGAATAAAAAAACTGTGTGCCTTTTCTTTTTTCGATGTTAATTAATTTGTCTGCATTAATACGTTTCTAAACACCTTGACAAAAGGTAAAACTTAATTTTCAATAACAAGTCAAACATTTGACAAAAAGAAAATCTGTTCTTTTCCTGACATTCTTCTTCTACTGCTTGGCTCAATGGTTTTAACAAACAGCAGCCTCACCAACACTGTGGCCCAATAATGGTTAAAGTGTGTCTGTGTTATAATAATAAAAATTATTATAACTTTTTTTATATTATAACAGTCTGAGAGAAAAGATGGGAGCTTGGGAGGGTTTACACACCTAACAACAGATGCAGACCAGAAGCTCCTTTGACTTCACTACCCAAACTCACACCTGTGAAAATGTGGAGGAGGACAGGAGGGCAGGGGGGAGGAGGAAGGAAGAACAACACAAGATAAAAATCATAAAAGATAGAAGCAGAGGGATGGTGACCAAAAGCAGAGATAGCTCAATGATGTGTATGAAACCAAGCCTTTGCAGGCACTTTAAGTGACAAAGAAATTTGATCAAAAATTGAATCTGTTAAAAAGAATAAGCACAGAGCAGTACAGGCTAGCCTATACTGCTCTGTGCTTATTCTTAATAAAGTAAGGCATTGACTTCATTCAATGCCATACTTTATTAGTTGCATGTAGTCTACCCAGCTAGTTATCTTCTTATGGTAGGGGTGTTTAGCTCACTTAAAACAACAAAATCTAAATCAAGTACATGACTATTGTCTTTGATATATAAACGTACAGCACATTTGAAATTGTAAAACTGCTTGAACTGCTA
This sequence comes from Perccottus glenii, assembly GCA_024416835.2. NCBI lineage: Eukaryota > Metazoa > Chordata > Actinopteri > Gobiiformes > Odontobutidae > Perccottus > Perccottus glenii. Next base: position 18,825,798 of record CM044559.2, on the reverse strand, counting down.
TGTACACATTGTGCCAGGATATCACAAAACAAGTGGCCAATCAGAGCTCTGTATTTCTAAGTTTAAAATCTTTGACTCTACCCAAGTTCAAATATAAATATTGCAAATCATATGATCATTGCAATATCCCACATTCCATAACCGCTACACCAGGTATATAATTTTATGCAGCACTAAAATTTTGTCTTTCAAAATAAATGGGAACAAAATACAGAAAAGATTACAAAAATGTGCAGAAATTCTGAATCAAAGTAAAGGCACAAAAAAAAACATTTGAGAAAGCACAAGTTAGTTTGTATGATTTAAGTCTAATAATGCCTGGGTCACTCTGAGGGAAACTAAACATTGATTGTGAAAGATTGAGCTTGTATTTAGTGTGTATTTGAAAGGTAAACGAGTGTAGAGTAATTCTAATGACTTAAAGTTTGTTTACTCACCGGAGGGCAGGAGACTTTTTAGGAAGGCAAAGTTCTGTCCTATTTTTTCAAAGTCAGGTAGCAGTTTTGCTATATCCTCCATCTCTGGTAGAGCGTTGGTAATTTTACCTGCCAAAAAAAAAATCCCCCCAAGAATTATAACACACCCATTAAAGAACTTAATAACTAACTTTACAGTACTGATAATGTACCAAGATCTATTTGTTCACTAAGTTCCCAGATGAAATCCGGAATGACCCAGTTGTATTCACTAAAATCGGGCAACATGTCCTTCCATTCTTCGTAGGTCTAAACAACAGAAAAGATTTGTTACAGACAAATTTACATGATAACTTTACAAGAGCAATTGCAAGCTTAAATGTGATTTCGACTTATTGGATGGACTTTTTACCAATGTACTACAGAGGTATGAAAATAAGTAGTGTTAAAAATATTATAAGAAATTGTGCATACATTAAGACTATTAAAATAATGACCTTTTTTGCTGTGTAGCCTCCTCCCACTGCCGTGCCTAGGAAAATGTATCTGAGCCTGAGCAGTCGTGCTGCCAGTCGGGCCACCCAGAAGCTGCGATGCTGTTGATAGTTACACCCCCCTGATACTGAGGAAGGTTTGGGTTGTCGTATAGGAAGCCTTGACATTGAGGTGAAGTAGCGAGCTGCTGCGCGATGAGGAGGGCGCTGGGCATTTGTGTTTCCCGAAAAGCGGTGGTGAATGGCCCGAGACAGAGGGTGCAGCTTCTGCAGTGGCACTCGAAATTTCACTCCCATGTTTGTGGAGACCAAGTTCCTGCAGGCTATGCTGTCAGAGAAACTACACATTACATGTCTTCTAATCATAAATTAAAAATATAAATACATACGATATACGACTTAATATACCGTATACAAAAAATGGTCGTGTACAGAGCAATAAGCTAGCTCACAAGCGTTAGCTGGTTTAGTAAATCTTAGTCACAAAATGTCATAAGAAATATTATGGTAAGTCACATTGAGTGGGCATAGAGGCTTTGATAAATTAGCTATTATTTGCTTTACAAAAGGCAGTGTCCCGGGGGTCACTTACATAGCCTTCCAAAGCCGGTAAGTACATTAGCTTTGCTGTCCTCACAAAATGACAGCTCACATATGTCACATTACCTTACGTTACTGTATCTTAAAACTTACCATGCAGCTTTGCTTCCGACACGAAACATGGCGCCGGTATCATCAGGGACTGAATAAAAATGTTGTAAAAAAAGACTGTATTTAGGCACAGTTTAAATCATCTTTCCAATCCTTACACATTTCTGTTATGGCAGCAAACTAGCTAACAAGGACACGGCCACTACTTCCTGTAACCCGGTACCACCTCAATATTGGTACGGATAAAAACAGTCCTGTAAAAAGGGTTCCTACATAACACTGTCCTGCATTACGTATGTTCAGCTCAAAAATTCTAAGAGTTAAATTGGTATTGGTTATTGGTAAATTGAATTATACTTGTAGTTGTAAAAAGACATTGTAAATTTACACTGACCTCTGTAAAAATTCTGTGTAAAAAATTAACCTCTTTAAAATAAATGTTTATTACTTAAAATCTTGATACAGCTTTTAATTCTAAAGTCTAGCTCATTAATATGGCATAGTTAGGGTCATATATTGTAAGCATTGTATTGCATTGATACATGTTCTGATACTAGTATGTCATGTTTAATATTAACTTCACACACAAAATGGAAATTAAGCCTTTAATAAAGGAAATGCAAATTACCTTGTGTTTTCAGTCAATGGATCAAATAAACACCTAGCAAACAATTTTAGTATTAAAATATCATTTGAAAAAGTTACAGCAAAAACCTGCAAAAGCAAAAGGTCTCTTGGAATTAGAGACAAAACATCTTCACCTTAAAAACTAAGTCCAGATGCTTTTCTGTAAAATATATTTTCTATAATAAACACATTCATTCGTGTTAATAAAAAGAAATAACTTTACTTGTTATGAAGCACATTTATTGAAAAGAATGAAGATCAAGGTCAATCTAAAATACAATTTTAGAAAACAGAAAAAAATAAATAAAAATAAATTATAAAGTACAAAATCTTTTTCCAGAAATGTACATCTTTGCCAATAAAAATACTTGAGGTGTTGAGGAGATCCACATTAAATGTATTGAATTGTTCTGAACAAAAAATTAACTGTAATGAACCTTTTCATTTGAGTTGGGTAATCTTGTGAAATTAGCCACAAATAAACATTTCCCTGAGGAAACATCTACATGAAGCTCTATATTCTGCTAATTCAGTCTAAACCATTCAATAAAGTAATACATAATGAATCCAGAGAATATGATAAGCTGCTGTACCATTGCTTTGAAAAAGCTTTTTCAGACTAAAAATCAATATATATTTAACCAGTAGATAAAATGATAAATAAAATGATAGTTATAAGCAAAATTTGACAGCAGAAAATGATTTTGTTTTTAGCAGCAATATGGTTTGGACTGCCAATTGCAAAACGCAATTCAACAATCCTTTTTGCCAATTACATTTTAATTTTGCATTAATGCAATATAACAAAAATGACAAGCAAGACAATGTACATATAAAATAATTTGTTGCTCTTTGATATACTGAGGTGCTATATAGTACAATCTTTTCATGTATTAAGTTCTTAGCAAAAAACATAAAAAAATGAAGGTAAAAGTGAGAATATTTTCCTGGATCAAACTTTTGCATTTGGGATTTGCTAGTTTTAGTACTCAAAACTGAACTAATGATTGTATGTTTTTTTTATAAATAAATGCCCAGTTTCTCAAGTTTGAGAAAGAAAATCAAACTCCTCTTTTACTCTTCAAAAAAAGAAGGTAAAGTTGATATACAACATAACTGGTCAGCCAACAGATTATAACAGTACCAAAATATTTAGGTCACACCCGCCCCTTGTCAAAACCTTACATTTTGTATGCCAATAATTTTAACTTATGCACACATTAAATATGTACATCTCGTATATAGATTGAACCAAATTTTATATTATCCACATGCCATTTGACATGTCATACAACTTTCTCCTAAATTTGTTAAAAATTTAAGAAACTATAATTATATTGTAATACTCAGCAGGTTAAACATTTAAATTAGTTTTTTTATATATAGTATTGCTAAAAAAAGGGGGAAAAAAAAAAAAGAAATTTTCAAGCAAATGGAACAGTAAATCTGTAAATTTTACCAAAGGTCAAGAGCAATGTATCACATTTCAGTTCACTAAAAATACCCATTGCTTACAGTTTTCATTTTGTTAGGATATCACAATAGTGAAAAATAGTCCAGTTAACAGACCTTTTTCAGTCACTGAAATGAACCACAGGGTACAATGGAGGAATTACACTCACCGACAAGTTAAAGTTGTTGCATGTGTTGTTGAAATCTAACAGACCCTTCAGATGCAGACTGATTTATTACACTTTAGGCGTTTGTAGAGCAATGCTTGAAATGTGAAACAAAGCCACCATAAATCTAGCCCTTAATGTTGCAGATGAAAGAGTAATTCATATGTTTTAACCATTCATTAACTGATAAAATTAATGCTTGATAGTGCCTAGTGTACCAGCTAGCCAAGGAGATACACAATGCCATGCCTACTTTATATTGATTTATTCTTCCACAGGAAGAAATACATAATTGTAATCACTGGGATGGCACTGACTTGACAAAGTACAGACTCTCTGCCAATAAGGGTTCAGAGGGGCAGGATGCAAATGGTCTTGTGCATGCAATTGTCCACAAGAGGCCAGGTGCATGCATTTGCAATGTTGTTTTTTTTCCCAAACAGAGCTATGAATAATAGTCCCTAAATCTACATTTATTATTTTATGCCATAGCAATGATGTAAAATTGTTGTCTTTGCATTCTTCCTGCTGATGCCACAGTGCACAGCTTATGTATGCAAAACCAATATCCACCTTAGTCTATTAAGAGTTGTAAGCACATAGAATTCTGAGATTATGTGGTTAATAAAAATAAATAATGACATTGGCTAATTTAGCTTTTATATCATTTGTGCTAATGAAGGGAAAGCTTGCCTCTGGACACAGCTTGTATTGTCATTCATTCGTTAGCAGTTGCAGGTGACTGGAGACTATCCCAGCAACTTTGGGCCTTAGGCAGGGTAACCCCTGGATAGTGGCCAGTTAGTCACAAGGCTGACATTTAGAAACTGATTTGCCAATTGAACTATACATGCATGTCTTTGGACGGTGGGCCAGAAGAACCCGGAGTGAACCCACGGTAACACCAGGAGAACATGCATACTCCTCACAGAAAGGCCGGAGTTGGCTGAGGATGTTCGAGTGGGCCAGGGTTTAAACTCAAAACCTTCTTGCTCCATATTTGACAATAAATATGCCTTAGATGTGCAGCCAATCCATGAGCAGAGGAAAACTTTACAATATTCCTCTTTTACACTTAAGTAATTAAATAAGTGGCTTTTTACTTAACTATACAGTAATTGTTAGATTTAGGAGGTGGCTGTGTATGCTATTGAATATTTGAAAGGATGTAGAACTAATCACTAAACAGTAATAATCTGAGCCATGATTACAACAATTAACAATTTGTTTCAATATTTATGATCAACTAGTTGACATGTCCAAAAATGTAGTTTCTGGTGCTTTTAAATCCTGTACATTTAGTTCATAATCATTCAGATTCGTAAGTACAGATAATTACTTGCAATGCAATCCATTTAAAAACAGCCCTTCTTCAAACCTGCATAATTCTTCTACTGGCCATTTTTGTCGTATATACTGGTCGTATTTATGCAACCTTCCATCTGCCAATATAATATTTATATTTCACCATAGTGTCCTTATATGTCATTACCATCTTACCAGATTTATGGCTATATAATATCTTATAGAGACATATGTGGTGAAAGAGCAAATTTGCCATTATACATGTATTGTTGTTTGGCTTTGATGTAAAAGCAAAGTGCTGGCCAAATACTGTCCCAACACAAGCCAGCACCAAATTAAACTAACAGGGCAGGTGCTTGTTTAGTATATATCTGTTTGAAAAATTAGTATAACTGTCACAAGTTCATCCCAATCTGATAGTTGGAGCCATTTTCAGGACAAGGCTTGGCTTCTGTAGTGGTGGTTGGCTTGGGCGGCCAGTCAGGGTCGTGACTGAGCTCCTGGGCTAGGTGCATGTAGCGGGCCTTGGGTGCCATCTTGCTTGGGCAGCACAGCCGGGCTAAACACTTGTTAGCCCGCAGGTCAAATGCCCTCTGAAAAGACCATTACCATATAAAGATTTTAGAAAACAAGAAAGGAAACATTCATTGTCTTATGTTAACCACTGTCCTTCAAAAATGCTACTAAATAACCAAGAGAAACACAGTAGACTATTGTCCAAGCAAAAAACAGAGATAAAACATTTGTATAATACGCAACAATAGTGCATGCACTGCCAAGTCAGTCAAAAAATTAAAAAATAAACTGAGCATGATTACATCTTATAGGAGTTGGTAGTCCTTAAAAACAAGCTCATGGAGTCAAAAATGAAACAAAGATTAAAGATATCACAATAACTAATACCTTAATAAAGGTCTATCAAAAACTAGCCTTTGAGGAAACTCATGAGGGAGTCTAGTAAAGCAAACAGGGGTTCTACAGGAGCCTACTCAAGTAAATGGGGGTTCTACAGGCTAAAATATAAGAGAGCAGTAGATAGGAGGGGCAAGCAAGCAAGTCTGGGAAAGGTTTGTGTAGCTGTAAAATCAAAATCACATTGTTTGTTGCAAAAAAATGATCCATGGTTTCCATAACTAATCTGCATCAAAAATGGGAATGCAGCTGCTAGGTGGCCCTGAACTGTACTTTGTTTAGAAAATTATACCCAGACTAAAAAAACATATACTATAATGAAGTTTTAAAAAGAGCACCCATAAAAAAAGGGAAGACATGTCAGAAAGTGCTGTGTTGCACATGCAAGGTGCAGGTTAGAAGTTACACTGAGAAGGTGCAGTTTTTAACATCAGATAAAAGAGGAAGTGACAGATGTAACACCACACATGAAGAGAATAAGAGGCTAGAGAAGAAGGTGTCAGATTTTCCCAACCTGTGGTGTCGGGGCGGCAGGCGTGACACCAAAGCTGCCCTGTTTGTCTCGGCTGAACACAAGCTTCCATAAGACGATGTCAAGGATGAAGGTCTATGAAATAGCGCAGTGGGCAGGGGAAAGAATTACAGAGAGGCTATTTTGATTTCACATTGGTGTTTCTGGTATTGTTTTTGGAGTTTTTTTATGCTTTCTACATTTTGCCAAAGTTTTTGTTTATATAATTCTTTCATTAAGTTATATATTAATCATCAAACAATAGATTCAAATACAAAATGTGTGCACAAATTATTAAATGTACAGCTATGATTAACTTTTAAGATTGTAGGCAAATCATTCTTGCAATTTCTGCAATTAGTTTGTTGACAAAGTTGTTGAAAGGCAGGCTGGTTAAGGAATAGTGTCATAGGGTGCCTGCTAAGCATCTGTGCAAGGGCAGACATCTTTATAAGAAGAAAGAGGTGTGTTACTAGACATAATACTGCTCAAGTGAGTGTCACAGGCCAGCAAAATCTACTGTTAAAGCATCCTAACAGCAAAAATTAATTAAAAAAAGATAGATACTTTACATCAATTAGTTAAATGTACATTAATGTTGAGAAACTGTCTTCACTATTATTGATACCAATCTGTTTAAAGAATATAATTGCATTATTTCTTCTAACAAAACACTGATGTGGTTATTAAACTTGAACAAGAGAAAGATGAGCACACTGCATGAGAAAACAAAAGCTGAACATGAGAAAATGCTCAGTTGATGCCATGTGTTTAGTGTCTATCTTACCTCCACCAAAACAGAAATAACTGCATTTACTACAATGATGATGAAGAGTTTGAGTCTCCATTCAAAAGGAATGCAAACAATCTGTACAAATACAGAGAAAAAACATAAAAGTTATTCCGTGCATCAACAAGTGTTCTTCATGTTTATGTTGTGTTCTTACCTCTAGAAACTCATCAATAGCATTGATAGGGTAGAACATGATGAACAGCAGAAAAAAATACAAGCTCAGTGTAGATACCACAAAAGGCCCTGCGGGAGACACAAAAGCAGAACCTCTGTTAGTACAACAGGATACTATTGGTAACTATGGTATTCGTTTTAAAATGAGAAATGGTTCTTACAATTCTTGTAGCTCGGCTGTCTAAAAGGTTTGCCCTTTGAGAAGACAATCGCAACAATGAGATACTGAAAGGAGGAAACGTAGAATAGGCTGGTGTTCTCATAATTTTTGATGTTGTGGTCATCATATTCTGTGTCATTCAGATCAGAGACGTTATGGTGGTATGACTGGTTGCAGGCACTGGGTAAGATAAATTTAAACATATGAAAAATTACTCCAAACACACTTAGTTATTAATAAACATCAAAAGGCATAAAAAGGCTGGGAAAATGCCTTACTCTGAAAGTGGTTCCCAAACTGTATACCATGGCTGCTTTTTGACCCAAAGGAATGTAATGGTTTGGAAGCCCAAGCAGACGAGGATCTGGGTCAGCACAGAGAAAAGCAAAGGTCCTGAGATCAGACCTGCAGGAGGACGTCGAGACACCAACTCTTTCCATGCTGGATTCAAGCTCACTGAAGACAAAAAAAAAGCAAGCAATTTAGTCTGAAGTGTCCATTACTCTGGTAGAGACATATAAATAATTTTTAATTAAATGTAGTTACTGGTAAAGACGATGATCAGAATGATGGCAATGTCGATAAAGAGGAACTGAAAGTCTCCGAGGTTACTAAGGATCTAAAACAGAGATTTAGGATTTACATAGTAGGTGTTTTATTGTAGGTGAGATTGTATTAGATTAGAAGTGTAGTACTAACAGAGTAGAGAAGAGTGACACTAATGTACTGGATGATGCTGTAGAGGGCCATGAACTTAAAAACACAGAAGGAGGTTATAAGAGCAGCACGGCCTTCCCTAAAAAAAATAAAAAAAAAATAAAAATATGGATTAATATTACAACCCAGGTTAGACAGAAATGAGCATCAAAATCTTCATTTTTAAGATGAATATGTAAATACATAAAAAAAAATGACAAGCACCTGATGAGGCCCGGGACACAAGAAATGTTGGGCGTTCTGGAGGTAAAAGGAGAGGCTACTGAGGCTTCAAGCTCTGACAAAGAGATGCCCCCATGTGCTCTCTTCAAAGCCTAGGTTAGGAAAGACAAATAGTTCGCATCAATCTCCAATTCACAAACATCTACAACCTTAAGAGATACAATACATACCCCACAATCGTTTGCGCCATCGCCACACATACCAACATAGTAACTGTAAGTAAATGATAGCAGGAAAGCAATCACTTAATGTCCAACACCTTTGACAAAATTTTACCAGACACGTCATATGATGATTTAAAATTTAATTCTAAGCAATGATTTAGCTGTGCTATTGCTTTAAGTGCAAAATACTTACTCTACACCCTGCAGTGTCTCAATAAGCTGAGTTTTTTGGTCTGGCGCCATTCTGGCAAACACTGTTCCATGCAAGACCAACTACAAGACAAACATTTAACATGACCTCAAAAGGAAGGTCCTTAAGAGATAAGTCTAATTATGTATGTAGTGGTTTGCATTAGTGTCTATTCTCAAGAGTAACCTCCTACCTTTTGAAGCATGTCAGGGAAATGTTCAGCAATGACAGCAAAAGACTTTCCATCCATAGCAAAGTGGTACAATTCTTTAGTTTTAAGCTCATCTACATGACACACATCCTCCAGGCTGATGTTCACCTCCTTTATAGAAAGTAAAGATTAGACAACACAGTCATTATGTCTGGTCGCTAAAAAATGTATCAGTCATGTCTTTTATTGTCTTTTGCCTCACCTCCAGATGTGTTGCTTTGCTTGGTTTGTCAGCATATCTCCAGTTGATCTTGGCAGTCTGTCCATTATGGGGCGGAAAGGCATCTGCAATGATGACTGTGTCTTGGGGAGGGATCATTCCACAGTCCCTGGCCACTGAGATGGCTGTCAGCATGTTGTCTCCTGAAATTCAGTACATATTTACAGATGTAAAGGTTACTGCAAAAAAAAAAAAGAAAATTCTGTAACAAAAGATCCTCTTCTTGACATTGGAAGTCATTCTGCTTACCCTGAAAGAAGAAGGTGCCAAGTTTAGACTAAAGGATTTAAATGAAATTGTTGTGTGCCAAAAAAGAAAGCTATAGGAAGCTAATGTGAATGCAAACCTCTGTAAATGACACCAACAGATCCACAAATACTGTCTTAATGATAGATACCATAACACCGTGTCCATTTGTCAAACTTATTATCATTATTGCTCCATTTTAAATTTTAAATTAATTGCATTTCACGTAAAACATCTGGGAATGACTATGCTTTTGCTCACCAGTGACCATGACTGTACGAATACTGGCTTGGCGGAGGTCTTGTAGCACCCCAGGGGTTTCAGCCTTAAGCTTGTTTTGCATGATGATTAAACCAAGGAAGGCCATGTTTTTCTCTATTTGATCCCTAAGACAAAAACACACATTAAAACTGGCATAATACATAAAAATCCTAATATTTGCAAGTTAAACTAGTACATATTTTGTGTCAACACAATAACAATGTAATTTATATTATAAATGCACAGGTTGCAATGGGTAATGACAAAAGCTGTATTTATGTTTGTAATACCTGTTGATGTTCTGGACTTTATGCCAGGTGAGTTTTGATTCAAGGCGACGGTGAGCCAGAGCTATGACCCTAAAACCCTCTTTGGTGTAACCCTCCAATATCTCTGCAAAATTTGCCGGCACTGAGAAGAGAAAAGAGTCTTAGACATAGTACACATGCTTATAATTTATTAAGTTGGGCAGGTCACCTGTATCTTTTTTGCACAGACTGGCCACAACCTCTGGTGCCCCCTTCATATAAGCATCCATACGCTTCTCTCCCAGCAGACGGGCCACCACACTCATCCTCTGCAGTGCTGAAGAAAAGGGAAACTGGCGCACAATACCGATCTCATATGCAGACTGTTCACCCACACAGACACACAAAATAAAAAAGTTTTTTTTTTTTTTGAGTCATTCATTAAATTAACTACAATTAATGATTAATTACAACCAAGACATTGCATTATCAATACAATATATACTTGAACATGAATACTTACAGAAAGCTCAGAAAGTTCCTGGAAAGAAAAAAAAACAAAACTGTAATATAACTAGGTTTAACTCAAACACAATTGCTGAAGACTTATAAAGTACCATGTCTTGTTCTGTTATGGCAATGTCTTGGGGCAACAGCTGTTTAGGCGGACGCACTACTGTGGGCATAATTCGGTTGTGGAGAGCTGTTTCTTCCTCAGTGGCCTCTTCAAGGATCTAGCAACAAAAGAAACAAATGTATTGAGAGTCTTTGTTAAAAGACTAACTTTACATTGATGCTGGCTAGGTCCTTGTCACATTTTAATGCCTGGTTTGTAGTTTTTAATATTTGTACTGACTGACCCAGCTTGTAGCCTCAAACATTTTGAGGTCCAGTGGGTCTCCGGACAGCTGGCCATCTATTTTGGTAAGCGAATGGCAGGTGGCCATGCAGGCCACAAACGGAGTCTTGACAAGACTCTCCTTGTAGGTGTTTTCTTCTGACAGGTGGAAACTAGAAAGTGGTCAACCAAAAAATATTTATACAACAGAAAAGCTTGGTTATGACAAGTTGAAACACAAACATATTATTAAAATATGTGACACAATAGGTAAGCATACAAGCATACCTGCTATTTTCAACTCTCTGCACTCCCCAAAGATCTAAACCATCTTCTGTCAAAGTTCCAGTCTGTACACAATTAAAAGAAAAATAATTCATTACCCATTTAAGTCTAAAAATATGACATAAAACTTTCTTACTAGACACAATATACACCTTGTCAAAGCAGACTAGATTGATCTGCCCACAGATATTTATTCTCTGTGGGCTAATGCAGAATATTCCACTCCGTTTCAGACGTCGCTGAGCATACACAATACCAGCCGTCATTGCAGCTGGGAGGGCTGGTGGCACAGTGATGGTAATGATGTCCAGGGACTCAATAACAATGGTAGCAGCAGGAACCTGTGTCACATAAAAAGGAATGTAGTGGATGTAGTAAAATATAAACAAAAGTTATGTTATTTCATTTTCATCTGAAATATTTCCAAAGATAAATGACATGCTTTAAAATCTTTATATTACTTCATTCAAGATGCTGAGGATGATGGTGTAGATAAAGCCGATTCCTGCCACACCAACCAGACATAAAAGGAAGAGGTAGGCATCACGATACAGCTTGAAGTCGGTGGGTTTTGGGTAAAGGATGGAGCGCACCAGTTGTCCTTTAGCTGTGCTGAAACCTGAAGAAGGATGTAAAGCAAAAATGTATGTAGTTCTATGTCACAAAAAGCATTTAAAAGTAGAGATGGGGGACTCGGAGCTGTGGCTGTAAAGTCCTAGGTGCCTGTCGTGATGATCGAGGTAAGGGATGCCGTCAAGCTGAAGAAGGAGACCTATCAAGCCTGGTTGGCTCGTGGCAGCTGATGGGTACCGGCAGAGCAAGCGGACTGCCGCCCGGGAGGTTGTGGAGGCAAAAACACGGGTCTGGGAAGAGTTTGGTGAGGTCATGGAGAAAGAATATCAGTCGACCGCAAAGAAATTCTGGAAAACCGTCTCCTCAGGAGGGGGAAGTAGTGCCCTGCCAACACCTTTTACAGTGGAGGTGGGAATCTGCAGACTTCAACTGGGGATATTGTTAGGCAGTGGAAAGTATACTTTGAGGATCTCCTCAACTCCACCAACACTTCCATAGAGGAAGCAGAGGCAGAGGGCTCAGAGGTGGACTCATCCATCACCCAAGCTCAGGTCACAGAGGTAGTTAAGAAACTTCTAGGTGGCAAGGCACCGGGAATGGATGACATACGCCCTGAATGCCTCAAGTCTCTGGATGTTGTGGGGCGGTCTTGGCTGACACGCCTCTGCAACATTGCGTGGCGGTTGGGGAGAGTACCTCTTGACTGGCAGACCGGGGTGGTGTTCCCTCTTTTCATCCTATGCCAGGATACTGGAGAGAAGAATTTGTCCGATAGTTGAAACTCGGATTCAGGAGGAACAATGTGGTTTTCGTCCTGGTCGTGGAACACTTCACCAGCTCTATACCCTCTCCAGGGTGGAGGGATCATGGGAGTTTACCCAAGCAGTCCACATGCGTTTTGTGGCTCCGGATATGGCATTCGACTGTGTCCCTTGTGGCACCCTGTGGGGGGTTCTCCTGGAGTATGGGATCTGGTCCCTGTACGATCGGAGCAGGAGCTTGGTTCGCATTGCCGGCAGAAGACCTGTTTCTGGTGCATGTTGGACTCCGGCAGGGCTGCCCTTTGTCACCGTTCCTGTATATTATCTTTATGGACAGGATTTCTAGGCGCATTCCTTGGCTTTCATAGCTCCAATTGTTTGCTGTAGAACTATTTGCCTTTGTTTGTGATTGTGAATAAAATGGGGCGTAAGTGGCTCAGTGGTAAGAGCGGTCGTCCTTCAACACCGCTCGAATCCCGCGGTTCGAATCCCGCTCTCCCCACAGTTCATACTGTCGTTGTGTCCTTGGGCAAGACACTTAACCCACCTTGCCTCCAGTGGTGTTCCAGTTGTGACACTGGTGAATGGAACCTTAATGTAAGTCGCTTTAACTGAAAGCGTCAACAGTAAAAAAAAATGTAACACTGGTGAACGTAAGTCGCTTTGGATAAAAGCGTCTGCTATATGACTAAATGTAAATGTTGTCCTGTTGGCTCCAAAAAGCCAGGACCTTCAGCGTGAACTTGGACGGTTTGCAGCCGAGTGTGAAGTGGCTGGGATGAGATTCACCCCCTCTAAGTCCGAAGCCATGATTCTTAGTTGGAAAAAGGGTGGTTTGTCCCCTACAGGTTGGTTGAGAACTTTCTCCGCAAGGTGGCAGGGTGCTCCCTTAGAGATAGGGTGAGGAACTCAGTCACTCAGTGTAGAGCCGCTGCTCCTCCACATCAAGAGGAGCCAGCTAATGTGGCTTGGGCATCTGTTCTGGATGCCTCCTGGACGCCTCCCTGGGGAGGTGTTCCGGGCATGTCCCACTGGGAGGAGACCCTAGGGAAGACTTGGACGCGCTGGAGGGACTATGTCTCTCAGCTGGCCTGGGAACGCCTCGAGGAAGTGTCTGGGATGAGGGGAGTCTGCGCGTCTCTGCTTAGACTGCTGTCCCCGCAACCCGGCCCCCGGTAGAATATGAATAGATGGGTAGTGTAATGCATTCTGCAGAATAAATCCGTAACATTTACGAAGAAAGATGTTATTAACCGCACACTGTGTAATGTTTAAAGACTGAAACCAGCAACTGTACTATAAATGAATAGTCACTCATTAGGAGGGGTTTTCTATTCCTCGTGTGTGGTCTGACATGCACACTCGCAGAGAGGGTGAAATATCTGCAGGGGATTATTTATAGCTTGTACCAAATGTTTTTTATTACATGGAGAATTGTTGCATCTGTGTACATAAATGTATATGTGTAATGCGTAATATGAAATTTATATTTATAAATGTACAATGTGTATATAAAGACTGACCTGTGCGGACAACCACTGCCTTCACCAGTTCGCCTGTGTAGAAGCGAGTCTGGATGACATTGGTGCCACAGAAGAGTGTGTGTCTCTTGTGCTCTTCTGTGTTGTAGGCACTTTCAGACTCTCCTCTCACTCCTGGCAATGGATTTGGAAGGTTGGTCTTTGTTACTGGGACACTTTCACCTGATAGATAACAAACATGAGAGCATGAAAAACATAGCATTCTGGTAAGCAATGAGAATGTGTTTGTGACTTTTAATTTGTAAGGCAAACACTGGCGATGTTCCGATTTGCCTCATTTTAGCCAGCGGTCTTCCCTAACTTACCTGTGAGCATGCTTTCATTGACAATGCAGGTGCCACTGATCAGCACAGCATCACATGGCATGATGGTTCCATTACTGGGGATGACCATCACATCACCAGGCACCAGATCAGTAGATAAAACCTCGTCGATATCTGCCACAAATAGGGGTGTATGGTAAAGATTAGTGAGGGTTAGAAATCCTGATTGACTGATGAAAACAAACAAATGATGGGGAGGAGAGATAAGGTATGAGGAATTAGATATTTTGTGTCAAAGCCCTAGTGTCTTGTTCAGCACATCTAATTACTCGTGCCCCTTAGGAGGAAACGCTGACACATCACACATTGAGGCCAGCACAGTAAACGGATGCATAATAAAAAATGAGCAAGGTTATATTTCTACAGCAATACATGACTCTGCATTGCATTTATGGATTTTTAAATAAAAAACAACTCCACCTAGGCATACTGTAATATTCACACAAATATAACAAAACAAGAATGTGTCTGTGAAGGTTCTCAGTCATCCAGGTCATCTTGAAGAAAAGGTTAAAGCAAAGGCATCTGAACATCAGGAGTTACACTGCCCTTTCAAGGTATCAGTTGATCTCAGACTTGGAACAAGTCTCTTGGAGAAGAGACAAAACCTCTTCAGCTTGAAAAATAAATCCTTTAACCTTTTCTTCAAAAGAAGAATGTCTATGAGAATTAATTTGGATAGCACTCCTTTAGTTACAAGTAAACAGAATAATGCCCTATCTAGTGTGCTATATGATGCAGCCAAAATTAAAAAAGGAATAGGACCAACCATTGTTGGCTCGGCATACAGACACACGGACAATACTGTGAGCTGCCACCATATCATGAAGCATGACGTATTGCTGGAGAATAAAAGAAATGTATTAGAACAGAAAACTCTTAAAAGATTCCTTGCTGTAAAACAAAGAATTAAAAAAATAATTTAAACAAAAAATATGTATTTCAACATAAATCTTTTTATTACAGTGATCATAAAATATGACCATGTACTAATCTAGCACCACATTCCACACCTCCTTCAATACTGTTTAGGCAACACTTATACATAATGAGATTATATATAGTCATACCTGTTTAATGGTGTACAGAGAGGTAGCTATGGATATGACCGACATAAAAACAATGGTCATAGCATAGTAGTAATACTCATCAGTACTCCACAGAATCACACTGAAGAGTTGAAAGATGTAGAAAGGGTTGAGGACCTGCAAAGCCACAGATTAGTTTGACAGTGTAAACTACAAGGCAAAAATAAATACCTTAGAATGTCATTGGATCCTTACCTCTTTGATGAGCAGCTTGAAAACAGAAGGCACTTTCACAGCAATTTCATTCACTCCAAAGAACAGTCTCCTAATAATGACATCACAAAAAGAAGACAGTTTTGACTGTATAAACACTCTGTTAAACCATATATAAATATAAAAAATTAAAACCTCTCTCACCCACATACCTGTACTCCTGCTGGTTCTGGGACAGGCCCCCACTATGTTCTGAATGGAGTTTAGAGCAGCTGATCTGCAGATCCTCCAGGCCACTATAGATCAAATAAAATGGAGAGAAAAGCTGTCAATTTAAACTTTCTGATGCAAACTTAATATTTACAACAGCGTTTCATGCACAAAGAAAAAAAACTTACATAAAAACCTCAAAGTTCTGCGCTGCATCGTTCCAATAGTATGTTGTGCTATGGAGGGTAAAATAACGGATCTACAGAAAAAAAAATTAAAATAAAACAGCTTATAAGACATTGGGAAAAACAATAGCAGTTGTTGAGGGTTGATAGTCGGCAAATTTTTTTATGAGCTCCTGAGCAGGGCCACCATCGGAGGGATGAGGTGTGTGTCCGTTAGCCAAAGGGGATGAGAAGGGGCAGGAGGGAGAGGAAGGGGAGGTGGTCTGGGTCTCCAGGCTGTGGAAGGGGTTGCTGCCTGGGGCCAGCATCACTCGTATCCTGGCCAAGAACCAACGTCGGAACTCATCCTAACAAATTTACAAAACCCATATTGTTCAACGTACATATAGTCTTTCAAGCTATGGTTATTCTAGAATAAGCTTGCTATCTGAACACACGTGCACAAGCATGGGACTAACAGAGAAAAAGGAATGTAGACACAAAAGGGCACACATGGATGTTATGGACCTACTGTTGGACACATTTATATAAACATTCCTGCGTGTTTTGCCGTCTATAGGAATCTGGGGTCTCAATGCATTTATTATACTGATACAATATAGCCGTTTTACTCACACAAAAACTTTAAAAGCACAAGGTACAGACTTGAAATGACTAGTTGGA
Organism: Perccottus glenii; assembly: GCA_024416835.2. Classification (NCBI taxonomy): domain Eukaryota; kingdom Metazoa; phylum Chordata; class Actinopteri; order Gobiiformes; family Odontobutidae; genus Perccottus; species Perccottus glenii. The sequence goes on along the minus strand of CM044559.2, from coordinate 18,809,037 downwards.
ATGACTGCTCTCAATGAATATATGGGTTTTACATCTTTCCAAATAGATGTAGGCTGAGTGATCTCAGTCCTCAATGGATCTCACAACATTCCTTATCTGTGCTATGGGACATCTACCTTTAATTGTATTTAATTATATTGTAAAACAAACACTGATCCAAACCAGATAACAAAAATGAGGAAAAAAGCCCAGGAAATATCCTAGTGCTACGTACAGTGGATCGCAACAACACCACCTCTGCATCCCGAGCTGTGGTACGGGTGCAGGTGGATTTGACGCACCACTCTGGCATCCAATAAAGCAGCAGGAGGAGGAAGCCCCCTGTAAACAGCACCCCAAGGCCCACAAGTGCCAAACGCCAACGACACAAGCGATAGCCTTGCAGCTCCTAAAAAAAGGCAACCAGTTAAGACCACTTGTGAATCCTTTAACACTAGCACTGAATTGAAAGACAAAATACATACCATTTCTTCCTCCTCCCCCTTGTTGAGTATCTTTAAGTTTTCCTTCTCCATGCTGCAGAACAGTTTGACCCCTCTTTAGTAACTGAAAATACAACAGCCACAATGTTAAATCTTAAGATTAAGGATTTTCCACAAAAATATTTGAATATTTAAGCCCAATTCAAATATGTTTATTTAAATTAAGTTTAACGAGAGGCGTTAATTTATGAAATGTATTTCCGAACAAGCGTATACAAGGGTATACTATATTCAGAAACAAAGTTACAAGCTACAACTGAAAATGAACCAGTTGTTTCATTTTTGTAATAACATAGTTTCACCTGACAAATTTTGCACATGACAAGCTGAATAATTTGTTTAAAGTAATTCCAAGCTGCGTTTAGAGTAGGGTGCCATGACATTTACGAACAAACCAAATCTATTGAACGCCTCTTTAAGACGAACAACGTGAATTGAGTTGCAGTTAGGCTACGAGCCATTTTCCCCCCACACAGATCCTTTGCTACTCCACTGAGTGAGTGGACAAGTCTGTGCAGGTGTCCCCTCTGCCTCCTTCTCCTGCTCTCTGCGTCGCGTGAAGTGAACAGAGCAGGAACAGGACGGACGAGTGAGCGCCGTGTGGACTTTTTGCTACAGTTAATGAAAACACTGCCAGTTGTGATCTGAGTAAATAAGCTTGTTTGCTCATTATGGATCTATTTCATGTATGGCCAGCAAAAAAAAAAAAACTTTATATATCTTTTTTGATAAAATGAATCTGCAAAATTCAAAGTGTTTTTATTTTTGTAATAAATATATTGTCGATTGAATATTTGTCCCCGTCCCTCAATACGATGCATTAATTCAGAAGGTCAACCACCCCAGGCAGGGTCACAAGACTCTTTCAAGCAATATAATGCATAATAACCACTAAATCAGAATCAGAAAAATGTTTATTGCCATCGTCAGTGAACAAGATTCACAAACTAGGAACTTGCTTCGGCGATAAGGTGCAACATGAAGGGCATGCATAAAATATAAAATAAAAAGATAAAATAAGAATAAATAAGATAAATAAAAATATACTGACTAAAACTTGATATACACAATTTACAGTTTGTTGGATATGGTGCAAAATTTGCAGTGCAATGAATAGTTCTTGATTTATGTGCTTAATAAAGTGACAAGTGTTATGAAGTGTTAAAGTGACAAGTGTTATGAAGTGTTAAAGAGTCCAATGGCAGAGGGAAAGAAACTGTTCTTATGGCGGGAGGTTCTGGTCCGAATGGACCGTAGCCTCCTGCCCGAGGGGAGTGACTCAAATAGTCTATGTCCAGGGTGAGAAGGGTCGGCTGTGATCCGACCTGCTCGTCCCCGAGTCCTGGAGAGATGGAAGGCTGCAGCCGATCACCTTCTCTGCAGAGCGCACAATGCGCTTTATTGTGACCAACACACATTGTATACATAAAACATTCGAGTTTCATTACATCCAATATTATATTTGGAATTGGATAGGGAAAAACCCGAGAAGAGTCTCTATATTGCTATTGCCTTTAGCCATAGTTTCTATTTCCAAATCTAGTGGTAAACACAGATGTGGTACAGTTGATGTGGAGCCATAAAAGGAGGTGGGGCAGAATGGCAACTGCCTTAAGTAAAAACAGAAAAAAAAGAAATAATGTGGATTCAACATGGCTATGAACATTGAAGTCAATTACATTATGAATGTAAAGGATATTATTAGGAATTATTTAATAGAATCTAAATAAAAACATATCTATGAGTCTCAGCTTAAAAGTTTACTTTTAAGTATACATTTATAAGAATGAAGAAAAAAAAAAAGAAACAGCTGCTTCACCTCAGAACATCTGCGTTTATCCCTTAAGTGTCGTAAAAATGACACATCACATGTGTGTTATCCAATATCTAGCCTGTCCCTTGATCTTCCTCCCAGTTGTTGCTCAGGACGGACAAGGCAGCTGCTCACGAACACACATGCTGTCACTTTGTGGAAGTGTTTGTACGGTGATATGGCTTGGAAGGAGTGAAGGTTTACAGACTCTTGAAAAGCGTGCCATTTTGATCTGCCCTCTATCATACCACTCCATGGAAACAGTTCATATAAAACTTTACTAAAATAAAACAACACAGGGAAATATATTTATATCAAGAAGAAGCTATGATCAGTTATCAGTTATTTCTTTGAGATAAAAAGGGCATTTCTAGCATATTTGAGTCGGCTGAGGTTGGGTTAAACCTGCTGTTGCATGTCTGTGTTGAAAGGGTTGGAAAGTGAACACCCACACACAGTGCTCTCCTCTTGTGAGCTTATTTTCTTGGTAATTACACATATCACGTTGTACACTTAAGAACTTAGTTTTACCATGTTTGAGAAATAAACTAAAAATACTGTGAATCCCAGCGACAGAATTTGTTTCTGCACATACATATTGTGCTGTATTGTGAGGACACAATGGCCGACAAGGCCACCACATTACAAGCCCTGTGACCCTTAAAAAGGAGTGATCCAGCACCCACTGTGATCTTATCTTCCATCAGCACCAGGGTGGACTTGCTCTCTGGCATGCAGTCGGATATTTTGCTCTGGACCAAGCCCTTTCCTTCAATTTTGCAATAGCAGCCCCTGGCTGGGGCAAGGCAGTGAGTGCAGGACGCAATAACACTCCCTCCCAAGTCTCTGCTATGACTGGAAATACCAACATGGTGTATAATGAATACGGTCTTTCATAAGACTGCCGTTTTTGCCATGTGGATTTGGATAACTTTAAAAGGAAATGCCGCCAAAACAGCGACTAACTGGCCACTGTCCAGGGTGTACCCCGCCTCAGGCCCAAAGCAGCTGGGATAGGCTTCAGTCACCCGTGACCCCTAACGAGACTAAGCGGTAGAAAAAAAAAATGAATGAATAGTCTCATGTAAGTATCATCTCAGTGAGAGATAAGTCGGAATACCTAAAGAATCTTTTAATTCAACCTAGAGAGACTCAATCAGAGACGGACAAGAAGAATGCGTTGACATAAGATTTATTGACAGTATGAATTGTGCTTGAGTAATCTTCGGCGCTTAGACACCCTGTGATGCATGATAAGAGAAGAGTGGAGTAGTTGAATTGCAGATCTTTCCCCAAGGGCCTAGAAACCGACGGTGGTGAAGAGGTGAGCGATTATGTTATTGACGATGACAATGGGATGACAATAAAGATGAGGACAATGATAATAATGGGATGGCGATGAAGCTGATGGGATGACAATGGGATGATGGTGATGAATGTGCTCCCTGGCTGAGGTGGTGGAGGTGGGTTGCAACATAAGCTTGAACAGCTGGATGATGATGCAGAGAAGGTGCCTTAAATATAGCCGGCTTAGCAATGATTGGCTGAGAAGGTTAAGTGAGGAGTGCAAGTATGAGTGAGGGATGGAGTCTCCCATCCAGAATTTCCATCTTAAGCTTCATTTATGTGATTTAAACAGACAAAGACTCAATATAAAGCTTTGAGACTGACATTAACATATCTGCGTCTGGATATTAAGTTTCAAAAATTCATTTTTTTTTTTTTTAAATATATATAATGTCATTTATAGTTGATGGTACTCTATACATACAACATTTTATCAAAATAGCAACTCCTCATTGACAATGAAAAGATTATGCCCTCAGTATAAAGGTTATCATTAAACAGTTAGTTTAGGATAAAAACCTCTTACGGGTCACTTGATATATTTGCTTAATAGAGCCATGATGATATGACTTACAATATTTAACTTTCCCCTTGGCAAGTTTTTATATTGAAATAAAACATACAAACACAGGGGTCAGACAAACCTCTACTGGTCTCAAAGAAGCTGCCTTTATTTGGTTGCACCACAATGTGATTTAAGGCCTTAAATTTATATCAAAAGGCACGCGTGAGAGGAAGACACAGTCTGCAGTTGAAGCCGTCTTTGCAATATGAAAATGGCCTATGTTAATGTTGTGATAATCAGCCCCTTGAATAATTTGATCTTAGCCTTCCTTTTATTTTCTTAAGCTCTTTGGCCATTGTTAAAAAGGTGTGGAGGATTATTTTAAAGCTTCAGGATAGTCTTGGCCGTTGAACCATACATGTTCCACTGTCATTGTGGTATGTGTATTACAAGAAAACTGTTAACCTAGTAGCAGAGAAACTGTATCACATCTTCAATTAAAGTGAATATGATCGGCTGTCAATGTCGTCATACCTTGGAAGCCAGGTGCACAATGCCCCAGGCGGTCCTCCTCCCTGTAGTTAGCTAGCTCTCTCACTACACCAACCTGGAACCCTGAGGAGAACATAGCAGAACAAATATCATTTAAGAATGCACAGTGATCCAAAACTGGTCTTTCTGCTGAAGAACACTGAACCAAGTGTACTGTCCCAGAACAAAATTTAGGGTTAATGTTTATTGAAATTGAAGCAAACTAAACTTAGTAAACAACACTGAATAAAGAAGCCAAACTGTTAATATAAACAGAACCATGTTTCAACTTTGAAGAATGTAGATTCTTATACACCATTTTTACTACTTGTTTTTATTCCAAGTAATGTTTATTGTCAAAGAAAAAAGTGGCTCAGTTTTATTCACATAACATGACATCTGCCTCAATGTAGGAACTCAAAAAACCCTGTATAAGGCCTCTCGGAGTCACCATGACCTCAGCGATATTTATAGTCTCTGAGCCAGCCTAAAGCCACATTGTCTAACATTTGATTAGTATGCTATTGTATTATTAAAAAAACACTGGATGTTCTTTGCCAGATGAGGAAAAACAACATCAGACAACAGACTGTTTCAAAAAACTAGTAGAAAAAAGCAGATTTACAATTACAATCTTTCTATTACACATAAAATATGCTTTAACTTTCATACCCAAGTAATTTGTTTCATTAGGTTGATTTACATGTGCATCCGTTCTACATTATTATTTGTCATGTAGTTTGTTTATAATAGTTAGCCATATGTTCACATGTGTTTTTAAAGATTGGCAAGTACTCTGGTAAATAAATAACAGGGGCAGGCAGACCTGTTCTTCAATCCCTTTTGGTCCAGTTCTTTAGCACAGACAAAAAGGAAAAAGTTAACAATGAGCCATGACCTAATGACACAAGTCTATAATTCATGGAAACATTGTGAGGAAAAAGTGTTTTGTTGTCATCCCGATGGGCACTCAATGTGCTTTCTTTATCACTTCCCCTCGTACTCATGGGCTATAATAGCCAAACTCTTTTCTCATCATGGGCCAATCAAGTCGTTTATCACCGCAGCCAGTGGCCTTTGGTTGAAATCTCTTAACCACCTGCCTTTTCTCTGCTGATCACAGGCTCATCCTTTACCATTCAAAAGCATATTACCAATCTAATGATACAGGTAATATCACAACAAGATATATTAGATGTAAATTGAGTATTGAATTGCAAAGAATGACAATGAGGGTAATCTTTTTTTTCTATACGTGTTGCTTAAACAGTTAAAGACAAACCAAGGCACTCCGTTTGAGTGTTAGTGTTAATGTTTGACACCATAAAAAATAAAAAATAGATAAGTTATCACTCTGTCTATGGGAGGCCTGAGAAAAAAAGGAGGGAAACAATAATCCTACAGCCAAAAAGAGTGAGAAGTTTAAGACAGAACACATGCTTCTGGATTAAACAGTGTCAATGCCAAGAAAAACGATTACTGCTGTACAGAAGTATAAAACACAGTTTTACTTCACAGCTCTACTTCACCTTAATCCTTGTGAGAAATTTTGAGATTTTAAAATGGATTAGTTAATCTCACTAAACAGAAAGGCAGTTTTGCAGCTACCTCTTTCTAGAGTGCTTCCTTTAAATGTATTGTAGAGTAAATAAAATGACATTTAAATGAAGAGCAAATGGACAACCTCATGCTTGCCTCAAAGGTATGTGTAAAAAAAAAATAAAAAAAATAAAACATTCTCAGCTTTAAACTACCTGTGCATTGCAATAGACTGCAAATATATACATTTTAGGTTTTCCTTTACTGTTAATTAACATAAATTCATGTTAGATCCCATTGGATTTTGATCAGCTTAATGATGCTGGAATAATGCAAGGTGTCAGTTGTGTGGTGAGTCTCCGAGAAGACATTTGAGGCGAGCTCTGAAATACTTAAATCAAATGTGTCTTGCATCATAATTGATGAGGTCTTGTCCATACCGACTGGTTTATTTACAGTTAGCTGTACTGATACATCTGAATCTCTCCCAAAAGAGTGCTTATCTGCAACATTAATTTGATTAACAGTTTACTTTTCTATGTTCAGTGACATATCCTTCAACGTACGCAACACTGTTCTCAGCTTTGCATTACAGTGTCAAATTTCACAGTTGTCTCCATTTTGAATCAAACTCTTCAATCTGACTTTACTGATGTGGCCCAGACACTTGTCCTCCTCTTGTTGAAGGTAAACCACTAGTCCAGCACAACAAAGGTCTCCTCGCCGCCCCTGGGCTCCCTCAGCAAACATGGCAGAGCTGCAGATAGGACTTTTACCATGTCAGGATATTTCACATTCTGACTCTGAATCAACACTGGCAGGCCTTCCATAACTTGCTGTTGTCCTTTACCTCTGCTGTGAAAAGTTCAGCGGGATTGGCTCAAAGGCTTGTGGAATACTAGCACCTCACCTCCTAAACTGAGACAAAACCGCTTCCAAACGTCAAAGAAAAAAAACAAGTTCAAAGGGTAAACAGGCAGAGCCAGCAAATTAAATAATTAATTATTATTACTGTGGTGGAAACAAAGATCCTTCCTTGTGTAGTTAAAAGCCGCCGGCTACAGATATGTTTGTGGAAAACTTTTCTTCCTAAAGAACCTAAACACAGTCTCTAAGCATTATTAAAATCAAGTACAGCATGATAAATCGGAAAGGTAAATAGATCAGTTATGGCTATACATTGGTGTTGAGATGGCACTGCAGCAACTTTGCAGTTGTTTAAGATTTTTATGTAGTAACGCGTGTTATGTGGGATTGCTCAGAAATTATAAATAGAGAACTATATTTGTTAATTTATTGGTCAGTAGGTCAGGTGCTTTGACAAATAAGGCTCGATGACTCGAGGAGAGTAAAAGCCAAAAGTTTACACCAAGGCTTAAATAAAAAGTCTGTCAGTGTTTACAACAAAGTGAGCTCTTAATTCAGAAAGCATTTCTGATTTACGAAAACTGCTCATAGTGAACACTGCCATGTGCGTCTTTCACACGGCAAGGCTGAAGAGATTAAAAAGATAACTGTCGATATTTTAACTAAATCCTTGATTCCTGATGAACAAAGGCAACGTGTAAAAGATGACTTGTATGATTATGACTCACGGCCACGAGACATTTATGGAAGTGCTTTAATGGAAAATAATATATTGGATGTGAGCTAGTAAACTGCTTAGCCTTAGCACAGCTTTGTTAGCTCGCTAGTCATTCTCTTGCTTAATTGATCGTTATAGTCAGCTCTATTATTTACACAGTCAATATTAAATAACAGAGTTTACTGGTTCAGTGGCAGCCCCTGTTTCTGCGATAATGAATGGTGACAGAGAGCTGGCGTCAACGTTATACCGCTTTAGCGCTAGCCTTGCTATGTAGCATCTGACACATGGGTGATGATGGCAGCAAGGTAATGCACAACAACATGACAACCCAGCTTCCTAAATGAGAAAAAAAGACACCTACCAGAACCACCTGGACACGCTGAAGATCACCTCCGTGTCATGATGACACTGAACCCACTGTTATCTGGAAGAGTACGTCGTTGAAGAAGAAAGGGGACTAAGTTTAACAGGACAATTTTGTCACAGCAAAAGGAGCAGCGGATCCGTGTTTTTGAGCTTTGCGTATTGACAGCTCAGAGCCAGACTCAGTACTACAATAGTGAACTGGCCTGAACTGGTTGTCTGACGGGAGGATGTGACATCATAGGAGGACCACGCAAGGTGGATTGCGCATCACAACCACAAGCTCACAACGCACACAGCTCAAATATTACAGGCTCCAGAAACTGAAATGTGCGGGCCACTCTTTGACCACATACATAGTAGCCAGCAGGTCAGTGTGGGGGTGTGTGGTTACCCATAAGGGAATACATTCACAATCTGAAAATCTAAAAAACTTGTATTGTGTCATGTTTTTTCATTAAATAATTCCCTTTTTTATTATTAAATAATTCACACACCAAAATGTACATGGAATTTTGTCACATTTGCCCCACAGGGATTTTGACACATCTAAAATAGTTATACTTCAACCAATAGTCATAATAAATAAATACATCAAAATATTTCACTCTTGTCCTTGCCAAGGTGAATGAAATGTCCAGGAGGCTCAGGTTATTCAGTGCCTTGTAAATCCTCTGCAGTGGGGCGATCACTGACGCACAGGCCAAGAAAAACAAAGGTCCATTCCATAGTGCAGCTTCAGATGTCCTAATCCGTGCTGTTCAACACTTCTGCAAACAGAATTCCACAACACATCACAAGTGTTTGTTTTACTTTGGCCAGTCTCAGAAGGGACACGGTTGAGGCCCAGAGATTGAGCCTTGCTGGGTCAGCATTTATCATGACATAAGGGGAGCGTCACGTTTTCTTTAGATTGTTGGGAGTTGGGAAGAAAGACTTTTTAAAATTTTATTTTATAAATAAATGGGTGATTTATTATACAATGTATGTGACTGTGAAAAAAAATTGTTGTCCGTTTTTAATTAGATGCATACAATCACGTTTAATGGATACATGGAGTTGAAGTTATAAAACTATTCTTAATAAAATACAATATTGCTAAAACTGGCAGTCCAATTTGATTTATGACCCAGGCTCATGTTGGGCCATGTTTACAGGAATAATGAGTTGTTTAATATCTTGCTGACATCAGGTATTGCTGTGCTAGACCTTATAACTTGATTTAAGTCATTTTTTAGGGAGGAGTGGGGTGTGCTTTTGCTCTAATCTGTTTATTGTTCAATTATCAGACTCTAGGAAGTCCCCTTGGTTAAAAAAATGCACTAGTATGTTGCTATGGCCCCATGGTCTATACCTCCAGAGTGCACAAATGGACAAAGGTTTCAACAATGATTGAGAGCACAAAGGAACACTGGCCATCTAGTCTGCTGCTTATCTCCTTCAGCCTTTTCCCAGTCCAGCCCTGATAACCCAGGATGACTAGTAAAATACAGGATGTGACCCAATAACCTGAAGTAAGACATCAGGGATACAATATTGTTTTTGTATATCTCTACTGAGATATATCATTTATGGCCAACTAAATGAAAGAGCATTTATTATTTTACAACACACATTTATAGCCAACTGAGTCAGATAAGAGATTAATATTTTAACTTTTGTTTTTTAATCTTGTTGATACACAGTAATAACTGGTTTAAATTTTCATTTAACAAAGATTGTGGTCTCTTCTGGTCTCTTTGGTTCTTCAGACATTTTAAATGTCTGTTAATGAGAGTTCAGAGGCGGTTTGCCACTCTTGCAGTGGAAATTTGTCTCCCATCTCCTGTTTTGTTGAAGGTTCACACCATTGGACATTTGCTTCTTCAAAATCCCACTGGAAGAGACATTAATTTATGCCAAGCATGACTCATAAAAAACACAGGTTTTTAGTATATTCCACTGTTTTGATGACTCATGTTGTGTCAGGACACATGCAAAACATCTTGTAAGCCTGAGAAAACATTTGGTGGCACACACTTAAGCCCCTGGCCAGTAGGCAGCACACCGGGGAGCATAAACATCTCCTAAAATAGCAGTTGCAACACTTTTCTATACAACGCATCCATTTTACAAACTTTGTAAGCAGACAGACCCAACCCAGTGTGGGTCCTTAATCAAAAATCTTTTACACCAGAACAATTGGGGCACATGGCAAATCTCAAAACACTTCCTCCCCTACCCTCATCTCCACCTCGGAAGAACTAGCGCCGAGATACAATGTGAAACATTGTGCAGGACAGAATAGTACAACAAGCTGCTGGCTCTGGGTCAAAATAATTTACATTTAGCCTGTACTAGCAGGTCTTTGTAGGTTTAAACATCATGGGACATATTAAAGTGTACGAGGAAAAAATGTTGTAACTCAATTACAAGTTACTGCTTTACAAACTAGTAATCCTTTAAAGTGCTGTGGATTAAATATTACACACTGTGCCAACATGTATGAAGCTCATTGTATCTTCACAAGTTCTGTTAATGTTAACTAGCATGTAGTGTTAGAAAAAACGAGTGTGTTTTATAATATTACACTAGCTCTGGCATTCCTTGGCTTTCATAGCTCCAATTGTTTGCTGTAGAACTATTTGCCTTTGTTTGTGATTGTGAATAAAATGGGGCGTAAGTGGCTCAGTGGTAGAGCGGTCGTCCTTCAACCGGAAGGTTGATGATTCGATTCCCGCTCTCCAAACAGTTCATACTGTCATTGTGTCCTTGGGCAAGACACTTAACCCACCTTGCCTCCAGTTGTGTTCCAGCTGTAACACTGGTGAATAGAACCTTAATGCAAGTCGCTTTAAAATAAAAGCGTCAACTAAAATGTAAAAATGTAAATGTAACACTGTTGAATGTAAGTTGCTTTGGATAAAAGCGTCTGCTAAATGACTAAATTTAAATTACATCCTCCTGAAGTTAGATTTTTATACCAGAGAGCACTGAGAGTTGCTCTTGTGGCTGTGAGGATCGTGGAAGTAAGGGAAAACAGCTTGTAATTTCACTCTTTCCCACCATGTAGGGAATTTATATAAACTGTTCTGCCATGTAACCAAAATATAATTTGGGGCACACTAGTGCATACATAGACACTGGGGTTGTGCTGCAGTCTATTTAAAGTCTAAATTGTAAGCATGCGTTGGTTCTTTTCACTTACAACAAAAACTCATGAACAGTGATGCCTCAGTGATCCAACTCAGCAAAGAACATGCTGACACTCAGTCTCATTTACTTCCCCAAGATTTACATGTGATTACCACAAAGCCTGCTTTAAAACTTTCCCCTCTTATACATTGCACTTAAAATAGGCCTACTTCCGTGTTAGCTCTTTTAAATTTAGTCAAACATTAGATGAGTTGTTTACTGGTGGATAAAAAAAAAATCATTTTATAAAAACCTATACATGATATTAAACAATGCGGTAAAACTTATCAGCAGCCACACACCCAGAGACAGTCATTACAAATTCTGGCCTGAACCAGAACCATATTAACAAGATAACCCCTAGTGGTACAAATGAACACCTACCTTTGAGCACACTGAACATCCTAATCAGATTGCACCCAGTGTTTGCATTTCAAATGCATCTTAATTTTTATAGCTGGAATGGGAACACCCACCTCTAGATCAGAGCTGATGACTGATGAGTCAAAACATGTGTCTGAGGAACAGAAACTGCCATCTGCTTTTACTAGCACAGCGTTTTTTACAGGCACTCCCTCTTTTTTCTCCTTCCTGGACACTGTTGACTCAATAGGGTATTGCTAAAAATAAATTATTGCGAAATATATTATTGCATCATTCAGTTCATAAAACTATCCACAGTGGGTCTTTGCTTACTTTTCTTTCAGGTAGAACATTGACATCAAAATAACAGCCCATCCCTGTTACCTTCACTGCATTTTTCTTCAAAAAAAAAAAAAAAAAGGGTTAGTTGAACAACAGCAGTACACAACTAGCACAATATTTTAAAGGATAAAAGACAGAGTTAATTACTTTTGTTTGCGGTGATGAGTAATTTTTTTGTTTCCAAGGCTTCTCTTTAACAGTAATGGCTGCATCTCTAAAGAGTCTTTCTGTGTCTGGAGAAACCACCACAAGGTGTTGAATTCTCGGCTCCTCTTTTGCAGAAATGAATAAGTACAACCTGGACTTTAAAGTTCAAGGGATCACACCTGGTTCGAATTAATAGAAGTTCTGCATGTGAAGTTTTACATTTATAATGTAAATGCTGTATTGTTAAACAAAACTTAAAGGATACAAGAAGGTCCATGATGGCACACAATACTGCTGACAACAACCACGGCATCATTTTCCAAATAAATGCTTCCCTGGTGTCGTAACACAGTATGGCAGAGGCATAGCATGCACCAGCGAGTGAGCACAGGACTCCGGAGAACATCTGGGATTTTGTAACCATCCTCCCTTTGTACTATACAGAGAAATTCAATGGCATCTCATTTATTATGAATAATAAAATATTACAAAAAAAGACTCAAAGACATTCTTTATTCAGGGACCTTCACTAACACCATAAAAATCATGATTTGTTTGTAACTTACTACTCTGTAGACTGCCGGGAACCTGGACGTATAGGCAATTACAAAGAACAACATGCCAAGAATGTAACCAAGTACACTGGAGTTGTCCTGCTGGAAGATTTTTCACAAGAGGAACATGGTCAGTCCAAGAAATATCTTTCTACAAAAATATTATTTACATGTAATACATTTACATCATTCAAATGTGTACAAGTCCTCAACTTGATTAAAACAAAACTATACTTTCAAAATAGACATGTAAAAGATAAATGTACATGTCATCCTAACACTTTCTGCACTTACTTCTATTATGACCTGCAGAAGTCTCCTTTGTAAAGATGTCCCGTCTATTTCGCTTCGAACAAATCCAACTTTCAGAAAACCTCCTGCGAGCACCATCAGCACACACACCTCAAGGATATACTGTCTTCTTCGCCTTCGCTTTGCCCTCAGCTTTCTTTCTAGAACAAAATGAACAAATGAACAACATTTATGACTGTAGTAGAAAACAGTAGCCTACCTGCTGCCACCTGTTCATTTGATTAGTTTTCTACTCAGCCTTTAACATACTACTACTACTAGACTTCAACTGTGTTTGTGTGTAGTACTGCAACAATAGGACTCTGTTTAATTATCTGCACAGGTGACAGCATTCACACAAGCACAGTCTTTACCTGCTTTTAAGTTCCAACAGAAACACATGGGGATACATAAAATAATACAAGTCACAGCATCCATTGCAGTAGCAAAGGCACCCAATATAACCTGCAACATAGAGCACAAAAATAAAAATGTAAGTTACATGGTGGTAGTTAAGTTTCCGCTTATAGTTTTCTGTAAATCGTGTAACCTGAAGATGTAGCTGTCTGGAAAGAATGGCTCCCATTGTGCTGCAGATGTTACCCAGGAGGCTGTAGAGGGTAGTCATAGCTGCTTCTCCACCACTTTCCCCTCGATATCTGCATCTCTGATACCACAACCTTCATAAAATAAATATAATTTTACTCTGCATCATTTAAAATCACTTAAGTGCAGATTATAATTAATATTTAAAACCACTTACGCTGTGTGTGACAACAGTAAAAACAACGCTGAGATGGTGGCGAGAGCGATGGCGCCACTAAGTTTGCCTCCTGCGTCCTGAGTTAAACAGGTGACTTAACTTGTCCCAGAAAGTTATCAGTGAAGACATAACAGAGTTCAGACTTTTTTGAGAATTTTATCCTCCAAAAACAACGTATTTCTCTTCGTGATGGGTGATTTTATTTGCCTAAATCGCGTGGCGCTACAAAAGAAACCAAGCTAGTCGTGTAATTGGGCGTTTGGGAGGAGCTCACCTTCCCACATCATCCCATAACGGAGGATGAAACGGTGTTCATTTTAAAAGGGTGTCACAGTAAATTTATAAAGTTATACAAAAAATATACAAATTTTTCTAACAAAAGTAGACGTCCTTTTTTTGCCAGTAAACCCACATGCTTTTTCTGTAGCTTTTATAGGCCTAATTGATTTATTGGGCTTCAGAGTCCTTGGCCAATGACATGCATGCTACGGACATAGAAGATCCAACTCTCATTAATAAGGTGGCAAACATGAATACAATTTGTTAGTTTTACCCGGTGGATTATGCGAACATCAGTAAACAGGTCATGCTGATATTAATTTTTTTAGCTTTTTATTCCAATCCAACTTTGCTGCCATTTTAACAGTATCTGAATACAAATATCAGCATTAAAATCAATGTTTTGTAATTGTTTATGTAAAGATTTTGGTACAACTACAATCACGAGAATCTCACATTATTATGTAACTATGTTCACAATATTTTCTGTATATCAGTTGTGCAATACTTGGCACCTAAACAGTGGTACATTAAAAGTTCAGTTGAAGACATAGTGACCTTGCTCAAGAAGGGGCTTGTGTCTCCTACTGAGAACTATCAGCAACAATTCCTTTGGAATTATTAGTTGCTTCACTCTACTTTGTGATTTGAAATTTTAAATCTTCGTCAGGCGTCCAGATGCTTGTTGAGTCGTCGTACTTTTTCTTTTTTATTCCTGTTCCCATGTTTTTTCCAGGGCTTGCCCTCCGTCACTTCTGACCCAGCCTGTCCAGGTCCAATAGGTCCACTTCCTGGTTTGTAACCCATGACTGACTGAACACCTTTGGACAAAGCTCGTACATTTTCCTACAAGAAATACAAATATCCAGGTATTAGTTACCATAATACAAAGATAATACTTCATAGCTGCCAGTGTAATTATTAAGTAGTTTGTACCTGATGAAAGAAGTTCTTGTCAACTGTGTTTTCGATTCTTTTGATTTTCTGTTTGTTTGTTGTTGAGGAGAAATCCTGGCCATCTAAATCTCTCCTCTGAAAGTTACTATGCTGTGGCTGAAAGTCTTTAGGATTTATATGTGGTGGGGGATGGCAGTAAAGAAGCTTACCCTGGAACATAGCCAATATAATATAAACAATATAAAATACAGGATTCCCATTCTTTTATTTCTTTACACAATCAATCAAAAACAATAAAGCTGCTTTGAGTAAGAACTTACATTAACATAATCTTTAAGTATGTAACGAGCTGATCTGGGCTGATCCGGCTGGCCATGTGAGGTCATAAAGCCTCTCATGTCTGAAAGAAAAATGGTCAGTCAACTGTTAGAAACTACCATATTGTGATCAGTGGCATTTGTTAACTTGTCCCACAGACTTACATCCATAAGCCATGAGAAATTCCTCAGAGGTTGGTAGTCTGTCAGGGTCTTCATCTTCACGTGGTCGGATGATGTTAATGCCATAAGTTCCTTCTAAAACATGCCGAGGGATTGTCTGACAAACGTGCCACACATTAAGGAATAAACTTCAAATATCTATATTCTTTCAACTCCCCAAACAAGCCATTCAAACAAAAGCAGGGACTTATGAAAACAAGTAAAATGGATATGAGGGACACTGGAGGGACATGGTCTCTCATTTGGTCGATGGGCAGAATACCAGAGCAGATCATGTCTGCTTTGGTGGAAAGAAATGAGGGCATGACCAGACCGGGGCAGTCACAGAGACATAATCCTGGCTCCACATACAATGTCTGTGAAAACAGAACAGGGAATGTAAATAAACACTTTCTAATAAAGACAGACTTTATTGTGATAAAGTACCTTTATAATGTTAAGTACCTGAAAGTGCTTGGTGTGCCCGGGAGTGGCTGAAACAGAGACCTTTTTGTTTCTTAGAATAGTGTTGATAGTGGAACTCTTTCCTACATTGGGATAACCAACCTAAAACAATTAAATTAGAAATCAAAAAGTTCTGAAATATGAGGTTATGACCAATGAAAATATTCCTACAAGGCAAAAACAAAACTCACATACTGTCTTACAATATACACATACCAGTCCTACTGTTAGCTGTCCTTCTTTACAAGTGCGTCCACTGTGAACGAATTTGAACATATCCAGCAGCTCATCCTTATGCAGCAGACGACTGGAGTTGTGGAATGGAGTTTCATTTGATGGGCAAACAAACTCTTTGTCCTCCTCGTCTTCTGAGCAGGAATGCCAGTCCTTCTCATCTACAGTTACATTTGTGTGGTCTTCTCCTTCTGTGCTGGCCACATCATCACATTGTTTTTCTACTTTATTCACTTCTCCACCTGCAGTCTTTCGTTTCAAATCATCTTGAGTTTCCTGGTCATTTTCTTCATGTTCTAAGTCCTTGATTTCCATCCCCTGTGAGTAGAAACACTGTACCTTAACCGTTTTTCTCAAAGACCAAAGTTCTCTAATCATCTTACCTTTTCCTCTGCATCCAGTCGATTGCTTTCAGCCAAAGCGGACCAGAAAACTGCCCTTAACCCTTCTCTTTCAAAATGTCTAGCCCAGGCTTGCCTCTGCTTCCCAGTCAGCAGATCTGCTTTGTTTATCAACAGCATGTTCACTTTGTCTTCCGATACCTCCTTTACATATGACTCCTGGCAGCACAAACAAGAAATGTGACATACAATCTAAACTAGCACGCCTAGTTTCAATATTCATTGTGAATTCAAAAAAATAATAAATCTTTTGTCGCTTAATATTACTTACAAGGTCAGGACATCTGAACAGCAAAGGATTTCTGGCATCAACTATTTGAACAATGACATCACTAGAGAAATATATTTAACAGATTTTGTAATGATATTACAGAATCAACATTTCATTTAAAGTGTGTATTGATTGTTAACCTCCTCTCAATAACTCTCCACAGCTGTCTCCAAAACTCCAGGTTTCTCTCAAAAGGGGTGAGAATTAACTTCTGTTCTTCCTCCAACCTTGGAAAAAAAAGTTAAATATTGAAAAGATCCAAAAATATAAAACTTATTAAAAAAAAAAGTTATCTTTGCAACTTAAATATTATTTTCAGAATTATAATCGTCACTGGCATTTCACAAGTAATAATACCCACCGGGCAAGCTCTCGTCTCCACTCCAAAAAGCTGTCCTTTTCTGCCATCTGAAGTGCTTCTGGACTTGTGCCTTCATCCCAGTGGGGCCTGAAATAAACCAGATCAATATCTTGTGTATCAAACTGTGTATTTTAACTTTAATACGTAATCTTTAATATTTTGTACCTACCGACGAGGAATTCTGAGAAAATGCCTGTTTTCTTCATGCAGTTTTTTGAGCCTGCTCTTCTCCTCAATTGTTAATAAGCCTGCCCTCGCTTCGGCTGGTACAAACTTAATGTTGAGTTTCTCTGAAAAAGCCAATTAGAGTTAGTGGTAAAATTTGGTACAGAAGGCAAAAACATTTAATTGAAAGCTTCACCAAGATCTAAAGGTATTTCCTACCAGCCACAAACTCTGTTCCTGCCAGTTCAGCAGTGGCCAAGAAGTCATCCATAGAGCTCTGCTCAGTCACTGACTGGAGGTTCAACCTTCCCCATTCATATCCATCATTCAGTTCACTAGTGTGTAGCTGGCAAAATGAAAATAAGTTATAACATAGTAACAAACAGACACACACATCTTACAATATACTTGTTAGCTGCTGGCCACTGTTACCATGCCAAGTACTGTACTAACTGTTTATTAGGTTGATGTTGCCACAGGTTGTAGACTGTTATAAGAAAGCCTATCGATTAAATTAATACTGTCAATGTTAAGCGCATTTACAATGATAAAACATCCATAATGTAGGCTATAGACCTTCCATTGAAATTATTAGCCATGTAGCAGTAAGACTAGCCACTGAGCGTTAAAAGACGGTTACCCATGAGTCTCCTCTCCTGTTTCCTCGGCCTGACTGAAGTCTCTCCTTTATCAGCGATCTGCCGAGTCCACTGCCGCCTGCTTTCTTTTTACCCATCTCAATCTCCTTCTGATCCTCCAAAAACAGACGAAATGATGAGGACTAGAAAAGATACCAACCAACATGTGCAATGATTGCAGACGTAAAAACAGGAAATGGAAGAAACTATTGGAGCTCCATATCCAGTTATTGACTAATAAACTACCATAAATCGAGGACTATGTTAAACGGTAGAAGAACATAAACCATCTTTATTAATTAATGACTAAAGTGTTCATACTATCAGTTTATATCGCAAACGATTTCAATGCAACAAAGCTGTGGTACAGTCCAGTACGCCAGCTACTAAATATTACCCAGAGAAACAAGAACCGTCCCAACACAGTTCCGCAAATAGATCCAATCTATTAATCAACCATATAACGTATAAAACACAATATCCACACCATAATGGTAGCGTTAAGGTATTACATTTGATAAATTCAATAGTTTACATGTTAGTGTGAAGGATGTTATCTAATAAAACCATAGCATGAAACTCTGCTAAATGACGTAATAAAACAGGCTAAATCAATGCACTACGTTTGTCGACCAGTAGATAGCAGGACAGACTAAGAAGGATAGCTAAACGTAGGCGCGAAGAATGCCTATTTAAGTAAGAACTAAAATAGTAACTATACTTGCAAGGTTTTTATTTACTTGGGCCAACAGTTTAACAAAACTCTGGACACTCAAGATAAATTATGTCTATTTTGGAGTTTTTGTTTTAAAATATTCAGGTATATAAATTCTAGTCCTACTGTAGTCTAACTGTAGGCTACTGTTTACACTTTTGCACTAGTTCAGTGCAACTCTTATGTTATTTTGAATTTATTTTCTGTTCTTTATACTTTTTACTATAGATTTTTGCATGCCCTTAATTGGATTTCCTTACATTTCAAAAAGCTTGTAATTAGGCTACCTAACGCCTACTCTCAGACCCTCAATTTTCTGTAAGCATATATGTGCTGTAGGCTATATGTGGCAGAACTGACAATAAACCAGACTTTTGACTCGACATTTAAAAATAAATAGGCTACATGGCAATAATAGCCTATTTTGATTTGCTAGGCACTCGACATGATGCTTAAACTTTGAATTAGGCTTTGAGTGTGAATGTTAGACTAATGGTTTGTACATTTTCCCAACGCATCAAATGTGGGAGGCTTCAAAAATGTGTGTAGCCTACCACTGTATGACCACCAGGAGTCGGCCACTTCTTTATAGGCTCTTCCTCCAACCCCCCAGAGTTCTTCAGATGGTTTGTCCCAGAATATAAGTCGAGAGGAGCGCGTCCGTCGAGTAGTCTGTGGTGTGCTCTACAATGACATAGCAGAAGCCAGTCACAATGGAGAGGGGTGTTATGGATAGACAGATGAAGTACGCGTTCACTTGTCATATAGAGTAGCCAATCAATGAGTTGACAGAGCAGTAGTCACTCTGGGAACTAGTAACAACATACTCTTTCTTTCTCTCGCAGTAGACTCTGTGGCTGTTGACAGCTCTAAAATGCTGCCTTGGAAGAAGAATAAGTTTGACCTGATAGAGGAAGACAAGCAGTCGAAGCAGAAGGGCTATGCAGTGAGTCTCAACTACGCCGCGCTCACCTCTTTCGCCAAGTCGTGCCCCGAGAGCGCGCTCAACAGGGTAGGAAGCATGTTCAAGTCCAAAAGAAAAAAGGTGAAGATCACCAGCGAGGACCCTACTTACACCGTAATATACCTGGGCAACGCCACCACCATCCAGTCCAAAGGGGACGGCTGCACGGACGTGGCTGTGAGCAAGATCTGGGGCAAGAGTGAAATGGGCAAGAACGGCACCAAAATGAGACTGACCATCAGCTCGCAGGGCATCCGCATGGTGCATGTGGACGACAAGGCGCGGAGACCCGGACACCTGTACTTGCATAGGATAACCTACTGCGTCGCGGACCCCAGGCTGCCCAAGGTCTTCGCGTGGGTTTACAGGCACGAGATGAAGCACAAAGCAGTGATGCTGCGCTGCCACGCGGTGCTGGTGTCCAAGCCGGAGAAGGCGAAAGCCATGGCGCTGCTGCTGTACCAAACCTCTGCCACGGCTCTGGCAGAGTTCAAGAGACTTAAGCGCAGGGACGATGCACGGCACCAACAGCAGCAGCTTATAGGGGAGCACACAATCCCGCTGGTGCCCCTCAGGAAGCTACTCAACGGACAGTGTTACTACAAACCACCGGTGGAGCGCAGCCGCAGCGCGCCCAAGTTAGGTTCCATCACCGAAGACTTAATGGGGGAAGAAGAGGAGGAGAAGGCCATGCACTTTGAATGTGAGGACATTCTGGACAATGACTGTAACGGCAAACAGGAGCTGACTCAGATTATCAATGACTTGGGGGAAATGAGCATAGGTAATGACGTGCAGACTCTTAAAGCGGACCTCAGAGTGACCAGGCTTCTGTCTGGGGAAAGCACGGGCAGTGAGTCCTCTATAGAGAGTAACCAGGAGCCCAATCACCTCACGAATGGCTTTGAGGAGGTTAAGGTTCAGGAAGTTGCCTGACTTTGGGCATCTTTTTACAAGTTTTTGTTGAGCCATGATGTTTCCATGAGAAACATCCATTCTGTCAACCGCGTTTTGGAATGTTTGCCTTGTCTGTGCCTCAAAAATAAAATTTGCCCAGGGACAATAACCAGCAAACTGACTCATGTTTGGGCTACTGAGTTACATTTCAGGATTGTTTAAAGCACGTGCATGTAGGCTATTTGAAAGACTGACCAACTGACAAAATCCCAGTGCGCATTAGGACGCACAACACTAAATCCACCTCTTTAATTTAAGAGGATTTGTTGTAGCCTCTGGCGTGTTTACCAACTGTTTTTTTCCGCATTTTTTTTCCTGAAAAATGTCAATTATCTGAAAGCATCCCGTTTGAAAGCATATGGTTCTGTGTATCTCAGGCGTCCTTATTTTTAGGGGGCGTTTGTTACAGCCAAAGCAGGTTCATCTGTTGATTTTGCACTGTTGTGTAAGTATTATGTTGACCACCATGTACATTTAATGTCTGTCTGATATGTTGTCTGAAACATATTTGTCATATCTTTGCTGTGCAAAAGACCCCCTTTATGTATGAAGATGTATAAAAGTTTCAAATGTTTAAAATATAGATGTTATTTTTTAAAGAAGAGAATATGTGGTTTGTTATGTGAACCTCAGAAACCCAACAATAAAAAAGAATTATAAAGTGTCACAGTTGTTGTAGATTTGTGTTGGGCACACGCTGGTTGTGCTCTTTAACAGAAGGGAGGATTTACCTTGAGTGACTCATACTGAGGTCAGTCTTTCACTGCCATGTAGACTTATTTGTTTTTTACTTTTCCCAGACTATCTAAAGGCTTATTTTTCCTAATGGCCTCAGGAAAGTCAGCTAGGAGGACATCATCACTAGCGCAAGCAGCAGGAACATCACTGAGGGCTGTTAATGACAAGGCAGTGGTTAAATAGTTGCCCTTTAACAAGATCCATACTGTTTTTGTGTTGCTACATACATGTGGCCTAGATTGGTTCATAACAGAAGTCAAAGGAGTTGAAATGTCAGAGCAGTGCTAATCACTGTACTCTCAGTGGAGCATATTGGCAATATGAATCCTCAACTGTGTAGGTATGTTGGGTAAACAACATTTCCAGAGTGGTTGGCCTTGGCAAATCAAAATTTTTAAAGATACTTTTTAGGCCTTTTTGCCTTTATTGACAGCAGTATGTTGACAGAAAACAGGGTGAGAGAGAAGGGGATGGCATTAGGCAAATGACCCATCTGAGATTCGAACCGGGTCTCCTCTGACCTTGGCATGTCTAAAACCACCAAAACAATGCCATTTTGAAATATGGGACCACACATTGACTTTACCAGCCCTGAGATTACACTTTACCAGCTGAGAAATGCTGAGGTAAAAATAGCCACCTCTCGCATGCATTTAAATCCATAGATAGGAGGTTAATGTGTTTTAGCCTGCAGATAAAACTACAATATATCTACGCATTATGAAATTATATGCATTCAGATTGCTGTGCTCATCAAATGAAACACTGCATTCACAAATATTAACAGATGATTTGTTTCACTTCTTTATTTGTCCTGCCGTTTTTTAATGTGGGGTTAGTCTGACATCATGAGCATGTGATTAACTCATTTAGTGGCCAGCCCAAGCTCCCAGACCTCTATGTTCAACAGGCCAGGTCAATACAGATTACATTTTTAGGTGAAGATCTCTCCCTGACCTACATTTTCTTCAGCCACTATTCTGGTTTCTTAATATCAGAGCTTTACCTACACATCAGCCATGGGTGCAGTCAGGTCCGTCCACACAATACAATGTTTTGATTTTGTCATAAACATATTTAAAATGCTTCAGTGAGTGAAAGAGGTATGATACTGACGTCACGTTTAGCAGACATTTCCCTCACTGCAAATTGTGAGCCGTTTGCTTAACCTCGTGTCAGCCTGGAATGAGTCACAGTGAAATGCAGCAGTGGCATGCTCAGAAAGTGGATTGTCTCACTTTGCAGTGCTTATCTATAATTGTTGTCTTGATTAAAATGTCATCACAATTTTCAAAGGCCACAATGCTGTCCTAAGATAGCTAGAACTGTGGTTCCAAAACATTAAGTTGGGGGCCAAAAGTGGGTCGCACGGGATTTTATTTGGGTTACCAAAAAAATAATAAACTCAGTAATTTCAAAATTCTGAAAAAAATTTGTAAATGTCAATGTATATTTAATGTAGATAGAGCACAAGTTTTATTATGATTTGAACAGTTTCTAGTTAGATTTGAACCGGTTTTAGTTGGATTTGTAAATTGGTATAGTCAAAAGAATTGAAAGGACACAAAAATAAATTATACTATCTAAACAAATTGTGTTGAAACAATTAAATGGGAAAAAAAATCTCATCTCATCTCATCGTGTGGTCTTTTGAAATATGGGTACCTTAATAAAAGGTTTGGGAAACACTGGTCTAGAGAACAAGGCGAAGTAAAGCAATAGTTGATTTAGACTACAAATGTGACCATTAATCTGCAAACATACCAGAAAAAATACAATGAAATTATCTTGGACCAGACGCCAAGTGTACATAGAACAAAACTGTTGCTCAAATTAAAATAGTAAAAGCTGAGTGAAGCTGAAATATTACTGTTACAATGTGCTAAAGATTTGGGCAGTTTGGCCAAAATAAATGTATTTTCTATTGTCTTTGCTAAAAAAAATAAATAAAAGAAGAAGAAGAAAAATCCTACTTAATCCTGCGTATATAACAAATGAGCGAGCTGGCCAGTCCTGCCCTTGCTCTGAAGCAGGAGAACAGTTTTCCAATTATCAGCTGATGGAACATCGCTGTGGGCCATCCCTGAACAGCATCATAGCCAGGCAGGTCTGCACACAGCTTCATTATTAACGGTGCTACAAAATCTGTTTGTCTATAATGCATGAGGGAAACAACTGAGCAGTCGGACTGGGGCTGGATCTGATTACAGCACTGGAGATGGTAAATCAGAGCGGGAGGCAACATAGTGACACACATGTGTGAGTTCAAAAATAGTAGCAACATGTTGCCACATGCCCTCAGATCATTAGGAGGTGCAGAGCTTTGGCAGCACCGGGGGAAGGTGTGGAAGAGACATGCAACATCACTATTTATACTATTAAGGTGTGTAATTACCAGGTCATCAATCACAGAAACCATTGATGAAAGTACCATGATTCCATAAAACGTTAGACACTGTGTTTACATGCAGGTAGAGAAATTCAGAATCTGATTATAAGTCCGATTTATTGTGATTTTAATGATGAAGTTTTAAAATGCATGTTCTCTAAATTCTCCCATAAGAGTAACACACCAGGATAATGTGATTTACTATTGCACTGTCAATCGTCCACCTACAACAACCAAGATGCTGAAATCTCCTCTCACGTTTCATCAGCATCTTTTCAAACCACTGTTGTTTTCTCCGTGGTGGCTTTCCTCTGAAATGCCGCAATGAAAGCATAGAATAATTAAAGTGGAAATAAATACAGTGTATTTTGATAATGAGAAAGGGGACTATAAATGAATGTATCAAAGCTATAACACATAGCAGGTTGATTCATGGGCTCTGAACAGTTGCAGGCAGTTGGAGTATATTTCATCACTGTTCACTGAGCCATTGTTCAACCTGAGACAGGAGTCCAGCCCCCGTTCCCTTCAGAATCACACATGCTGAGTGTCTCCACATGTCTCTGCTGGCCTCTGTAAACTCTGCTCATTTATTGAGCTGTGTCTGTGTGGATAAGGCCATGAAACTGGAGATCTCGTGGCGACCCATTCAGCCATTGCTGCTCTTGTTTTCCACTTGCACTGACACAAAAGCTTTGCCCCTGGAGAGCCATAGATTTCAGCAGGGTTATTTCTGTCTTTCCGTTCAAGGGGAGGAAATGTAATAATAACAGAGGCGTGAAGAGAAAATCACGGAGAGACCCTCGGACACAGAGGCTGACTGTATAGAATGCACAAGCAAGTAGGATTGGCCATTTGGAGAACATTTTGCTTTATGCTGTATGTACATCGTCATTTAAGTGAATGTTTTTTTTTAAGTGTGTATTATGAGAACCTTTACTAAACACATACAGTGGCCCATTTTTCTGTCCAAACATGGGGCAACTATGGAGCAATAAATAAAACAAATATATTTTCAGTTTCAAAAGGAGGTAGGAAACAGGTGTAATGTCCTACACTTCAGCATGGCTTGTCCCAGAGGATGCACATGTTACTTGCATGTTGATTAGAAATATTGGAGTCTTTTAGTGCTTTAATCTAACTCAGAAACCCCTTGACAGCAGCTATAAATATTCCTCTGTTGAGTTCATTTTATCTGAACATGATTTTTACAGCAGCGCAGAAAGCTGCACTTTGTGCTGAGTACATTTTGCTCAGTACTCATTACCTTACAAAATCATTTAAAACACAATGAGATACTTAATGACAATTAATAAATGTGATTTTCCATTGGCTATGTCCCAATTTCGAAACCAGAACTTCCAGCTGATCACAATGTTCTCACCACTGCATTCAAATAAATTTGCTGCAGTGGAGCGTTGGACAGTGGTCATGAGAAGGGATCAGGGCTCTGCCTCTCATGAGTAGTTGATCTACAGCAGGAGTTCCCAAAGTGGGGGTGGGGACCCCCCAGGAGGTCGCAAGACCCCAACAGAGGGGTCATGAGATGATTTCCGGGAATCTTTAAAAAATTAGAAAAATAAAGATGAAATAAAAAATTCCTAAATATAATATGGAAGTCATGACTGTAGTTTATTTAAAAATAAACCGTGCAATATTAACCTGGCATTTGTAATTTTTGCTCCTGAGGCACACATCAGTTTACAGCACCACAGTGACGCACAAAGCAGGTACTTTTTTTTGCTGTCAGCTTACAACAGTTTCAAGGTGTAGATAGTATAGACATGATATAGAATAACATGTTTATGTTTTTGAACCTCCATATTGTGTTAGTTTTTACATTCATCACTCTTGTACGACTAAAATGATAATATGATTGTTCGGTTGAGTTCTTTGTGTTGTTCTCTACCTGTTTTATATAGACCTTGTGCTCGGTGTGCAGCTGTGCGCAGCATTTGTATGTTTCAACCATCTTAGGGGTCACAGGGCTCTTGCATTGTTATTTTGTGGGTCACGGTCTAAAAAGTTTGGGAACCCCTGATCTACAGGACTAAGATTTTGGTATATGTGGTATACTGTATCTCCTAGGAACTATGAAAGCAACTGCACTGGTGCAAATACAGCTGCTGGGAGTCAGACATCAGTTACTTGATATCGGCATATAAAGATGTCAGGGAGTAAGTACAGAAACTTGTGCACAAATGTCTATAAATAAAGCTGGTTGCTTGCATACTGTTTGAATTTAATGGTTGGTACTTTACCTCCAGGCTTTAGTGGCTAAATAGCTCACATGTTATTACAGGTATTAATTTATTATATGTCTGTAATTATGACATAAGCAAGGCATGGCTAATCTTCAGAAGCATACTGTACACTGGGTATCTGGCAAACTGGGCACATAAATGGTAGGTTTATCAAAAAGGTTTTCCCTTTAATGTTGTTTAAAAAGTAAACTATTTCAGCCCATTTTCCCAGTTTGGAGTGAGCTGAAAAGCCAGTGTCTGATTCGCTAATAGCTCCTTGCTGCTGCATCACACCACATCATTGTTTTTTTTCCTTACCCACTGGCTGCTTTGGATTTAGCCAGATGGAAGCTCATCCCCCTTCAAACCTCCTAAAGCCTCTTAAGACACAAGCCTCCACCGCCAGGAAACAACAGAGCAACCTTGCCTGGACTTCCACTGCCAGACTTTAATCCCAAACCCAAACCCCTCCTCTTATTTCTGTCTCCATGGAATTAACCCGTCACCACAAGCCACTCACCACAGAAAACTGTCCATGCCCTTGGTGTTGCTATGCCCACTGTACGGCTGGAGCTTACCTGAAGCTGAACCTTAAAGCAGCAGTACAAAACAGAGATTGTATCTTCCTGTGGCTTCTGTCAACAGTGAACTCATCATTACCTCATGTGATTACAGGCATGAGGAACATTCAAAAAGCTTGTGGTTTATATTTAAGTATTACATAGATTTTACTAAGTACAGACTGTACCGTAAGTGTATTGTGCTGACAGAATTAAACCACACCTACACACTGAAACAGAAATGTGTCAGCAGAAGTACACATGCAGACATAGACTAAAATACAAAATGATTCATTCGTATGGCTTGAAACACAAACTATTTTCTTCAATGAAGGGATATATAAAGATCTTCTGAAGCTTTTTTGAACCAAGACTCAAAGCAGCATCTATTTCTTTAGAGCATCCAAAGCGGTGCGCTCACATGTGCTGAAGTTATGCGGCTGATAACAAACATGCCAGTGACATTCTTCTTGTGACCCATGGCCTTCCTGTGACATTCCTCTCTTGTTTTTGCATTGGTTGCATCTGATGAATCATGTTGGTTGGTTTGAATGGTCAGAGAAAATGATTTTAAACTGTAATGTATGATATTCAAAGAGCTGGTGGGGCACTGCAAACAATAGGAAATATCTTGCAGACCCGCTTGATCTAACCATCTTGTGTTATGGCGGCAGTGATGTTTGTGTCGCCACTCCAGCACATTGCCCTGTGGGTTATCAGTGTGGAAGAACTCACTTCCTACTGCATACTGCTCCAGAAACACTACAGTAGCTCTCCTCTTTTTTTTTTTTTTTACCTCTATTTCCACACAGGTTCATTCCAGGCTGTGACTAAATGATTGCTGGAAAATTACAAAGGTGTCAAATATCTGAAAAAGGGCTGTTTCCTCCCTGATTCAGGTAAAAAAATGATTGATGTCGTTTAGTCTTCACTCATGTTTCTCTGCGTTATTATTTCCTTGTCTTGTAATATACATTATTTCAATTATCACAGTCTCTCTGGAGTTGCCTCTCTATCCCTCCGCTCTCTGCCTCTTTCATTTTTCTATTGTCTGACCCTCCATTGAGTGTGTGCTTCCTGTTTTTATCACAGCCACAACAACAACAGCCTGTGAGTGTGTGTCTCTTATTTTCCACAAAGGACGGTGAGGAGAGAGTGGCAGTTTTGCAGTTTTAGAGAAACCTCCGTCATTTCCTTCCTGTTTCCTTTATTTTAGTCTCCTGCAAAACTGCCCCCTCTTTCCTCCACCTGGAAACATGTATACATTCACACACTCTCAAAACAAACACATAATGCAGGTGCAGCCACATTGGGGCTCTGTCCTATCAGACCTGTAGCTTAATAATAGTAGGATGTCAAATACATATTTATGAGAGAAGTGTTTATAAGTACACAGAGCTTAATTAAAAAGAAAGGTTCAGGGCATTTGGTTGTAGCTCTTCAGTTTACAAAGCTAAAATTTGTCTTTTGACAATTTTGGAAAAAAAAAAAAAAAAGAACATGCACCGGCCTCTATTGTTAAGTTTTATAGGTTTCTATCAAATGTGCGGTTTCTCACTTAAGTTAGTGTGGCATATTTTCACAAGCTTGCTGTATCTTTCTCTGTTAGCCTGCTGATCTAGCACACCTTTCTAAAACAAACTTTAGAAAGTGGCCTGTGCTGTAAGCAGTGTGTGGTCACTTTATTAGCAGCAGAGTAGCTCATAATTTCCTGGCCCTATTCCTGTCTAAATAAGCCACTTCTGCCTGCAATCAAAGCCTGGTGTATCTGTTGTCTAATATTTACAAATACAACCCTTTATCTAAATCAAGAAAATACTTTAAGCCTGTTTGTGTGCTTTTTATACACAATGTAGGTGTAGCTTTTTATTAAAGGCCAACTAGTTCTTTCTGGTAACTAGGCTACATCAACATGAATCATTCTTGAATGTGCTAACTCTTTGGGTAGAGTCACTTTGTCAAATCAGCTCATATTTGGAATAGAAATGCAACCAGTCTAGTGCAGCAGGTTCTTCGGTCATTAGGTCTGTGCTGAGGCTGCATTAAAGCATGTCATGCATCAGCTGACTACTACCAGCAAGCCAAATACCAAGAAATGTTAGCAGTGGTTACGCTCCACCAATGACACTATTGTCCAGGCGGTTGTCTTGTGAACATAACCAGTGTTGACGTAAAACTTTTGTAACCTTAACTTTAACCTTTCTAAAATTTTAGCTCTTTAGTTATTAGCTATCTTTTTCTATTTTCTGAAATTTAAGCTGTGTATAGTTGTTGCATTGCCACCAGGGAACAAATAATTTTGGACAAGCAGGTCAGTTTAGTAAAATATTAGTATACTCTACAAGTGTAGAGACTAATGCATGTGTTAACCACTACAGGTGAGAGGAAAATGTATATAACAACTGACAGACTGATTGGCTGATGCAGTAGGCAAATCTCTGCACAGGAATGCACCCACTCCAGATTCTTGTTTAAATGGGACTGTACCTTGACAACAAAATGCTTTTACTGTAGATCGTTTTTGATAAAATGCTTATCTAAGCTATCAGTACAAGGTAATGAATCAGCAGCCACACAAGTAAAAGTTTGTTGGAAAGTCAAAACTTGTCAGGCATGCTCATAGCAGGTCATTCAAAAGTGTGAGAAAGTGACACCCACCAACGAAAGGATGCTAGGCAGGGCTGGGGTCAGAGTAATGGGGGCAAAGGCGAATTTCTTCAGCTCCAGTTTCCATTGGTGACCAGAAAAGTCATGTGCCACCACCTGCCAGTCTAATCTGTCCACCTAGACCCTGCAGAAGTCACATGCAGCAGTGTTCATTGCTGGCATGTCTCCAATAGCCTGAGAGAAACCAGTTGAAAGAAGAGCACTTCAAAGACAAGGTAATGAGGACAGACAGACAGATAAAAAAAAATCCTTCCCAGAGAGTAGATCTTATACAACATAGAGCTGTAAGCCATGTAGAAAACATCTACCAAACATTCCCTTCTACTAAGTTTGTTCTTTTTTGCTGACATGTACATACAGGGACGTTGCTGGGAGTGTGGCTCTCAGCACCTTTCAGATACAAAATGGCTAGTATGAAATTGATGTCAAAAGCCTTTTGACAGTGCCAAATGGACAGGATGGAACACCTGCAACTTTCCTAATTCAGCTCTTTATAATAAATAAAGTACACAGGGAAATGGCTGTCATTGCCCTCACATAGGATCAGCTGTGTGGATTTCTGCTTTTTAGATTAAAAACATTTCCCAACCTGGCTATATATGACAGAACTTCACACATTTCTATAGAAGGTCTTGTGATGTTATAAGACAATGCTGCATTGGCTTGTCACCACTTGAGAAAATGCCAAGATTGTAAATAATGAGAGTAATGGGTTTACCCACACACACACACACACACACACACACACACACACACACACACACACACACACACACACACACACACACACACACACACACACACACACACACACACACACACACACACACACACACACACACACACACACACACACACATACACATACATCTTCATTAAGTGAATGTGTTCCTGTCAGTGCCAGAGCTTGTGTTTTGTTTAACCTCTGTTCTGGCTCTTCCACATGTCAGTTGCTTTTCTCATCCAGAAGTATGGTCAGACTTTGCTACTGTGTTTTTGTTTTACAAACACCCAGTTAGAAGCTGTGAATTAAACCAATTAATGAAATGGACTTTTACAATCCTCTTCCTATACAATCTGTGGGTTAAGAGGATTTCATCACAAATTGTTTCCACACAAACTCTTTAGTGCAATGCCTGGATGTTTGCACTGATGTGTCTGATATTTAACACAAGAATTGAAAAGTAAATACAGCAGGATACAGTTTGAAAGTAACATTTGAAGAAGAAAGTGGATATTTTCTGCATGACAGATGGCACAGGCAACAATGGCATTTAGCTGGAAATGGCATCAAACAACACATTTTACTGCAGATTTTATCCATACAAACTGTGGGTTCAATGCGAAGATGACCAAAATGGAAGCTTATATTTTTTGCAGATGAAATGTAGGCTGTAGCATGTGGGCAGCCTTCTTAGCATACAATCTGCTACTCACACGTTGGATTGCTTGATTTTGTGTTTCACGTACTTTAAAGTTCAGCTGTATTTAACCTGCGAGAGGCTATGAATGAGCACAGGAGATGAATGAAATGAGAGAAATATAGGAGATACAAGTACATGTTACGTGTTTCAAGCGGCACAATATATACATTAACATGGATTTACGTACTTCAGACTGCTATAATACAGTGAAATTAGATTTATGTCACCCCTGAGAACAAACACATTCACTGTAGTTTTGAGTGGCTAGGCCTTCTGGGTATTTTTCTGCATAAATGCTTATTTGCATATGTGTAGAAGTGCAGTATCAGCATTATTATAGTCACTTATGGCCCCTTGTGACTGTAGAAGAATTATTAAATGTCATCTCTGCTTTAGTCTAAAAATAAATGTGCACTGCTGAGGGTGTTTCTATATTGAACTATGTGAGAAAGCGTGTACATAAATGAATGTTACTATTTTTCTCCCTCTTCAGCAGGGCCCCATTGTTGTTATGCACAAGCTTGTTGTCTGCTAAAGAAGCACAACCCTGTCTCTTATCGCTGCAGCTGGAAACAGGCTTTTGTGCTAGAAAAGCCAGAGCTTAGACCTAAAAACACAGAAAACCTCGATCACAGAGCCCTTGGTTAAAACAACGTCAGGCAGGGAGGAGTCAGAGCATCTGCCATTTTGCCTTCGGTGTGGGAAACAGTTGGAGCTCAGTGGAGACTGTGTGAGCGTCAGGGTGATGCCTGTAGTGCGGTCACTTCTGAGGCTTCCCAATTTCGATTTTGACCGAGTAAGCCATTTTGTTTGATTTAATCAATTCTGGTCATTGAAGTTCCCAACAACATGCTGACTGCAATATGACACCCAAACACATTACAATGTTTCTTATTCTAAATCTTGTCTGTGCTCTTTAAATTTGTCTTTATTTTTGTAAAGCACTTTGAGTTACCCTATGAATTGTGCTATATACTGTAAATAAAATAAAACACTTACAATACGTTTGAACAACTTTCCCACTGTAAGGTGTTAACCCCTGTCTCATTAAGGTTCATCTAAAAGCTATGCAATGGTGTTTTTCTAGGATAAATGTACATCAGAAGCTTAATTTCCCATTGACATCACATGGCCTGGCCAGTGCCAACCAGAGGGCACACCTGCTCACAATTGATTTCCTGTTTTCATATTAAAATTGAGCACCTCAACAATCACTTTGAGGTGTAACTACAGAATTTATGCAATTAATGTGAGGGATTATTGGCAGCTGTCAACCTGCAGAGCTGCATTAACAGTCCCCCGGATATGTGGAAGTCAGACCTGTCACTTTAATAAACCCCAGTCTGAGCTGTGTACATTTTTCTGACATTGTATGACACATTGTGATTCTTCTCAAATGATGGTGTGTTCAGCAGCATCTGACAGCTGTGAGCGCGCGAGGCAGTTGTGCAGAAAGTTTGCCTGAGTTTGTTTCTTAGAAAACTGTGTGAGTGCCTTAAAGCTCTGCCCCTGATGCTGATCATGCACAGCTTAATTTTAGTAACGATCTAATAATGTTACCTGTGACAAAGTGGGTGACATAAGCTGCTTTCAGACCAGTATCCAAAATGTTTTTATATGTAAGGTAAAATTTGTTCCGAATTTAATTCTGTTGTATTTTAAGCGCAGAAAAAGATGGTATACTGTATGTGTCCTTTTCTACAGAGCACTCATGCACATATAAACACCAGCACACAGAGAGAGGAAAGACACTAGCAAAACAGGCATCATGGCTGAGGGGCCCAGACCAGTCTGCTTTATTTGAATCAGTGACCTGTGCTCATGATCTTTGATCACCAAATATAGAAACAGGGCATATTTTGCAGCATCTGACAAAACAAAAACACTGCTGCACCGGTTTAAGAGGAATGCTGCTATTATTCAACAAGTTCCTGTTTTGGACCATCCAGGACATAATGGACCACATGAACTTGAAGACAATGTGCCGTGGAGGGGACTCACAGGAGGCTGTCATCATTTAGTATTTTATTATTATGTCAAGCTAAACCACCCTCAAAGAAACTTTCATCTACAGCTGTGATTTTGAGAAAAAGACTTAACCCTGGACTATACAAGTACTAGACTCAATTCCTTATATTTTCTTCTAGTCCTTCTTTCTCTAAAAATGAAAAAAATGTCATGTCTGAATCTAATCTAAATTGGCAAGTTGTGCAGCCCTCCTGACTTTATGCTTCATCTTTTTGTTAGGTTGATGGCAGGCTTCATACATCTTGGACAAAAATAGCATTCACAGAGCTGTAAACAGGAAGCACGACTAAAAAGTTTTAAGAGTGTGCTCTGGGCCAGTGCAGTGTTTTTCGTTTGACTTCATCTGTCCTTTGCGTCTTATTTGTTATCATTTGTTTTTATTGGAGTTTTTTTTTTGTACATAAAGATGTGTGTGTGTGTGTGTGTGTGTGTGTCATACCAGCCGACCCCAGACACTGACTGGACTGCAGTGTCAGCCAGAAGCGGCGCCAACTACCACAATGCACACGAGACAATACCTTCCTGGAAGATAATTAACTGATGTACAGGATTATTACAAGGAACACCTCTGAAAATATTTGCACAAACCTAAAAAACTGATGATGAGACTCTTGGAGAGCAGCCAGCAGGGAAGTGGCTTTCCCTGTTTACTTTTAATCACTGACACTCATCCAAGAACGGCTGCTGTGGCTCTGTTAACACTCACAGACAAATGAGCAGAGGATGCTTTGCTCCTCCTTGGAGTGGAGGGCTCATTACTAAAATTCTGTTGAAGTCTTTGTCCATTTTACACCAATTTGTGACAGTCAAGAAGATAATAGTTCAGATTTATAGAGGAAATACTATTTTGTACCATTAGTACGACATGAACATAAAACAAAGATACAAGCCCTTTTATTCTTTAGATGCATCAGTTTTATCAGCAGAATGCCTCTGAATGAATAACAACCTTAATATCATGTTGAGACTGAGAGTATGAGCCACACACCAAAAAATGTACGTCAGGTGAATACACCTTTTTCCAATGACATAATTAATTGCAAAATTTTTCATTGTCATAGTATAATTGGATGAGTAACACTGACTCAAGCACATATTTCAGTAAATGTCAATAGGTTAAACTGTTTGTATATGGTAACATTTTAGGGTTGCTGTGACTCTAATGGAATCTAATGACTGTTATTTGCACTTCATTCTTTTGCTGTAATTAAACTGTGACGAAGTAGAAAGAGTGACAAAATTATTTAAAAAGTGCCACCCCTTAAGTGCCCATTTGGTGTCATAGTCGCACACCCAGACTTTACACCCACACCCCAAGAAGCGTGCTCCCGTGTGCCGCCCCACCCTGCTCAG
Source organism: Perccottus glenii (assembly GCA_024416835.2). Classification (NCBI taxonomy): domain Eukaryota; kingdom Metazoa; phylum Chordata; class Actinopteri; order Gobiiformes; family Odontobutidae; genus Perccottus; species Perccottus glenii. The sequence goes on along the minus strand of CM044559.2, from coordinate 18,775,007 downwards.
CGTCTGGCGCCGCTCCCGAATCCTCCTCTGTCTGTAATCACCACGAGCTCTGAGGAAGTCTTGCAGTACAACTCTGTACTTGGCCGACACATCGCAGCTATTTCAGGATGCCGCCTGGCTACAGGATGCAGGTCAGTACAAGAAGAGAGACAGAGAGCAGAGGATCCCCACTCCCCCAGGCTGCTCCTGGCTTATGTCCACAGTGGCTCCGGAAAAAAACTCTCCAGAGGTGTTTAAATCAGGGCCGACAACCTGGTCATGAACCCCAAGGGCTTTGTTCAAAAACAGATTGTGACAAATCACTCTTTTTGATCCAATTCAACACAAAAAGCCATTGATGTCACAGGATGTTATGGTCTTGGCAGTGCAAACGACTCAATATTTTCTTTGATCATGATAAAGAAAAATGTTGCAGCCATATTAGGTGGATCAAACTCTAGTTATTGGTGCATGCAATGAACTTTCTATTGCTGTTTTTCATTTTTCTTTTGCAAAACTGACACACAAATACAATATCTCCTAGAATGAATGTTAAGGAGTGATGAAAAATTGCCATTTTATCTTTATTGTGAACTGCAAATACAGTATTATTCCTTCTCTATTATAAATTGTAATTCCTACCCTGAGTTGTGTGTTAGGCTGCATTATGTACTGACTCCCACAATGCAATACTTTCACCAATGGTAAAACTGTGTGTATGGATATGCATAGACTTATACAGTCACATAAGCCTAGTGCTGTACCATTTAAGAGCATCTGAGTATATCCAGTTGTTGACCTGTTATAAAACTTGGTGTGTCTCCACTGATTAACCTCCACTGACAAGGTTGTTTGTGATCACGGTCACTGTCCAGGGTCTCTCTTTCCAGGGAAATCTAATCTTTTCTAGTGTGAGCCGTGGCTGCAGCAGGTGTGTTATTTTTAGCAGCAGCCCTAAGGATAAAGGGAGTCCTGACTTCTCACACTCTGAACCTCAACTCCAGGAATAAAGCCCAGGAGAGATTAGGAGCAACCGAGCTGCAGAACACAGTAACCTGATGTTAACCTCAACATCAGTGCAAATGGATTTCTCACCTTATCAGCACAGATCAGGCTGGGTATTCTCACAAACAGACAAAAAGCTCATTTCAGTGTAAATATAAATGAACAAAGAGGGGTCAGACTGGGGCTACCGAGTAGTCACATTTGTGTCAGTGAGAAATCGTAGGTTTTTTTCAGGTTATCATCCATTCACACGCATTAAAAGCTGTTAATATGTGCAAATGTATTCCAACTTGTTCACTAACACTTTTAAATCTGTGCCAGTGTTGTGTTTTTAGAAGTCTTTTGGGTGAGCTCATTTGCATAAGTTGGACATAGGCAGATGTCTTAATTATGTTATACAATACATATATTTGATGTTTTTTTTATGCAGATCCCAATCTTCTGAAATGTGGCTGCATAAAAATAAATAAATAAAGAAAGAAAGAAAGAAAGAAAGAAAGAAAGAAAGAAAGAAAGAAAGAAAGAAAGCAAGAAAGCAAGAAAGAAAGAAAGAAAGAAAGAAAGAAAGAAAGAAAGAAATGTTACTTAGTGAACATAGTGGCGGCACAGTGGTTAACACTGTTGCCTCATAGCAAGATGGTCCAGAGTTCAACTCACGGGACATTTTTGTATGAAGTTTCCATGTTTTCCCTGTACTTGGGTGGTTTTTTTCAGGTATTCCGGTTTCCCCCACCAACATCAAAACATAGTAGGCACCCCCTGGTGGCGGCTGCTGACCAAAAATACCCATGGAGATAATAAAGGGATAATTGAATTAAATATCACAGCACTATTTGCCCTGGACTTTGTAAATGCTTTTATTTGTAGCTGTTCGGAAAATAATAATTCATGTTCATTTATAGAGCAAACACGTCATTGTTGAGTTCTCTGAGATCAGCTCCTGCCGGCGACAGAGACGTTATGCTGACTGTAAGAAAACTCAGGAGACTATAATTAGTGTGTTCGGCCACTTCTGTGTGTCTGCTGCATGTTGGCTGCACAGAAACACTCTGAGGGGGTTGTGCACTGATAGCAGGAGCTGTTAAACTTTGGCATTCCTCACAATGCAACTTACAACATTGCTCCAAATGGAAGTGGGATAAAAAGTCACTTTCTGTAAATGTTTTTGCCACACCTGTGAGTCACAGTCTAACATGGTTAATCAGGAAATCCCAGCACCCATTTTCCTGTAAAATTGATGAGTAATGTTAGCCCTAATGCTTGACAGGATGCACACCACAGTATGAGCAGGACTAAAGTGAAATACAGGAAATGAATTGGAATCTACTGGAACAGCACAATTTTTGTACATACTTTAATATTACCCACCCCCTATAAATCCACAGTAACACAGATTACAGTGTGAAAATAATGGAGAAGGGTAGGATAATTGAGTCTATAATTACCTGATGATATATTAAACCTACAATCAACACGGTTTTCAGTAATCTTTGTTCTACTAACTCTTTTAACCTTTCATCTACTTTACCAACCCATCCTTCGACTTGACTGGTTTTTAGTGACTACTACTTTATTCTTATTATTTCTTGCATAATCGTCCTTTCTCTGTTACACTTCCATTGGAAACATTACCAAAGACCTGTTTCCTCTGCCACTGGAGAAAACTGAATAAATGGGCAAAACAAATGTAGTAGAACAGCTTTGTGTTAGCAGTAATAATCCATTATCATGACTTTTACATATACTAACTGACCTACTGTTCCTCTTTCTTTGAACCCATTTAATAGAAATACATGATTAACAGCAGACTTTGATTTGAAGTCTCTTTGACTTTCATTGCTTGGCTTTGAAGCGTCTGTCTATGGCTGGGGAAGTCAGTGAGCAAGGACAATGGGTAAAGTGCAGAGGTGGGTAGTAACAAGTTACATTTACTCAGTTACATTTACTTAAGTAACTTTATGAAAAAATGAACTTTGAGTAGTTTTACTGCACCAAACTTTTTACTTTTACTTGAGTAGATTTGTGAAGAAGTAACGGTACTCTTACTCAGTTACATTTGGCTACACTCGACCAGTAATTTTTTTGATTTTTTATCATTTATTCTACCATTTTTACAAATTTTTTATTTAAATAATTGGAAATACCAGAATTATTTTATATTTTTGCTTGATTAAATAATAATAATAAAAAAAACAGACATTACGATCAAACAGTTACTCAGTACTTGAGACTTTTAACCAAATACTTTTTTTACTCTTGAGTAATTTTTTGGATGACTACTTTTTACTTTTTACTATTCATTCATTAAAGTATAAAATTTCATAGAGTTCATCAATCATGATGGTCGTCCTATAACCGGAAGTTTGCCGGTTCTATTCCTGCTTTCCCCAGTTCAAACTGTTGTTGTGTCCTTGGGCAAGACACTTAACATTGGAAAGGGCTGTAAGCACTGTGTTGCAGCCCCCTCTCTCTGTTTGCCCCAGGTGTGAATGTTAAGAGCTTTGGGTGCCCAAAAAGGGTACAAAAAAGTGCTATATAAATGCACATCGTTTACCATAACATGTCATCTGTGGTTAGTGAAAGGAGCGTAGCAGACTGCAGAGAACTGATGGCACTTAGAGCTGAGGAAGAGATACTCTTTAAATAATGGTGTAGTATCTGACACCAATATTCTACCAGACATTATGACTGACTGTCTCTTCCTCAGTGAAGCACTACTCCCAATAATAACCCCCTTAACGCACTGTCCACTGAGGCATTCATTTGACAAGCTTGTATTCCCAACAACTGCGCAGAGAGCAGTAAGTTATTCAACATGTGGCACCAGTGGCAAGTGGCAATTTAAGAAAAGGAAAAAGGTTCCCAAAAATATTATTGAAAAAACAAAACAAAAAACATTCATCCATCTTCTTTTGTTTATTCGGATCCGGGTTGCGGGAACAGCAGTCAGAGACACACTTCCCTCTCCCTAGACTTCCTCCAGCTCTTCCGGATGAATACCAAAGCATTCCCAGGCCAGCCGAGAGACATAGTCCCGCCAGGTCTTCCCCGGGGTCTCCCCAAGGAGGTCATGACCCACAGGTAAATCAATTCGCCTTGCAGCTCAGCTCCTCCTTCAACACGGCAGACCTGTACATTGACCACATTACTGCAGAAGCTGCACAGGTTCCTACAATAAGCAATAAGCAACAATAAACAATGCAGGTATTTCACAGTGCAATAAACCACTTACTGTTTAAAATCAGCTTAAAATACGAGCCGGTGCATACAGTTTGATGGTGCATAATTAAAGTGTTGTCACTGCGGTGAGTCCCTAGGGTCCACCAGGGCAGTGTCTGACATGTCATCCATACACTATCACGCCGACTACACAAACAGCAACTGATGCAATCTTCTGAAATTTATACGCTTCAAACTTTACCAGAGGAAACACAGCAGCTTAGAAAACAAAAACAAAAAGAAGCCGGTACAGTGTAATGAATTATTTCATGGATTACTTCTGAATGTGTGTGGACTGTGATGTTTGATATTCAACTGCAGAACAAAATCTCAATCTTAAATCGAAGATGCATAATATTTAATTCATTCATTTTGATTGTTTTACTGTATTTGGGTGAAAGTTTAGGTATCCAAAAAATAAAACATGCTTACTGTAAATTGTAAAACTAGACTTCAGAATATCTGGCCAGTCCTCCAATGGTCATGTGTGTCCACTTTCTTTAACATGGTCCCAATGCGGTCAGACTTTGCCTATTTAGTGACATGTAATCCAAACACACAGCTGTGTTCAATAAGAGTGAAGTCTAAAAAATGGAAACATGCGGAGAAAGCCAGAACTAGCACTATCAGAAACACAAATCAAACAAGAATCCTGAATCCCATCTGTGGCGCCATCACCGAGGCACGCACGTCTAAGTCTGACCGAGAACTAGACTGCATTACCTTTCATGGGATTTCATTGACTGACGGCTTCCACCAGTGCATTACTTACTCCACATGGAGACCTGATTGAATGTGAACACTCTGCTCAAAATATGTCAGTCTGAACATTAATCCATTTCTTTATGTTGAACTAAGATATTTGAGAATTTTGACGTTCTTCTGCTTTAATTATTTAGCTTTAGCAGTAATGTCACATCAGTGGTGCTTTTTCTCAAATGCATTTTGACAGTAATTGCAGAAGAAGAAGAAGAACATGAGTCAGCCAAATCCTCAAAGTCATATCAGAGGTAGTTCAGGCCTCATGGGCATTAAGCAGGAGAAAATACTGCAAAGTTTTAATGGAAACTGTTTATATGCTGCATGTTCTGGAGCTGCATATGGCTCAGAATGTGTATCTTTTTATCTTTTTTTTTTTTTTAAACTTTTCAATAAGAAAAGACACAAATGAACAGAACACAAAGAACAAATGAACAAACAAACACAGCCTAGAACAGTCCATGAAAAAAAAACTTGTGTGTCCACAGTAAGTCCAACATGGTGCAGATTAACACTGGGGCCACAGCAATGCCAACAAAGTGGAAGAAAGGGGCCAATACCTCTATGAGCTGTCCATTTTTGGAATATAAAATGGAGGTCAGGTATTCCAAATGGTAACAGTATGGTGTAAGAACACTATCAAAAAGATGTATGCACAACTTTAAGCATTCGTATTCGTATTATAGCATTCATATTTGTATTTTTAAATATTTGTGCGTAAATTAACTTGTCTGTAAACATTTACGAGTACAACTCTGCTTTCTACGACTACGAATTCTTCACTACGACTACGAATTCAAGTTTACGGCACGAGTAAAAACAGTTGAAATGACGTCACTGCCGTCCTAGGGCAGGTAATCGAACCTCGATTCCATCTAACGCGCATGCGTCAAAGGTAAACGATGGCTAACAACAGACCTGAGGCTGCTAGTCTAGGCTCAGCATCACAGGTAAATTAAATAACGTGTTTATTCAACATTTTTATACGATTTTACTATTTTTATTGCACTTTATAATGATATACATTCCTGCAACTCATAGACGTTATTGCTTTTGCTAGTGCTAGACGACGTTAGCGTTGATGAAGTGCTCTGTGTGAAAGTAACTTTATAGTTAGTGATGTTAGAACCTGTTTCACGATTGACACTGCATGAACTGCAATAAACTTAACTGCTATCATATGTTTAGCAATGTCGATCAGAGCAGTAATGACAATTGAGCCAGGGAAGTAACGTTAATTGCTTTAGCTTGCAAAATAATGATAACGTTAACTTAGCTACGCCTATTTGTTTGCAAACATACTTCAGTTGTAATGTCTTGAATGTTTAGCCTAACGTTACATAATGTAGAATTGGTACGGCTAAGTTAACGGTACCATGTATTGCATCTAATATGTATTTTGGCATTTACAGGGACCACTGGCTACTCGGTTACTGCAGCATCTAGGATCAAAGATCTGACACGTTACGTCAACCACACTTTAATTTGGACTACTTCCAGTACGTTGTAAATCAGGAAGCCTTTATTCTGACATTTGCATCCCAGCTGAAATTGTGGAGTGTCTTTTATTCCTTCAAAGAATGATCCACGCAGCTCTTTCCTATTGTCAGCGCCTGCAGTCTACCTGAAAATATTCAGAAAAATTCAAAAACATTATGACATTAGCCATATGCCATGAGCAAACCTTTGACAGGGTATAACAACTCACTCCAAGGCAAAACTAACAAGTAACCGCATAAGTCAAAATAGGCATTGAATTGTTTTATTGTCATTTTATTTGACATTTTCTTGTTTCAGTGAATAACTTTATTAATTGTTACAAAACCATTTTGACTTAAACATAGGAGCCTCTTTGTCTCACTTGATTTTAAGTTAGACAAGGTAAACATTAAGTTCCCATTTATTGATTTGTTCACTAAGCCAGCATTTCAAGGTGTGACTGGGGTTCTTTACTAAAAGGTCGTCTGGGGGAGTTGTTATTTAACGCTATCTAACATTAACTTATAAAATATATATATTTTTCAATAGTAATGTTTATGTTTTTAGTGTTTATGTATTTGTTGTTGTTTTTTAACTGAAAGTTTAAAAATCAAGGCAGCATGATTCCCATGGCAACAAGGTGCCATTCTAGAACATTACATGTAAAGCTCAGAATAGTGGCATTACAAAACATATCTTGAGCAAGACACATGCATTTAGCAGAGCTCTCTCTGGCTACGACAAATTATTAACTAACAACAGCAACAAACACAAGGCGGACATTTATTCTTCAGCACTTTGATTTTAGAAGCATCATCTGAAAAGTAAGTGACCTGCAGGGCCGTAATGTTAACAGTAAACTCAGCACTGACTTGGTGAACTGCCAAAATTGAACTTAAAAACATAATGTGGGCATAATTTTGACATTACTGTTACCTGTTTTAATCATCCGCAAGAGACAATTTTGTTTTAAGTAATCCTTAAATTGTAATAGACACAATCAGACATTTGTCAGATCAAGTCAGTTGTGTTGACTGGTGTCTCTTTTTGTTTTTATTTGATTTAGCCTTCTTTGTTTTAGGAAATGCAATTTAATCAACAAAAATAGACTATAAAGTTTGGAAAAAGAGCCTTTGCTATTAGCCTAATCATTTGCGCTTGACCTTGACTTTCTAATGGGTCAGCAGGAGCCTATTTTAGTATGTAGTATTACAGTAAAGCATACTTTTGGGCAGACATGCACAATACAAAAGACAACTATAATATTTCCATTGTGCAGATTATGGAGGGGTTTACTCACAAGCATCTTTACATTTACAGCAACTTTAAATGAATAGTAAAACAGCTCCTGACTGTGTAGAACAGGGTTTTACTCACTTTTTCTTCTTGTTTTACTTCAGTGCCACGCAGAAGCCTTCGCCTGATTGAAGCAGGTTATTATAAAGAAGACGGGACTCCTGTTATTTCATATCGGGGAGACTTCTTCAAGTAAGTAAATGTATGTTTGCACTATGTGTGTGCATCTGCCATTTGTTTTATTTAACACCTGTCTTTCTCTTACCCTAGTGGGTTTAAAAAACACAAACAGTCCTCAGACAATGCCAGGGTTAGAGCACAGGAGCGTGTGGAAGTGAAGAAGCTCCAAAAAATTCAAGCTCAACCAAAAACATCCTGCTGCCCTGTAATGTTTGTGCTTTCTCTCATGGTCACGGTATTACTGACCTCCTGGAGTAAGTATCACAAACTCTTCAGTTTAAGTTAAAGCCTGTGATTTTCACTGCACTCCAATAACACAACCTTATACCACTGGCTCTAACATTACAGTCTGTTTATATTTTCACTTGTTCCTGACCAGTTTCTGTTTTTGGTAGGTTTCACAAACCATGCAGTTAATAATATGCAGCAGGAAATGACGCAGTCTCTCAACACTTTCCTATTACCGATTAGAGCAGACGCAATGCCCAACTTTGCCAATCCCTTAAATGGTGTGTGCTTTAATTTTGATATTTTTACTGTCATCTAGCCCCTCATTAACCCACAAAGATGGAAGAGACTATGTTTTAAAATGTTGGTTGGATGTTCCCATAGGTGCCACAGTTGTAAAGAGTCAGTCCTCAGACACCTATGTTCGACCTGGGACTGATCTCAGAACAAGGATATCCTCCTGGTGGTCCCCAAAACAAATGAACGTACTCGAGGTATCAATCAGTTACATGCTTTACTATAGTTATTAATCTAGAGTTACTGGATCAAATTTGAAAACTTAATAAAAATAAATTGGTACCCCATAACTTTATTTCCCTTTCCTCAGCATCATTCGCCTTTGGTTCTGGGACAGTGCTGGCCCTTTAAAGGAGACCATGGTCAGCTCCAGGTTTGTCTTATGCGGATACCATCAAAGTCACTCATGTGACGCTCGGCCATTATACAAAAATGCAAACGCCTGGATTTATCAGCAGTGCACCAAAAAAGTTTTCTGTTTATGTAAGTGATGTTTGCCAGTTATGAACGTTTCCCACACAGATAGTCGCCTACAGTGAACAACAACTGACTGCTTTCTGATCTTTCAGGGTTTACAAACTGTGGATGGTGAAGCCACGCTTTTGGGGAGATTTGAGTACAATCAGGACGGTCCCTCATTTCAGACATTCACCATGCCTGTAAGTTAATATGTTCTACAATACAAACTTGTTTTTAGTTTACAAACTTGTTTTTAGTTACCATAACAACCAGAACTTACCTCTTTTCAGGACAACAACAATGTGTTTAGACACGTCCGGGTGGAGATCAACAACAACTGGGGAAACGACGAGTACACCTGCCTGTACAGTTTCAGAGTCCACGGCAAACTCCCCACACCTTCCACAACTTAGCATTTCACCAAATCATCCTCACCATACAGTGTTTTTTAGGCTTTTTCCCCTTCCAAATTATTGATCCTAAAACAACCATCTAGCAAGTTAAAGTGTAAGGCTGTCCTGAAAAATGTGTGACATTACCAAATGGAGACTGGCAAAGGTTCTCACTAGGGCCTCACCTTTACAGGCGGGCTTCAGCAGTAAGTTAATGACTTTGTGTACCCCATCTTTGGCTCGAGTTCTTCACTAATTGAAGCTTCGTGGTGGAGTGCTGAAGGGAAATGTAGAGTTTCCTTTTTGCCACTCTGTCGCACATCTTTGACGAGTGAAGGATCCAAGCAGAAGTTGTAGTGTGTAGAGTCTGACATTTACACTGGTGAAGCCCGTGACTGCTGTGGAGGCCGGGTCCTTGTGAGGTCCCCCACTGACTCCAACATGTACAATAGATTTTTGAGTGCAGCCTGCTGAAAACAGATTAAACAGATAAAACTTTGACATTAAGTAATCTTAAAATAAATTCTAACCTAATCTTGCCTGATTTGATAAAAAAAAAAGTGGAACAATATTTCAGACACTGTATGGTGACCATTATTCAATGTTATAAAATGCTTATGTATTGGTCGGGATTTCTCAGGTAAGTATTTCCTGAGCCCTATTAAACAAATTCCTCTCTGTGATCATCAATTATCCCAAATACTATTTCAAAACAGCAGGAATCCTATTTGAGATACATAGAGCTAGATTATGTCCTATTTTCCACTGGAACTGAGACTGGATGAGAATCTGAGTTTCTGCACTTTCCATTGACATTCTGTTGTTTCTGAGTTGTTTCTGCATGTGAGCGGCCCGGAGCTGGATCTTCACAGGCCTCTTTGACATGTCCACTCCCCAGTACACTGTCGCCACAGGAAACAAGAGAGAACAACGGAGTGATGTTTAGAAAAGGCACAAGCTAGGATTGATCCCAGAACCTTCAAAACCGACACCCAGGACAGATGATAAACCAAACAACAAGAACCATCCTCTGCATTGGGTTTTTGAACAACAGAGAGCAGCCAGTGGACGTCTGAGATCAATGAGCTGCAGGACTGAACACCACTCAATCAGTCTGTGGAAGATAAAGTCTCAACTCATTTGAAAAGATATAAAAAGTGAATTTTCCTTTGGAGATTAATAAAGTTTTTCAGAATTTAGCAATAGTTTGGATTATTGGACATACTACAGGAGTAATTATACATATAAGGGGAAAAAAAACAGTCATTGCATTTACTATTATAACCCGTGTTTTAAACTGGTCAGACACAGCGAACTGAGCATGCTCCAGAGTTGGACTGGCAAAGACACATATTTTGAGTCAAGCTGCCACTGGCTCCTGTTTGTCGGTTGCAGAGGTGGGTAGAGTAACCTAAAGTTGTACTCAAGTAAGAGAAGTGTTATTCCAAAATAATTTTACTCAAGTAGAAGTCAAAAGTAGTCATCTAAAAAATGACTCAAGTAAAAATTCAACTGAAAAGTACTGATCGTAGTCTTTTTTTTTTTCATGATTTAATCAGACAAAAATAGAAAATAATGTACAAATGCTGGTATTTCCAACTAATAAAATAAAAATAAATAAAAATAAAAGAAAGGAACAAGAAACCCAAATTTCCAAATCTCACTTTTTCACAACATAAAGCTTTTGAAACCAATCCCTACAGAAGGTCTCTCTCTTCTTCAGTTTCAACACTGGAGACAGTAACTTCTGATATTTTTCATGTTTTTAATCCTGCTGCATGTGAAGAGTTTGTTCCTCTATGCCTCCACAGTTTGTGTTGGTCATGTGACTGCAGGGCTAAGTCTGATTGGTGAAACACAGTCATGTGGTAAATTGGCATCTCTTTGGCCAAAATAAAGCACATAATGTGAAAAATAAATGAAAAAAGATTTAATGGAATGAAGTTGAACCATTAATAACAGCAAAACAATGGTTTTGTAACAATTAATAAAGTTATTCACTGAAACAAGAAAATGTCAAATAAAATGACAATAAAACAATTCAATGCCTATTTTGACTTATGCGGTTACTTGTTAGTTTTGCCTTGGAGTGAGTTGTTATACCCTGTCAAAGGTTTGCTCATGGCATATGGCTAATGTACATTTACATTTACATTTACATTTAGTCATTTAGCAGACGCTTTTATCCAAAGCGACTTACAAGTGAGGATAACAATGGAAGCAATTTTAACAACACAAGGTACAAAAAGCATAAGTGCACAAAAAACTAGTCAGTTTAAACCCAGCGCAGTATACAATGCTAAGGATAAGAGAATTTTTCTTTTTTTTTTTTTTTTTTTTTTTTTTTTAAATGTCATAATGTTTTTGAATTTACTGAATATTTTCAGGTAGACTGCAGGCGCTGACAATAGGAAAGAGCTGCGTGGATCATTCTTTGAAGGAATAAAAGACACTCCACAATTTCAGCTGGGATGCAAATGTCAGAATAAAGGCTTCCTGATTTACAACGTACTGGAAGTAGTCCAAATTAAAGTGTGGTTGACGTAACGTGTCAGATCTTTGATCCCAGATTCTGCAGTAACCGAGTAGCCAGTGGTCCCTGTAAATGCCAAAATACATATTAGATGCAATACATGGTACCGTTAACTTAGCCGTACTAATTCTACATTATGTAACGTTAGGCTAAACATTCAAGACATTACAACTGAAGTATGTTTGCAAACAAATAGGCGTACCTAAGTTAACGTTATCATTATTTTGCAAGCTAAAGCAATTAACGCATTCCTCTGGCTCAATTGTCATTACTGCTCTGATCGACATTGCTAAACATATGATAGCAGTTAAGTTTATTGCAGTTCATGCAGTGTCAATCGTGAAACAGATTCTAACATCACTAACTATAAAGTTACTTTCACACAGAGCACTTCATCAACGCTAACGCGTCTAGCACTAGCAAAAGCAATAACGTCTATGAGTTGCAGGAATGTATATCATTATAAAGTGCAATAAAAATAGTAAAATTGTATAAAAATGTTGAATAAACACGTTATTTAATTTACCTGTGATGCTGAGCCTAGACTAGCAGCCTCAGGTCTGTTGTTAGCCATCTTTTACCTTTGACGCATGCGCGTTAGATGGAATCGAGGTTCGATTACCTGCCCTAGGACGGCAGTGACGTCATTTCAACTGTTTTTTTTACTGCACTGAAACTTGAATTCGTAGTCGTAGTGAAGAATTCGTAGTCGTAGAAAGCAGAGTTGTACTCGTAAATGTTTACAGTCAAGTTAATTTACACACAAATATTTAAAAATACAAATTTGTGCATACATCTTTTTGATAGTGTTCTTACACCATAGAACAGTTCCAGGACAAGTTTGTGCCTGTTCAATTTTGCAGGGGGTCTAGTGCCAATCCAAACTGAACTGAAGCCTATATACACATTTACATTACATTTACATTTATTCATTTAGCAGGACAAGTTTGTGCCTGGGAGGCAAGGTGGGTTAAGTGTCTTGCCCAAGGACACAACGACAGTATGAACTGTGGGGAGAGTGGGAATCGGACCGCCTACCTTCCGGTTGAAAGACGACCGCTCTACCCACTGAGCTACTGCCGCCCCGTGTCAGTATAGGGCACCTTTATTGTCAGCAGACAATTAGACATGGCAATATTGTGCAATCTAAGTCCTTGTCACCTTGTCAACTTCCAAGCTTTTTTTAAACTTGTGCTTCATTGTATAATTTACTTGTTATGTTGTCAGTAATAATAACTACATGACTATTTTCTTTTAGTAGCGTAATTTGCAGCAGGCTTTGTGAAACTAGGCGACAGTCTGAGGGGCTTGGAAGAAGAAGTGATGGTAAAGTGTAAATAAGCCAAATGTGTAACCCCTGCTGTGCATCTGCCCTGAGGGGAGTGCAGGTGGAGGTCAGGGGAAGTGCTGTGTGTGTGTGTGTGTGTGTGTGTGTGTGTGTGTGTGTGTGTGTGTGTGTGTGTGTGTGTGTGTGTGTGTGTGTGTGTGTGTGTGTGTGTGTGTGTGTGTGTGTGCATGTGTATAATGTAAACTGTCACAGCTGTGCAATGGGGGGGCCCAGAATGTGTCTCAGTGCTCTGCTTAGGCTCACTGTCTCTTTATCAAATTGTAAGAACATGGCCGGAGGCAGCTTTCTGTAAAATACCAGTTACGTAACATTTACACGCACAAAGACGCACACAGACGGACATGTGCGATGAATACAAATGTCAAGTGAAAACAACAACTGGTGTTAAAAACCAAACTTCCCGGGTCTGGTCTGGCCATGCATTATAATTCTTTTTTATTTCTTCACAAAGAATTAGTCTGGCCTCTGTGCTTTTCAGTTGGATTTCCCTTGGGCACATTAACAGAAACAGGCGATGCAATCAAATAAACATAATAATTTAGACAAAGAAGCATCACATAAAAGATTACAGTTGGTCCGATAGGATTTCTACATTACTGTGAATGGCTTACATACATTAGATTATGAAATAGTTAAAAAAATAAGCCCTGCGCTCTGATGCATTTTAAAGTGTGAGCCAGAGATTTTACTCCAGTTTGAGAGAGGTGCTGAGGTGAGGTGCTAGTGCACGTGTGTGACGTAGTGGAAGGCCTGTGATACCATATTGATTTGTTCACCTCCTGCTGTGTCCACAAATGTGCCGAGAGCCATGTGCTGGGCTTTGAGTACCTCAAAGAAAAAATAAAACTGAGCAAAGGCAAATAAAAGTCCTTTTACATGTGAACATAAGAGCTGCAACAGCTACAAATCTCAATATGCATCAATCACTTGCACTAAAAGGGCCACATGAATGATAAAAGCTTAAATAGGGGGGGATTATTTGTTCTTTTGTATTTGTTTGTAATACATCACATTAAGGACTCCCTGTATCTTTTGGGAACTGTATCATACACTAAACAGTTTACGTTTCCAGGTCATGAGTACCTTAAATCCTGCCCCAGTGCAATAGTGGAACGTGCCTGCTTCTATTCTGGTTGAGAATCAGAGCATCTCATTATTCAAACATAGTTGGAGTCCCTATCTTTAGACGCTGCTGCTTGTGGCCAGGAGAAAATCATTCATAAATCCTATTAATATCTGAAGCAGATATATTTGCTTAGGTGCGTTGGTGCTTAATCATCCATGGACTAAAATACTACAATACTACTAGCCCTGTTGTCTTTAAAGCGCTGTCCCTCTGTGTGGCTGGTGCACGTGATCAGGATGACAGAAAGGTGAGACTTGATGAGGGCAGCGTGTCCTCTTGACAGAAGCACACACATGCAGCAGGCATGGGCCCACGCAGAAAAGATTTACATGATGTCATTTTCTTTTATTAATAACAATATGTTTTTTTCTTTTTTTTTCAGGATGTGTTTACAACACAGTAAGTTGTTCATATTCAAAATGGAGCTACATAAACCATTTAGATACTGGAAAATACTGGGTAAATTTATTCATTTCTACAGTTATTTTTATAAACATTGCTCATTCTTCTGGGTTGTGGGGAGCTAGAGCAAATCCCAGCTGCTTAGAGTGGAGTCAAGGTACACACTGAACAACTGCATCACAGGGCTGAAAACTATTTTAGATTTAGCGTCACCAGTTGAACTAGTAACACATTATGGAGAGAATGCTTGAACCTGAGACAGAGAAAGTCACCTGCACCTTTGTAAGCCCCCAGGTTTTTTGTTAATCAGGCCCAATATATGATTTTTAATTAATGTCATAAAGCTGTAAAGGATTTGTTAATACAAGAAATGGACTTAGAGACAAGCCCTTGCCCCATTTTGTTTCTAGGCCTGTTCACATCAATGGCACATTTCCCAATGTGAGTAAGTGTTAATTTGTGAAATGTGACAAGTATATACTTGTCGCATTTCACAACATCACAACAGCAGTTGTGTTGCATAGAACCTTCCTTCCATCTCAATAACAGGAATACACCAGCCAGCATTAGGACACACTTCCTGTTTTTCTTTGAGCTTCCAGTGAAAAGCAGCTCTTCCATGTTATAGATTGCAGAATAGAAACACTTATCGTGCTCTCACTCAGGACAATATTGTAATTTAAATAAGAGTTGTTTAAAATAATCAGTAAAATAACTGGCCACAGGCTGAGGGGGAGAGACCCCCAGGGTGCTGTGGGAGAACAACAACACAGAGGGGAAACATCTGTGGAGAAGGTCAGCGGCGCTAAGTGGAATTTCCGCACATGGAGGATAACTCACATAATGTCTATTTTCAAAACCCATTGCAGGGATTATGTTTTAACTCATTTTTACTATCATTTCAAGTCATATTGGATTGCCATTGCTATTTTAACTATAATGATGAATGATCCCTTTCTCAACACAGAATTCAACAGTTGAATCAAAAATATTGTAAATCTGTTTGTTTGTACTTATTTTTTTACTGAACATAATATTGAAAGCTTAAGCAAACTTCCATGGCCTTGTCCTATTTTAAATGTGCTATATTCCCATTCTCCATCACTTCCTCTTGTGGCCCACTTACAATCAGCCTTTGAGAGAATAAACAGCACATGTGAGTCATGTCACACCTACACTGTTATTGTCTGTATATAGAAATTGCAGCTTTATCTGGGAGGTGAACAGGGTTCAAGCATGTTTATTAGTTTCTGCAGTAAGCATTAATGCGTGGTGTGCCGGTGGAGCAGTGAGAAGTACTGTTGCACCCATTGATGTCTTTTTGCTGACTTCTGATACAGTCTCAATGATTGTCACTGATGCCCACAAGTGATGATGTCTCCTTTGTATTTTAAATTTAGGAGGACTCTGTCTATAGGGGTTTTGAAAATAGTATTCCAAGAAATAATAAACTATATGATGTGTGACTAAAACACTATTAACTATAACATTATACATCCTAAAGCAGGGAAAAATAGTTCATGCATGAACTAATATGAGATTCACTGAGCTCAGAAGGGAAACAAAAGAAGCAGTTTGACATGGGTCATGAGCATCTATTGGTTGAATGGATACAGTACAGCTCAAAAAGAGTGCTTATCAGCTGATTGGTCATTTAATGTAGTGGGCTGGTCTGGGGTTGGACTGTTGAAAAGAATCTGACTACACCACAAAACAAACTTTTTAAAGTGGTCACTTTCTCTCTCCATGTCTCCAAGAAAAAGTGATACCTCAAAGTACTTTACTAGACTATTGTGGATTTTAGCTTTATGTATGCTATGGTTACTGAGCTATCCCCAAAACATTACCTCACTTTGTGCTGCACATGTCTAGCTAGACTGTCTATATTTAATTGTGGGTGTATCATGTTTTCCTCTTTGGCAGCAGGTTTTGTTTTGCCAGCCGCCCTGGGGCAGCTGTGTGTGCTACTGCTGCTGGGCCGTAAACAGCTGGCGTCACACCTCAGTCTAATGCACTTTTGTGTGGGAGAATTGCATTACTATCATTACTGCCTATCCACTGCTGTGCATCTGACTGTTGCCTGGGAAATAACTCCTACATACCATTTCACATTTAAAAAAACATATCACAATACTTTCTTGAGTCTAAAACATATATTCATTTTCCCATTAGAGGTTGCAGGTGACTGGAGCCTATCCCAGCAAATTTGGGCCTTAGGCGGAGTACACCCTGGACAGTAGGCAGTTAGTCACAGGACACTGACAAACAATTGTTCACTCTCTTATTTGTTTACTAGGGATACTTTAGAGTTGCCAATTGACCTGTATATGCATGTCTTTGGGCGGTGGGAGGAAGAGGGAGTACCCAGAGAGAATCCAGGGTAATACAGGGAGAATATGCAAACTCATCAAAGAAGTTGATGTTCAAGTCGTCCGGGTTTTGAAATAACAACCTTCTTGCTGTGAGGCAGGTGCGCTTATCCACTCACCATCCTTCCCTCATCAGGATCACTTTGACCGGACAGTGCGATCTTGACCTGGCTTTGCAGTATTCCAAGAACAGACGTGGTCAGATTTCCTATAAAGAACAAAGACAGCCAGTTCTAAAGCGATAGATAGAAAAACACTTGTTTAAGTCTGTTACACTAGTCCTCTCATTGTTTTGTTCCTCAGAGTAATTGAGAAGCATTCTGGACCAAAGGCCAAATGCAGTCATCATAAATACAAAACAATAAGCACCACTTCCAGATGAGTCATCATATTTATTACTTCATTTAGAGCACACTAATGAAGGTGCGGCAGAATGAGGCCATGACACATTCCTTATTTCCAGATACTGCTCTCTGTCTGTAGCAATATCATACAATATTGAACATCATTGTCCATTTCATAAAAATGGACCTGAGTTTTCATGTCCAACTGTTCAAGCTATTTCCTGTTAACAAAGCTGAAAGCTCCTGAAAAGCTCTCTAATAAAAGAAAGAAAACTATCTGTTTCTTTGCTTGAAATCCACTTATAGAACTGACATTATGTAAGGCTTAGGTAATTACTTTAATAACACTAAACAGAGACTGAGCAGAAAAGCCCATTTTAAACCAAGAGAAAGCCGACATTTTAATTTATACAATATGTAGTGGCTTGGCACTCCATGACAGCAGGAGAACCCATTAGCAGACCTTTAGATACCATATGTTGCTAATAAGAGAGGGCGTTCAAAACAGATGATAGTACGTTCACATGGCAGGTATAGTCTGCTAATGACATTCATGATATGATGTGAGTAAATGAGACAGCTGTTAAAAAATAGAGCAGAGGATTAAACAGTCAGTGGCCCCAGCTTCATCCTCTGAAAACGCTGTGCTCTGTGAGGCCAGGGTCACCCTGATGAAAATAGTCACCAGGCACGTGCCAATAAAATATTTGGTTTTGGTGACGATAGAATAATGATGTTAATTTGAAATTAATTTGAAGAGTTAAGTGCTAGCCTTTTTGTTAAGGTAAACAAGAATGTGGTCTCATATCATAAGATATCATTGGTTATAGTATGTGTGTCAACAAGTGTCCTACATTGACCCAACTATTTTGCAACATCATATTTAATACATAAGTACTTCAGAAAAGTGCTGATCATATCATATTGGACGGACATTCTGGAAGACATGAAGAAAATATTTGGAGTGACTTTGGATCTGGATCCTGTGTCTCTGCTCTTGGGCTTTAAAGACAATAATGTTGGTTCAGACTCTGGCAAACTGTCTGACATCCTCACATATCCTGGCACAAACTTGTCCTGGAACTGTTCCCAAGGGAGCACCTGACCTCCATTTTACACTCCAAAAAGGGACAGCTCATAGAAGTATGGTGTGTGTGTGCCCACATGCACTTTTTTGGACATACAACCTAAAAATGTTTCACCTCACATTTAAAATGTCTCCTTAACTACTTCAGAAGGCTGAGAACTGGATAAATGAGTACCTTCACAGACATTCATATTTGATTTTTGGTCTTAACCTAACCACAACAAAAACACAGCCATTTAGTTCAATTAACCATCTCAGAAGAACAAAAGACCAAGTTATTACATCTTTGAATTGGAAAGCACTAATTATAGATGTGTAGAAAATTTGGTATTTAATTAAATAATTTAATTTTAAAAAGGTAATTGTCTTGGTGAAAGACAGAAGAATATGGTTGGGCATTTGTAATTTCATCAAACTTTTATCCTCAGGTTTTTAGAGTTCTTGCAGCCATTCAGCCTTTGCACTTCCAGGTTAAAAGCATAATCCACTTTTTAATGAGGAGGACCTATTACCCTCTCGAAAATCTTACTTCTTATATCAGTGGCCACTCGACAGAGATAATCACATGAAAGTGAGGTCACCCTGTAGGGAGTATAAAGTTGTATCAGTCAGAGCCAGGCAGCTGTCCCCTGTCCTCAGAGAGCTACAACTGCAGCACCAGCCTTATTATGCTGGAAATCACCCAAGTGGATAGCTAGAGGTACAGTCTCTTCTCTGTGACAGTGAAAAGCAGTGTGGTCATTTGGAGTGGAAATGACTTCACACATGGGCAGTTCACTTGCCTCTTATCTTCAGGGATATTTCACCTTTACATGATAAAAGTGCCAATTGAAGTTGTGCCTTAAGACGCACATGACCTCCAAAGGAAAAATAAGCTGAGTTAAGTCAAGAAGTCGAGAGGAAAAAGTTCAAGGTGGACATTTCAGACCAGAGATGAAGAGAGAGGAGCCATGCTACAAAAATTAGCTATCTTATTTTAAACGCCATGACCTGAATGATTAGGAACCATTACAAAAGCCCTTATCAGTTCTTTAGCAGCTGAAATGGAAAATACAGTATTGTGCATAATATCCCTGTTGGACTGATAAAGTTGCTTGAGAGGAACTAGTGACATCATCTGGGAGCCCATCATGTGGCTCACAGAAACGTGCTGTGGCATCACAACATGGCAGCGCTTTAGAGACATTTCATAGTCTTCTTGGAAGTGGCTCTGCATGGGAACTAAACCTTCAGTTGTTGGCAGAGCTAAGGGTAAACACATCCCACTAGTGATGTAAGGTTTTTCAAAGGGAGCTCTGGGAACACACTGTGAAAATCAGTTTGATGGCACACATTTAAACTCAACAGAAACAAGCAACAGGATTTCTGTTTTTACACTTACCAAACACTCTTCTGCCAGTGGCATTTATTACTTATCTCTGCTGTGACCATAAAACAGCACAACTGTGTGGGACTAAATGTTTGTGGTTTTCTGTTTGGCTGAACTAAGATGTGTTTTTCTCTGTACGTCTGAGCAGCAGCTGAGCGAGTGAGCCCCTGAACAAATCTAGGGCAAAGTTCCTCACGTAGACTCTTCTTCATGTATCACGTTTACTTCCATCATTTTTTTTTTTTGGAAGATGGCTGTCATGAATATGCAAAACATTCAATTTAAGTATTGGCTGACAGGTGGCACAAGGGAGCCGTCTGATTTATCTGGCAACTTGTTGGCTCACAATAGAGATACAGTTGCTACATATACATAAATACTGTACATATGCTAGTTTTAAACATGTGTGCAAGTTTATGTGTTACAGCAAGGTTAATCATCCAGTGAATAAACTATTGATTCACATAAGTACTATTGCTGCACTGTGTATTTTAATGACATACTCTCTTGTCCATTCCCTATTAAAGCAAGGATAGACCTTCTGCACCTATGATAGGTTTAGTAGAGTTTTTCAAGGGTAAAACTATACTCAAATACAGAGAACCCACACAAACAATAGTTTAAAGTCGACTTAGTGATTATTCACGCACTCAGTTTGGATGAAAATCAAAGGCATTTCATTTTATTAGACCGGCTAAAGTGGTCAGTGGTATCCTCCATTTTCTTTTGAACTTATTCAGAACCAAATATTCTTTTTTCAAGGGTCATTTCCATTTGACCATGTTTGGAAACACTGAGATGCACTGACTGAACATAAGAGTCACTGATGTTAATCCTGTTCAGCAACAGCAGCTTGTCCAGATTACCTCACAGCAGGTATTAATCCAAGTTTTTTTTTTACTAAATTCAAACCAAAAGTTTTATTTTGACATTACAAAGTGTGAAAACATGTGAAAAAAGCTTTTCAATCATGCATCACTTAGAAGTCCACTGTGCTTTTACATTTGACTTGCATAACACCTTGGCCTTGTTTGATTGCAGGTTGTTTTTTTTAAGTATATAAGTCTAAGATAATATTTTACTCCTATCATCTGAAGAATGGGGGCTTTGAGGGCTTCTTGAGGCAGAGCTGAGTCTGTTTTGAAGATAGTACCTCATTTGAAACATTGCACTTTGGGCTCCTTAACAAGTACAAAGGGTGGTCTGTGGAGGTGTTGTGAATGATTATTATCAGTTTTTAAGATTGTCAGAAATAACTGTTACAATTGTATCCACCCTCAAGCTTTTCTTTTACAGTTAAAGAGAGGTTTTACTGAGTTCACAGCTGCACCCATAGTCACCTGAATAACACAAATATAACATTAGATTCACAGTCAGTCATAACAGCTTTGTGGTGTTTGCTGTTTCTTTTCTTTAAGATTTAGAATAGGTTGTAGTTCCTTCGATGAATGAGCCAGCTTTATTTTGGTGCTCATGCTGTACAGTCCTTGACCTTTGGGTGTTTAAATAAAGCCTTGTTTGATTTGACATTATTAGCTCACCTTTACCACACTGTTGGGTGCTAAGCATATTTTGGAGACTATGTGAGAGTGCAGTTATAAACCAATAAAATGTGTAGCATTGTGTTTATTGGAGTATGTTCACTAGAGTTTGTGTTAAGACTTTTCTTTGACATATTCTTCCACTGTCCCAGCATTTGAATTTTGAAGGTGTTTTTTTTTTTCTCCAGATGAAAGATGTTGAATAATAACAGGGGACAAAAAGTGTTTTTCGGAGAATTTTGAAGGTGCAGCAGAGGAGGTGACCTTTAATCATGGGAACACAAAAGACCATTACATCAGGGTTTGTCCTTTTACATAGCTGTGTGAAATTGTCTCATTAGTATAGCTGAGAGACCCCTTGTTAAAAATTATGATCAACCCTAGTGCTCATTTGTTTTTGGTTTGTATCACTTCCTTTCAGAGCCACCAAAAACAACTCTAGACAGATAAATATATAATGCGTTGTTCAAAAACTCACCCAAGTCGAGAAATATATGGTCAACCACTTTGCAATTTTAATTTTGGCTATGGCTGAACATTTTGTCAAAATTTGGTGGAAACAGGAACTCCCTGCTCCACAAATACCTTCTTTATTTTCATGTATCATTGGTGCTGCAGACAACAGTGGACTGGGCTGCCAGAGAGAAAATCCTTGAAATTCGATGAGGACCTCATTTTCTGTGTTTATGTTAAGTCAGTCTCAAGCAGCTACAAAAGTGCACAAGTACAGTTGTATTTTTTGAATGCAAATTTAAAACCACTTTTTTTTTTATATGTTCAGACAGTTGGTTATGTAACACACAAATTGTTAATGTGGCTTGGAGTTGGAGACAGCACTGTTGTCAAGGTCACTGGCAGGGCACTGAGTTCGTATGCGTTTGTATACTGTCATGCATCATTGGTTGTGCTGCTACTCAGTAATGTTTTTCTGGCTGATTATGACTTTTTAATTGTGTGACAAATTCTGCTTTCAGGGCCTCATTTGCAATGATGATTCTGTAGTGTTATTTCTTATTATCATTATAGACTCCATTTGACTGACCTCAGGTTGTCTACCCCATGTTTTTTATGTGATTACTGTCATGCACGCTGTATAATGGAACTCTGTGTCTATGCAGACTCATTAGTTTGTTAACAAAAGGGCTGCGGAGACAATAATTAGATGCAGTTTTAGACACGTTAATGTGGTCTCCTGAAAGTTCATAGAAATATGTGTAAACTATTTAGGTTAACCCCTAGTCCTTAAACAATAGATGTTATTTCCTGCTTCACAGAGCCTCATTGGTGACTTTCAAAAGACAAGCCTCACAAGCCTCACACACAAGACCTTGCTTTCTAACAAGCCTCAGTTGATGAACCCCATGAACAATAGGAGGAATCTGCTAAATCTGGTGCATGGCTGAAGATATTTCTGACCCATATACTGAGAAGTCTTTGTAACCCCCTTAGCCCATCTCTCCATTTATCTTCATGCAGCACCACAGTAATGTGCAATTCTGTGCCCATACAGTCTCAGTACACAGTGGTAAAGATGGATGAACTGTTTGTATTCCCCTTACAACCAGCAATAGTCAATAATGCCAACAAGGGAGCATTGTTAAGATGACTGTGGCTGCTTCCAAAATCAGCTACCAGTCCATGAGGACTGGAGAAAACCCTTAAAGCTCATTTGCAAGCTCTAATAACAGAGTGTGTGTTTCCAGATATGAAACACTCATTGGCTAAGTCATTTATTAAAGCAGGCTGGTCTTTCTTGGAAAACATGAGACCTTCTCAGAAAACTTGTAATTATATATAGGCATCAATGAGCTGCATAAACACTTCCAGTTATTGTCTGCATAGTTAATGCAGAAATTAATCAATCTATGGCGTTATACTTCGGAATAGCAAGTTTCTGTAAAATAATAATCACTTAATAATCACAAAAATATTGAATCTTGACATCTATAATTTTCCCAGATATAATTTATTGTCTCTTGTGGTAGTCTTTTTTCAATTGACAGAAGGCAAGTTTGGGGTGGGACATAAAACATAGGACAGTAACACAGAAATCAAAGTATTAAGACTTAGACATGTGCATATGATATCATGCACATTTTACATAAGGTTTGCAGAAATGTCAATTGATTTGGGAGATTGGGACAGTTTGTTAATCAGGCGAAGAAATGTGCTTGTCATCTTTTTAGATGATTTTTTTTACAAAAGTACTGAGTGTGCAGGCATAAAACCATAGAAAGATAAAATGGAATTAACTAAAACGTACTGACAGCAGGTAGACCACAAACAATGCTAAGCATGAGAAGTCATCCCGTGGAAAAAACAAATGAGTATTTTGCATGGTAATGTTCAAATATGTAACAGAACATTATTAAGCATTATTAGGATTCTGAAGCCAGTTAATCATTCAGGGACTGAGTGAGCTTTGATAGTGTACAAATGTTACTTAGTGCAGTTTTAATCCAGTTAAGCTTACACTAAATCCGACTCAGTTCAGCCCATTATATACTGCTTTCTTTGTCTACCTTTGTTATTTTTGGAATCTTCTAATAGCAGTTTAAACATTCACATGGTATTTTAGGGATTGAGGTTACAGCCACAAGCTTTAAATTATATTGAGCACATGTGAAAGGGGTGCTGTGTTGGCGCATTAGCGTGTGAGTGTTTCCTAATGTCTCTTAGTGTGAGCTGGAAGTGTGCTAAGGAGGGCTCTTCTCTGTGCAGGGGGCTCGGCAGATTAAAGTGCAAATGCTGTGTTGATTGATTCATCTCTACTTTTTCCTGTGATAGTCTTAAGGACGAGCTCAGGGCGCAGCACAGTGTTAAATCCCTCA
Source organism: Perccottus glenii (assembly GCA_024416835.2). Classification (NCBI taxonomy): domain Eukaryota; kingdom Metazoa; phylum Chordata; class Actinopteri; order Gobiiformes; family Odontobutidae; genus Perccottus; species Perccottus glenii. Next base: position 18,750,764 of record CM044559.2, on the reverse strand, counting down.
CAGTGGGTTCCTTGTTAAATGATGTAATGAACACCGGAGCCAGGCATTCCTGAGAACCACCCTTCACAAGTCCAAAGTGAGACTGGAGACCCAGACACAACGTCCCCTTTACCAACGCTGCCAACATGTGCTGATCCTTGTTAAGAACATTCAAGTCTCTCCTCCGTCACAAAAGATGTATGGCCTGCCATCTGTGTGGAGACAGCATTTTAAATTAATCAAAAATGAATTCAGATAAACAAAGAATATTGGCCATTCCAAAGATGTGAGCCGTTTTGGTTTATCTTATTGATTGGTCCTGTTGCGTCCTCTTTTCCTCTTCACCTTGGCAGAGTTAACTGGGATAATAAGAAATGGCTGCAGAGCTTCAATCCTCCTCACTATAAATATGAGAGAACAACCTCTCATAAATATTTGAAGGGTGCAATAACCACTCAACAAATGCGCCACATACACACACGGTGGTGAGACCTGTAGATTTACACTCACCTTTTCTTTCACACAGACCAGTAACCACAAGATCTTTGTGTTTTCAGCTCTCGTACACCCTAGGAATTCAGCTGCCCACAAAAGCATGTCTTGCAAGATTATCAGCAGTTAAAGATCAGATATTAAGTGGATAGTGGATATTAAGACAAGGACATGTACTATTGTTCAACATCACTTTGGAAATAGAAAGATTTTCCCAATGTAACAAAGAATGCACTTAAATGTTAAAGTGGTTAAAGTGTGTGAAGAGCTAAGAAGAAATACTTTAGCTGTTCGGTAACAAAATGTGGCTAATTGCGTTTTAATAAAAGGGTCCTATTTGTCATTTCAGAAAAATATCGAGCACATTTTGGCTAACCAAGGTCTTGAGTTCCAAAATAATATGTTAGGGTTTTAGCTAGGAGTTTCTCCAAATGCAGAGGCTGAGTCAGGAATAAAGTTCAATAGTTTATTGGAAAAACAAAAACTCGAGCAGGCAGAGGAGGCAGGCAGCTGGCTGGAGGGCACAAGGTGCGAGACCCGAGGCGGTTCTGGGCAGACGGAGAGAACAGCGAGTAAGTATTAGAAGGTTCAAAAATATTCCAAAACATACCAGTGTTAAGGAGACAAGACGTACAGCAACTCTCCCGAACAGGACGGAATCACCTGGCAGCGTGGAGGTGAGAAGAGCAGGCTTATATCCAGGGGTAATGAGGAGAGTGGAAACAGGTGTGTCTTGTCTGCAGTCCAGAGAGAAAAACTGGGCTATCCAGTAAGTCAGACCTGTTCCCGGTGCATGTTGGACTCTGGCAGGGCTGCCCTTTGTCACCGGTCCTGTTCATTATCTTTAAAGACAGGATTTCTAGGCGCAGCCAAGGTGTCCAGTTTGGGGACTACATGATTTTGTCTCTGCTTTTTGCAGATGATGTTGTCCTGTTGGCTCCATCAAGCCAGGACCTTCAACTAAACTGGGACAGTTTGCAGCCAAGTGTGAATTCGATTTCCACTCTCCCTACAGTCCATACTGTTGTTGTGTCCTTGGGCAAGACACTTAACCCACCTGCCTATTATTTTAAACTTTAATAGTCTTTCTTGTCCATAAGAGTCCTTAAATTTTTATTAATTGCTCAAGTTTGTTAAAGTTTGTCTTAATGGAATGTTTGTTAAAGAGCTTTTTCTTTGTTGGAATGCAGGAGTCTTAAAAAAGGATTTCCTCTTAATTTTATGACAGGCACCGGCGCCAGGTTTCTGCATTGTCCAGTTGTCTAGTGAAGGAACTGGTTTTAAATCCACAAGTGAATAAGTGAATTTTTTCTCTGATGAGTGTCCACACACAAAGAAATTATTTTGGCAAGTTCAATAATTCCTTGTCAATGACGTCAAAGGTTAAAGGTATATACAAGCTAAAAGCACACACAGCTCTCCTGACAGGAGCCATGCACTCCTGTCAAGCACTGACCCAGGACCTGCAGCCTCTGCTGAAAACTGTTTATTACAGATTACATTTCAATCTGAGGCCTTGGATCATGATCAAGTCTGCTGTCTGCTAATACTTCCTTTCAAAGTATTACCAAACAAAAGCCGCAAACTCACCCCAAAAAGAGTCTGTTTAGCTCTTTGGAACCCATTAGTTACATCACAGCCAAGAAAAACAAAACATCTCTGTACTAGACAGTGTTGGTTTTGGAAGTTATATAATGGCAATTGTATTTAGCTGGCTTGCTGCCAATAAATGCCCACCTGATCTGCTGAGAGCAAGGTACCTCTAAAGCTCCTTCCATTATGAATGACCCTATTAGAAATACTGCTTTGTCTTTAGCACACCGCCTGCTTGAAGAGCAAAGCTAGTCATCCAGCCAACAGCATTCAGCCTTCTTACTGTTGCCAGAACAGGACATGATTTAGAATATTTCTCCTTCTTTATAATTATCCAAGTACAGCTTTGGAAAAAATTAAGAGACCACTGCAATTTTTTCTAGCAATCAGGATCTCTACAAGTATGGAAGCCATTCCAATCCAATGTCTGTTGAATCCCAACATTACATTAGGTGATCGCCTGAAACAAATCTTATTAAATAAAAAAAAGTATAAAAAAAAAACACTTCTGTAGTCATCACTATCCTCTTGCAAATAAAAGCTCTAAATTACAATATTTTTATTTGGAATTTGGGAAAAATGTTGTCAGAAGTTTATAGAATAAAACAAAAATGTTAATTTTACCCAAAGACATACTTATAAATAGTAAAACCAGAGAATAATTTTGCAGTGGTCTCTTAATTTTTTCCAGAGCTGTATATGGCAATCTCACCAAAAAGCGCTAACAACCTCTGCAAATTATTTTGGTTCAGGGGAGAAAGGTTTGAACACACTATAGTCCTCTGTTGGTGAAATAATATAACAGTATAGGCTACTGTAAATACAATATGAATGGACTGGTAAAGGGTGCAACCTGCCTTTAATCACTTTGGTGTAAAACATGCTCTCACTACTAAGCTCCTATTTCACTGCATGACAAGATAATGTTTCTGTTAGCAGCAAGTGGCTAAAGATAGTGCAGCAGATCGCCTTTCAATATGTTCTATGGCAACAAAGACTCAACACTTTCTGGTTGATCAAAGACAGATAAACACTTGGTCAGGTGTGTCAAGACCTAAATATATCCAGGCTCTGTTTGACCCTTAAAGCAGAGAGTCATTCACAAGTCTCTCTCTCTGTGCTCTTAAAAACCCTTTGGCTGTGCGCCACACTTTAGACCTGGCCTTCAGAGCAACAGGTCCTTACATTAGTGTGTAATAGCACCTTGCAGGAAGCTCCTGCACCATAACCACAGGCAGGATGCTGCTCAAGCCATTCTGTTTGTTTTCCTTTCTGTGTTTTCCGTGTGGATATATTTTTGAGCACTGGGGCTAAATTTAGTGCTCCTGCTAATCTGGTTTCTCTAAACCAGACACAGTGGAAATAAGAGTGTGGCTTTATATATATATATATATATATATATATATATATATATATCATACATATTAGTGCAGTAACATAGTGGCATAAAACGTCCAATTTAAGGTGTGCAAGTGTAGAATAAAATATATATAGACTATATATAGTTGTGAAAACGTGGCTGTTAGCAGTAAAGTCCCGCTGAGAGGCTATGTCTGTCTGACAGTGTCTTATGTTGGTCACTTGATAAACAAAATGCGCACACACTAATACAGGGCTTTGAATCCCAAGTCTCTTTGAAAAGGTATCAACCGAAACCAGATCTATGTACTTCATATGGTTCATGTAGATTGCACTTTTTCCATATGCAAGTCAAAAAGATGCTTCAGTTTGGTTTGATTTCAATAAAGTCACTACATGGCTATTTTGTCTGTGCTGCTCAATCTAAAAAGATGTGTTTTACACAACAAATCAAAAAGGAACAGAGCAATCTAAAAACTGACCTGGAGCCATCACATGAGACACAATTTAAATTCACCTGATACCTGGTGTGAAATCTAATCTGAATAAGCTCCAGCATAGATCTTCATTACATACTACCATTCATTAGCTAGAATACTAAGACAGTGAAACTGAAAAAGAGTCTTGAGTAACACAAGCACAAAGCCTGCAGTGTGTGCAGGTTAGGGTCCATGCAGGGTTGTAGATGTAATTTCCCCGCGCAAAGTTCATGATTCACCAGTGTAACTTGAAGATGTTGTGAGACGACTTTGAGGAAGGGGATACAATGGTTTCATTTAGGAGGGTAGTCAAGATCAGAGCAGGTTAGTCCTATTCCTGACCCAGAGAAAAGTCGAAATGGACAGCTGGTGACGGAAGCCAGACGACAGTTATCTATATGTCTTTGTTCAAAAATTGGATTTTCAGCCATTTCTATGGTGAGGTTAGCTAATACAAATTGTTTAAAGAAATTCAATATTCAATATGACTATTGCTTTAACTGCAACAAATATGCTTTGACTAACATTTCCCACTTGTTTTTTTTAATTCTTGTTCTATTGAGAGCCCTCTCATTAAGAAAAAGATGCACACACTTTTCAAATCTAATAAGTATTAAGTTATGTGGAGTTTCTTTTAATCTATTAGTATAAATAAAACTATGGTGTTAAAACACAACAAAATTGCATACAAACTACAACAAGTGTGTGAACTCCATTTATTGATCGAACCAACATAGCATCAATAAAACAACTAAATAGTCTGGTGATTGCATACACTTCAGAATATAGGCTATAGGTTGTAGTCCATTAAGCAAGAGCAGTCCGCTGTAATGGCCTGTGCTCATCACTTTCTAGAGCATGAATAATGTGTTTGTGTGAACTTAACTAACTTACCAATTTCACTTACTTAAAAGGGCCTGCTGCTGTTTTCTGTTTGTTGGTCAGCGTAAGTGACTTCACTTGTTCTTTGTGTGTTGCAAAAATGCCCTGAGGAGCGTCATGTGATACCAACACTTCACTGACGCTAATAGGGTCAACAAGACATCTTCTTATGACGAATTCAGCGCAACTGGAAAGCAGCAGCTGAAACTAACAAGAGGCTAGTGGATCAGTTACGTCCAACCAGTGCTGCAAATGCAGTCCTTTTAGTATCTAACTGGTTACTCAGTTTCGCACTAAAAGTCCTATTAAGCACCGGCAACTTAATGAAACAGCAGGTCAGGGTTGAAGTTCTCCATCATTCAGAATGAAGTCAAAGAAAAACTCATAAAAAATGATGAGAAATTATAATACTTATATATACATTTTCTCTTTTTTTTCCAGCAAAATTGTTCTACTGAAGTCCTACAGCTTCCCAGGGACTATTGATCCCAGCGCTCTAATGCAATCTGGCTGAACCCTTTGCCACTTATTGACGCCAGGGTTTTAGTCTAATGCCTTCTGAATAAACACTGATGTGATCATGTTGAAAAAAACAAGAGTAAGTGGAGCCATAGCAACAACACTGTTAAACAAAAGTAAACAATGAGATTTATTTCAGAATAAACACAATGACTTGGCAGATAAACTTTGAATGAATATTACAGTAAGTCATTCTTTCTTCAGCACAGATCTAAAAGTTGGTGTATGAACGAGGACAGGTTTCAACCTAAAGTGATTAAAAACAAAAAGGGTTACGTAAGTGTTCTCCCACCTGACTCAGGACACCAAGCGAAGAACAATGACAATCAGCATGATGAGGAGACACATTCAGGTTGCAAGGGATAATTTGATTGAATACCAAAAGAGCAATGACACACAAAAAAGTAACGTTCCGATATTCAAATGACAGTATTGATAAAAAATTAAACTTCACTCTGAATCAGTCTATGGGAAAGGTGCTTTGTTTTATATTAAAATGCTGGCTCTATATTCAAACAAACATCACTGTTTTGAAGTGGTTAGTCAGTAATAATGCTGTCTCTGTCCCAGACTTCTTTTTATCCAACCCACAGTTTGTGTTCATATTGGTATTTATATCTTTAGAACTGACTGTGGCCTGACACTCAGTCACAGCTCAAGGTTACTCTAAACAACACAGGATGAATGGAGAATAAGAAAGAGTCAAGGGCATTTGATTGGTATGAGGTCTATAAATGGTGGTAAGAACAGTTGCTTTTCACCAACAAACTTTAAAGAAGGCACATAGAGGTTTATATTCATGCAACCAGGAGAAAGAACATAAACAAATCCCAAGTGGCTACAATGAAACATATCTAAAGAAGAACATTTAGCACTCTATGGTTTTGTCAACACCACTTTAAAAAGTGGCCCCGATTTGTAATTGATTTGTAATAGATTGTAATAATATTAATATGTGAAAACAAGACCTTAAGTTGTCATCTAGCCTTTACTATCAAGGATTTTAATAGATGAAAATGTTAGGCACATACTGGTAGCTTCGGCCAATCACATGCTCTCATGTTGCGAGGTCTCGAGTTGGGGACACTCCCACTTATCAATAGAGCAAGCAAAATGAAATGCAGATAAATATTCATAACATGTTTAATGAGGCAGAGAGGCAAATGGAAGTAGAAAAGTAGAAGAATAAAAGTTGGTGACCGTGCTCAGAAAATTTAGAGCTTTTTATTTCCCAAAATGCTGTTAGTGGTGTAAGTTAGAAATGAAAGGCCCCAGTCCAGGTTATCCTTATGACTTACATTAGATGCATTGATGTATTCAGACATAGATTTAGTTAAAATAAATATTAAATTGCTAATTTATATAAATATTTAGAAAACTGCTATGTAATGCTGTTTAATGAGGTCAGAAAAGTAGTATAATTATATTCAAACAGTGCAATTGCATTTAACCAGAAAAGCCAAATATGAGCTGAGGATAAGATGGGAATGATGCTTCACATACTTCAGCCTTAAGAGAAGCATTTGTGGATTCACGTGTCCCATTTAAAAAAATATAATTTTGAGTCATTGTTCCTAAACCCAAGCAGAGATGTCCCCTTTTTACAAAGTCATTCTGAAGTCTTTTTTGCGAGATAGAAGGAGATGAGAACAAACTAATTTTGCAAGACTTGTGAAGGGCAGAAGGTGATAACACGTGCTGCCTCGAGCAGCAGCCCAAGCTCCATCATGATTTGTTCAATTTACTCAATTTTGGACAGTTTTTTTTTACCTAAAAGCAGACACTACACATAAAAAAATGGCTTAATGTGAAATAGGGTACAATAGCTTTAACAGACTAGTGTTAATAGAAACTCAAATTGCATCAACTATAAACGTCTGATTTGTTGATAAATGTTAATTCAATATTAGTACATGCTGAATATAATCTGAGGGCTTTGATCAGCTTCATTAGTGAGACAGAAGGGTGTATTCTCTGATGCTGTCTCTCCACTGACACAGTGGTGAGGAGGAGTTGGCCTCCATGGCTAGTGAGACATGCTGCTGTGGAATCTGAATGTGAAGAACACATCACCTGTTTTCAAGGCTTCTCCTGCCTGCTCAGAGAACTCTGCAAACGCCTGCAAGGACTTCATTGTGACTGAATAATATGATTGGTTATTAAATGCCATTGAGAAATGTTGCAAAGAGGTGTCAGGGTGCCTACATCTTGGCCACAGTTTTCTTTTGGACCATGACCTCTGATAGGATAACTGCAGTTTTTGTTACAAATGTATTTTATTATTGCAACACGAACTTGGAGGACCAGGAGGTTGACCAATGAAAAAATCCCTAAGGTTGTAATAATAAGATTGACCCTTTCTGGAAAGAAAAAAGTTGTAGTTGCAATTGTTGCAATAGAATTTGTCTCAGCCAATATATACTATATATGAAGAAATCTTTAAATAAAAGGATTTAATGAATGTGATCACTGAGACAGTACTGTTGTCTCAAAAAGCAAATATCCTTGAAACTGTCAGGCAGGCAAGTGTCCTTTCGACTGTAAACCTATAATAGGTCTCCAGCAACAGATCCAAACTTATTTTCTGTAAATGTAAGGTGTGGCACAGGACTCAAACGCACAACACAGCAGTGTTAAAGAAATTTTAATTTAGTTTTAGTCTTAGTCTTTTTACTAAAATTATTTTTAGTTTTAGTAATCTGATTTGTTTTAGTTTTAGTCTAGTTTTAGTCGACTAAAATGTCATGCAATTTTAATCAACTAAAATTAAAATAGATTTAGTCAACTAAAATCCCCAAAAATGTATGAGGTAATCATTTTGACCTACTGTATCAGACATAAAACTAAATGTGTAAATGTGTAAACATATTTCACACTGTTTATTTCAACACAACTGCCTTTATTGAAAATTGTTTTAATCAATGAAAAACAATACCAATAGTAAAACAAAATCTTGCTGTCTATTGTAATATAAACAATAAGACATCAATGTGTATCAAAAAGATGCGAAAAACACATTCACAGCTTATTTTAAATTAAATTAAATAAATGTGCAATTATCAAAAGGTCCTTACAGCCCAAGAAAGCTAAATAATAATAATAAATTTACCATCTAAGCAATCTTTGAACTTAAAATGCATTGAACAGGAGGATATTCCTGGCGTCATAAAATATTATGTCATAATGCAAATATTTATTTACTTTGATTCATTCCCCTCTCCTGATTTTTTTTTGTCACGAGTTGTTTTCGTCTCGTCTTTTATTCGTTGACGAAAATGTCAGTCTATTTAGTTATCGTTTTAGTCATTATGAAGTCTTTTTTATTTAGTTTTCGTTTTGTTTTTGTCTGCAAAAAAAACTTTCGTCAATGAAATTAACACTGCAACACAGAAGGTTTTGGCTGATCTTTATTAGAACCAGAGTACTCAAGCCAGGGTGGACCAAAAGACTGGACTATTACAGTAAATGCCAGGGCAAAGGCATGTCACCAACTCACGTGAGGCTTCAGGGTCCACGAACACCTGCACAGCCTCATTCACAATGGCCCTGTACTACAAAGCTGGATTATGGGGGTTAGCTAAATAAGTTCAGGGTTAGCCCTGGGTTTTGGTATCACAAAGCTGGTTCACTTTCTCTTGAGGTAGATCACTGTGGTAGAACACTGTGGCTGAACGGATAACCTGCTCTGGAGTAGGTTAAGTTTGCAGGTAGACAATACAAACAAGGACACTGACCAATCAGGAACAAGAAATAAAGGGAAATAAATTAAGCTTTTTGTATATCAAAGTTCAAAGTTCAAAGTTCTTTAATTGTCTCCCATAGGAGAAATTGGTCTTGGACAAAAGGCAGTACTGCAGCACAACATAAAACACAGTCACACACAAGTTGATAAATACATAAATAACAATAAGGACACTTTTAAAAAACAGCATTTTTAAAAACAGCATGGGAAATGTCACCTCCTGATGTTCCAGCACCATCAATAAGTCTCCGGGACAGCCATACATGACCATGACCTATCCCTAAACCTTAATTTATACCATCCCCCCATGTACAGTGCGAAAACATCGGAAATCACAGTTATCTTGACCTCGAGTGCCCTTTATGTTTGCGTAACGGTATCATCTGAAAACTCTATTACATATTGGTTAGGCTGAGAAGTCATTAGTATACAGTGTGAAAAGGAATGGTGAACTGACGCACCCTTGAGGGGCCCCTGTACTGCTTACAGTTATGCTGGAGAGGACAGAGTTAAATTTTACTTGTTGTGATTGATTTGAAAGAAAGGAATGGTACCATTTGATTAAAAAAGGGTTCACATTCAGCTGAACTAATTTATTCAGAATAATGTTTGGTTGGATGGAGTTAAAAGCAGAACTAAAATCAATAAAAAAGCAACCTAGCATATGCAGCAGGATTTTCTATATGTTTCAAAGCCAGATGCATTAATGTTGAAATTGCATCTTTTTTTTTAATATGCTATATGCTATAATATGTATATATTTCGAATATGCTGCGACTGGTTGTTTAGTGCTGACTTCAATCTAGAGTTGTCTGTGAAGGTTCTCAGGCTTCACTCTAGAGTTGCTAACCCGCTTCGTGATATCACTTATCCCAGACCGGGATTTTTAGGTTTTGTCCAGCTGGGCAGGAGAGACATTTTTGGGGTAGGTTCAACTGGGTTTGTAGTACAGGGCCCATGACTGGTGCCATGATGTTTCATTTCTTGAGCATTTTAATAACAAAATTGACAACGCACACAAATCTATTCATCCACTATCCTTTCCAATTTTCTCTTTCTGTCTATCATTCACAAAATCAATAAATTTAAACACTGCATCTTTAGGAATAAAGCACTTTCCTAATATGCTTTAATCTATAATGTTGTGGAGTTTAGTATTGATGCTTTATTATTGACTTGTTGAGACATAAACTGCCCTTTTGTTCGTGTCATTGCTTTCTCAACTGAGTGGAATTTTACAACAAAGGTTAAAGCAGCATTGACTTGCGACCCTGATTCACCTCCAGTCACCTCCCAGTCCCCTGGCCCCTCAGATTTGCAGTCCCTCTCCAGCCCTTTGTGTGGTTGCAGAGTGCAGATCCTGAAAGTTGCACGTCTTGTCTCACTGTAATAGAATTAAACCTAGAGCCTGGATACAAGTTAATTATGAAGAAAGACACGGTGCAGAGTGATCAGACAGGCGAACCCTTCATTTCTCCCAATTACAGAACAGCCAGAGATCTGCAATGCAATGCCTCTATGACCTGACATCCATCTCATCATCAGCAGTCAGCCAATGAGATTGCTCGGTGTGGAGCATCAATCAGAAGGCCCCTTTGGCACCCAGCCTTGTAGTCCAACATAAGCCTTCACACACTTACTTTTAGATCATGGAGCTCATAAAATTGCAGTACACCACAAAGTAAGGTTGTGCCAAAATGGGACAGCAGCCAATCCAAGGTCTTAACAGCTGCACAGAGATCACTCTCATTCTGGGGGTCCATCAATGTAGTAAGCACAGGGCATGATTCATGATGAAGAAATAAACAAAGGTTTCTATGAAGAGCATGTTAGCTTGTATATTTTTTAAAGTAACATAGTAATAAATAGGACCCAGCTGCAGAGATTTAATATAGCAGTATTATTTGATTTTTGCTCAGACATTTATTCAGGGTGAACAAAGTTTCCAAAACAGAAAGTTTTGTTAGCTGCTCCACTTTAAACACGGTTACTTTTTAGAGCCCAAAAAGCGAGCATCATCTTAGGCCTGCGGAGCCAGATTACCCCTAGAGACAAAAGGTGATAAAGTGGTGCAGAATTAAACAGAATCAAAACTGACACTGACACTGACAGCCTGCAATCCGTTTATGCTTTCAATTTCTCGCTCATTGTCATCTGACTTTACAAGAATCTGCTTTAATGTAAGGATAATACCAACAGAAAATAATATATATCTCTGTGGGATAAATGATCTTGTAAGGCTTATTGGCAAATGCACAACTTCTTCCATGCCTAGTTGTGTGTGAAATGACCTCGAACTTCAACTATTGGTTCAACATCATTACCATGTGAAATTAAGTTTCCAGATTTCATCCACTGCAAGCAAAAGTGAAGCAGGAAGAGACCTCGCTACCTGCACGACTTCTGTAGTAAAGAAGTAAAAGAGCCACAAACTGCATCTGTCATGTGTAAATGGTAAGCATTTTATCCAAATGTCCATGTGCTGTTGTGCAAGAGTGAGTGGGCTGTAAAATGAACATGGTGTGAAGTAAAATATATATAACAGCACAAATGAATGCTTCTTTAATTGCACTGGGCAGATGGCTGCACAGATTGATGGCATTTGATCTCGCTCCAGTCATATACAAGCCATTGTATGTACTGTGCTATGTACCTGTGTCAATGTCAATTTGTCAGTGGCAATTTTATTTATTTAGCACATTTAAAACAACCTAAAAACAATCATTTAGATCGACAAAATAATTAAAGATAGATAAAAAAGATAGTCAAAGTCTAGCTCAACTTGTTTTAAAAGCCAATGCAAATAAAGGTTCTTAGTGAGTATTTAAAAATATTGAGGCACTGGGCCACACTAATGTTAAGAGGTAGACTGTTCCATAGCCTGAAGGCAGCTAAGGTTTTGAGCCGAGCTCTAGGTACAATTGACTAGTTTGTTGACCTCATTGTTCTGGTAGGAGCATGGATGGATAATTCAGAAAGGTATGTTGTGGGGGCCAGTCCATTTAGACATTTATAAACAAACAATAAAATGTTGAAATGAATCATGTAGCTGACCGGAAGCCAGTGCAGAGAGACAAGCACAGGAGTTATATGGTTTAAACACTTTGTACCTGAGAGAAGACGTGCAGCTGCATTTAGGTGGGGTGCAGGAAATGAACTTATGAAGAATGTCAAATGTGGTCTATTATTTTAGCAGACAATGCGTCATTGTAATGCCAGCAGATATTTAGACACATACAGCTGAGTCTTGTGAGTCTTGTGCACGATGGAGAGTGTGTAGGGGGGGTGTCATCCCAGAAGCATGTGTCATGGCTGCCTCCTCTGTGTCCCCAAGGTCTTGTTTAGGATATGATGGATTGTCTGCTGCACAAGACAGCCGTCAGTCAAAAGATAAATCAAACGATGATATGAAACTTCCACAGGAAATGCATGAATAAAAAAAGAAAAGAAATAATATAAAAAGAGATGCTGGGATGATATAAGTGGTAATAACAAACAGATACATTGATAGGAACATTGATAAATTGCAATATGTGGATAAACAAACGTGCAGATGGAAATGGGCGCTGAAAAACCTGTCTTTTCTGTCCCGTTTCTTGGGCATGTAAGCAGAATATCTGATTGCCATGGCCTTTTTTCTTGTACAAAATCACACTGACAAATCACTGTTAATGTATCTGTAGAGCTAATGAGTAACACATTAACAAATGCTGTATTACTGGAATATTAACAAAAAGTAACATGACCAGAACAAGACAAAACACAGATCAATGTCATAACACACTGTACTTTCACTTCAAAGAGACGAAGGGAGCTGGCAATGATGCACGATTTCTCTTTTCTCTGCACTCCTGAGGCTTCACATGGTGTGATGTAACAGTGTGAAGAACTATGCTGTGATGAAGAATACTATTTATACTTGATCTTTTCACAAGTATGTCAGCTGCTATAAAGAGAGCCCCATTTGAACATAGAAATCTTACTACATGTCAGCGATTGTAGCAAAATGAGCCAAATTTGGTCAAAGAAGTGGCTGTCTATGTACAGGTGCAGTGGAATAACCACTGGGCCAAACCAAGTAGAGATACAAGATAATCGAGGACAAATGCATATCTAAACTTTAAGTGCTTCTGTGTGATGCATAAATATACACCCCCTTCTTTGGATGGCTGTTAAACTGTAACCTGACTCTGCCAGCTAGAACTGCTCCACAGAACATAGTCTGCTCTACAGAACCATCTGGAAGGGCTCCCTTTAAAATTGTTTGCAAAAGGGCAGGTACATTAAATGAATACCTGGTCGGTGATTGCATTTATCAACCACATAAGGCCAGGGTTCAGACCCTGAATAATTTGCTTGGAGCAGTTCAAGATTGGTTTTAGCAAGTTTGTAAACTAACAAATCTCACGAGAATCAGGCTGCAGTGCAAGGTTAGTTAAACTGCACTGCTTGTCTTTCTCTTTGCCTATCTTGTTACTAAACAAGCTTTGATAGGCTATTTATTAATTTGTTTTTGGGACAATGCATATTGATAAACAAAACTGTAAAAATGCCAGATTTAGGCTATTTTTCATCTGTAGTCCTGGGCTTAAATGTTTCAGAGCCATTGCAACAAAGTACTTTCTTTATGCCAAGGGATGTGATGTCAAACAGTTTTGTATATTCAGGTTTGTTCATAATTTTGTAATTATATACTACCTCTTCTGGACTTCTTCTTCTTTACTTTCATTCCTCTGTCTCCAGAGCTGTCCTTACTCCATCATTTACCCACTCCTATGTTCTTATAGGGTACAATATAGTCCCATGCTTTCCTGTCATCTGCAATGAGTCACAACATAAAAAGCAATTCACCTCAGTCAAGAAATGTTTTATCTACTTATTTTGCTGCTGAACTCACTGTTGGAGCTCGCTGACGTTCACATTTATTCTTGCTTGTCTCCTGTCTGACCCACATTGCTTTATGTTTTTCACTTTCATGGAAATAGAGCAAACCGTCACAGCCTTAGTATTTGTTTGGCCGACTAGTTCACCTCAAATCTGACCTCTCTTTGGGTACTGCTCACCTGGATTGTCCTGACCTATTTTTGTGTGCCTGCTTTTCTCTGATCTTGCCTTTTGCTAAATTTTTTATGTTTTATTGCAACAAAGCACAATCTAAACCATTCACCATTCAACACCATGTTAACAACATAAAATTACTTTTTTTGAGATGTATAGGTAAGAACAATGCCTATAATCAATACTATATCCACTAATCTGATTACGCTAATTACATGTAAATATGAAGAGGATAAAAATTCAGCAGTAGACGTAACAGATATAAACAAACTGGGAGAGAGAAAATGAGTGACTAGAATAAACCTGGAGTTACAAATGTAGGCCACCAATTTAAGAATGTGTGTAAGTGTGTTAGGAGCAATGGACTGTACTTAATGCACAGCTCCCAGAAAAACATATAAATAAAATATCTCTAATGGACAATGGATAGAAGTGAAATGTGTGACAGTACTGTGTATACAATACTGTCACACATTCAGAAGCACACAAAGTAAACCAACAGTAGTGTTACGATAAACAGAGGCCAAATCCATAATGTGTGAGAAAAAATACATTATTGATGAGTATTTTGTGTTTCTGTCATAGACAGTACAATACAGTGTTGAAGTCAAGCCCCTTTAAGTCTTCCAATCCATCCAAGGCTGTGCCTGATAGGAAGTTTTTTTTATTTTTATTGTTTGCCTAACCTAGCATGAAGCTAGTCTCTGACATAGTCTTGCCCTCATGTGAATGGTTTTAAAATTTGCAAGTTTTTTTTTTTAGTGTTAGTTAAGAAAATTGTATATTATTGCTCAAATCTCTCACTCATTTGTGAGCCGAACCAAACAATTATTTTAACATTTTTGGCACCCAACTCGGGGCCCCAATAATCTGCTCCTGTGTTTCCATTTTTCTTAAGGGTTCTTAAAACAGGATTTCTAGCAATGGTCCAGCAGACCATCTCTGTGCATCTGCTGGGCCGTTTTTATGTGTTGGCTTAATGGCTTTTATGGTTTGATATGATGAGAACCTTGGAGGCACTTTTCTGACTTTATCATGTTTCATATGATGATTTTATTTGTTTGTTCTTCGTATGGATGGAAACTAACTACAGCTGTATGCCAGTTTAGAACAGAAGCTCTGACAATTAATATATCAACCAGTAAGAGCTAATATTAACATAGTTCTTTAAACTAATATAAAATCATCTTGGTTTATGCATATGGAGGGAAATACACCTGTGAGCTGGACTATTGACGTGAGTGGCATGACTTAGTGTGACATCACTCTAAACTTGACAAACGGAGAGATCAGGGACATTTTCAGGGCAGGGCGGACGTCTGGTGGTTTTGCGGAGGTAAGACCATTAGGCCAGCCTTGCCTGCTGACTGGACACTCTCATTCAATTGATCCTACTGTTATATGTGTTCACATACAATATGACAGAGAGCACTATGAGCAGAAGCACACACCTTAGGAGCAAGAGAGCAGCTCCCTCAGGTCTATTTGATAGCCTCATATACATCAATAGCATAGGTGTTACTGTTAATAAAAAACAAAATTTAGACAAAACCAGTCTAATGCCCTGACAAAACAGAATGCAAAAGGATTTAATCCCAAATAACACAGCTCTTCATAGCAGCATAACTATGGCCCTGTGGGGAATTCACACTCTAGCAGATAAATGATCTGGCGTAGAGGACTTAATCTCGACATGTTTTTACAAAATGTTTGGGAAATTGGCTGGGATTTTATAATCTGTCTTTATATACATATACTTGTTGTTGCAATTTCATGTTTGATAACTTTTGCTTGTGTTGCATTCTATGCATCCGGAGCTTGATGAGATTGATAGATGTGGCCGTTGCTAGGTCAACATAATTGTACATGCACTTGCCGAGCGACCTCTATGGTCAAGGCTTTGACCTCAGGCAGTGAACAATCTGATCTGGGGGACATCATTTTACACCGACGGGACAATGGCTCCATGACTGATCAAATGAAAGTCCTAAAGGGCCGTATGGTTCACTGAATTTATTTATGTACAAGAGAATTGATTTTAATCATTATGAATGTGCATGTCTTACTCCATGTTTTGTTTCTTTTCGTTTCAGGGACAGGAGATGGATAGGCAGGGTCAGGCTTGAGCTCTTTAATCCAATGGGTCAGCCAGTTCATCTCGGACATTTCTGAATTTTATTAATTAATTTTATCCATGTTACCAATGGATTCATTAGTTTTACTTTCTTGTGTTAGTCTCTATAGTGGTTACACTGCTAAAATAGCCCAAAAAATAACTCTTTTACACATTGATGTATTTATTGTCTGTGATTTTATGGTCAAACCTCCTCAACATGAATTGACACTGCCTAACGGGTAGAAGGGTGTGCAGGAGAATTTCCCAGCGATTGGTCATTTACCTCATGGTCAATGTACTAAGGCCAGGTCAGCTGCCCTGCTGGATTTTTTGCTCCTGCTATAATATACAATTCACACCCAAGCTAATATTTTGTTTTATGCTAATGTTTTATCAGCGATTGCTACTACTATTACTACTACAACTGCTACACTGCTTTTGTCGGCACACGTGTCTAGAGTAGAGGAATCTGACAAAATTAAGAGCCTTTTAGATTTTTTAGTTGAATCTTTTTGCAGGAGGGGTGCGATTTAGGGGGTCACATGTTCCACCCAACATGGTGGACTTTCTGTTGGGTTTGGGGTGTCACTGTTTTTAGCCCTCATGTGTCATGTTTTGTTTTTTATGTTGGAAAATTTTACTTTTCAATAGGCCCAATGTAATTAGATTTTTAAGAGGTCATTGTGTCATTTTTAAAATATTTTTTTCTTTCAGACTTTTTGGCAAAGTTTCCTGAGTTTTTGTGATTGTTTTAATAACGGACGCTAAAAGATACAACAGGCCTAATGAAAATCACTGTCAGACAAAATGAAAAAGAATGTGACACAAACCTAAAAGTGTGTTATAATGACTTATGGTGATCAAACAAAAAAAGACAATAGAGCATATTTGTGCTGCTAAAGTCTGCATCCAATTCTCTTGTGTCTAACAGTTAGTCCAGTCTCAGCTCAGAGGGAAGCAGTGCCTCCTACGGGCAGTCACGGCAAGCATCTGGTCTGTTTACTGAAGTGTGTGAACGGGACATCATGTACAGTAGATGTGCACTGTGCATATGTCAAGGATCATGGTTGTGGACTTTCTTTATGCTTCAGGGGTCACTTGGTCCTGTGTCATATCATCTTTCTGTAGCAAATACTTTGTATGCATACCAGTAAAGTATGGTTCTGCAAGAGCAAAGCCCATTAGCAGCTTTATTTAGCTGATTACAATGAGTAACTCAGCAAAAGAATACACGACAATGTTTTTGACCTAGATTTAAAACTCAAAGTAGTGATAGCACAATAATCAGGATTCATGTCAGCTGTCAACTCACATAATGCATCATCCTGAAATGACCACTCACATTTGCCAGACCACAATGTGCCTATAAGACTATTTTGGTCAAAGAGAAGATGATAAATGACAAAACATGTTCTTGTTCTGTAGTTCTTTAGTGCAAAGGCCTGCAGCAACACAAACCATTAAGTCAAAGACAGACAAGCAGCAGCACTATGAGAACAACTGCAATCAAACAGGCATTGATAAATCAAACTTCCCCCTGCAGTGATGGCCATAAATAATGAGCCGTGGCCACAGTTACATAACACAATTAGCACGAAGCACAACAGCAGCTATTTACCATTCCAAGAAGAGATACCATCCCACCATTTGCTGCTGTCTTAGTGTTGCTACGTTTCATTTATTTTTTTAATGAGTGTGTATTTATGCCTGTTGATGTGAGTGTCTAAGGTGCAGTAGTACAAATCTACTGTTCAAATGTTTAATATAATAATCACTGCACCAATGAATAATGTGGCAGTGAGTTGACGTAGCATAGCGCATCAACTTTGTATTCACAAATATGGTCATTTTGGAGCACAAGCTATTTTAAACTTCATAGTTGTGGGCATGTGGCAGGGTGATGCTATGATCTATGTTGTACCTGTAATAGATATAGGACACAGTGTAACTGGGTGTAACTGTGGCTGGTGTCACAACAGCAGGAGTCACAGCTCACCGAGTGGGTGGTCCGGTCTGTTAGATGGGGTGTTTGTCCAGAGCTAAACTGGCAGTGTCTCAGAGAGCGGGGCCAGGAGAAGTGGCACAGGGTAGTGGGCATGCTTTGAAATGTTAACATTTTCAGGCATAACTGAAAAGTTATGCCTGTATGTACAGTATTTTACACTGTCAGGTACTGAACTATGTCAATGCAATTATTAATTGAGCCCTGTTGAATAAGAGTTATACCAGATACTGTTGAAGCCTTGCAGAGAACTGTGAGTGAAACTGGCACAGTCACTTGAAACAACATAATCTCTAAGCGGCTCATAAACTATGTGAACTTTAAAACCACTCTCAGCACCTTTTCCTCAGAAGCACTTTCACCTGATGTATTTTTAATAGTCTCCATCTTTTCATACAACCACACACTTGCGTATGAGAAAAGAAAATGATTAAGAAATAAACGGGGGCTATGACTGGAGCAGTATAACACCTGTCTTTTCTTTGTTACAGAATGTGGGTCAAAATTATTTTAGATTCCATTTCAGCAGACACGTCAACAAAGGCCTCCCTCATCTGCCAAGAGAAGGTTTTTGTTGTGTAAATGCACTCCTCACAAAAAGACAAAGATGCTCATGTTCAGCAAGTTTAATAACGTGCTCACTTGCACACAACCTCTTCATTTAACTGAGGTCTACGTCATCCTCATCACAGATTTGATGTCATCCATGGTCTTTCTGCTTTGTATCAACATTTCTCTTTCTCTTTGGTAAGCTAAAAATGTAATGTGTCCTTCAAGATACAAAATCACTTTTAAGGCCTATTTCCTTCTTAAAATGTTTTCGATAAAAGAAAAAAAAAAGGAAACCTTGAGAGAAAACTTGTTATTTTTCATATTATTATATAATATATTTTTCAGTCATCAATGCAATTTAATTTGAGACACTGCATTGTTAAAAATGGTTATTTTTTTGCTTAAAACATTTGGACCCTGCCACTGTTGCCTCATAGCTACTGCATCAGTGCCTTTGAGTAAGGAATATTCCAATTCACTTTGGTTAGTACACATTGACTTGTACACCTTTAAACAAGCCATAACCTACTATTCAGAGAGTGTTTTCATCTTCTGCCTTTACAGCAGCATATTATTTAGGTCAATGGATATGCCAAAAGCACTTAGTCTTTAATCATTTTATGCAGGCCAAGTCATTACGGAAGAGAGATGGAGGAGTTCAGATGAAGACAGTGTGGAAATATGGCCATAGCCGCACCCGTCAATATTTTAGCCAACTCCCTGAGGTTGTAAAAGGCCAATGTTGTGTTAACAGCTTGTTGCACTGCCCCACTTCTTGTGACTAAATGCGCTACAGCACTTTCTCCTTTGAGGTGTGTGGGCTTTGTACTGACGATGAAAGAAATGATGTCAAAAGTATCAAGCAATTTTGAAGAAGCAAATAGCACATTTCTAAGTAATTTCCAGAAACCGTTACTGCCATGTGAGCTGTCAAGGCATCTTTCTTCTGCAGTGTCACAAAGCCAGCTGTCACAGATGGCAATTTCCTAAAAGGACTGACAGTTCTACCTTAGTAATTACTGAATTACTAGAAGCTATAAAACCATAATAAGAAGTCCCTCATTGTGATGCTAAAGAGAATCAATCTTTCCAAGCGTATGTATCGTACGCAGACAGGTGATTAAAATACCTCCCTGTCATCAGTGATGTCAGTCTGAGAGCAGAATGTACATCAGACTATTTGACATCTCTGCCACAAGTGAGTCACAAACTTAGCTTTGGCAGACACTGGGTGTGGAAACAAGCCATCTGGGCCAAGGGTGAGGACAGAAACATGAACAACTCTGTCTTCGAAAGGACACACTCATCTGGTGCCTGATAATGATGCTCACCACAATATGTAGGCTACACAGCTACAGTACCTGTTGCTATGGCAATGTCGGGCATTGTTCCACTCCTCCAGTTTAGTTCAGCTGGTAAGTGATTTGTGAATTGAAACAGAAACAGTACATCATTCAAGGGTGTTGTCAAGATTAAACTCTGAGAAGTAATAAATGTCCACTTTAAATTTTATTGAGTTACAGTTTATGTTAGACCACAGTAGTGGACGAAAAGTTGACAAAGCATTTTCTTTTTCTTTTCACTTCAACACAACATTAACCAAATTGAGTAATTATTCATTACTTTTGTATCATTAATCATTCATTTTCTACCGCTTAGTCCCGTTAGGGGTCGCGAGTGACTGGAGCCTATCCCAGCAGCTTTGGGCCTGAGGTGGGGTACACCCTGGACAGTGGCCAGTTAGTCGCAGGGCTAACATTTAGAGACAGACAGTGACAGACAACCATTCACTCACATTCATTCACTAGGGACATTTTAGATTTGTCAATTAACCTATACATGCATGTCTTTGGACGGTGGGAGGAAGCCGGAGTACCTGGACAGAACCCACAGTAACACGTGAAGGACATGCAGACTCCTCACAGAAAGACCAGAGTCAGCCGAGAATGTTTGAGTCGGCCGGGTTTTGAACTCACGACCTTCTTGCTGTGAGGCAGGAGTGCTAACCACTCTGCCACGTGCATCATGTTAAAGGTTAATAAAAATTATAAAATGTCCAGCCCTGTAACTGATTTTGTAACTGTCTTTGGTTCTTTTTCACATCAGAAAAACATTTCACATCACATTTTTCTCATCAGAGTTTACACACAACTGCTACAAGTTTAGGATCTTCGGCCAGACAGCTGCTCACTGTTGAACGAGCCAAGTCCAGGCTTTTGGATGACAATATCTCTTTGTTTATTACTGTTTATTCTTCTTCACTCTATGGAAAAGCAGGGAATTTGAGTGGATCCATTTCTGCATTTAGTCAGGCTATTTTTGGACAAAATATACATCCTGTTTAGGAGTGTGTCACTCCGTAATTATATATTACAAACATACTCATATGCCATAATTACAAGTAAGGCAGCTTCCCGGTTTGCTTGTTTCATGTACTGTAGCACACTGACCTACTTTCACATGTCCTCTTGTACATGTCTTATATCTGTCCTGACACAGCCAGTGGACCAATATATCTGTACTTCATTACCCCTAAAAGGACATAACCTTTCTTTGATTTTCCTCTTAGACTCTGGAGTGTTTTTAAATCAGCAAGCTTTTGGAAGATTAAAGCTTTAAAGCATTACATGTGCGCAAACAGATTACGTGTGCATGAGTAAATGTGTAATGTAATGATTGTTCCACTTGTGTGTTAGAGTAGTTAAAAGGAATCAATAGACTAACACCAAAGTAAGCACAGCTGTCACCTCACATTACCATAACACACAAAACACACACTTAACCAGCTCCTTCCTAGAACTTTGCATTTCTTGCCTCTGCGTGTAATGCCATCTCATGACTCAGCCAGAGGAAAACGGTGTGTCCTTAATAAGACTCAAGGCAAAAGAGGGGCCAGAACTCAGTGTCTTGTCATGTAAGTGGTACATCAAACACTGCTCTCCAAGGGACGCAACATAACTCAACTAATGTGTCACGTATACACTCTTAGGTGGCTATAAACATGCTCTATGGGAACTAAGGTAACCAATATTAGAAGTTTCAACATCTGGGTAATTCAGACAGCAGTGGTCTTTCAAGGTCAGTCATGTGTCTAAAAATGTTCCTCAGAGTATGTATAGTATGGAGTAGACACCACAAATGAAAGGGAAAGCTGGTCATGTGTCTTGAGAAAACCCTAATTAGATTACTACTTCCCTAATTTGATGGGAATTTTCTGCCATTCTTCAGTAAATCTCATTAGACATTTAAGTGAATAAAGTACCAACAGTGAAAGCTATTGATTCAAATGGCAATTATTAACGTTTAAAAATATCTTTCTCTTCATCTTTCTCACTGAGCACATGAATAATCTGTGGTGCTGATGTGCCTCTCCCTTAAATAAAGTTTTGAAGCCAAAATTCTTTAGTTGTTCTTTTGAGGCTTACCCTGAAATGACCAGGTCTCTTTGTTGACATTAAAGTAGGGCGACACACAGACCTAATTTCTGATAGACAGAGCCATATATTATGTGGGTCAGCCTCCTGGACAGTGTTCACAGCTGGCATCTTCCCAGTAGTCACTGAATTACATATCTCGTAGCTAAATGGAAAATGCCTAGGTGTAGTTCTTGAGACAGTCTGTTCATACATCTCACTGTCTGCTCTTTGTCACTCGTCAAATTCCCTGTGGTTTGTGACGCACCTTCAAAAGTCATCTCATCTCATGATCTCATGTGTCCTTCACATAAGTCCAGACATATTAGAAACAGGCTGTGATGACTTAGCCTTTATTCCACACCCTGGACATATCCTTTGTAGAATGTGACTTCAAATAAGTTATGCAAGTTTTAATGTCACTAACATAAGAGGCTTGAAGTTAAATATTGTCTCCTTAGAACTAGCCCAACACAAGACCATACTTCCACATTTCTGCTAAAGACCAAAAAGGACAAAAAAGAGGAAAAGTGTGTTGTTGTTGTTTTGTTTTTTTAAAGGGGCCCCCCTTAGGGTTAAGCTGATCAGTCTGCATTATGCAGATTTGACTTATTTCATTCATCGGAAAATCTTGAATGGAAACTTTAACTAGAACCTAGAATTTTGCTTTACATTTATTAGCAAATATTAGTTAGATAATGAAACACAGCTGAGTACTGTAACTTATTAAGAAATAGGTGACACAGTTGATTTACTTGTGTCCTTTATTTTTAATTGTGTTTGTCCACAGATATTTCCACAGCTGCAATTCATAAAAATCATTTTAAGTCATAGCCTGGTTTAGTTATAAACCTCTTTTGTGGTTTTGGGATGAAACCAGCAATTTTCTTCATCTATTTGTGACTTATATAAAACAAGCCAGTGCTATTGTTGTGATATTACCAGTTGTTGTCTATTTAACTCGCCCCCTGCCCTAAGAGGAAACACCTATGTTGGTGGGAGTGCATCTCTATTTGGATTTCTTTACGCAAATGTCTGGTACAGAGAAAGATGAACATTAAGATGTGTAAATGTAGCCTAGCTGTAAACAATGCTGTAACTTCTTTTCTGTAGTTCTTGTGTGATATTTGAATACTCTTCAGTGCTTTCTTATCAGCTCAAAAAGCAGTGCTAACTCATGAAACCCTAATAAAACTTCGGCTTTTGCTTTTCTGGAAGCACACAGTTCACTTGTTTCCTTTAAGATGTTTTTGAACAAACTATGGTTTTTGGGAAGCAACAATCAATTGTGCCTATGATTTTTTTTCCTGAGTTGTTCTGATTCTTGGAGCCACGAGATTCACAGGCACGTGAAGGTGTTACATGTGAGAAGCATCTTGGTACATTTTTCCAGGGTTATCAAAAAATGATGAGAGTTCACGGTCTTTTGTGGCGAGGCCTTGAATGGAAGGCTTTTCAGAGGAAAACTGTGACAAATGCAAGATTGCTGGCTTTATTCAACCTCAAATTGAATAATAATTTTAAAAAGTACTCTGGAGGTGAACTGTGAAATGTTGATGAATAACATTTTGAGATTCTGGACAGAAAAAAGCCTAGCAACAAAAACTCCAAGTATCCTTAATAATTCATCTGGTAGACAAATTTCTGTCCCAAATTTAAAGGATGTGGTGTATATGCCAACTTCAAAGTACCTCACTAAGTCTTATAGCAATAAAGTACAAACGTAGCTAGCTATGGTTAGCTTAAGACACAAAGGTTTCTGTCAATAAAGTGTTGTGTCATGGCCATAATGTATTTTTGTTTTGGTGTGTGGTTTTTATTCATGAATTGGACATGCTGCTTTCAAGTGCTTTTAAAATTCAAATTTTATTAAGGACACAGAGCATCTGGTCCATAGAGACAGGTAAAGATGAAAATAAAACTAAATTTATATATATATATATATATATATATATATATATATATATAACATACATATGCCCATATGACATAGAGGCAGGATTGCCAGTGTCTCCACATTCTAGATGTCTCACCAGCGCTTATATCTGGACAGAGGAGGGCTTGAATGATAAACAGTAATTTGACAATTTCATTACTCTGCCCATGAAAAAATAAATACAAAAGCAGATACCGCAGATAACGGATGTATTGTGAGTTTAACTTCATCTTTATAAATTTCACCCATTGACAAAATAAATGCAATTTACTTAACCTGATCAATAGGTCACAGTAAGTACTTTTTCCTCTTTTTTATGGAAAAAAACACAAGTGTAGGCATGTGAGTTATGTGTAGAAAAGCCATTATTGTTAAGCTTCTTATCGATGACTGCTCTGTCTGAGCTCTTGGACGAGAGAGGGGTAGCAGGTACTGGCCTACATTTGAAACACAAACACATGTATATCTCAAATAAATGACTTTGTTTTATGGTCATCAATTGTTTTTCTGTTTCAAAAAGTGTGGTGCCCGAATTTATTTTGTAATCTCTTTCTGTTCAGGGGGACAGTGAGCATAAAAATAGAAATAACTGCTGTCTCTAACCGATTTGTACAGACAGACCAAACAGTATTTATTTTTCACTGTTTAATGCTTTGATTGCATTTAGCCATTGTGGCTTTTACAATTTAAACTAGGGCACTTGGACAGTACAGGTTTCCATAATGGTACTTACACAAAATGATAAAAAAATAATACTGTATATGACAAATGTTTTTCTCCGATTAAATCGGTTGAGGAAATTGCCAGCTCATTGTTAATAGTTCTTGGCCACCTGGGAATAGATCTGGAGTCAGATATAAGCTGGATTTGTTAATACAAAATAAAAAAGAATCCTGTTTTTATGCTGTCATATAGTCAGACATTTATTCCTAAAGAGGAAATGAATCATCATTTCAATTAATCCACACAGCAGCATAAGCAATCGTGTTAATGAAGACTCTTTTTTTTGGAATGACAAAAGTATTACAAACTCTATTCGTAATTTCACTGCTACAACAGCTAACACAGGAGCAGACTATTGCTTAACCATGCTGTTTGTTGGCTTTTCTATTAAATCCAGGGCAAGCCTCAAGTGCGGTAGATCCAACTATAATGTTTTAGATTTGCAGTAAAAATAAATAGTTGTCCTTGAGCCATTATTATTCAAATCCACTTCACAGGAAAGGGCAAACCCTGCTGTATTTCCTCAGAAGAATTAGGTTCTCTAATGTATGCCATTTTTCTTAGTTATTGCCAAGTCAATTTTGTGTATTGCAGGAGTATATTGCATGACACAACCTATTTGGAAGGTAGGCTAAAAATAGATACATCTTGATATAAATGGCCAGCTCAATGGAAGAAGCTTATAGCTACTCCTTTAAATTTACCAATTTAAATTGACCAGTTTCTGTGACTAACAACTTTCCATATGCTGATAATTTCCCAGAAATATTCAGACAAAGTGGCTTTGAATGCTATGCTGATTAAATATGGCACCCCAGTGATTAACAGAGAGTTTGTCTTATTCCTATTAGTAAGTCTGTAGAGAACAGAGCAGCAGGCAAACCCTCGGCAAACTCTAGATTAAGCTGTTTGTGTATCTCAGATTTAGTAAGTCTGCTGCAGCATTAAATCAACACCAGTCCGCTGCTTCTCTGCCTGCTGGCCCTGAAGGAAATGTGTTGTTTGAAAAAAATCAGGCTTAAGGATTTAGGAATCAGCACACATTACTGGCTAGATTGCCCAAGGCTATTATTGTCCAAACTATATAATTTAATCAGAGGCTGTAAATCAGAGGTCTCAAACTCGCGGCCCGGGGGCCAACTGCAGCCCGCAAGACAATATTCTGTACTATGGAGGAGCCCGTGTAACATCATAAACAGTGCCTTGCAAGTATTCGGCCCCCTTGAACTTTGCAACCTTTTGCCACATTTCAGGCTTCAAACATAAAGATATGAAACTGTAATTTTTGTGAAGAATCAACAACAAGTGGGCCATAATCATGAAGTGGCACGAAATTTATTGGATATTTCAAACTTTTTTAACAAATAAAAAACTGAAATATTATGTGTGCAAAATTATTCAGCCCCTTTACTTTCAGTGCAGCAAACTCTCTCCAGAAGTTCAGTGAGGATCTCTGAATGATCCAATGTTGACCTAAATGACTAATGATAAATGGAATCCACCTGTGTCTCCGTATAAATGCACCTGCACTGTGATAGTCTCAGAGGTCCGTTTAAAGCGCAGAGAGCATCATGAAGAACAAGGAACACACCAAGCAGGTCCGAGATACTGTTGTGGAGAAGTTTAAAGCTGGATTTGGAAACAAAAAGATTTCCCAAGCTTTAAACATCCCAAGGAGCACTGTGCAAGCGATAATATTGAAATGGAAGGAGTATCAGACCACTGCAAATCTACCAAGACCTGGCCGTCCCTCTAAACTTTCAGCTCATACAAGGAGAAGACTGATCAGAGATGCAGCCAAGAGGCCCATGATCACTCTGGATGAACTGCAGAGATCTACAGCTGAGGTGGGAGACTCTGTCCATAGGACAACAATCAGTCGTATACTGCACAAATCTAGCCTTAAATGAAGATTGGCAAGAAGAAAGACATTTCTTAAAGATATCCATAAAAAGTCTTGTTTAAAGTTTGCCACAAGCCACCTGGGAGACACACCAAACATGTGGAAGAAGGTGCTCTGGTCAGATGAAACCAAAATCGAACTTTTTGGCAACAATGCAAAATGTTATGTTTGGCCTAAAAGCAATACAGCTCATCACCCTGAACACATCATCCCCACTGTCAAACATGGTGGTGGCAGCATCATGGTTTGGGCCTGCTCTTCTTCAGCAGGGACAGGGAAGATGGTTAAAATTGATGGGAAGATGGATGGGGCCAAATACAGGACCATTCTGGAAGAAAACCTGATGGAATCTGCAAAAGACCTGAGACTGGGACGGAGATTGTCTTCCAACAAGACAATGATCCAAAACATAAAGCAAAATCTACAATGGAATGGTTCACAAATAAACATATCCAGGTGTTAGAATGGCCAAGTCAAAGTCCAGACCTGAATCCAATCAAGAATCTGTGGAAAGAACTGAAAACTGCTGTTCACAAATGCTCTCCATCCAACCTCACTGAGCTCGAGCTGTTTTGCGGAATGGGAGGAATGGGCAAAAATTTCAGTCTCTCGATGTGCAAAACTGATAGAGACATACCCCAAGCGACTTTCAGCTGTAATCGCAGCAAAAGGAGGCGCTACAAAGTATTAAGTTAAAGGGGCTGAATAATTTTGCACGCCCAATTTTTCAGTTTTTTATTTGTTAAAAAAGTTTGAAATATCCAATAAATTTCATTCTACTTCATGATTGTGTCCCACTTGTTGATTCTTCCCAAAAAATTACAGTTTCATATCTTTATGTTTGAAGCCTGAAATGTGGCAAAAGGTTGCAAAGTTCAAGGGGGCCGAATACTTTCTCAAGGCACTGTAGCTGTCATAAAATTACTGCTTCTTACTGTGTTTGAAATGAGCATGTTTGACCTTGAGCTGGACAAAGTCAATGTTGGATCATTTGAAATGGGCTGATTTGTTTGAAAGTTGATGGCAATTTGATCGCCACTATCCATGCGGATTTGTTATCATGACGAATCTGCAAATTAACGCCGATGTTCTGTTGACAATATCACTAAGGGGAGTGGACATCCAATGGGGCCACTCAGCCAACTCATTCATGTTCTTCAATATTCCATTTAAGTTCAGGATAGCTCAGGTTCAGAAGAACCCATTGAAGTTAAAGAATTGTTAGTAATGACGTTTGAGATGATTTAACAAAGCTTTTTTTGTGGAATACCTGAACCAGCCCAGCCTCACCCAGACTCTGTCTCCTGCGGCCCCCAAGTAATTTGAGGCTGTAAATGAAGGCTGACATTAGAAATGCATGATGCAGATAAAAATAAAAAAACACTAGGCTCTTGCAGAGATGTACAGGGAGCAACATACCCTTTTCTGATTTAAGGTGGTCTATTCATTCATTTTCTTCCACTTAGTCCCGTTAGGGGTCACAAGAGACCGAAGCCTATCCCATGCAGTAACTTTGGGCCTGAGGCAGGGTACACCCTGGACAATGGCCATTTCATGGCAGGGCTGACACTTTTATTAATACAAAGAGAATTTAAAACACAAGAAAAAAGAGTCAAGTGTTGATATAGTACAGGAATAATTTTATTACCGGTACCTTCTGTGGTTAAAAGGTTTTTAAATTATGTGTTTTTCCCACAAGGTGTGTGCACTTGCAGGTCAAAGTGACAGAAGTGGGTCATCTCCAGCCTGACGAGTGCACAAACATGGGTTTATATATTATGAGAAAGGGGAGTGTGTCAAAAAAAAACCCACCTGAACATGACAAAGTCCTACATAAAACCCAAACAGGAAAAAGAAAAAAAATTAAACAAAGCAATTAAGTTGAATTTATTTAGAAAAGCTGAACACAAAACAACAGACAAGGACATTATCAATGACAGTATTTTTTTTTATTTTTTTTATTTAACCTTTATTTAACCAGGAAAGTCCCACTGAGATTACAAATCTCTTTTGCAGGGGAGTCCTGGCCCCATGTGTGTTTGGGGGGGGACTATTGTACATGTTTTTGGTGGTAGAAACCGAGTACCCGGAGGAAACCTACGCAGACACAGGGAGAACATGCAAACTCCACACAGAAAGGCCCTGCCCTGGATGGGGTCGAACCCAGGACCTTCTTGCTGTGAGGCAGGCGTGCTAACCACTCTGCCACTGTGCACATATTCAATATTTGTGTGTTGCTTCACATTCAGGCTGGACTGCTGTTATGCTAAGCTCATACAAAAATTTGCACTTTCAGTGTGTACGCTCGAGACAAAAAACAAGACTTCAAAGAACAAAAATCAATAAAGCTTGAATGTACAAAAGAAGTACATAATAAAGCTTCCATAGTGCAATCATATAAAAATAGCAAATATCTTTTCTATTTCCAGCCTCCTCTTTTACATTCAGAGATGTGCTGTCCCTTTTAACAGAGGCAGAAAAGTATTGATCCACTTCAAGGTGCGTTCAAGGAAAAGCCTATTGATTTGGAATAACATTCTAATGTGTTACAAGTAGCCTTTTTACAATTCACAATCCAGGTGCAGTAATCTGTTGTGCATTTATGTGTCAAAGAAAGCATCAACCTAAGACCATTCTCTGGCTGATGTATATCGAGTTCTGGCATTTCTTGGATTCTTGGAAGAAGATACAGAAGTGGGTCAGTCACGAGGCTGGCTGTAACACTCTTGAAACATGCACTGTTTGCTTGACTATTGTTTGGTTTGGTTGAAACGAGAACAAATATGTGTGTCATCAAATACCTCACACCAATCCTTCACCAACTTCTGCATTTTTGTGGTTTTACAAATTAAATCTGCTTGGGAAAAACATTTTGGATGTCCCCTTGGTCTGGAAAAACAGTAAAAAAGATTCCCACTGTCTTATTTCAAAATCAGTGGGATAGGCTTACAAAAGAATACAGGAAATTAGCCCTTGTTAGTACCTTGTATGGTGATAAAAAGAGGTTCTGGGCTACTAGAAGCAGGCTGGAAACTCCATAAAAAAACTCTGTGCCTCTTTTTCTATTGAATTTTACTTAGTTTTACGTAGTTTCTTTGTAAATTGTCAGGTTAAAAATCAGCTACTCATAAATTACTGTTTTTCTAGACATGTACTGAAAGTATAAAATGTTTTTGAGAGAATTTTAGAGACCCCTCGGCCAGCAGGGAAGTCTAGGACAACAGTAATTGTCAAATAGTAATTATGGTCAAGTTCCAAATAAATTGCCATTTTCTCAAAAAAAAAAAAAAAAAATTAAATAACTACACTATACTTTAAGTGTTAATTTGGATTTCTTTTGTATGTGGTATTTAGTGTATTGGCTCTAGATGAGTACTACCAATGCCAAGTCACCAAGTCAAGCCAATCCTAGAACTAACTTATAAATGTTAAGTTTTTTGCAACATCAACATCCTAAAAACACTTTAGCACTAGTTTTGTTCAGTCATTTGGTATGGGTGTGTTGCAGTTTCCGTGATATATATAGACAGGTCCCTCGCAGCGGTAGTACAGCTGAAAGACATGTCCGTACCCGTGGTCCCTCCACCAGGTGCACAGCTGCCGGTTCCAGCCGCAGGCCAGTGGGTAAAACAGTTCTGGGTGCTCCATGCCAATCATGGTAAAGAAGTCCTGGTCGCCGAGGTGGCCTCTAAAGCGGTACTGGTCAGCCAGCTTGGCAACATTGTTGGGCTGCAGAAGCCGGTTGTAGAGAGCTGAGGTCCTCATGGCTCCCAAGTCCAGCAACATTACGCCACTGTTGAAACCTGGGAGACCATCAGGAGGAGGGTCGCCCACTTTGGTCTGGGGGTTTTCTTTACGATACTGCCAGAATGTGTGTCTGTGGAGAAGAAAGAGCACTTAGCTGTAGCTTTTTGAAAACTATTAACCTGATTGTTTAGAGATCTTCATCCACACAGCAGCAGGTATACAGTTGTGCTCATAAGTTTAAAAACCCTGGCAGAATTTGTAATTTTTTGGGCCATTTTCCAGAGAATATTAATGATAACGCAAACATTTTTTTTTTCATTGATAGATAGTGGTTGGGTGAAGCCATTTATTGTCAAACAATTGTGTTTACTCTTTAAATCATGACAACAGAAACTACCCAAATGACCCCGATCAAAATTACAAATTCTACCAGTGTATGTAAACATACGAGCACAACTGTATTTGCTGTCTTAAAACAAACATATAAAACATCAATGCAGATTAAGAAGATGTGGGAAAATCACGGTTTGTACTTCACATGAGTGACCTTTCACTGTGTGGTATGATCAGATCTAGTGGGAGAGGCAGATCCTCTGAGTCATGCTTTGATGTTATTACTGACCTATATTCAGCAGCTGCGGGCTGACCGCACTGGTCCGCACTGTTCTATGAAGTTGTTGGTTTGGTAGCTGGGAACCTATTACCTCAAAGAACGTTTGTAATTTTAAAGAAGACACTAGGGGCTACGTGTCCCAATGCACATTCAGAGTGAGTACAGTGCAAAAGGGAACTGCAGCACAGATATTTTCCTGATGTGCAGTTCTTACTTAAGAATGTAATGAGTTGAGCACAATGATTTTATTTTGGGGTAATTGTTGCTACATTATGTCAATGATAAAAAAAAATTATGTTTAACAGAAACAAAAGCTCTAAGAACGTCTAATTTAAAATTAATAAAAAAATACAATTGGCAAATGTAGTTTGTTACCCATATAAATGACCTTTGAAACCATATAAGTTGGCAGATCCTACAGACATGTATAGAGGCAGAAGTGAAAACGATGGAAGGCAAGCATTTTGGCAGCCATTGATGTAAATGGCCAATTTAATACATAAACATTCTTGTCCTTTAAAAACAAGTTGCTGCATCTTGACAGTGCTAATCCAGGCTTGAAACTACTGACGGGCAATTGCAACTCATATTGGGTAAAATTAACTGGGTTATAAGTCTCTCTCGTGGAACCCCTTAAAAGGTCTTTGAGTAAGGGCGCCGCCATACAGCAATATACAGCGTAATACCGCCGTCCACCAGAGGGCAGGCTACAAAAGCGGAAATATAAGGAGAGATCCAATGGCGACTTTTAGTAAAAATCATGTTTACAGCCTGGTACAAAAGATGGCTCTGGTCTCTAGAGCAGTATTTTCCCAACCTTTTTTGAGCCGCGGCACACATTTTACATTAGAAAAGTCACAAGGCACACCACCAAACAAAAATGGCACAAAAACTATATTTATTTATGAATGCATATATTTATTTAAATATAAATGTATTTATATTTAATTGTAATAATTAAATATAATAATATTATAAAATAGAAGAGTAAGGGAGCGAAAAAAAAATAGAGGGAAAAACGTAGTCCTCATTTATCCAGTTGAAGAAAAGAATAGAAAATGTTGTCCTACCAGCTCGCCATCTTATTTTCTTAGTTGGAGTCTTATTCCCAAATAAAAACCTGACACGAAAACAAGGTCAAGAATATATCAATATTCAGGGGTTTAAAATAAATTTCAGTCTTTAAGTTACATTCATTCATAATAAAAAAAAAACCATAAAAGTTCACTTCATTAGTTCACAATAATTTCCCCTTACCTCCAAAAGCCATAGTTATAACATGGACAATTTAGCCTTAGCAAAACATTACCTTACCCATTGAGCTAACAAGCAGTTAGCACAAACAATTTCTCAAAACATGCCAAAAAGAACAGAAATAACGGCATTAGAAGAGCCGAATTTAAAGTAAGATATAGCACAATCATATATTGTAAACCAATATATCATTCTTTGAATCAAAGCATTGTATTTTGAGAGTATAACTAAGAATTACCCGTTTTCGTAATGAGGTTTCGTCTGAAAACGGTCATCAAATCATAATTAAGGCCATTTTAAATAAAAAGCGGTTAACAAAAGGACCTTCAACAGAACACATTAACAAGACTTACCGCTGAATTTAAATACTATTTTCCAAAGTTTTGGAAGTATGAAGCCATGTGAGACTCTGAGATCTCGCCGTGTCAATGTTTACTACACGCCGTTCGCTGAGAGGACCAATCAGGTGAAATTGAATAATTTTCCACGGCACACCTGACAATCTCTCACGGCACACTAGTGTGCCACGGAACACTGGTTGAAAAACACTGCTCTAGAGATAGGTTTTTACTAGCTCTAGAGGGGGGGTTTTACTATGCAGAAGCCCGGATGTAACCGCCATTTTATTGCCCTGTCAAAATGACAATATCGGTGAATAGAGGACCAATGAGTGGAAGTTGTCCATAGTATATACTGTCATTGGTCCAAACTTACTTAAGTGAGAAAATCCAAGTGTAGAGCAACAAATTTCATTGAAACAAATTAAAATTAAATTGTGAATATTGTCATTTCTAAACTAACCCAAAGGCTAATGATTAGAAAATAAATAAGATTAAGATACAAATAAAACAGACTGAAGAAATAGATCTTATAACCTCGGAGAAGGAAATAATGTTTTTTCTTCAGTTATAAAACCACATTCGTTTTTCCAAGTACTTTGAGTTGTCAATGCTGCCTTTGAAATGTTATAAGATATGAATGACTGGAACACAATGCATCTATGTTCTGTAACAGCAGCTTGAGTTTTTTGTGTCCTTTTGTACCAGTACATTAAATCCAGGCAGTAAACCAAACCTATAGAGGAAACCTCTTAGCAAGGATCAGTGTTCACTCAAGTGCCTCTTCTTCTGCTGCGGCCATTCACACATCCATCGCCTTCTGCCTGCAATTTTTGCCACTGTCCTTTCAAGTGAAGTGTTTCTATCTCTCTCACCATCATGCCTGAGAGAACGGGTGATGGGACATTCTGTGCTGGCATACCATACCAAATGTGTTCTTCACTTTGTTCAGCTCAAGTAACAGGCTGCTCTCTGAAAGATGCTGACTGGACGGAGTCAGGGCTATACAAATGAAATGTCTTTTCGTAACAAAGCAGAGTGTCATGAGAAACGTACATTAAAACGCCTTCAGTGATCTGTGGCACTGCTGCATTAATGTGCGAGTATGTTTGGAGGTCGGAAAGGCCGTAGGCGCAAAATGGCTGCCATGTCTCCACCACCAGTGTGTGACTGTGGAAGGCATGAATAATGGACTCCGTAATGTGCTTTGAGAGCCTTAAAAAGTGCTATATAAATCCAATCCAATATTATTATTATTATTATTATTATTAAGTGTGATGCCTGGCACAGGGAATGCCAGAATATTTTTTGCATGTGTTGAGATGCTTCTATTGAGATGACAAAATTGTGGACCTTTGAGACTTGTAATCATAACAAAATACAATTCAGGATTTGGTACAGTCTTTTGTTGAAATGTGTAGGAGGTTGTATTTAGTGAGGCTGAAAAGTAGAACTGACTAGTTTTTGGTTATTGTCTCGCTTTGTGTGTGTGATTGTGGCTTTAACAGTAAGACTTATGTAAGTGGGTCTTGTCTAGTGGGATTTAAAAAACATTACAACTGCAGCTGCAGGGGAAGAGACACATGGCTTTTTCCAATAATTGAACTTTACAGGGGCAGGATGTGCTTTGAATGAGGCTGGTGGGAGGATGTGTTCTGCTGCATAATGCTTCATCCATTAGCACCCAACCTGCTAAGAGCCTTCCCCACTTGTAACAGGAAAGACTGTGGCAAAAAAGGATGGGACAGTGTTAGTCAATACATGACGGTTAATAGACAGTCACAATGCCTACTTGGGTTGGATGACTTTTCAAGAAAAACACTTCAAACTCAGGGATATGTATTCACAGGTTTCATAACAGGTAACCATACAACTAAAGAAGTCAACAGGAGATCCAGGAATGAAATTTTTAATGCATTATTTAAATAAATAGCAATATCCTTGAGCTTTTCAGTGACGTAAAAACCCCGAACCGCTGTCAACATATTTTAATTTCCTTAAAAATCCTGGAATGTGCTTTAACCTTCTCAAAGAGTACTCTGTAGTTCAACACTCCTCTGAACACACCTTTTGTGACATTGTAAGACAAGAAGGTCCTGACACAACTGCAAAACACACTACAGGTCTGAAGGACACGCTGTTTGGGACAGTGAATGACTGGATAACCAGGAACAATATTAGCCGGCTATTCCCAGAATGAGTAAACTACAATGGCAGGACACATGGAGATTTTTTTTGGAGATATTAGTGCCTGCAGGGGCCTACTAGGAAAACCACAGCCTTGCTAATGAAGCTATGGACTATGGACTTACTTGTGTCATTACTCTGCAACTTAGCTTTTGTTGGGTATCTGGAGCAATTATAAAAAAAAAATAAATAAAAAAAATAAACACTCTAGAAACAGTCAAAGATCAAACCTTAATATAAATTGCAAACAGTCAATGAACCATTAAATAAAACAAACTCATTAGGACTTAGCTTTTAAGTAACACCCAACTGTCTACTTCATCATCTCAAATAATCAAATAAATCCTAGAGGAAGCCACCTGGTGTACAGCTGCTGCTCGGCCCTCACATCAGACCTTTCCTTGTGTAGTCTAACCAGCCCCTGCACATACACATACACACATGTACGCATGCACAGTGACGTCCTGTTTTGATGCTTTGCCTGGATGGAAAACGGTGCAGTAGTCTAAATGGGCCAACCGTGTTTGTTTGATTATCTTGGAATGGAAAATCAACTCAGACACAATAAGCCTGAAAGACTGAGTACACAATCACAAGTCAGAAAATGGACCAAATTCTATTATTTTAGATTATTTTTAATTTCCATTTCAAACATTATTGTGATGAAAAGAACAGAATCTTATTTTTAAAGTCAAAGCCATTAAGAAGGCATCATCTTTTTCAGATCTTGCCAAATGCTTAATTATTTATCTTCCATAAAGCACTTCAAATTGTTTATTCATGGTAGCATCATATGTTATACAATAGTGCAACTGTGCCATGCTGTTATTAAAATTGTAGCTCAGTGCTGCCAGGTTTACACAGACTGCAGTGCAATTTGTACTTGGAAATCCTTTATATTTTTTCACACCAACAAACAAATCTTAAAAGAGTTGCTCTAAGAAGAAATGTAAAAAATAATACGAATTTGCTTCTACTGTCACTGTAGACACTTTGTAAATCAATGTTGGGTGAATGTGAAAATCAATGTGAAGTTTGTTTTAAGAATGGTACTGCCAATGTGGAGATAAAGCCCATTCAAAAGTATGAGAAAGACACTATACTATAAAACTATAAATCCTATTCACTGATTATTATATGTTTTTGTAACAGTCACACCACAGCATTTACTCTGGTGTGACTTGATTCTCACCTGTAGACTGGTTGCATCTCTCTTGTGATGCCTATTACAGCCCCGGGGAAAGTGGTCAAATTCTTGGAAGAGCTCCCTGATGTTGGTTCTATATTTTAGGTCCAGGTCGAGCTGCACAATACGGGTCAGATCTGTAATAAAAAAACATGCAGGTGAACAAGGTCTGTGGAAAATAAGTTACCTATTCCGAAGGATCTTACAGTGTTTTATTAAATACTGCACTTTAAGGGAAACTTTACTCTAAATAATTTCTCCGTAACAAAGCTTAATAAATAACTGGAATAAACCATTAATTTTTAAATCCCGTGAAAAGTGATCAGCTGACTTTCCCCGAGCAGTCCCTCATTAAGTACTTAAGAGTGCTTTGAGGAAAACCTCAGCGGCACAATAAGAATTGGCCTCTAAAGGGCTTTACAAACAGATACCTTATCACTTATATACAAGAAACTATCCATGTAGGTGTCTGCCACATTGAACTATGTTCATAAAAAGCACACACATCTGTTGACAGTGATTACCACGGTATCTGGGTAAAGTCAGTAAAAATACAGTAGTAACCAGGATATGCAGACCTTCATCTGTTCATTGTTTCAGCTTCCTATGTTTTGCTTGTTGCCACAGCGATGAAAAGATGAAATACTCAGGATAGGCATAAAATCCTAATTGATCTGGTGAAAACACTTTCTTTGTCAGCAGATGACAGGCTTTAGTTTGAGGGCAATAAAAATGTATTGGCAACCAAGGCCTGTTTGACAGCAGTGGGATGTGTGCTGTGGCTGCTTCTGACAGACCAAGAGCAGAAATAAAGTGGAATTGGATCAAATCTCATGCTTCACAAAAGCTAACAGGCGATGTTAAATCTCATTTCACAATATGCTCTGCTCCATTTCAATTTTCATTACTGTGACTTGATTTACATTTCATAAACAAGTAAGCATAAAATCTGTGAAAGGAAAAAAAAAAGTGTCATTTGGTTCAGCGGTTAGACTTTTGAGATTTCATTTAGTTAATTATGATGTTGATTTTCATAGGGGCTGGTCAAAGCTAGACTTTCATGCTTTATGTAACAGCATTTTGGTTTCTGTTTCAACTGGTGACAGAAAAAGAAAAGTCAGCAGGATTGACAGTGGCTTGTGTTATGTGCTCTCCAAACAAGGAAGCTGCCTGTCACAACGCCTTTATGCACTGTAAAAACAGAGGGGCTCTGCAAAATATTTCAGAGGGATGTAAGCCAAATTTATGAAGTACAGGGCTTAACATACGCCAGTAAAACAGGAAGAGAGTTTTATGTTGTTATTGCACGGTGAGATGGGGGCTTTGATGCAAGTTCAGTGACTTAATACAAATGCACAGAGAAAAGACTTGCTCCAATTCATTGGAGCCCAAATCCTTGTTTTTACAAGATCGCAGGCCAAATGTGGGTAGGATGTAAATTTATAAAGATACATCATGCTGTTCAATGGCTTAGAGCTTGTCTGAGGCTTTGCTCGTATCAGAACGCTCTCCTGTTCAACTTAGCCTCAACTCGGCAACAAACAACAGTGACATTATCTAACATTACACTTCAGCCTCATTAAACCGCTAATAGAGGTCTTTATGGGAGCACTTAGAGTCAGTATGTGAGGGCTATTGTCTCTTGTCTGTCTAGCTTGTACCGTTTACTGGGAAATACCCTTGCCTTGTAAACGTCAACATCAATTCATACTTTGTCTAATTGTAACCTCATCTATTCAAACATTTTGTTCAGTAATAAAACTTTGAAGAAAACCAAGGCCAAAGGAGTCAATAAAATACATTGCAGATTGTGGTGTAGCAGAACAAATAAAAAAAGAAATATATATTAAAATAAATCCAGTTCAATGATAAAATGAATATACATTTACAGCTAGTCTATTACAGTTACAAATCAGATTTTTTTTTCACATAAAACGGTATCTGCTATGATATGCTATTGCTTGAACTTCTTTCCAGGAAATATTGGTCTTGCACAAACAGCAAAGTTTACGTCTGTCCTAGTTTATATGGAAAATGACAGTGGAAGATTCAAGTCAAGACATGTTGGTACCTCTAGAGGGGGTGCGAAGACGTAGAGCACATTGATGTAACAGATAAGATATTTTCTGAGGTAGCTTATGAATGGCAACACGTGTTGGGCAATCATTTCATTTCGATATAAAATGGGCCTTTTATTTGAATCATTAGTGTGGTGATTTCTGTGATCTCAGTTTGTACAAGGCAGATGTAGTTATGCTGTTAGGCTACTGATGGTCCTGTGAGATAATAGAATATTATCTATAATAAGATGTGTTTTGTCACAGACTGACATTTATTTTTCACAAATTAACCTAGCAAACCCTACTTTACAAGTTTAGAGGATGTTACATTCAATCCCACTCCCACTTGCAGCTGTCATTTCCTTTTTTTTTTACTTATGCTTTGATTCTGTTATTAACCATAAATGATGTGCAGCTCGTTGAATGGAAAATAGTTTAGTTAAAAAAGCAGATAGTGTGAAAATAATAAGACGGCTTTGTGTGCAGCGTCCCACGTCTCTTGTGTTATGCTCTTTTAGAGATGAAAGAGCGCTTTTAATAGAAACATGTGACCATTCCGATTCACAGAGCAGACAGGTGGCTGATCAATAGGGATTTAAAAACCTCTTACCTAATCCTGGACACACGTTATAGGATTTTTGTTCAAACAGCTGTATACGTCAGTCAGTTCTTGCTCAAGTGCCCAGTTAATAAACATGTAAAAAAAAATATAACTAACATGTACAGTTTGGCGCATGATTTGTTCCATCTAATGCATTTAAATTGCAGCCTTTTAAAAAAGATAAAAGCTGGCGAATAAAAACTGCTTTTTATGTTACATTTAGTTACAGCTTTCTGATGACAAATGTTTCTAGCCAGACAACATCTTCTAGTGCTTCTGGCAACTATCGATCTAAAACCCCAAACTTTAATTGTTTGTTTTATTTGTGGACTGAGACACTGCTGCGGACCTCACCCTCTGAAGTAGACCATTAAAGTGAACAACAGAAGGCAATGCTACTGTTGGGTTGTATCAACACAGGGGGCACTGATGTGGGCAGACAGAACACCTCCTTCCTAAATCCCTAGGGCAGCCAGCCACGTGCCATTTTGAAATGTGCCTTAGTTTTTTATCCTGCTGTGCACCAACAACGTTCAGACTGAGAGGAAACAGAGCAATATGGCCTCAAACAGGTTAGTGTATTTACATTTATTTATTTAGCTGACGCTTTTATCCAAAGCGACAGTGTTACAGCCACTGGAGGCAAGGTGGGTTATGTGTCTTGCCCAAGGACACAACGACAGTATTAACTGTGGGGAGAGCGGGAATCGAACCACCTACGTTCCGGTTGAAGGACGACCGCTCTACCCATTGAGCTACTGCCGCCCGGCTTAATTCCTGTTAAGCTGGAATAATCTTTTTACTCATTTCGATATGGCACATAATAGATAAGGGGCCAGTCAAAAATAAAAGATTAGGTAGTCACCTTTAATTATTAAATTACAATTTCCTGTGCTTACGTTTCCTCAAGTATACCTACCTTTTTTCACCAAAAGGAACATGCCTGACAACTGCGCATGGAAGACATAATGAGCGACTGGAAATAAAAGTCTGTCATTGATCAGAATATCATAACTACTACCCTTTTATTAATAATATAACATTTTTAAATGATTATTTTATTATTATATCAATTTTATATAGCGCTTTTCTGGGGACGCAAAGACGCTTTACATATCAATTATTCATTCACTCCACAGTCACACACTGGTGGTGGTAAGCTACATCTGTAACCACAGCTGCCCTGGGGCAGACTGACAGATGTGGCAGACTTTCTGCACCTACGGACTCACCGACCATCACCAAGTACATTCACATTCTCACACAATCATACAAGGCAAGGTGGGTTAAGTGTCTTGCCCAAGGACACAACGACAGTATGAACTGTGGGGAGAGCGGGAAATCGAACCTACTACCTTCCGGTTGAAGGACGGCCGCTCTACCACTGAGCCACTGCCGCCCCAAAATTAACATATTAAATATACAAGAAAAAGAGAAATGTGTGGGAGTCTTACTTTCAGGCATGATGAGATGCATAGCTACAGAGAGGAAGAAGATGGCGTCACTGTAGTACGCTCCAGACCCTGCGCTGAAGTGCTTCTGCATTGCCTCCACAATGGGGAACAGCTTGTGTGTGAGGGTCACCACATCATGAAATAACACCTGCAGCAGAAATATCAATACAGACAACATGTTTCAGAACAGTCGGACAAAACAATGAAAGACAAGATTTATTGTAACACTGGTGTATCATTTGTTGTAGGGTTTATTATTTGTTGCTTTTTGTCCATATTATTTTCTCAGTGTTTGTATTTATGTATGAAGATGGCACCCTTGCTCTAAGACAAATTTCCCCTCTATGGAAAATAATAAAGAAACTTGAACCTGAAACAGTAAACTGCAGCACAATGACAAAAAAAAAGAACCGTTACATCTTTGTCCATTAGTGCACATTACATTCATGTTAAATGTGGAGTCATAACCATTTTCTTCTTGTCCACCATTTCATGAAGTAATGTTTTTCCCTTCTCTGTTGCTCAAGTCAAATCCACTGACATTTGCAAAACAGCTGTTTGGGCTCAAACCATGCACAGTACATATCTCTAGAGATTACCAAAGATTTTCTGTCATAC
Organism: Perccottus glenii; assembly: GCA_024416835.2. Classification (NCBI taxonomy): domain Eukaryota; kingdom Metazoa; phylum Chordata; class Actinopteri; order Gobiiformes; family Odontobutidae; genus Perccottus; species Perccottus glenii. The sequence continues at coordinate 18,709,958 of CM044559.2, read as the reverse complement.
AGTAAGCACAGATTTCCATTAAAACCTTCCTGCAGTAGAAAGACTTATTCTAGGTTCAGAGCATACAGTGTTCCTGGGAGATACTAGCCTTTCCTGGATAAGCCTAACAACATCAGTAGGCGTTAAAGGCTTCAGATAAACCTGACAATATGGGTGTGATTTTATAAAGTAGGCCAACATGCTTCAGATGAAGGTAAGCCCTGGTCATTTGTTGAAATCTGTGCCTGAGCAGCAACTGCCTCTCTTGTGTTCATCATTTTTCCTGCTTTTGGATCAAGCAAATGTAATATTATCAAACTGCAGACAGATACCATTATCATGAACTCAAGAAACCTTAACCCTAACCTTTTACAAAAAATGTAGTTACAGTTGGGTTAGTTTCACACAAGTCAGCAAATGTATTTCTGAATCCTGAAGTAGTTTTGACAATTTCCCCATGAACAGTTTATAAATACATTAATGTTAACCTTTTTTTTCTCCAAATGTGCCACAATGAAGAGACAACCTGTGTTCAAAAATCAAAACAAACAACAAACTGCAATAACAATATAAAAGTGGATGAGCTTTTAAAAATGACATTTATTCATTCAGGTTAGTGCCAATGCATAATATGACCACACCACACATGGGTCAAAGTGGGTAGCTCTAGTCTTAGCTCTGTTGTATAAGACACAATATTAACGCTGTGGCCTTTCCAGCATTTCAAAAGAACTTCACAAACATAAGAATAAGATTTGTGTCTACTAGTGTGTGGCTAAATGTTAACTCACTAACAAAGTAACAAGCTGCACAAAGCCAGCTTCAGAAGGAAAAGTCTTTTGTAGACATTTTAGTTAAAGTGTGCCATTGCCTTTCCCGGAAAGGATAGATGGCTGTAATACCTAATTACACTTGAAGACAGTAGAATTACTGCAGAAAGATTTTAAAACAAAATCAACAGACAGACAGAGGATCACTTTATTGTGTTTTATGTAAACACAGAATATTGTATAAGAGTTATGAAACAAAATTGTCTTTAGCATTGCTAGTGGCTCGGGTTGTAAACCTAACGGTGGTATCTACAGACTAACATCTGTGTTGTATTAACCTGTAGGCAGTGGTCAAGACAAAAGGTTATGGACATTCCATGAACATTAGCTTTTGGCAAAGTTTGTTTCCTTATTCTAACTACCATAATTACGGTGTTGAGATCCCAAAATGCAAATAGGCATTAGACAATGTTAGGCAACAAGTGTTTTCCATTAAAGTTCTTCATTTTCTTTCTAAAGATTTTTAGCTTTATTAACATTATTGAGGTATTTTAGGGAAGCAAATATGGGACAAAAGCACCAAAATTGCAAACTTTGTTTAAGTACTGTGTTTAAAGCAATTGAACGTTAACTTTCATGCATGTAGGTGGATAACTTTCTGTTTAATGTTCATAGCGGTACTTAGTCCTTAGCAGAGCAACACAAATGGAATACAAACTTATTGGTTCAAAACCATTCAATGGGCCAAAGTTTGTAGATGCCTCACACACTGCACATGACAAGACAGGACAATCAAAAGTAAATGGCTTTGCTGAGGAAGATGATGATTAGATAAATAATCTTTAAACAAGTTTATGAGCTTGTGTTTTGTGAAGCACACAGAAGAAGAGAATTAGGGCAGGGCATTATGCAGCAGCTGAGGGGGACCTAATCCTCTTTCTTTGGCAGAGGAACTCAGTAGATTGAATCTTACTAAGAAAGACCAATGCTGCCCCCCTGTGTTGAGCTCAACCACCAGCGCAAATAACACAAAAATAAATAAAGCAGGTTTCATAAACAGGTTTACTATCCACACCTCCTAACATTACTTATTTAAGTGTAACTGTTTGAACTAACCCACCCATTAAAAAAACATAATACCACCCTGATATCACAATTCACACAGATTGTAATGGCTTTTTATGACCCGACATCTTAGTTTATTATATATTTTTTACTGTATAATTTTCCCAGTCATCCAGTACATAATAAAGAACAAGTTTCAACAAAGTCTTCAAACCTACATCTAGATGCATTTTTGAAACCATTTTTGAAATCTTGATCATTTTCCACACAAACACATATTTAAACAGCACTACACAAAATTTGTCAAAACAGTCTAGTCAAGAAACGTCTAAAACCTTGACAAAGGGACTGATCTAAAAGCATTCCCCATTTTTTATGAATGGAAATTGAGTTGGTGCCCAGCAGTGTGCATGCTTCACCATTGACAGCATGGCCACCTTGAACTTATCTTGCAGGCTCCGGCTCTTGTCTACTTTAGTGAACATCATAAGTGCATGGTATTGTTGGTCAGCAACACTGTTCCTCTTCCTGGTCTAGCCTGTTCATGTTCTTCTACTAAATCATGCACTTCTCCGTGCTCCTCAGATTCTGGTGAATGGGAAAGCTTGGTGTCTACACTAAGATCGGCATCGTTTCTGTTGATGTTGTGGCTGGCTTGGGTCAGCTTGATCCTCTTAGTGGTGCTAGAGAAATTCTGCCTCTCTGTGCCAAAGTAGTAAAAAGCTACAACAGCAAGGGCAGCAGCAAGAAGAACAAGAACAAACTGATAGGATCTAAAGGTGCTGATCCTACCCATGGTTCTGGCTACAACTCTGAGGAAGCCCATTCCTCACTGCAATTGTCATGAGAATGGTGGTGCAAATGAAGACACAATCACCATTTGGTTGACTCCAGCTTCATGAATATTTCCACTCATATCCTTCGAAAAAAACACTTTAAACGTCCTACTCGTGGTACTAACCAGGATATTACATTATACTGTACGTTTGTAAGTTAAATGTTGCAAAACTAACAACTTATTCTAGTATGCACTCACTTGTTTCTGCCGTAGCTTTCTTCTTTAACATTCCGATCATAAGCTTGTCTATAGTGAGATACTATGCCCACGTAAGCACTTATGCACGGACACGAAAAAGGATTAGTTACCCACAGCAGTAATGGATGGATGGATGTATGCATTCACACCAAGCTAGTGGCTACAAGGATGCTAACAAAATTGCGCCTAGATTTGGCCTGTGACAATTTATATATGTCAAATACAAGCACCGGGTTATCGACATACTCTTTGGTTTGTGTGCAGTTTCTTGATGCTGTGAAACTGCTATGATGTTCAACAGCACAGCAGAAAAATAATTTTGACACTTACACGGACCATTAGCAACCTAGCTGGTCCCTGATACGAGCCTTACAAGTCCCGCCCACTCAGTTCAGATGCCGCATTCACGAATCATGGAATTAAAATGTATTCTATTGGTTTAAATTTTTAAGAATACATATTTACAAAAATGAAAATATGTCTTAAGGTTATTCTCTGATATAAACAACAGAACATTGTAAACATTTTTACAACTGTAAGGAATGGGGTCTGTTTAAACAGCTGCTAGTTAAAACAAACATTCACGTTGTATCTGGAACAAAAAACATAAATACGTGTTTATAATGAACCATTTTGTCGCACGGCGTGTGAACTCGTTGCCAGGTTGAGTGGTTTTCCGTTCAGTTCGCGTACTTTTGAGCACCCGCGGTCCTTTTATATACAATCTCTGCTGCGGTCCTACTCCGCCCAATGCCCATTCATTTTACTCATTCACAACTCCAACAACCTTAAGCTATACTCAGTCACTGGGCTGGAAACTTTACCACTGATTTGGCAACCCTGTCATGGCAGTTGCGTTTTATCCGCAAGGAATACGAACCCTCTAAGAGAAAATGTTTTTGTTACGTTAATCTAACATTGTTTTTTTGTTTGCAAATTTAGAATTGGGTAGTATTTTTCTCCTATATCCAGGAGCACTATTGGCAGAAGACTAGCCTGCTTGAAACACAGGAGAAAATGAATTCAAACACGCACGTCATTCAGGTGACAAATGTCTCTCCGAGCACAACCTCCGAACAAATGAGGACTCTGTTTGGGTTCCTCGGGACCATAGAGGAGCTAAAGCTGTTTCCACCTGAGTGAGTATCCTCAAAAGATGTGAGAATTCCCAAATCGTGGTCGCTTTGTTGCTCGCATAAAGAGGTGCTTGTCAGGCTGCTTCTGAGGCCTGTTGGTGACAGTAGGCCTCTCTGCTTATCTTGCTAATGCTAACGTGTACCGCATGCTTTTTCCGCGCCTTTAGGCTCTGTGTAAAGATGTGCATTTATTTCTTTCACTAAGATCACTTGTACAGGGACAATACAGTAAGTACTTTGTCTTATAGAAAAATATTAAGTTTTTTTTTTTAAAGCTAAAGAATACGCCCTGTGAGATAGAAAATGCTCAAAGATGGTTGTTAACCATTTATTATAGCAAGTCAATTTTATTTATATAGCACAATTCATACACTGGGTAACTCAAAGTGCTATACAGAAATGAAAGACAATTTACAAGATTTAGAATAAGAAACATACAAATTTTAAAAGCTGAAGAGTGCACATAAAAAAAAAACACTTAAATTTGTCTTTACTGAATGTAGGCGGAGCTAAAGAGGAAGGTTTTTAACCTCCCCTTAAACATTGTTATCTGGGAGGATGTTCCAGATTTTTTAGTTCTAACTCTGGACATGGGCAGAAGGCTTGTCCCAGATGTTCTCAGAGTCCGAGAAGGTCCATAAGCAACTAGCATGTCAGCTAAACCATTAAGCGACTTGTAAACCAGCAGTGCTGTTTTATAGTCTATTCTCTGAGGAACAGAAAGCCAATGCAGAGATTTTAAAACTGGACTTATGTGGTTGTACTTCCTGGTTTTAGTTGGAACCCGAGCTGCAGCTCTCTTAACCCTCGTTTTGAGAGGCTACTAGTTACAGTAATCTAACCTTCTGGAGATAAAAGCATGGATAAGTCTCTATAAGTCTGGTTGAGACATTGTCCGTTTGACTTTGGAAATGTTTTTAAGGTGATAAAATGCAGATGATGTAATTTGCTTAATGTGACTGTGGAAATTCAAGTCTGAGTCCATGAGGACCCCTAGATTCCTAACCTGTTTTTTAGATTTTAGAGAAAGAGACTCTAGGTGACTGCTGACACTTTCTCTTTGTTTCTGTGGCCCAAAGATAATTAGTTCAGTCTTGTCTCTGTTCAGTTGGAGAAAATTATTTTGCATCCACCCATCAATCTGTTTGATGCAGGAAACAGTGAATCAATTGGTCCATTTTCACCTGCTGTGAGTAAAATGTCATCTGCATAACTCTTTTTAAGTCAAAAGTAACCAAGTGATTCTTTAATCTTCTTCAATATTTCTTCTTAATCTAGTCAATCCAAACCTTTCCTTTTATTTTATTGACCTTGCTCGCAAATGCATAGTAGTGGTTTAGATTTGACTTCATTTTACATGTTATAAATGTGGTGTTTTCATTGAACCACAATTGTACTGCTGGCAGGTAGGAAAGTCACTGCTCTGTGGAAATGAGGTTGCTGCAAAGCCTCAAACAAGATTTTTACTTGCAAAAACAAAGTTCTTATCAGTCACGGACACACTTTTTATACATCAGCAGATGGCATGTTGTCCCTTTTGTTTTTGTTCTTTGCACAACTTGTCTGTATTTTCTTCCAGTGACTCTCCCTTGCCTGTGACCTCACGTGTCTGTTTTGTAAAGTTCCTTGAGTCTGAGTCGGTGGGAGTGTCGCAGCACCTGACCAACACCGTCTTCGTGGACAGAGCCTTGATCGTGGTCCCTTTTGCTGAAGGTGGGTGTCTTTTTATTTTTATTTCTGAAAATGCTCAACAAGCATCAAATGTTTAACTGTATATCATAGACCTGGAAGCATTTCCTAAGCCATTGTGAGTTTTTTTTTTTCTGACCAAGCACAGTAACTATGCTTTTTGGTGCTAGGTATGTAAAAGGGAAATGTACATTTGTGTCCATGTCTTACAATTTAGCTGTAAACCTCTCTCTCTGTTATTTGTGTTGTGGTTTTCATAGTGGACAACTCATTTGCAGAGAGCCCCTTCCTTGCTGGCCGAAAGTGGTCCTCTGCTGCCATCAGGAGATTAGAAAAAATAATGGCACCAGGCTCGCAAGCCCCTTCTCTCTCTTTTTCTCCAGTAAAATGTTAACTCTTTATTTTTATCTCTGTTCAGGCATTACATGCTTGTTAGCCACATTTGCCACACAATATCTAAGCAAATACAGGTTGTACTGATTGTCACAAATATAACTTCCTAAATCAGTAGGTATGCGCTACATTAGGGATGTCCTGAGCCAATATACAAAGTTGCTATTAGTTGTTGAATAGTCTTCAACTATTCAAAACTGGTGGTAGTAGTAGTAGTAGTAATAATAATCATAATCATAATGAATATGTAATAAAACATGCTGATGTTCTGATCACTTTACAAATACAGTAAGTTTTTACAAGCATGGAACTTGGCACATTCATTTGTTAGACCTTCTGTCATTTCAGTCTTTCTTATTGACTTAAACACTTGGGTGGGTATATACATTTTTTTTAAGCACACATGATAACATATTCAAACAGAATAACTCTTTTACAGTATCTTATTTATTTTGGTTAATGCATTAAGGATTTGGATCAGGATTGGTGGTGTATTTTGAAATAAATACTGAACAAAACGAGATCAGGACATTCCTACATTAAGCACAAAGCATGCAAGATGTGGATAAACTAATCAGCTGTACATCCTAGAACAGACAAGGCATGATGTGCCTATATACATAGAAAATTAAAAGCAGAAAATAATCAGGCATATTGACTGCCTTCATGTTATTGACTTTCTGGGCAAAAGTCTTTTTAACAGAAGTTGCATCAGTAATTAAATATTTTCACTAACACAGACAAGATAAACATAGTCTCTGCCTAATATTGCAGTAAATATGCTTGTTATTGACCCTTTCCAAAAAAGAGTTAAGTAAATTTGACATTTAACAGTGGTATTTCTTTTGTTGTTGTGTTTTACAGTTCTTTTTCCTGGTTCAGCCAACCCTATATACCAGGCCCCGCTGACATTGCCACCAACAGTTTTGTCTTCTGCAGCCTTATCCTGTTTCTCAAGTGTCCTTTCTGTTGTGTGTGCGTGTGTGAGCGGGTGTGTCTCTCTCTTTCTCCCCCAAAATATCAAATGTCATATTAAAAACGGCCTGTTTTCAGATTGCACAACCATGGATGAACATCTCCATAAGATTGATTTTTACTCTGATTTGATATATTATTATTTTCATTAGCCTTGGTACGCTTTTCTCATGACTCTATCGTGGCTTTTGCAAGCATTAGCAATTGCAACTATTAAGTGAATTTTTTTAAAGTTTTTGCTTCTGGATAGACTTGCACAATATTATCTGTAAAATTATATGCGGTTGCCAAGTAAGTATTTACTTTGTGGTGGAAATTTAAAAAAGTAGGCAAATAATAGCCACTAACAAAAGCCCGGAAAAGGTAGCCTTTTCTGTTTTATGCTGGTAGTGGTAGGTGATGTTGAAATGTACCCTTCTGTCTCCACTCAAATCATGAACTTTGTTTTTCTGTATCTCAATGTTTTTGTGTGCTTTATAGCGAAGCAGCCGGCGTGAGTCGCTTGTTCATAAAACATCTAATGAAAGTTGAGAGCACATCCCGCGGGACAACTGGCTGTGCTTGCTTACGTTTGGTTCATGACTTAAAAAACAAGTACAGGTGATAAAATCTTGGCAGTGTTGACCACAATGTGTATTGTGACTTAAATTAATAGCTGCTAATCCTACAATGATGCATAAAGAAAAGTCAGGAATCAAGATTTACAGACAAGACTAAGTGGATTTTTTTATGGCTTTTATTTTTTGCTACAGAGTAGTTAGACTGGGGTGGCTTGTCTGCAAGTCTTGTCTGGGTTTTATTTGTGTTGGCTTGGAGTACATGCTGAAATAATGTTGTTCTTCTCCAGGAGTCATTCCTGATGAATCTAAAGCTATGTCGCTGCTTGCTCCAGCCAATGCTGTGGCAGGAATGATGCCTGGAGGAGGACTTCTTCCAACACCCAATCCTTTAGCAACAGTGAGTTGTGTCTTACTGCTTTCTTCACTTCTGTTGATATACTTGTGTATTTACCTACAATACCATTTACAAACAAACTCCCATAAATGTGTGTTTCAGATGGGAGTAAGTCCTTTTGGAGGTCTTGGACCCAGCATGGAACAAATGGCTGCCATGGGATTGCCAGCGAACATGAACCCTCAGGTTAAGATGACTGATGGTTGTTAAATCTAAGTTTCACAAAATTATTATATTAATGTCCATTTTGTCACTTTCAGGCTCTTTCTGCAGACTTCCTGAAGCTCATGCAGTCCATGGACCCAAAGTATGACATTTCTATCCTTACACCCATTCAAGAGTAAACACAATGATGAAAATATTTTTAAAGCAAAACTCTTAATTTTACTTGCAGGTTGAATCCATTAGCAGCTGGGCTGGGCTTAAACCCAGGCTTGAAGACCGATGCCTCTAGCAAGGAGATTGAAGAAGCCATGAAGAGAGTACGAGAGGCCCAGTCTTTAATCTCTGCTGCCATTGAACCTGGAAGTAAGTACTTTTCTGTGTTTTTTCTGCTTGGTTGTTTTTCACTGGCTTATGCAAACTAATGTATTGTATTCTAACCTTGGTATGATGAAGGTGTAGTCTCATAGCCAGAGAACACTGGCACATTAATAACTGTGTACACTTCACATAGCAGTTTAGACTGAGCCATTCAACTTTTCAAAAAGGACATTGTCATTGTTTTTGCAGATAAGAAAGATGACAAGCGTAAACGTTCCCATTCTCGTTCGAGGTCACGGCGCAGGAGGTCCAGATCTCACTCAAGGCACAGGTAAAGTCCGCTATGTGACCACATTATTTCTTTCCCATAGACAGTATATGGACATTATTGGACAATATGGTCTCAATGCTTAGTATAAACTAAGCTTAGTGTACACTAAGCATTAAATAAGCATTAAAACTGTTAAATTGAATTATGGCTTTGGCAGAAGATCAAAGAGCAGGTCACGACGACGATCTCATTCAAGGAGCAGGCGGAGGTCCAAGAGTCCACGACGAAGGAGGTCTCGGTCCCGAGAAAAGAATCGGCGCAGTAGGTCAAGGTATGTGTTTCTTTTGCACCTAACGATTACAGTATTGTTAAAAATAATAGCATTACAATGTGACTAAACAGAATAATCCAGGTTTTAGTATATTTTTTATTGCCAAGTGGCAAAGAAGTTACCAGTAGGTGCAGTATGCACGCTCTTAAGGCTGTGCAATATCATGAATGCTGGGTCTTGATTGTTTTCTGAGAATCTACTGCACCTACTCGTAACTTGTTTGCCACAAAGCAATAAAAAATATACAAAAAACTTGGATTATTCTGGTTAGTCACATTGTACTGCTATTATTTTGAACAATACTGTATATAATGAAACCAACAGTACACTTAGTTTTATATTGTGTGCTAATGTTTTTGCCTTCAATAGGGAGAGAAGGAAGGAGGAGAAGTCAAAGAAGCGATCAAAGACACCACCGAAAAGTTACAGCAGCGCCAGGAGGTCTCGAAGCATTAACCGGTAAGACATGCACAAAATAACTTGTGGAATTCCTCTCTAGCTTAAGATTAAAGGTTTATTATTTTTAGTTTAATTTGGTCACATTTTATTATTTGTCTTAGGAGGCACCGCCGAAGCCGCAGTGCATCTCGCTCTCCTCGGAGGAAGCCGTCCAGATCTCCATCGCCCCGACGGTGAGCTCTCATTAATACATTCATCACATTACTGTACAACTTTTTTAATTTACTAAAAAACTAATGCTTCTGTCTATATCCAGTCATAAAAAAGAGAAGAAGAAGGACAAGGATCGGGAAAAAGACCGTGACAGAGACAGGAGAGAGGACAGGGATCGAATCAGGGAAGTACGAGAACGTTCCAGTAGTAAAAAGAAGAAGAGCAAAGACAAAGAGCGGGATCGAGACCGCAAGTCGGACAGTGAGAAGGGAGATGTTAAGGTTTGTTTGAAAAAAATTCTTGTCAATTTTAGCAGTAAGTAGATACAGTGGGGATCGAAAGTTTGGGTACCCAATGTGCATAAAGACGCCAAGAAAAGATGGAAAAATCTTAAAGTCATCAAATGACAGATTAGACATCCTTATAATATGTCAAAAAAGTTAGATTTTATTTCCATCATTTACACTTTCAAAATAACAGAAAACAAAAAAATGGTGTCTGCAAAAGGTTGGGCACCCTGCAGAGTTAATACTGTACTGCCCCCTTTGGCAAGTATCACAGCTTGTAAACGCTTTTTGTAACTAGCCAAGAGTCTTTCAATTCTTGTTTGGGGTATCTTTGCCCATTTTCCTTACAAAAGTCTTCCAGTTCTTTGAGATTTCTGGGCTGTCTGTCACGCACTGCTCTTTTAAGGTCTATCCGTAGATTTTTTTGACTTGTAAGGATGTCTAATCTGTCATTTGATGCCTTTTGGAGATTTTTCCATCTTTTCTTGGCGTCTTTATGCACATTAATAAGAATTTTTTACCTGGGGTGCCCAAACCTTCGATCCCCACTGTATTTTGTCATTAGAACAAAGTAATAAAGAGAAACTGTTACAAAAAGATCTGTTCTAAACTCAGAAGACCACAATCTCTTTCCTTTGACAGGTGACCAGGGATTATGATGAAGAAGAACAAGGTTACGACAGCGAAAAGGAAGCAGAGGAAGATGACGACGAGAGAAAAACCGACTCAGACTCCATCTCTTCCCCCAAAGGCCAAGATGAGATGGATAGAGCCGAAGTCCACAAGAAGTCCAAGCTGAACGGAGATGATCACCAACAAGAAGACATGGAGATGAGCGACTAATATCCTAAATACACTGCATTATCTTTCCATTGTTCTTTAACATTTTTAACATAGACCACAAAAGTTTGTCAAATCACTAAAAAGTAATGTGTTTTAACTGTAAAAACGGGTGGTAGGAGGGTGTGGGCTAAAAAGCTGTTGGGTCACTTTTGAAAAAAACAAAAGGGAATCGTTTGTTTTTAAAATATGGGGATAAACGAATAAGGTGGTTTTAAATTGTCATTGTTGTACTTTTATAAAACTGATTTATATTTGTTGCCTTCATACTCCTGACAGAACACACAGCATTTACTTAAACGCTAAAATTATGTCAGGAGCATGTTAAGACGCTCAGTACCTTTTACCTGCTTAATTTACTCTCTGCTGAAGCAGTTTTTTTTCTGTAATGCATCCAGTTTGTATATACAGCCCTTTCCAAGTGTAAACTGTAATCTAAATGTGTTGCAATTAAATGTCTTCTATAGGTTTTCCAAAGGAGACTAATAAAATTGGGTGAAAGTGACTGTTTTGTTTTTATTTTACAAAAGTAGTGGAGAGATGAAAGCTATACTGAAACATTGTTGCATGTGGATTTTTTTTTTTTAATATAAAAATAGTGTAACAGATGTAAAGTTTTGCTGTACAATTGACATGAAGATGGCAACTATTCAGAAAACAAACCGAGGAACAATGTCCAGCTCTGGAAAAAAAAGACCACTGCAATTTTTGCTAGAAATCAGCATCTCTACAAGTATGGAAGCCATTCCATTCCAATGTCTCTTGAATCCCAACCTGAGGTGCTGATAAGGTGATCACCTGAACTAAATCTTATTAAATAAGGAAAAAGTTTATTAAAAAAAAAAACACTTCTGTGGTCATCACTATCCTCTTGCAAATAAATGCTCTAAATTACAATATTTTTATTTGGATTTGGAAAAATGTCAGTTTATAGAATAAAACAAATGTTAATTTTACCCAAACATACCTATAAATAGTGAAACCAGAGAAACTTATAATTTTGAAGTGGTCTCTTATTTTTTTCCAGAGCTGTATAATATTAATGAAGAGGCACATGTCATTTAGCTGAGCCAGTACTGAAGAATGCTGTTAAACTTTTTATTATAAGGGTAAAAAAAGCACATTGTTTTGTTTCTTGTGGTTGAGCATTTAGCATACAGGGTTTAACATTCTGCAGATATATTTTGTATCCACACAGAGGCTCAAAAACCATAGCAGCAGATGTAAGGACACAATAGAGTCAAGGCTGTCTGCAGCAAACACCTTATTAAATTTCCACTGCTGTGTTTTTCTCCTTAGTGAAGGTAACTACTGCAGAAAGGAAAAAAAGACAATTTGAAAGTGATTGACCACTTTTTTTTTTTAACAAATTAAAAAGTAAACATAACCTACAAAGAAATACACATCTTTCTTCACACAAATAAAAAGACAAAAACATCAAATATGTATTTACATAGTATACAGAGTATGTTTTTTTTTTTTTATTGTTAATTCCAAGTTTGGTTCTTGCAGAGATTGTACTGTTATAAAACCAGCTACTGTATCTTACAGAGGATCTGTAGTACCTTATAAATATAAGTCCAAAGGTTAAATATCACAAAGTGAACTTTTCTCACTCGGTGTACTGTGAGAATCTGTAGTGTGTCTACATAGTGCCCAGACGTCAGTGATGCTACACCAGTAAGAAACACACTGCTCCACATACACACTCTTAGAATACGCAGAGTGATACAAGATGTGATGTTGTGAAGTTATTTGATCTAAGTAGCTACTTCATTGAAGTAACTGTCAGCATCTGAGGAGCTGGTGCATCTTTGGAATATAAACTTTAATAGGTTTAAAGATTATAGTATACGCTAATGTTTTTTTTTAAACCCAGTAAAAAGTAATTTTATTAGTTAGTTTTTTTAGTTTTCTCTCAGACTAACCTGGCTGCAAACAATCCAAGGAATGTTTTGTAGAAAAATGTCCACTAAGTCGAAAAGTCAGATTTAGAGGAACTCTGCTCCCTCATACAATAATATCAGTGGCTCACTATGGTCAGTTAAATACAGTCCCCTTTTATAAACAGTACATACAAACTTACATACAAATCATTTACTCAGTGCTCAACTTTACTCAGTGACACCTCATACCTGCTGTTAATCATATAACTTCAATGCCCTTAGATAATGTTTGAAACAGTGGACTGCACTTCTTGTAAGGGCATCTGTTTCAACATAAAGCCATACATTTTTGACCTTATACTGTAATATGTCAAGGATGGTGAGCTCATTCATTACTTAAAAATTTGGAATTAATAGTAGTTTTCCCTTTAGAATGTCAGTTTGTGTTTGGAAAAGTACATTTTGCAGTAAAAAATAAATAAATTGTGGTATCTCTAGCTTGAGAGATTAAAGGTCCGGAAAGCGGCTAGGGTCTTCTCTGTAATCATCAGGAATGGTAAAAATAGATTGCTCAAACTTATCGTAGCGAAACTCTTGAAATGTCACTGTGGCGGTGATTGTGGGAAAGACAGGAATATCTGCAGGAGAAATTCATGTTTTTAACATCATATCAGAAAAAAGTATGATTCATTTTTAATTGTTTACTTACCAAGCTTGACGGGAAAGCCCGGTGGGAGCTTCATCTGAACAAACTCCCTGAGTTTATTAAAGTGCTTGAATGGTGCAATCACTTCCAGTACATTTAACAACCTAAGGGCAGAGACAGTTTTTCTTAACACTTACACAAACATGACACAAACAGCACATCCAAATTGAATGAGATCTGAAAATCATGTAATTTCAAATAATCCCTTCACACTTGGCCTTTTAAGATGACACTATTGCTATCAGTGTCAGTTTTATTTACTTGCCCTGAAAACTTTTTGAATCCTGGTTGTTTCATTGTTCATAGCGGAGAATGTCTGAATGCCGAGTGAGATTAAAGTACTCACGATTCAATGCCCAAAGGGAAGTCTTGACTCATTGCTATCGTGGCTTTGAAGTTCTTCTTGCTTTCTTTGCAGACCAGCTCTCTTCCTAGATGTGGCGCTCTAAAAAATGTTGGAGGAATGGTTCAGATTATTGTCTCATAGTTTGCTCAGCTCTTGTTGGTTTTAGTGCTTTAAAACTTGATTAAAAGATCACAAAAGGCCTAAGCAAGCATCAAATAATTCCAAGCCTTTGTCTTTGGACACTTACTTTCCATTGTCAGCAGTGATGTATTCCTCCCATGATATAGTGTTGGGTGTTGGAGCGGTTAAGGATTGCCTTCTCATTGGCTGAAAGCAAATAAATTAAGGTTAAATGTGAAGACAAAACAAATCTAACTGAAACAGCTGAAAGACATGACACTGTGTGAGTACAAATATAATCTCCTTCCAGTACAGACAGTCCTTTGTTTTATCTACTGCCTTATACACTGCCCAGCCAAAAAAAAAAAAAAAGTCACTAATTTAACCAAATAGGTAAGAGTCTCTTATTGAATAATCACTGCATGGATGATTATGTTTCAGCTGGCAACAAGTTATTTAACCCTATCTGATGCAGTGAGTAGTTTCTCATTTCTTTAAACAGCCACATCACTAAAACGTTTTCTGAAATTAAATTGTAAAAAAAACAACAGTAGAACTCACGACTATCTTTAATAGTGAAAGTAACAGCATTTTCCACACGAACAGTGCGACAGAAACTCAAGGGACTGGGACTAAACAGCTGTGTAGCCTTAAGAAAACCATTTGTCAGTGAGGCTAATGGTGAGGAAAAGGCTTTAATTTGCTCGGATAAAGATTGGACTCTGGAGCAATGTGGCCTGATGAGTCCAGATTGACGGGCATCATCAGGGTAAGAAGAGAGGCGGATGAAGTGATGCACCTGTCAGGTCTAGAATCAGCAACAAGAATAAGGTCAGCTTACTGCGTGAATATACTGAATAACCAGGTTATTTCATCAATGGATTTTAGAGTGCGACTTTTTAATTGGCCGGGCAGTGTATTTTGTCTTGGAAAATACACACACACACACAAAAAAACAAACTGACCAGCCACTAGAGGGACCCAGTGCATCAATAAACCACAATCTCCTTTTGACTTGCTCATTGTAACTACTCTAAACAACAAAACTACTCATGATCTGATTAATATCTAACAGTTAAATGTAACCTGATAACCTGGTTTTAATAGCGCCTTAAAAATGTTGGACTGGTTTGGGATTCAAATGTTTATGAGTTAAATACAGTGCTAAAGTAAGAGCGTTTATTGATTCCAAAGGCCATTTGATGAAGGTGCTTCAAATAGTTTATTAATGTGAAAATCTGTTCATGCAGAACGTAAAAGGCTACTGGGATGAGTTCCAGTAAGCTCTTCCGAAAAAAAAATTCTCCTACAATACTGCTAGGTCTGTCAGCAAAGATGGAAATTAGACTGCCTGACCTTGCTTTACTGAGCTACAGTTAAAAAAAGCAAACAAGAGCAGAAATGTTTGGAAAAGCATAGAAAAAAGACTATGACCAGAGACGTCTATTTGACACATGAACAAAAGATCACAGAAATGTCTGGAGGTTTGGGGCGCAGCTGTTTTGGTCTGGACAGAAGACACAGGCTGCCCAGGGCTGAGTTTCTGGTATGCCACTCCACCCCTCCATCATTCCACGGCACCATCAGCTTTGAGCTTCATTCGTGTGATGAATTGTTTGAAGGCCTGTTTAAAAGCACCACGCTCTCTGTTTCCACAAGCTCAGGACTCTCTCTGTGGTAAACACAGCTATGACACAGCAGCTGCCCATCTTCCTCTCCAACTTAATACTACTTCTTCAAAACTCAATAAAACAGCCATTTGAAACTAAATCTAACAATAGTGAATGGAAAAAGTACAAAGCCCAAAGATAAAACCAAGCTAACCACAGTAAATGGAGACAAAAACTCTATTGATAGTTGCAAGGCTGTCTTTTGTCAGAGTAGCTTTATGCTCTGTGTTTAGACAAAGGCTTTTTAACCAAGCTCTAGAACATACTTTTGTGAGGGAGTGACAGAGGCTGTTTTATGTGAACAAGTGCAGCTTGTTGCATTCACCACATGGTGGCATAGTTGAGACTTAAGTGATGCAAAGTGGGGTTCAGGTGTAGTATCCTTTCTCTCACACAGTGATGAGTGACAGCTTCATTTTCAGTCCAAAATAAAAACATTACAGAAACAAAAAGGGAGAAGTCAGGCGGGAATGCTGAGATAAATGCATGCCAAGTTTACTTAAGTCCATGCCAACTGTGAGAACTATAAGGTTTGCTTTGTCTGAATGTCCTACCCCAAGATTCCAACGGGACAGGACAGTTTCAGGGTTGGACTGGTGGTTAAGCTGCAGATATTAGTCACAGCATTTATTTACAGAACACAGTGTGCTCCAACTGGATCATATCGTTCTTTGTTAATAAAGTAGATGTCATTTGATGCAAGAACACCTAAAGCTCAATGTGCAAAAACTCAATTTGAGTTGGACAATGATAAGCGGGAATACACTGACCTGGTGTCATATGGGGAGGGGAAATAAAATGTAATCATTATGTAGTAGTCAAACCTTATATTATGGTGACGTTAATTAGGTTGAAGGTTTAATTCTAGGTTTTAGCTGGCATCTCTTTTGGTGATGACTGGATTTAATTACAAAATAAACACACCTTTAACTAGATGCAACATGTTTGCAATATTCTGTACAAGGATATAGTCTACTGCATTGTAAAACATAATTTACAACATGATGACTACTTTACAGTAGCCTGGCACAGCCTGATGTGAGCTCTGTACATTCTATATACAGTAACTCAGTCTGGCAAAGCGTCATAAACCAATAAATCCCTGCAGTAGTTTCTGTACTGACCAATCACATTTGAATGCCACCCGAGGGTTGCCTTGCGTCACACTTAGATGACCCAAATCCCTTTTAAAATCAGTCAATGTTGTGCTGGACTACCGAGAGTTTGTTTGCCTCTGTTCTTAAATCATTTTTTTTTAAATAACAAGATAACATTATGAGTTTAAAGTCATTTACAGGCGCTCCCCTTTACGCCAAGTTGGATTGACGCACTGCATGCCCGCACCTCCATTTTTTTACTTCTTCGTAGATTGTTGCCCTGCTGACGTCATGCCCCACCAGGCCCCGCCTTGAGGAAAACGAACTGGCAATTCTTTTCAGACTCCTAGCTGGAACAGCGAGGAGTCTGGCTTGCAAGGCTAACTTTACAGACCTCTATCAGTAACACGCTGCTAAAACAGCAAGTGTTTTTATGTCGTTTAGTTGTGGTCAACAGATGATTATCACATAAATGTACAGTTAGACAATTAACATCACACCTCAAAGTTTTGCTCGATGAGGTTTCCTCCTTTGCTCAGACTCTCCATGATGGCTTTGTTCCTCAAGATGTCCTCTTCACTGAGATGTTCCCGTCTCTTCCGGGACTCCAATACCAGGCCGTTTACAGAATAAAAATCTGCTAAGAAGTTTCCCACACGTTCCTAAAGTAGAGAAAAATGTTTTTCTCTAAGAAACCAATTTCCATTTTAACAACTGAATAGGACACTGGAGCAAGAGGGAATGACAGTATCAGCCACATAACTCATTCACTGCCCCCTAGTCACTGTATTGTTTTTTAACCTTGAGCCTTTCAAGGTTTGATTTATTAACTCTGATTTCCTGACTATATTGGAAAACGTGGCTCAGGAAATATGACTAGGAAAGTAGAAATAAAAAGTTTGAAAAGGGTGAAAAAACAAGCCGCAGACAAATATTTACAATGTGCATCTGGGGACCAAAGTTTTTCCTAATTTCTTTAATTCCTGAGGCGATATATCAAACCCCTTACTTTTCTGTCTGGGGCTTAAGATTCCAGAAATTTTGAACCAAGTGACCCAGACATGATAAGTTTCAAACCTACCGTCTTGTCTTCTCTGAACAGCCAACCAGTCTGCGCTCTGGAAAATGTGATGGACTTAGTGGACAGTGTGGCAGAGTAAACATCACTGCTCATTAAAATGTCCACCTCCTCCTCTGTCTCCATTTCTGATTCCTGAAAATACAAGAATCAAAATGTTCATATTAGTTACGACACTTGATACCATTATAACTCTGTGCCCTTTGATTTCTATGTACTACAATGATTATTATTGTATATTGTATTCAAGTATATTACTCTGTTGTAGTTAATAATACAAACACTGCATTTAACTACTAATACACTGGTGATCCCAATAAGTGAGTGACAGTGGAGCAGGACAATATATGAAACATTGATTTAACCTATTGACATTATTATATATAATTACATAGCCCTTATTAATATTAGAACCCGGGCTGGCATCTCAGTGTTTGGTTCTCCAGGCAGTAACACATATATTAATGTAGATGATAATTTGTCTGTGTTGAGTATTACAGAATCTCTGTATTAAGATTATTGATACTATGTTTAGCACATACACAATGGTATCCTGGGTTACTCAGTGATTCACACTTTAACACTCACATTAGTCTCAAGTTTTCAAATTGAAATAAAATGTGTTTTTTTTACACCTGCCTCTAGTTCAGGGGTGCCCAAACCATGGCCCGTGGACAAAATTGGCCCACCAAGGGGTTTGATTTGGCCCTCCAGAGTTCTTCACATTTTGTGACTGAAATTGCAAACTGACTACTGATTCAATCTTCAATGATGGTCGAGCATATTTATTGGTAATGGTAATAAGCCAGAAACCGCTTACTGCTCTGAACAAAGAAAACAGACAACTATAAGACAGTTCAGGTAGGTTTGTGCAGACTTTTTCTGATGGATTTATGAAAGTTCTGTGTCAAACATCTTAAGTTCATGTCTTTTTTGCTTTTTTCTTGTCACACACCTCATGGTGTATCCGCTGGTAAACTTTCTGTTCATTGTCCAGCACCACAAAAGACTCAGAGGGAATAGCATTGCCGTTGAAGATGAAACTGAGGTCACCACGTTGGCACTTCATATCGCTAAAGTCAATGAGGGTAGTGTCTAGCCTGTCAACAGAAAAAGAAATGCAAAAACATGGGAAATGGCTTATTGTTAAGGCTTCAAAGCACTGTCAAAAGTGTGTGGAAAAAAGAGCGCTGTGATTGTTCAGACAGTGTGTTTTCTAAAGATTGCTAGGGGAGACTAACAACAATTGCTTTTACTTTGTCAAAATGTGTCGTCCTTGAATGAGGTGTGACAGCAGACCAGACACAATGTAGTGCAAAGGAGAGGTCTGACAGCTTGACACAATGTACTGACTGAATGTAAATGAACTTGTCGGGACAGTTTTTACTTCCGCCCTGTAACTCCAGGATTATAAAGACATTTTGAATATCAAATTAGACAGCTACGGTGTCCCTGAGAAGAATGACAACACATCAAAGTTTGTGTTAAACGTACAGCTTTATGATGCATTTTTTTGGTGTATGTGCTGAAATAAATGGCATCTATACAGACCAAAGAAATTATTCACTAATTCTAAAAAGTGCCTTTGCAGCAATTTATTTTACTCTCTAGTTCACCAAACTAGGTGGGAGGTAGAGTGAAAAAGGGAATTGAAAAAAGAAGGTGTTGTCACAAGCACACAATACATCATAAAAGGTTTTATGAATTTGTGTGCAATAATCTTTTTTCTATAAAGTGCTGGTGTAACTGTGCACATTTGTTGACAGAACTTGCCTGATGTTAATGCCCTGCTTGTAGATCTTACACGCATCGGAAGGCAGGATTCTGGAGAGCAAAGGCACTGCAACATAAAAAGAGAAGGATGTTAAGAAACATTAGAGAATCGCCTAAATATAGAGACTTTGCTCAGTATTGGCAACCATCCACTGCTCTAACAGTATGTAGAGGCCAGTGCCACATACCAGCTATAACATGCAGAACTGAACCTAAATATTTCATACGCTACAGCCACCATCGTTTCAGCAAACTCAAAGACAGGGCTGTCCTTGGCTGTTACTACATTGCACCAAAAGAGATTTAACAGGTCAAAGCTATTCTGACGATGTCTGCTACATTTAGGTAAACCCAGTGGAGCATCACAGGGAGCCTAAGCTCGCCTAAAGAGGAAACACAACAGCTGTCCCAGATACCCACAGGACTGTGTTGGTTTAAACCAGATTCTTTTCTAAGCTCTTAAAAATTATCATGGGTCATTTAAGACATATAATTTTCCGAATGCCTCATTTCATCGAAGCATTGTTCTTATCTTTTCTCCACACTGTGTTCAGACACTCTTGTTTCTATTGTGCACGTGTTATGTAATCATAACCACCTTTTTAATAATTTACAAAAATACAGTGAGTATAGAGAATGCAGTCCTGGTTCTTCAGTAAGACTAGACTAGTGCAAACTAAGCAAAATCAGCTTTAGAGCCTTTTAGTGCAATACAATATACAATACAATATCATAATACCCAATATGAGTATTGTATGTCAGGTAACAGAATCTGCACCACTGCCAGATAAAACCCATTACATTTATTTAGCTGCACATGAATTATGTTGACATATTTCAACACAACACAGCAAAGATAGCCATATTAGTGTAATCGTTATTTAAATGGTCCTAGGGAAAAGAGATTTTCAGCATTAATCAGCAGTCAGAACCCTTAAAGGCACAAAGTTAAAATACACATAAAATCTCATGTCTCTTTTTCTGAGCTTCCCCAAGGACAGATTTTAGAAAGGATAAGAGATTCCAATGAAAGAAAGTAACAATCTGTTATCATTCTTGTGTAAAAGAAAGTAAACCTCACCCCAACTTTGAAAATCCCAATGGAGCTCCAGATAAAAGTCTCCAAGCTGTAAGAGAATAAAATAAAAAAGGGTTAAACACTTGATTTTATAGGAGTGGAAACACTGTGCAGAACACTACAAAAGGTAGTACTCATACATCACAAAGAGTGTACTACACTTTCATTTTAAACATTACAACATAAAGTGAAAATAAAGCTTTAACAGCAGCCTACAGGACTGCTGACCTGAAAATAAATCACGGCTCACTGCCACAACGCAATACAGTCCAATTATCCTGTGCGTTAGTGGGAGTGGATGCACTGATCTCGTCAGTGGTGTGATGAGCTCAATCTGACCTGCAGTGATGACATTAAAAGGGTGGGGATCAGCAGTATTCTTATTTCTGTCATTTCTGAGAAACAATGACGAAGAAATACATGACAATGACACAGTGTTGTATCAGACTGAGGGACCTGTATCAGGCTGAGGGACCTGTATCAGACTGAGGGACCTGTATCAGACTGAGGGACCTGTATCAGGCTGAGGGACCTGTATCAGACTGAGGGACCTGTATCAGACTGAGGGACCTGTATCAGACTGAGGGACCTGTATCAGGCTGAGGGACCTGTATCAGACTGAGGGACCTGTATCAGGCTGAGGGACCTGTATCAGGCTGAGGGACCTGTATCAGGCTGAGGGACCTGTATCAGGCTGAGGGACCTGTATCAGACTGAGGACCTGTATCAGACTGAGGACCTGTATCAGACTGAGGGACTTGTATCAGACTGAGGGACCTGTATCAGACTGAGGGACCTGTATCAGACTGAGGGACCTGTATCAGACTGAGGGACCTGTATCAGGCTGAGGGACGTGTATCAGGCTGAGGGACCTGTATCAGACTGAGGGACCTGTATCAGGCTGAGGGACCTGTATCAGACTGAGGGACCTGTATCAGGCTGAGGGACCTGTATCAGACTGAGGACCTGTATCAGACTGAGGGACTCGTATCAGACTAAGGGACCTGTATCAGACTAAGGGACCTGTATCAGACTGAGGGACCGTACACAATTTCAGGCATGTGAACAAGATAGTATGACACCCTTAAAATTCTCAAAAGGTTATGGAAGACCTGCTGTGGTTCTAGCCGTGTAATATGTTGCTGAAAGGAAGCGGTAAACACTGCAGTGTGTTGATTAGGCAACAGAAAATTCTCACTTCGGAAATAAGACCCAATGAGAAAGTGCCAACATTTGCTAAAGCTAGTCTTGTCCGGGTCATATTCCAAGAACATATTCCAAGAATGTCCTGATAAAAAGTACAATGATTAGCAAAGTAAACAAACATATCTTCAGCAGCTGTTAAAGTTAGCACCTACTTGAATTAAAACACTAATAAAAACATTTACTATTGACATTGCTTTAAACATAAGACTTGACATAAAAAGTGAGTCCACAATTGTAGAAAACATAAGAATATCCTTGCTTTTTTTTGTTAGTGGTGGCATTATTTGTTTGTGTCAAATACAACCAAGTGACATCTACTCAGCTTCTCTCTGATTATCTTGTCGGGTGTTGTTGCTAAAAAAACTAACAGGGAAGCTAAAAGCATCAGATAATGATGATTTTAGCAAAAGCTCATTCTGTATTATAATATAAACTGTATACATTTATATACACAAATGTATATACTTTTAAAGTAATACATGCATAAAATTGTGCCAAAGCAGTAACCACAACAAACTCTCAAGAACTACAATTACTATGTTAGTATCAACTGTGCCCACAGGTCTTATGGCATGGTCATAACCAGCCAGCTGATGTTTAAAAAGGTGCATTCGACAGATTAGGGCTAGTCAAGGAGAACATCCAGAACTCATCCTGAATGTAGTATTATTACAGTGTAGTGCCCACTTAGATGTAAGAAAATATTAGAATATAGTATTTAGAATATATATGTCTTAATAATATTGCCCACCCTGGCAGATTTTTTACATTTGATGAAATTGAACTGTGGCTGTGAATGTATTATTTACTGTATAGATGTGATAATAGAAAAAAAAATCAAGGTTTTTGTTCAGTCTTCACAGAAGTCAAGAAGTTTATTATATTGGCATTAATAAAAGCATCAAGGCAGAGAGATAATAAAAAGAAGCATACTTCTTTAAGGGCTTTCAGCAGCTTGGGCCTCTTGTCCTCCACACTCTCCCTGGACTGTTGCTTCAGCTTCCTCAACAGCGCTGTAACTAAAGGACACAACGAGAGAAAGAGCTCAAGAGAAGCACACGCAACATCAAACGCATTAGTGGCATGACCTTCTGGCTCTGTGGGGAAATGTGACATTGGAGCTTCAAAAGGAAGTGATATGGGTGCACAGTTGATCCTCTTATCCTGGTATAAAAAACAGAACTAACAGGGTGTAACCACTAAACGCCTAAGTTAAAGTAGCAGCAAAAGGATATGTCATGTTACTGTTATTTATTATCAGTAACTTGGTTCTCCAACAACAGAATTTTTTTTTTTTTGCTATCTCTCAGACAGGCCATCTACACATTTACAGGGTTTCAGACAATAGTGGACCAGGTCAAAACTATTTTACTTCTGTGCACATATCAGTGTTAAGTGGATTAGGTTTGCTGTCAAGTGTTTTATTGTATGGATTTAATTGAGTTAAATCAATTTCTGCACTCCATTACTTTAGCATCCAACAGTGAAATATAGTGCTAACTGCCGAAGCTGACCCACTATGTCATTGTCAGTCAGTCTGTATGAGGATAAATTATGTTAACAACAAGCCAAAGGCATGACATTTACAGTAATAATTACATTTTGCTATAAAGTAATGTTTGCCTCCCAAGGCCACATGGGGCTCACCCAGTGGTAACCAACCAATCATGTTACACTGCCTGCAGGGATCAAAACAGTGCATAAGAATTCAAAAGAAACAAGTCCACAGAGGTGCAAGCTAATGAGATGTGCTTTTAACCTCCATCATGACCTGGGGGAGAGACAATATGACATGAGATTTTAGCCAATAACAAGTTCAGATAATGCACTTTTAAAGCTAGTTAACCACAAGCTGCAGCAGACTCAGATGCTTGTTCGGTTTAATAAATTCAATTCAAATAACTTTGTTTTTGGAATTCATTTGTGGTCAGGCATATTCATACGCACACATACAACAATAGAGATAGTCCATAATAAATAACATTCATTCAATGAGTATAAAAAATAAAAGGCAAGCATAGCTACATATTTAAATATGCATAGAACAATTTCAAAACAGACATGTTGGGTTAATAGTGTTAAATAGAGGCTAAAATACTTATCTTAATGCTTATTTAAGAGTCTACTGGACGCTAGCACAAATGACATGGCCCATTTGTTTTTTAGAGCTAAACAACCAAATAATATAATGAGGGACCACGCCTAACAAGGCAGTATCAGTGACATCTGAAAGGCCATCAAATAAATGTTTTGATAAACATCACTGTGACTCTACAGTATTTATTAATATTTATAAGACACAAGCAACCGCCTGTTTCATTCCCATGAGAAATCAACAAACTCAACCATGTTCATATCATCTTACTGGTGCACCATAAGAGGTGACACAGAGGGAACAGAGGCCTTGATGCCAAAACTAGGCCAGGCTCACACACAAACACATCATGTGCCAGCTGACACAGACAGAGTTACGGGACCAGAGAGCCTTTGTGGCCCGGCTGCCTAATGAGTGTGG
Organism: Perccottus glenii; assembly: GCA_024416835.2. Lineage (NCBI taxonomy): Eukaryota > Metazoa > Chordata > Actinopteri > Gobiiformes > Odontobutidae > Perccottus > Perccottus glenii. The sequence continues at coordinate 18,685,662 of CM044559.2, read as the reverse complement.
ACAAGCTCTGGAAGAGGTCTCTCCTGATCATTGCCGCTGCTCAGCAGGACAAGTGAAGGGGGAAAATCTCACCATCTGCATCTGCCACAGACCAGCCACTCAATACAGAACAGAAACCAAAATAACAGCCACTCCACATGCGGGCACTATTTCTAAGACCATGTTTAGAGACCATCTTTTATCACCATTAATCAAACAGTGAAAAGAGACAGAACAATGGTGTTTGGAAGTTGAACACTAAAAACAATTCATTCATTAGACTTTGATCTGACAGGTCACCTATGACTGTGATAAATTTGGTTTCAGATAATACCCACAACAATACTGCTGTGTAAAAATTTACAAAGTGAAAACCTAATTTCACTTTTTAGCAACCAGCCCATGGCTTGTTACTCTCTTTGTCACCAAGCTCATTAGTGTCTGTCTGACATCCACATAGAAACAGCAGAGCGGTACCACGTCTAAAAAAAAACAACATGGCAAACTTTAAACAACTTCTTAATGTGACAACACAAAGTGGTAAAATAGCAGGACAGAAATAGCTCCTCCTGATCACAACGGGCCTCATTGTTCAAACAGTAAGAAAAAAATTAATTGATGATAGTAATAAAAAGGTTTGTAGAATTAATTTTGAGCTCATTAGGAAGATACATTTTTAAAAACATGCAAAAAAAACTCAAGCAATTCTGTATTTTTCTACCTGTTAGGTAGTAAGGGCAGCCGGACTTTTGCCCGACTATAAAACAGGTGTACCGTTACTGTTCCCACTCACATCTTGGTTTAAGCTGACTCAGCTCATATAGCCTCCAGCCTGACAGCTGTCATGTAAAACCCTAAAAGGGAAACGGAATTGGTTTCTTCTTTAATGTCACAAAGGCATCTAGGTGCACAAAAATTGCATTGAATTGCATTGTTTTACAGCGATATGATTAATAGTCTGAATAATTCCCTTTGAATACATCCCTTGGTTTCATATTACCAAGAGCTATGTGGGTACATTATCACAAAGCTTCATAATATTAGTTTTTGTTCATTTAGATCAACTACAGTAAATTGCTTTTCCTCTTCTGTGGCTTGAGGCCCAATCCCAGAATGAAAAAATCCAGAGACACAAACTTGTTGTGTTCAACATAAAACTCTATAAAGTTGTTATGGCAACAGGTATATAGCTAGTTTATTAAGTTTAATTATGGCCTTAACTCAACACAGAGCTGCAATGCCAGCTAGTGTGTTGTCACATTGTTGTGCCATGAGGCTTCAATAGACAATGTGTCCACTTAAAGTATAAGGCCACATTTAGTCTGCCTCAGTGAAGAGGACATTGTGAAAGGCATATTTTACCGTGGGTAGGTTTCACTTCAGCCTGAAACAAAACTGAACAAATCCCATGCTGTACCTACCCAAACTGAAACTTTTTTGTTCCTTTGAATGTATCTTAATTATGACCTGTACCTAAATAAAAATGAAAACAGCAGCAAATACTAATATATATTCTGCTTTAAAACATTAACCCTAAAAATGTAAGATGTAAAACCTGACAATGACCTCCGGGTGGAAAATGGGCAAGGGGGGGGCTTGAGCTTAATCAGCCTATGAGGAGCTAGAGAAAGCTAATGAATTGCCTTTCATCTGCGCACAAAAGCCATTGGGCCTTCAGGAATGTCTCCTCTAAACAGCACAATGGAGTCAGGCCAGTGTCATGGCCTCTCTGGGAGGCAGCAGCCTGGAAGAACGCACACAACCATTTGTTGATTTGCATTTGTTGATCTGGTCATTTTCTTCTCCCATCACTGTTTTCACACAAGAAAAGCAGGAGTCCAATAAAGTGACATTGTTGTGTACATTTTTTGTCGGACCTTGATGATTTCAGTCTGTGCAGCAGATGTGTTGCTGGTGCTTTCTTAGGAACAAAGCAAAACCACTTGGAAACTTACTCATCTGTCGGTCTCCATAGCTGATAGCCTCGGCCAGGGGGCTCCATCCCTGAGCATTCTTCACTTTCACTGGTGCATTGTGGGCCAGCAGTAGATGGGCACATTCTGCAGAAAGTCATAAAGAAAATAACTTAAAAACCAGAGCAAGCTTAATGTTATTTTTAATATACATCTATATAAAAAGCACACTGAATGTACAACACAGCCACTTTGAAGACTAAAACCTTTTAATATATTTGGAACAATACAATCTAATGTTTCCACTTTTCTCACTGAATGTAAAAAAGTTATATTATAGTAGCTTTCATCCCACATTGCTATCTCTTAGCACATGTTGCTATGGTGACAAGATTTTTATTCTCATATCCTTCAAAGGAGCCAAAGAAACTTTACTCAGTGCCACATAGTCCTTAGCTTTTTGTGTTTTAGTGCTTGTTTTTAAATGCCAGTGATGAATTTGTTGATTTAAAACTGAATTACCAATTAATAGGTGCTCGTTATATATAGGCTACATGGTTACAACTGGAAATATTTTCTGTGTTCAATCAAAGGTTTAAAATAATCCTGGTTTTATGCAGGGACAGACTGTGTGTAGGATTGAGAGAAATCTTACCCATTAACCACAGAGCCATATGAGACCAACGGTTATATAACATTTAGTGTCTGAGTTTAGTTTAAACAATGCTATAAAAGTGTCTAATTTAAAAAAAAAATGCTACCATCACCCTTTTGGTTTTGCGCTGTGCATCCATCAGAGATTTGTATTTCAACATTGGAGAAAGCAGCCAATGAGTCTCTTCCGTTTACTGTGGTTTGATCAGCAAGAACTGCAGTACAAAATCCCCCTCTAGGCAACCTGTCAGCAAACTACAGCCGGCCAAAAACTGAAGTCTGTTGTTCCGGCTCAGCTGTCAGTTCTGTCATGACATCATTCATTATAACCTTGGCACCTATACAACTGCATCTCAGCACTGATCAGCAGCCTGTAAACCACAAACCATCCAAATGCAAAGTACGGGCTAAGTACACCGGCTGCTAACCATCTACTTACATGCGGTTCATTTTTAGGAACTAGGATTTAGCCAGAATTTCAGCCTCTTTGATCCTTTTGGGCTTTCAAAATCCTACACAGGTGCTTTATATGCAGCCTGCCTTTCAGTTGGTTAACCCTATGAGTCATCTAAACAAAGAATAGCCAGACTAGTTCTGCTATCAAGTTCAGACCGGTTTTTCAACTAACCTTCTAAACGGATACTATTAAAAAACAAATTTATAACCAGTCACATGTCTAGAACCGGTTTGTGCTCTTACGGACAATAAGCTCTGCATTCATTTTAAATAATACCAGTATGAAAGAGTATTTGCATACTCCCAAGTCCCAATGTTTTATTAATGAAATAGAGGACATGGACCTCATACACTTTCCCATCTAAATATTACCCGTACAACAAAAGGATACAGAAATTATTATATTAGTGACAGTTGGCTGGCCTCCATCTTTTATTAAAATGATCATAACAAATGCACTGTTTGATGTGAACTGGCTTTAAGATTACCTGTGGTGAGGTTGTATGTTCAAAGCCCTGTGAATCAATAGGAAACACATGTATTTAATCATTTAAAACACAAGAGATGCTAGACTACTGTTGAAACAGGTGATTGTCATTTAGTTCCTTGTTAAAAATGTAGGGATATCCCATGCAGACCTTTCCTGACATTGTTTCTGTTAGGTGAACATTATTTGATATAACATTACTTAGCCTAACTGCTATATAAGTAGTCTTTTATCTGTCTGTTCTCTAAAACAACATCTCACCTATACCTCTAACAAAAGATAATTTAATACGACAGACAGAAACAGCCAAAAAACAATACATTTCAAGTGAAGCATTACAGAAGAAATAAAACTGAACGTAACCAAGACAAAGTTATTAAGGTTAGCAGCAGCAGACGTTAAAAGATTCTGGCCCTGACTACTCTAAATGTGTTTTCTTATCAAACTGCTGCCCAATTGTGCTTAACATGGCAAGTTAGGTGCTGAATATAAGCCAAAGGCAGAACACAACGTATAGTTCAACTAACACTGGCACTACTACTTAAAGAAAACATCCCCGGCAACAGACAAGGGCAGTTGTAGCAGCAGAGTGCATTACAAAGAGCCGTGCATCACAGCTAAACACTATACATCTGTTTTTATGCATTAGTCTAATATATGCTGAGGCTCAGGAAGAGAGAAGTTGATAAAAGAGAAAATAGGCATGGCCAAGTGCAGCAGCGCTAAATGGCTGACGCAAGTTCACATTCCCCAGAGCCTGTGGCCTATTTATCACCCTGCTAAATCCAATGATTGTGTAATATTAATGACACCATTTACCAGATATACATTATGCAACCATGTAGAGAAACATGAAGCCACAAGTCATGAGCAGTAAAGATCAGAGTTCCCAGACAAGCTGCTACAGAAACAGGCTGAACATAAACTGACCTCTGTAGTTCCTAAAGACACAAATTATATTTAAAGGAATAGAAAGTAAAGTAAAGTAAATTGTGAAACAACTGATTTTCTGGAGTCAAAGTGAGTATAGCTACTAGGATACATTAACATTTAGCCTATAAGTTATTAGCCATGGTTTGCCGTCTTATTCGATCCAATATGCTGCTGTGATACTATTGATATTCTGCATTACCCCTGTAGCTTTCCAGATTGACTCTATGTGCATCAACTGCTCCTGCTGGAACCACACAACTCTGACTCTGACAGAGGAAAGAGAGCCAGAGCAGGACAGGGAAATAAAGAGCTCATCTAATGCTCCAGTACGTGCACTGGCTACAGATGGGGCAATTGCCAAGAGAACGTGTGGATTGTTAAAGCACCACCTATTCTCATCCAGAATAAGCACTCTGATAAAATTACTATTTGCTTGCTTTAACAACATCAGCCCCATACTTGGCAACTGAAAAACAAAAAGTCCAATGTGAATCTTGTAGCCATTGCTTTGCAGATTTAACTCAACTTTTCACACATTGAGATAATGTACTAATCCATTATTTAGTGCCCTTTAAGATTCAGTTTGAGCTCAAGTTGCATTACGAATTATAAGTCAAGCTGGCATCTGAAACTAATGACTTTACATTACATTACCAGTGTTACAGTCACTGGAGGCAAGGTGGGTTAAGTGTCTTGCCCAAGGACACAACGACAGTATGAACTGTGGGGAGAGCGGGAATCGAACCGCCTACCTTCTGGTTGAAAGACGACCGCTCTACCCACTGAGCTACTGCGGCCCCTAACTATTACATATTCTCATTACATGGACAAATCAGATAAATTTTAAATGGCTTCCAAAATTGTACCCAATCACTTCAGATTTGAAAAAGCATTTACCAAGGAGTAAATTGTTGTGTGTGTCTGTTAGATGTTTTGGGAAAAGAATTTAAAGTCTGTGCAGCTACTAAATGCATCATTGCCATTACCAGTACAGTAAATAATAAACCAAGAATAGGGGCCCACACTAACACAGAGTCTTGTGTCTTCATTTTAACAGAACTGCCACACCCACTATGAGAGACTATGATCTCATCTCATGCATCAGCCTTCTGCACGTCTGGCTTGACAATCCCAAGAGGAAATGGCCAGAACCGTGGCAAGAGAAGGCAATCTCATTAGCACAATCAATTCCATCATGTCCCATCCACCATACCCTTCCCTTCTGTATTATCAGTACACAGTTGCATGAGCTTCACTCCTGCAACAGGGATTGAACTCTGCAAATGTGAAATCAATCGGAACCACTCTGGTGACAGCTTAACAAATAGGTACAAGCAACACGAGTAACCCTATGCTTGAATTGTTCACAGAAGCTCCTCTGCCAGAAAGCCAAATTAATTTTTCAATAGTATGTTCTGAAACCTCCTTACATGTAAGCATAGACCCTCAGAGAGGCAGTGCATCAATATTTTATCCACATGCTTTCAGACCAGCCAGTGCAAGTTAGCTGAAAACAAAATCATGTAACAATCTACTTATCCCATTTACAACATGACATATTCCTCCCGCTTTCAAAATAAAAGTTAGATGTGTTTACATAAAACAACGCAGATTTCTTATATATTTAGGCAGGACTTGGTGTAAAAATGTGTGCCTTTTTATTCCAGCAATCTTCAGGAGAGAAAAGTATCAGCAACACAATTATCATGGAAATTAAAAAGTAAGTTATCTTATACCCCAACTATTCTTCAGGGTTTTTGTGGTGCTGCCTTAATTATTGCAGGAGACCACAATTTGCGGTGTCATCATTATCTCATCCCTAGTTATTAGGCCAATTTTTTATTCACTGTGGGCATACAAAGAAGTATGTTTAAAAGTAGATCCTGATTTTTGAAAAAAAAAAAAACATGCATATAGGCTTAGTACATTTGTGCATTTGTCCCTGCTTGGATTTGTATAAGAGTCTAATATGAGCAAAAATACACAAGCTAGAAAGACAAAACTCACATCAGCACTAAAATAAACCACAGTCAGATGAATCTTTCACAGTTACTCACCTTTGTGCCCCATCATGACAGCAAGATGCAGTGGTGTGTTTCCTGTAGAAGGGGAAAACATTTCATAAGATTGCCTTTGACAAACAGTAAAAAGCAGCAAATAGTCACAGAAAATTACTTTATGTGTCTTTATTTAAATGCAAATCATAACTGTGACCATGTTCAAAATATACATGCATGTGTGCTGAATAACTGTGAGAAGCACAATCTTTACAGCTAAACAAATGGACAGTTAAGAAACACAAATAAACACAGAAGGATTTGGCCATTAAGAAGTTTAAAACGCTTAAAACTGAAGTATGTTGAGAGAAGTGCACGTTTTTATCCCAGGATTTGAAATGTGCTTTATAAGCTTAAGGAGGAAGTCAAAGTGCCAGGTCAGCTACTCCAAGCTTCTTCCCACAGGAAGAAAATTGAAAAGTATCCACAAAAATGGGCGTGCCTTGAGAAAATCTGTTGGGGAAAATATATAAGCAAGAATCCCTCTGATTTAGTCAAATCAAGCTTCAACCATGCCAGAAAAATATATCACCTACTTGTGAACGTGTAATCAAGCTTAGTGTAAACTAGTGTCTGAACTACATCAGACACTAATTCTAAAGTAATTTTAAGCTGTGTGAGTCAAATGTTGACTCTGCCTTTGAAAAAATAGTGTCCAGTTCCAAAACAACAAGAACAACAGTAACAGTGCTTAATGTCCAGAGTGACATCTTTGTTGGATTGTAACAGCACATGGCAGATCTTTGACTTTAAGACTGCTTCATAATCTTCTGTCTGAGCACGTGCACTAGACAAGCCTCTTGTTTTGACAAAGTGGGTGGGCTTCTCTTGAGTTTGTGAGGGTTATCTAAACAGACCTTGCCCTGTTGGAATCTAACTGACATTGTATGTGTAATGCGCTAATGTGGAAAACATGTGATTTGTCCAATGACTACATTTACTATGTGACTTCAAAAATCACAAAAACTGTGTATTGGTTATCTGAGCGTGGCAAACAAGCATCCAAGCTTTAGCTCAGGACAGGCCTTGTCTGTGCAGCCTTGCCTACTTCCAGTGACCTATAAGCTATAAGGTACCCTTGACATAAGATTAGTGAATAATGTATGCCTGTGTAATAGTATGTAATAGTTTGTTGTGTCTCATATGTTAAACAGCTGGAAAACTCACCATGGATATCTTTCTGGGCGATATTCTGCGTCCGAATAAGCGAAGACAGTCTTCGTACATCTCCCTTAAAAACGCATTCGTGCACGGGATAGTCCTGCCCGGCTTGGATAATAGGATTTTTGTTGTTGTCATCTATGACATCGGTCGTAGACAGTGTATTAGTGTTCGCATTGATCTGTGACTGTTGGTTGTGTTGCTGTTGGGTGGAGGACGACCTGGCTAACTTGTGATTACTGAAAATTTTACTCGCTCTACTCTTGTTATTTGTTTTTGAGGCGGTGAATGTCCCGGTTGCAGCCTCCTCGTCCGGTTCCAGTAAATCCTCGTCCTTGCTGGGCCTTTGGTCCTTGCGCAGGGAGCGTATCTTCTCCCCGGTCATCTTCTAAAAAACTGTCGCGGCCACCGGAGCAGAGGGTGCCGCGGTGGACGAGGACCCTCTGTGCGAACCAAGGCGATTCGCCAGCTGGAAGTCTTCACGGACACAAGGCGAAATGCACCACATGAAAACACACCCAAAAAGCCAAAAGGCACGGAGTAGTACAAACGAGCACGTAACAGCTGTGTTGATCAGGTAAACACAAACTGTTTGCTCACACAAACTGTGCCCGCCCTCAGTGCAAAATAAGCGGCTCCAGAAAGAATCGTACAGAGTCAGATTGGGTGATGTCTTCCGCCGTGAACTATCGCGAGAGTTTGTAGTAGGTTACAGTAAAAAACAAATAAATGAAAAACAAGAATACATTTACTATCTGACTGACTGAGGACCAAATGTAGGTTAAAAATGATGAGGTTGTAAATATTTATCCAACATTCATTACTTTATGAGGTATAGTTTGTATATGAAGCCCGGTGCCCCACAATAATAAAAAGTTGCGCTAAGAACTAAAACTGTTCACATGACAACGCTGAACATAAACGTTTAGTTTTAGTTGCGTGTAATTGTAAGAATGTAAACATTTACACGCAAAACAAAAGCCTGCATGTATAATTTGAAACAAAAATTAGGAATAGAAAAAAACTGAAAAATGATATAGCCTAATATTGAATGGCATAAGACTGAGCTGAAGAGCTGTTACGAATTAACTGGATTTCTGGATAGAGTGGGAATATGAGACTGGACTGGAGCCTATTTTACTTCAAATAATCTACTTATGTGTGAAAAGGGCACTTCCTCCCCCTATGGGAAACACACTGAACTACACTTTAGTCCAGTTCAAACTCTCCTTAAAACGAGGATTTTTATTTAACATATGGTCAATTGTCACCCCCTAAAATTGATTGTGATTGGGGAACACCACATTTTTATTTTTATTTTTCAATGGAAAAAATATAAAATTTATACTTTTACATGATGAAAAATACATGTAAAGATACAATGTTTTCTGAGCAAATACACACTGTATTAACGTTATATATGTAAGTTGTACTAAATGATAGTTAAACGTTTTCCAAGTGAGGACATTATTGCATCAGTGCCTTCCATGAATCCACCATGCTTTACTGAGGAACGCAAACAACGTGCCTCGTCACGTGGTTTGGACGCCCCCGCTGACCCGCCAATCACTGACTTCCTGTGCTTGTTGATGGGCGCTGATTGGCTCATAGTCACCACCACGGCACACGGTTCCGTTAAATGGCTCTTCCTTTTAGCATACGACGGTGCTCTAGTCTGGTCATTACTCTCACGGCAAAGGGAAGCAACGCATTGTCATGGATCAAAAAGCCAAAAGAGAGGAACAGAACGACCTGTGCGCCGGTTTTCTTCCGGTGTATAAATCATTCGGTACAAATGCTATTCACATCGGCCAGGAGCCGGAACAATGGAAATCTATGGCTGTAGTGCCGCCAATTTCTCTTTCTACCACGTTCAAGCAGAACGGTCCAGGAAACCACGCTGTAAGTGATATGTTATGGTTATTTAATTCTGGCCTGCGAGTGGAGGGCTTTGTATGTGATATTCTGTTATGGCATGTTTATTAAAAGAATATCTTAAAGTGTCAAGAACGCAAATATCAAATTGTACTTGGCTTACTCGAGGCGCACTTTTACACGCCATTTATGTTTTGTATGTTTTTAACACATACATTGTACTCAATACTTTTTTGTTTCGACAATTGCACATTAATCATTACAAATGCATCGGCTCCTTAGCAGCTTAAAGTTCGTTTTGGATAAGGAGTTAACTTCTGTATAATAATCTACGGTGTTTGGATGTACCTTTTTTGTTGATGAATGTTTACAGATGGCCTTGTTAACTGAGAGTTACGCAAACCTGTTAAAGGCCATATGTGTACTACCAAACCAGAATGTCTTTCATAAGATTTATTTTTAATTTTTATTTTGTTCAGATCCATCAAGCAGGGACATTTATTTTCTGTTTCAGGGGGTTTTAGGAGATAAGTACTAATTTTTATGGTTTTCATTTATACAGGGGTTTGAATACAGCCGGAGTGGAAACCCAACAAGAAATTGCCTTGAGAAGGCTGTGGCTGCTCTGGATGGAGCTAAATATTGTAAGCAGCCAACAATCATCTATTCTTTTATCTTTTATTGTCTCTCAAATGTCAAGTCTGTCTTCAGTAGTGATAATAAAACTATCATAATATAAAGCGATAACTGAATACAAAACTATGTCCAAGATCAAAAGAGGGCCATAACTTTTATGCTCACTATCTGTTAGATAAGATTATTGGAAACTATGAGCAATCCTTGACTCAATTCTTGTTTCAAAAGCCAAGATGTTATTGACCAGAATTTTGTTTGCAGGTCTTGCTGTTGCATCGGGCCTCGCAGCTACTGTTACTATCACTCACACACTTAAGTCAGGTGACGGGATTGTTTGCATGGATGATGTCTATGGAGGTATGGATTGCTTTTACCTGTCTGCAAACATGAGCGATTTCATGAGGGTAATTTAAATGTCCTAAAGTGCCCTTGTTGATGTGTAAAACTTTAAATGTGCCTTGAATGCTTTCTTTTTATTGCATAATTGCACACTATGTTCTCTGTTTCAATTACTAGGCACAAACAGGTATTTCCAAAGAATTGCTGCTCCATTTGGTCTAGAAGTAAGTTTTGCTGATTGTACAAAACCGGAGCGGCTCAAGGCTGCTCTTAAGGAGAACACAAAAGTAAGTGGAAGCAAGTCTCCTTACATCTTCAGTTTCTTGACAGTTTACCTGGGTGTGCCATCATTAGTGAAGCATGAATCAGTATTACCACATGGTTACCACACCAAACGTTTTCTGATGATTCAAGCCACACTTTTTTCAGTACAGGTGCAATATTTTTATTTCATAAAGCTACAAATTTTCTTTCATAGATGGTGTGGATTGAGACTCCAACCAACCCCATGATGAAAGTTGTGGACATCAGAACCTGTTCGGATTTAGTCCATGAACATAACAAAGACATAATTGTAGTAGTGGATAACACCTTCATGTCGGCCTATTTCAGGTGAGAGCTACAGATGCACAACTCTTGTGAACCTGATTTTATTGGTGATTTATATTGGTTTGTGTAATCAAATGCCTCTTCATGTGAGGACAAACTACTAACTGAATCTTGTTTGTTTTACACCACTAGCGGCCATTAGCATTAGGAGCTGATATTTGCATGTATTCAGCAACCAAGTACATGAATGGTATGATATGCTTTTGTTTCTTTCTTTTATGTTACTTTCTACTTGATTTGTTAAATTCTGTCTTCCTTTACTTTACAGGCCACAGTGACGTAGTAATGGGTCTCCTCTCAGTCAATCGTGATAACCTCTATGAGCGTCTCAAATTTCTTCAGAATGGTGGGTAAAACAATATAAAGAATATTATTTGTGAATAATAGATATTGTGTACATTTATGAAACAGACACATGTTGGTATTAATATGTACGGTATAAACTAAATGTGCTTTTACTTGATTAGTTACGAAATAAGTAAAAGCATTTCAAATTATTGTATTTGGAATGCAAGGTTTATTTTTTTAATAAGACTATTTTTAAGTATCTAACCTCTTGATCCAGCACTGGGTGGTGTACCATCTCCCTTTGACTGCTACCTGTGCAACCGTGGCCTCAAGACACTACACATACGCATGGAGAGACACTTCAAAAATGCAATGGCTGCGGCCTGTTTTCTGGAAGCAGATCCCAGGGTGGACCGCGTCATCTTTCCAGGTGCCAAAATTGATGTGGTGTTTGTGTTTTTATATGGTGTGTGTGTGTCGATAGTGTAATTGTGAGAAATATATTTGCACATCTGGCGCCATCAGGAGGTTAAAAATGTTAACACTCAAAAATAGCAACAAACGGCTTGTTTTTGTAATGGGCAAACTCTCATTTTGTCTTGCACAAATATTTTACGTGAGGTTAACTGGTATCATAATGCTGAATTTATTTATTTTGTGTCTTGTTATAGGCCTCCCTTCTCATCCCCAATATGAAATTGTGAAGAAACAATGTACTGGATGCCCAGGAATGATCACCTTCTACATTAAAGGGAAACTAGAGCATGCCAACACCTTCCTTAGTAACCTCAAAGTAAGTGAATTGAATGAGATTAAATTTTGATATTTTGTCTTTTATCTTGGAGACATGTTAACTCATATTTATTTGTCTTTCAGTTGTTTGCAGTTGCTGAGAGTCTAGGCGGTTATGAAAGTTTAGCTGAGCACCCGTAAGTATCTGGACAAAAGCACATTTTTTCTGAATTTCAAACTTAATTTCTTGTAGACATTTACCACTTGGGGGCAGCAGAGTTTAAGTTTCAAGCACATGTCCCACAACTACTGTCTAGTTTTGATTGGAGCCACAGGATGTTTGTGCTGTAAATTTTTTTTATCCCCAATGCAGGGCAATAATGACCCATGCTTCAGTGTCCGAAAAAGAAAGATATCTCCTTGGAATCAATGACACTCTGATCAGACTCTCTGTGGGGCTAGAGAATGAGGAGGACATCATTGAAGATCTGTCTCAGGCACTGGCTGCTGCTGTAAGTATCAGACTCAAGGTGTCAGGAAAAATATTAAACAGAAATTGTTTTAATATTGGAAGGCACCTAATTATAAGTGCTTAAGACTGTGGCAGTTCTAATTCAGTACCAAAATCCAGTCTTTATCTAAATCTAAATGTAGCTATATTTATTTTGTGACTTTACAGTACATGGATTGTTGGGTTTTCTAATTCTCCATTAATCGGAGAATAAATGCACTTTCTGGCACTGTACTTTTAACTAGACTTGTGTAAGTGTTCATGAAATTGTCCTGTTAATCATAAGTACACTTGTGTTTTGCTGGAATGTTGTGCCCTGGAGTTGTACAAAAGACACACCTGTCATAGTAAAGACAAATTAGCAGTGAAATGAAATAATACTGAGTCCAGAGGAAAGGTTTTGCAGTCCAAGAATGAGTTGTGTATGTTGTAGTTAAACAATAATCCTTCCTTGACACCCTATAAAGTTCTGTGTGGATGACCAGGTCTGTTACATACTGTGAGTGTATGTGACATGAAACAAGAAGAGATAGTAAATCTTGGAAATGCTGTACTCTTATTTATTGGGCATCTTCCAAACTGGCTCATTACATTACATCATACATTACTGCTATCTTTGAATTCTTGTTTATAGAAAAATCCAAAGTGGTTCATACAACCCCTTCAACTTCCTAGAATCCTCTTTCTTATTCATATTCACTGTGTGAGTGACACAGTTTCACAGCTCAGCTGTATCTGATATTTGGCTGGACTTCCACTAAAATGGCTAGTCTGAACATCAAAGGTTTATTTACGCCTCTTTTTGTCTCTAGAGTGGTATGGTATCACAGAGTTTGGACTAATGCTTTTTCTGTCAAGCATTGAATTTTGATGGACTATTTGTTCAAACTGAACTATAGCAACTAACTATAGTACTGACTTTGGATTTCTCTGGGCTTAATTCCCATCCATTAGACTTTTAAAAAGCCTTTCTGCTGGTCATGGTATGCTGTCCAGTACGCAGTCTGAATCTATTACACTTTGTTGCCAATCTTTAGCAAATGGAAATAAAATTCAGACAGATATCCCTAATGACTCTCGGAGGTCCCAGGAAAAAGCATTGTTTATGGGCCAAGGGTTTAATTGGATGGGATAGCAGGTTTTACTGGGGCAGAACCTTGCGTATCCGATCAAGTGTCCTTTTTTTTTTTTTTTTTTTAGAAACAAACTGCCTGGATTCATCTGATTTTTAGCTTGTGATTTATTTAATTTAGACTCAGTGCAACGTAGGAATGGATTTTGCCTTATGTGCAGTGGAATAAAGCATTCCTTACCATTTTTGCCTTTTGTGCCTGTGCAGTTTCCAGGAATGTACTGTAGTATTGATCTTTCTGGTTGTTTCTGTGCTTGCTTCCTTTTTTTTAAATAGCACCCAGAGAAGAATTGAGATGTCTTTTATGGCATCCCCTCAAAACTGGAGTGGAGACCAATCCAGATGAAGAAAACGAAGAAAAGGGGGGTCTTCAGCAGTGATTCAGATTTCTGAGGATAGAGTCATTGATCAGGGAACAAGCGACTACACAAATAAAATCTATCTTATGTTAGTAATCACATTTTTAACATTTTAGCCTTTTTTTTTTTTTAAATGCATATTCTAGTAGAACAATTGTAGTCTTCTTTATCTTATCATTGCTTAATTTGTATGTTTTTGTTTAGATTTGAAAGGTTTTATGTAGTGTTCTGTAGTTTTTACTCAAAGAAAGGATTCAGAATGGGGAAATTTTATGTTGCTGTTTAGATCACCAAAAATATTGCCACAATGCAGCCAAAGTCTATAATAATTACATCCCACATGCTTATATTCTGTACTAACCAGACTGTGACAACTTTTGTGATATGATATCTACTGTTCAAAACTCAAGCACACGTTCAGTTTTTACCATGCTGCTTTAAAAATCTTTATTGATGGCATATCTGTAATGAAAAAATGCATTGTCTGTTTTTAACATTTTTATTTAGTTCCATCAGCACATTTAAAAATAAAACGATCTACAAAAGGAAATTGCAAAGATCAAGATGGTCTTATAGGTGAATCCTATTTTGAAGCTAAAAACAAAACAATTAAAATACTAAAGTAGATTGAGTGGTATTACTGTTTTGTAGAAGATGTAACTTAATAGTTATTTATGATGTGTACTTTTAAAAAAATCATTTGCACATGAACAAAGTACTGTAAGATTGCAGAACTGTTGCCACACAAGATAAAATGACAAAGATTTAGAGTATTTTATTGCATTATTAATTGTTGACAGAATATAAAATAATATATTTGCCAGTTTATTATACTTGGCATTGGCTGATGGCTTCTAATCAAAGATTACTGGCTGATGTCAAAAGCCAGATGTCTCCCAGGGTTCAATCTGTGCAATGTTTATTTTTTTAAAGCTCTTTTTATTCACATCTAAAGCTTTATGTTTTGCATTATTTGGGAAATACATCTCATGATGAACCCATGTAACCGACAAACCATTAAACTCAGTTTGCAGTACTTGTCTGTTTGCATGTGTCACTTCCTTAACAAACCCTGAAGTAATTGTTTGGCCTGTGTAAGCAAGGCAGGTCAATAATCAAGCCTAAATTGATGCAAGCTGCACACTGGGATTTAAGTTGATTGGATCAAATGAGCTATGGTGCTACTTTAATGAGTAAACCGTCATTAACATTTCCAAGTTTTCTGTGAAAACTGTTATTTTGGCTTTGGTTCACTGCAGCTTTACATTTGCACTTACCTAGAAGCATGTAATGGTTTAATTGTTAAACCATTACATGTGGAGTGCTGAAGCCTGTAGTGTGACATATTAGTGTAGGGCCAATTGAAGAACTCTTAGCATACTGAACCAATTCACATTTGCAAGCTCAAACTGAATAAAATTCTCACAAATAGCTGTAGAAACAGTTTTGAGAAACTCATTGGCAGATCTCATTCAGATCTCATTTTATCCAGCCCTGACATATCTTACATCTTACACCAGTGTTTTGCTTAGGCCTTCGTGTCAATTTGGATATAACACAGACACGACTTAGTGGAAACGTGGGCTTTGAGAGTTTATTTCAGAGATGGCTATGGAGGTCTGTTCACAGAAAGGTACTTTTTTTTTGCAATGCAATACTTTCCCACAAATCTGCAATGTCATACACAAACATTATTGCCAGTAATAATAATGGATTTGATTTATATTCTTAAAGCGCTCACATAGTTTATTCACTCCACAGTCACACACTGGTGGTGGTAAGCCATCTGTAGCCACAGCTGCTCTGGGGCAGACTGTCTACACACTACGGCCTTTCCAACCACCACCAAACATACTCCATACAGGCAAGGTCAGTGAAGTGTCTTGCCCAAGTATGAACTGGGAAGAGTAGGAATCAAACTGCCTGCCTTCTGGTTATTCATCTGAGCCATGGAATTGTAACTAAAAATAAGCAAAGGATGTACCAGGAATGAAACGATTCTTTGGAGGTGTGAATTTCTTTGTGTTGTTACATACTTAAGTGGGAAGAGTAAACCTGTCTTTATTTGAGTTGGTGAGCTAATGAGTGATCCCTAAACCCATTAACTGTTTTATTGTGTGTTTATGTTTTATTGTCAAGCAAAGCAAACACAAACCACTTTGCGTGTGTGGTGTCCCGGAATAAATTTTTTAAGTGAATGTAACTAATGCCTTGCTAATGACATTTTGTGCAAACCTTAACAGAAGAAGATGGGAACTTCTATATTTGTCAAGGCAATTTACAAAGAAAATTTACAAAAATCAAAACTATATCAGTTTCTTATTAAAACAGTCTTTTTTATTTCATTTACTCTAAAGTAATTGGAATTACTGCATTGGGTGCCCTGCAGAAGATGTGAATCATCTAGTCTTTGTCATTGTGGCTCATGGTATATAAAGAAAATATACAGCCATCTGAGAGACAGGTGCTGGAGCAGGAGCCACCTCAGCTGGCTCCTCTCGATGTGGAGGAGCGGCGGCTCTACTCTGAGCTCCTCCAGAGTGACCGAGCTCCCACCCTATCTCTAAGGGAGCACCCAGCCGCCCTACAGAGGAAACTCATTTCAGCCGCCTGTATTAGGCATCTTGTTCTTTTGGTCATGACCCAAAGCTCATGACCATAGGTGAGAGTAGAACGTAGATAAAACTGCTAAATTGAACTTCGCCTTGCAGATCAACTCCTTCTTCACCACGACAGACCGATACATCGACTGCATCACTGCAGAAGCTGCACCGATCCATCTGTCAACCTCATGCTCCCTCCTTCCCTCAATTGTGAACAAGACCCCAAGATAATTGAACTCCTCTACTTGAGGCATGAGCTCTTCACCAACCTGAAGGGGCAAACCACCCACGCATTGTTCTTTCTGATCCGAGGTTTGACTATTGGCCAAATTCTTCTTTCCAGTACCCTGGCATAGACTTTTCTGGGAGGCTGAGGAGTGTGATCCTCAAGTTGGAAAAGAAAGATACTGATGTCAAATCATTAACTTAAATAAGCCATGTTTCCGCTCACTATTTTCCAAAGGCAGCAAATTGTTGAATACAAATAAGGTGTGACTGATGCTGAAATAGACATTTTCTTTGAATTTGGTGATGTTTCTGATAAACACGGCTGAAAGCTGTCATTAAATATAATTGTGCCCCGGCTAAAAGGGAAAAACCATTAAGCCCATACTCCATAAAAATATAATCGTATTTATTCATAAAATGGACCAAATTATGTTATAAAAGCCAAATATTCTGACAAGTGCACCGGTCTTCTACAGCATTTCTTGCTCCTGTCTATCAAGATGAGTTTGGTTCAAAAAGACATCATTTCAATCTTACAATGACACTTTTCATCTTGAGACCCAGGAGTTAATAACTTCTATGCTTATTGCATTATTGAGATCAATATTCTTTAAAACTGCATGGACTGATGGTTTTCAGTCAAAACAACTGCTCTTGTGTGTGCATTGGTGATACTTTGAACAAACCCCATAAATGCTTTGAGAAGGCTGGTTCACTTGAGTATATGAAGACACTGAACAAGGATCTTAAAAGGGCTCCTCAGAAGAACAAAAAAGAAAATACATAACATAAATAACGCTCCTCCATGTTTGACAGTTGAGGAAGCATCCTTTCACCCACTCGACAGCACACAAAAATCCTGCGTAATGAACATTTCCAGTCGATAACAGCTTCAGTAGTCCATTGGCGGCTTTTTTTTCTTATTCTGAGTCTTAGCAATAGCTTTCTTGCAGCAACTCGACCTGTCAAACCTGCAACTTGAAGTTTTCTATTTACAGTGAAACTGAGACTTGCTCACTACAACCACTGTAACTGTAATACTGTAACCGTGATTAAAGCAGTTGTTCTGTTGACTCAACAGAAACTGATTCTGCTGAGGCTCTTCCCGATTGTCTTCAGAGTGCCTGGTGAAGGAAACTGAACTCACTGACACCTTGAATTTCTTCACATTTTCTCTGTAGGAAAGACTTTCATTTTTGGTAATGGTCTCTCTTCCATTGTTAAATGCCTTTTCTCACCATTTTGTCTTAAACTGCTTGAATTTCAATAACAAAATGCTGTTCTAAAATCTTTGACCTGTAGTGTATAGTAAATAGTTATTTAATTAGGGGGCCTTATAGCCTTAAGCTGAGCCCAGCCAGGTTCGCTTTGCTATTCAGTTTGTTTTCAGTCTCCTTAAACTAATGCCAATTGTAAATTCTTGAAAGACTGGGTCTTGCTTCAGAATATTTTATGGCCTTTATTAAAAAATAACTTACATCTAATAAAACTGTTGATTAGTTGAAACCCATGAATCTCTGGTTGGATGCTGCATGATGGGAGTGCTCTGTGATCAGATTCTAGTAAAGGTCACCACTGTACAAAGCTTGTTTTACTGAGATCCCCTCTGCAAATAACATCAAATGCAGAAAATTACTCCATGTTTTTCATTATTAACTCCATCTACATGTTTTTGCAGTCACCAGCATGCCATTTGTTTAGTCCTTTAAGGTAACCACAGTCTGTCATTTCACAGTGTAGTGACTTATCTCAGGGGAAGGAAGGTGTTTAAGCTTGAGGCGAAACTTCCCTATTCTTGACTCTGTCCAAGTGAGGCATAACATCCATTATTCACACACTGGGAGAATTATTTTTGTTGACAAAACTGATAAAGTTGCCTCTTGCCTGCCTCAGAATCCATCAGATGTTTCATTTATCTCCCACAAGTCCTTTTCTTGTTTGTAAGAAACTCATTTTCCAGTGAAGGGAGAATCAAATCCCGTCCACATCACATACAGTAAGAGCAGCAGTGCTCCCTGGAGCCTTCAGATGAGACTTACCATCAGCCGTTTAGACTACAGTGACTCACAGGAGCAGAATGGTGCCAGAAACCAACTCAACTCACGATCAAGGCTTTGTTTAACTTAACATCCGGACAAAGATGACTGTTCAAACTTGTTTATACATCATAAATAGATGACATTTTGCAGGAACACACCAGTCATGTCAAATATAAATAAGCTTATGACCTATTTTAATTTGTGTCAACAGCGTTAAAATGTTTTACCTGCATTACAAATGCTTATGAACACCATTTTGGAAGGTGTCCAAGTGTTAATTAAAAAACCTCTGGCAACAATCAACACTCTTTTATGATGCAAATACAGGGCATGAAATGAGAATGTTGGATAACATTGTGTTATTGTTTTTTTTTTTTTACATATATACAACTGGATTAAATTGAGCATTGCCAAGATCACCAAAATTAATTTCAATATCTAACATTTCTATGACACAAATAGGTCATGTAATGTTATATGGCTTATTAGAAAATAAAAATAAAGAAATTAACCATATTGTCGTTTGCATTTTAAGATGTCATTTTAACGCCAGTCTTAACTCCTAGTCTATAGTACTTCAACACTGTACATATTGCATAATCACCAAAGTCTTTTTCAGTGTGAATCTGAGCCCATCAGGCATTTTTACAGCTTCCCTGTGAACAATGAGAGACTTGTGATGCAGAGCTTTAATGCACTAGTTCTTTGAAAGGACCTTGGCTCAAAACCACACTTCTGCTATAACAGGAGAGTCACACTTCCTCCTAATGCAACACCCCAAAGTCTTGATTTTTAAGTCTGTTTATATCTTAGGCTTAGTGGGAACTTGTTTATGTGTGGCTCTTACTTGCTGCCGGTGGGCCATTTATCTGTGTCCCTGCAGTGTGCTCATTTACACATTCTGCATGCAGCATTTACACAAAGTGTCAAAGCTGATAATATCTGGTAAATGATGAACAAAATAGCGATTGGGTGCAAATCCACAAGATTATTTATTATATAGATTCAGTGATGATTAAGAATTTACCAGTATCACAAAATAGTTTTCAATCACACATACATATTATTAGGTAGTCATGTAATAAATAATATTAAGTCATGTAATAGATAATATTAATGGTCAATATCAATGAAAAGCAGAGTGGATAGAACTCACAGCAAGAAGGTTGTGGGTTCGATCCCCGGGTCAGCCGACACATTGCCTTTCTGTGAGGAGTCTGCATGTCCCCCCCGTGTTACCATGGGTCCTTCATCCCACCTGCCCATGCATGTATAGGTGAACTGGTGAATCTAAATTGGCCTCTGTGAATGACTGTGAGAGTGAATGGTTGTTTGTCACCGTCTAAATGTTAGCCCTGCAGCAAACTGGCCATTGTCCAGGGTGTACCCCGCACCAGGCACAAAGCTGCTGGGATAGGCTCCAGTCAGCCGCGACCCACTAACAAGACTAAGCAGAAGAAGTTGTATGATTATGTTAGATTTTGATTAAGAGGTAGGCCTACTGTATAGCCAGATGCTTACAGATCAAGTCAAATTTTAAATAATGGCATTTACACAGGTCTGATTCCTCTGAAGTCATCTTTTGAGATTGGTTTTAAATGTCTTCAAAGTTGTACAATCTCTTATTGCAGTTGATAGGTTTTTCCAGATTTCAGTCCCCCTCACTGACAGCACCTACAGTATTTACTGAATGATGTGCACGAGGTACAGCACAGTTGCCTTTAGACAAGGCTTTTGTAACTTTCCACTAGTGCCAGATCAGAACCAAATGAACTCATTCAAAGAGGAATGGACAAGTCTGTGTAAAAGTTTATAAACTGAACAGACTAGTTTAGTTTCTATTAGTTTTATTTATTATTAGTTTTTAGTTTCTAAAATTTATAAAACATAGAATTTTATATTTCTGAAGTATAATGGATCATTATCATTAAATCAATGTGCTAATGCTGACTGGCCCTACAGTAAAGTCATTAGTTACAACCTGTCACAATAAGCATTTAGAAGGAGCATTAGCTTTTATTGAGCCCTTGTGTTTAATAGCCACTGTTTAAATAGAGGGTCCTGTGTGTTTGGCTTGTCTTTAGTCTAGGAAGAGATGATGCTCCTATTTCCCACATTTCAAAAACAACCAGAGACAATAATCCAGACAATATAGACCACTTTAAAATGTCCACATTCAATAAAAAAGCAATTGAGCTATTTTATATACATATATCAATAGGAACATAACATAACACATGTGAAATCTGCTGTCAGCACATGTCACCTCAAAGTCCTAAAATTAGACATTAAAAGCACATAGACCGAGAAGATGTCATGCTCTGGTTCTAGGTTTACACTACAGTAAATGATGTGGTTAGTGTTAGGGGAAGGCTGAGTTAATTTGGCCATTAATCAATTGCTGTTCGCATCCTGTATTAACACAAAGCCTTACAACTATACACAAAAAAAACAGACACTTTATAAGCACACTTCTCAGTTCTATTCTATGAGAAAAGGTTTTTTAAATCAATTGTAACTACACTTACATACATTTAACACTTTTAATTTTCTTTTTATTTTATTTTCCTTTTAACATCTCCTGATTTAAACAGCTTCACTCTATAGGGACTGGGTTGAAACACTCAACTGAAGCCATAATAACCACCACAGCAGGTGCTCACAAGTGGATTTTAATCACAGGAAATGAAAATCCATGTGTGCTCAACACTTACATATAGTTTACATATTTAAGTGTTTGCCGTCCGCATATGTTTGGTGTCCCATAATGTATTGTCTGTGCATAACTTAATAGTGAGTACAACACACTGCTCCTTTCTGTCCAGTCAGTTTGATCTTTAACTTCCCTGACAGCTATTGATCCTATTTCTGCCTCAGATCACTCTCAAAAGGAATTTATAACAATATCAAGTGAATATGACTTTGGCATTTAGGACTTCAATGTGAAAAGGCCAGATCTTGCAACCTGCTTCAGTTTGACATTTCCGTTTTTAACTCAAAAAGCTTGAAATATTCAGACCATTCACTGCAGATATTTATTTTTTTATACTGGTCAATGGTAAGATATTATATCAGTTTTAATTAATATGCAATGTCTAAATGTATCATCCTGCAATTTTCAGATTTTAAAGTGCACAGATGAAAATGTCAGCGGATGGAGGATATGATTTCTTTTTTTTTTTTGTTCACAGACTACTTTTTGGCCCTATACAATAATGAAACTGACTCAGGGCCAATGTAACAAGAGTTTTGGCACTTTAAAGGCCACGGCAAAAATCCAAATGATCATTTTGCCCTTTTTTATTGATTTAACCTTTTACATATCTACATATTTGTCTGTGTTCCTGACCAATTCCTCTAAATATATGCCTCCTGTCATATTTTAATTAGCTGGTGATTGAATTCCATGGATTTATCGTGAGGCCTTTGGAAGGTGAGCGCAGCACAAGACAGTAAGACACCATGTGAGCAGTTTAAGTGAATCATGGAATATCTTTGAGAGAAGATGAAAGAGAAGTGAATCATGCTCTCAAAGTGAATTCAACCTAGTCTGGAAGGTCGAGGAGAGAGCAAAGGTTTTCATGGCATGAATCACATGACACTGGACCAGTCAGAACAACAAGGGAGATACAAAGCATGGGCATGGATTGGTTGACTATGATGAACAATCAGTGCCCATTTAACTCTTACTACTGTGTGATGTAGTACCGAGGAGTTGAATGATGCCTGCAGCTGCACTGACAAGATCTTAATTTTACAAAGTGCCACTGTTGCATGTGTCTTTAGGTTGTATTTCATAAATCAATGATGCAAATAATGAAATAACTAATTGATATTTTTATGTGATGTATAACCTTGGTCAAAATAAAATAAGCTAACAACACATTGTCATAGAGAGCAGGACAAAGCATTGTATTTGTGCACAGATCTACACAGATCTATAGCAGCACTAAAAACGTCTTAGAAAAGGTGCTGCTTTTCAAGAATGGTACAACTGCTCAACTCTTGTCACAAACAAATCTTTTGGAATATTTGTTGACGTTGACAGCACAATAATCCTGACAGATCAGAGGCAAAGACACAGGTGAGTGTTTGAGTAACATTGTCTTAAAGTCATATTACTTCTTACTTTTTTAAATTATTTGAAAAAATAAAACATTTGCCAACATCAATTTACTAGACGTTATAAAGAGTGCTGCTTATTCTACTGGACCATGCACAAAGGAAAGTGCTTGAGTGTTTGTTATGGGCCATAGGATGCCTATTAAAAATGATTTGTTTTTTTCCACTCCAGCGTGAGTGAGAGATGTAAATTACCAGTTCCTCCTTTTACCTTGTGTCAGGGTCAAAATAGTCCTCTAGATCATAAAATGCAAGGTACATTAAGTCAAACTGTGTAGTAAATTCTTATTAATAATCGCTGCATGTAGAAACATAAACCATCCAAGTCCAAGTGTACAATAAATCTAGTTTATGTCCAGCCATTTGGTCACTTGTGTCTCTGTTAGTTTCTGTTGTGTGACCTTTTCCAGGGGCTTTCACTTTATGAGCCAACATACAACGTATTGTGGGTTAGGAAATAAAGATGTCAGTAGTCTACATAAAACACCAAATTATCCTGGGCAGGCATGCCTAATGTGACTTGATTGAATGTCCAAACATTCAGTCAATTATCTTCTGACGTCAGAAAACGAGCCTGGAGACAAATGGGACCCACTTTTCCTTGTTTTGCATGATTTAGTGGCATGTGTGGTGAGGATGAACTGCTGCAGACTGCACAAGCAAACCTATAATGCAAATGTCATTACTACTTTATATTATGTTCAGGTCAGATACAGTGGCTGTATGGCCATGAATACTCACATATTTGAAATGACAATGATATTATAGGTGACTATGTATTTCAAGTTCTCAACCATCCAGGTCATCTTGTAGAAAAGGTTAAAACAAAGGCATCTGGACTTAGTTTTCAAGGTGAAGATGTTGTTTCTCTTATACCAAGAGACTTCTTCAATTCTGAGTTCAACTATTAAGAGAGCTGAGCTTTATCTCTGGAGGGAGTGGTTTGAACCTGAAACTAACTCTGATGGGACCAGGCTGTTCTGGTCTCATAGTTGTTAGCTATGAAAAGGCAGTGTGACTCCTGATGGGAGAGTCATTAAAGGCTCAGGTCCTCACCTGACCATTAGTGTCACTGTTCCATTCAGGTGTTGTTGTTGTTCTGGAGTTCTAGATTTTTTTCACAAAAATCTCTTTGATACATCCACTTGTGAAGCTGTTTCATTTCTCCGACATAACTGTCCCTGCACTCTTCACTGAACGACATAAACCACATTACTCTGTTTGTGCGAGGGGATCTGGTCTTTAGGGTGGACCAGTTTTTGACGCAGGGTGTTCCCAGGTTTAAAGCGGACCGGAGTATTGTTTTTGTAGAAAATCCTTTTGTGTTTTAAACCAGACACATAAGGGATAACTGGTTTATCCAAAAACCTTTTATACAAAAACAACACTCTGGTCCACTTTAAACCTGGGAACACCCTGCGTCAAAAACTGGTCCACCCTAAAGACCAGATCCCCTCGCACAAACAGACTAATGTGGTCTATGCTGTTCAGTGAAGAGTGTAGTGACAGTAATGTCGAAGAAGAGGATGTATCAGCACAGAAGAGCCAATCCTGGTGGACCTGCAGTCCACCTCCACCTCAAAAAGATTTTTGTGAAAATGGAAAAGCCCTCTCTGAACAGAGGAGGTGGCCTCAGATTCATGTTGCCTAGTATTTACAACAGTGTTCTGAAACCTAAATCAAAACATTAATGACTCACCTGAGCCTTTTACGACTCTCACATCAGGAGTCACACTGCCCTTTCATAGCTAACAACTATGAGACCAGAACCACCTGATCCAATCAGAGTTAGTTTAAGCTCAAACCCCTCCCTCCAGAGATATAAGCTCATCTCTCTTACCAGTTGATCTCAGAATTGAAAAAGTGTCTTGGTATAAGAGACGAAACATCTTCACCTTGAAAACCTAGTCTAGATGCCTTTGCTTTAACCTTTTTTCTAAAAGAAAAGCCGGTTTTCACACGCCCTGGGCTCTAAGTTATTCATATAGTGTATAGAAGAGCATAATTCTGAGTAAAATTTTTATCATCTGAACATGAAACACACTTCCCCAGGATAAGTAGAAAATCTATTTACTGCATGTCTCCATGTCTCCTCAGCTGAGACTGAAGAATGATCCCACTTGGTTTCATTCAGGGGTTGACAAGGTTCATTGTTTCTCATAACCTAAAAGTCTCTGAGGCCATGTGGATTGGGCAGACCAAGCAGCAGACCCCTGAACGCACCACAATAACCTTCACCTGTTTGCCTCTCTCTCCCACTAATCACACTTTTGTCAAGCAACTCGTTCACTTGATCCAGATTGGAGCCAACACACTTGACTGCGCTCGAGTCTTGATGACTGTTTTCTGTGCAGGGAATGTAATTACACTTCAATGGCTTTCCACTAACCACAACTGTGGTCCCAGGTGTGTAATGTATGTGATGTCAAATCCCACTCAAAGTAGAAGTGATACTCTCTGTGTGATGTGTGGGATTTAAAATTCCATCAGACGCAGGGAGCCCTTTAGGATTTTAACATGAATTTACTTCTATAACATTCAATTATTTACACTTGAGCCCTGCTAACATGGCTAAATTCACCCAGAGGCACACAGGTAATCATGTCGGATGAAAACCAACCCACCCCGACTTGTTTGTGCAGCAGCGTCTACATGAACGGACTCATAATGATGCCTGCATTCTGTATCATTCATCCATCCGTCATGGCTTGGTATTTCAAATGTTAAAGCCAATCCCTCTGTAATATAAAAAAGTCTGCCCCAAAGAACTTTTTCTCTTTGAAATATGGTGTAGGTCCTTAGAACAATATGTTTTTTGTTTTCAATTTATTGGCAGGTTATGGCCCTGTCTTAATTGCAACCATTGTTTTATGTTTTTAACTTAGAAATGCTGTAACTCTGCAGCAGGACGCTTTAACAATAAAACACATCAATATACCACCTTATAATGCAATATAAAAGTTTCTCTAAATGAATGACTACAGACAATTAAGGCTCCCATGATCAAGTCTCTAGTTGATTAACCTCTTATCAACATATAACACAGTCAAACTTTTTCCTCACTTTATTCAGTTATACTTTGACAGTGGCTTATTTTATTCTTGTCCTGTATGCAAATGTTAATTCCTTGAAGCTAAAACATGTGCCTTTTTAGTTCAATGTGACAATATTACTTGAAGAAGCCAATTATTAAAGCCTTAAGAAAGTTCTGTGCCATGCATCGGGTTAAACATAAATGTAGGGGTTCAATTTTCCTGGGATTGGTTTATTAAACACTGCCTTGTGCATTATTCTGTCAGATGAGATTTATCTTTAACCAGTTCATAACCTCACAAAAGCATCAAGTGCGACAGCTCTCTGGTCACCTATACTGCTGACGCTGATGCCTATGAATATAAAAGTCACATTTTATATCGGGCTCCTTTAATAATTCTCCAACATTGGTTCGCTGTGGAAGTGTGTGATGCTGATCTGTCACTTGTTGTAGTGCTCATTATGCTGCTGCAGACCCTGTGGTGAATTAGTCAGCACATTTGACTTCAGACGAGAACCACTTTTAAGAGTGCTTTCAGCAAATGAATGTGACTGTTCTCATGATTAATACATCACTGTCCCATTCAACTGTTGAATAGGAGGCACTTGGATTATAATAAAAAGTCTCTGTCAGTCAAGATTGACACAGTTAAACAGACAATCATTAGGGGAAAAAACATGCTTTATGATGCCATCTACTGTTTATTATAGAGGATTATAATAGAAGTGAAACTCAGGAATGGCAAACCTTGTTAATCACATAAAGGAGCGCTCCCATTGGTCAAGACCAGCTTGTCATATTTAAGTTTAAGCTAAGTTTTAGCTGAATTTGTCTTTGAACACAGTGGAAAAAAGAAAAACATCAACAGCAAAAAGGGAAGCAACGTGACACGTCAATAAATACTCAATTAAATCATGTAATGTTTAACAAGGCGGAGATAACTGCCAGCCACACAGCTGAGCTAATGCTAACGCTTAACTCTACACTCTAAACTCTAAACTTCAGTTTGGTGTAATGTGTTAGTATTTTGTGGAGGAAAAATTGGTCCGGTTTAATCAAAGAGAAGCAGGTATGGTCCCACTGCTGCTTTTGGGGGGTTGGGTGGAGTCTAAGATGGTGGATGGCCCCGCAAAAAAGTTGGGTAGTGGAGCTTTAAATTTGCAATATAATTTTTTTCACATGACCTCTTTGTATCCATTGTGACCTCAGCACTCACAAATCTCTTGCAATCCACGAAAAGCAGTTGTGACATTTTCCTTACACTCAATAATAAACTGTGCAGAGTAAAACCTGATTTACCTTGACAAATTATTTTTTGCAAGACAAAACAGGCTGACATGGTTGACAGATTTCTCTTTGGGACCAAATGTTTTAGTAGCATATGGTTTGCAGTAAATCAATACAACAAATTTTGATAAAGGAAAAAACAAACAAAATAAATAAAATAAAATAAAAATTCATCCAGAGGCTCAGTAAAGCAGCCAAAACACACATCTGTTACATCTTAGAGCCCTGACGAGTGATACCTGAGGGTTTTCAGACTTAAACAAATCTTTACTCTTTAAACAACTATGATGTTTGCAGGGAGCTTTTGCGGCAACAAAAACAGCCATTATCCTCATCAGTTAAACCAATAAAAGTCTGGAGGCATTCGTTGACTGATTGTCGCCATCTGCTACAAAGCACAGACTGGCTCAGGCTCTGGAACATTGATATGAATGAGTATATGAACACGCCTGTGCAGCCAACAGTAAAATATTCAAGGTTTTTTCTTTTGGCTAATTTATTTAAACAGCAGCTTGAGCTTCCTGGGCAGTGTTAAGTCCATCTGTTGCGGGCAGGTAAGGCCAGTGGGGAACGTGCTAATCACCACAAATCATTAAAGTCAGGACTGATAGTACATGTGTGACATGGTTAACCCAGTGAGAATTAACAGAGCTGTTCACTGTTAGTAAACTTCAACAAGAGGCTTTATCACAAGCCTATCCTTTCAAAAGCATGTTCAAATTAATTTTAAAGACATTTTAAACATATTAGAGCATCCTTGACAGACAGAGCAGCAATTCCATTTCTACACTCAATGATACTGTTTCATTTTACCAGCTGGTCATACGCTGGTTCTTCTGTTATTAGACCTGTTGAATCATGCTACAAAAGGACATTGAAAGTCTTGGTCAATGATAAATATAGTTTCCCAAATTTTAAAATATTTAAATCTGCTTGTTGGGTTTACAAAGTTATTCATAGTTTGACTCCTCCCCTTTGAATGAGGTTATCAAACAGAAGTTTGTTAGTGGCTCTGGTTCATGAGTAATGTAAGCCACTGTTAGAGGTGAGCTCCCATTCAGACGACCATCATTTTCTCAAAACGTTTTGTCCTTTCAGGGCTCAACGTTTTGGGACAGCATCCCACTCTCAGTGAGGGAATGTACAACCTCCCTTACTTTTAAAACTATTTTGAAACTGTGGTTGAGAGACTCTTCTAACATGCGATATGTAACCTGCGCCTTATTTGAAAATTATGTGTAAGATAGGCCTGTGCAATATCTATAATTTATACTTTGCACCTTCTTAGATTCAGTGCAATACAGATGAATTGTAAACCATGTCTCTTCCTCTTATTAACTTGTTGCTGTTCTATTGTCTGTACTAATATTGACTTTGTTGTATCGGGTGTATGTACCTGTCCTTATTGTGTTGTATATAGTTTTTTTTCCTTTCTTCCTGTGAGTAACACGCCTGTAAAGTGCGGCGCTGTGAGCATGACAGTGTGTGTAAACCAGGAAGCGGATCAGAGGTGATGCAATACTTGCAAGGGAGAAACGAAACTTAAACTTAGAGAGAGCGGCAGAAAAGTGGCCTTGTGTGTTTGCGTCAAGTAAATATTAGACTGTCTTTGTTGTTTTGGAGTTGACTCTGACAAAATATTGGTGAGTAAACCTGATCAAATTTACGGCTCAAACACTAAGAAGATAAGGTGTGTCATTTTTATTTTCTCCAAGATAGAAACTCTCTGGTCACAGCTGGACAGTCTAGCAGTTGGCACTAAACACACCTTTATTCTTTTTAAAATTTTAGGCTGACGTTAAAGCTTTTCTTATCTACAAAAACTGACTTTATACAGTAGCTGGCAACATGCCTTTGTCAGTGGTTTGCACAAAAATGATGATCAGCAGGTTTCAACTTGTTTGTTTATTGGGCTGTCAGTTTTTACTTCTGATGTTATATGTCAACAAAACTACTGTTTGTCAATGATTAATGCCTTTTCCTTAAAAAGTCAACAAAACAGGCATACATTAGTTTCTACAGACTACTGGTGTGGCTAAAGACTAGGAATCCCCACATGGATAACTATGGGATGATAATAAAAATAAATAAATATAGATCTACTGAGGTTTAAATTTTTCATACTTGATTTATTATTGTTGTAGAACAAATTAAATGTAACAAGCTAAAGTTTCAACTTTAAAATCAGCATATACTGTATGAGGTTTCTAACAAAAATGATGGTGTTGGTGTTGAGTGCATATTACCCACTGCCTACAAGCAGATTTTACAACCAGTAGCTCAAGCTCCACTGAAGTACAATGTGACCAAGAGAATAATAAAGACTAACAGTTTAAAGTTTACAGATTCTTATCCAGTTTTTCTCTCAGTTTGTAGGTATGGCTGCTGTGAACTGCCTGCTGTCTGAAGATCAGTTTGTCTGCTCCATCTGTCTGAATGTCTTTACTGATCCAGTCAGCACTCCGTGTGGACACAACTTCTGTAAAACCTGCATAAGCAATTACTGGGATAAAAGCAACCAGTGTGTGTGTCCCCTTTGTAAAGAGACTTTCCACACAAGACCACAGCTAAAAATTAACAGATTACTTTCTGAGATGGCCTCTCAAATCCCCCAAAATCCTCAAGAGCAAACAAAACTTGTGAGCTCTGAGGAAGACGTTGCCACTTCAGAAGTTTTCTGTGACATTTGCCCCGGAACCAAGCTTAAGGCCATCAAGTCCTGCCTGGTTTGTCTGGTTTCCTTTTGTGAGACTCATCTAGACTCTCATCTGACAGTTTCTGCCATGAAACATCACCAGCTGATCGACCCTAAGACAAACCTTAAAGACAGGATGTGTACAAAACACAGCAAACCTCTGGACCTGTTCTGTAAGACCGACCAGACATTTGTTTGCATGCACTGCACTTATTCAGACCACAAAAGTCATGATGCCGTTCCTCTGTTTGAAGAATGTGAGGTGAAGAGCGCAGAGGTTAAGCAGATGATCGAGGAAAGGAGACTGAAGATTGAGAAAATTCAAAGCTCATCAGAGCTCAGTCAGAAAGCTGCTGACCAAGAGACAGCAGCAGGGGTTGAGGTCTTCACTGCTCTGAGTCAGTCTGCTCTGAAAAGCTTGGACCAGTTCAAAGAAGGATTGATAAAAGCAAAAAAAGAAAGAGAAAATGGATGAAGACTTAATCAAAGAACTTGAGGAGGAAATCACTCAGCTGAATGAGAGAAGCACTGAGATGGAGAAAGACCATCTTCAATTTCTGCAAAGCTTCATTTCACTGAAATCTGATTCAAACATGAAGGACTGGACAGGGGTCAGCATCTGTAGTCCTTCTTTTGAAGGGGCTGTGTTGGTTGCTCTGTTTCAACTGGAGAACACATTCAGTGCAGTTCTAAAGAAGGCTTTTCAGGCTGACCTAAAAAGAAAACAGAAATGGGCTGTAGATTTGACCCTTGACCCTGATACAGCACAGGTTAACCTGGTTCTGTCTCATGGAAATAAACAGGTTCATTACCAGGATGCACAGAAAAATCTCCCAGACAACCCTGAAAGATTTTCTCATCATCCTTGTGTTTTGGGAAAGCAAAGTTTTTCTTCGGGCAGATTTTACTTTGAGGTTCAGGTCAAAGGAAACACTAATTGGTATTTAGGTGTGGCCCGAGAGTCCAACGACAGAAAGGGAACACTTAAAGTGAGGCCTCAGGAAGGTTACTGGGTCATTGCTTTAATAAATGGAGTGCACAAGGCGTTTGCTGGCCATAATGTCATTCTTTCTCTTAAGTCTGAACCTCAAAAGGTTGGGGTGTTTGTTGAGTATGAGAACGGTCTGGTCTATTTTTATGATGTAGACGCTGCAGCTCCTATCTACATCTTTACTGGCTGCTTTAAAGAAAAACTTCAGCCATTCTTCCTTCTGAGTCTCAAGGACTCAGCCCCTCTGAGAATCACTCAGGTCATTCGTTAGATTTCTGTATATTAGTATTTTTATTAATACATATTTCTTTATAGTTGATATTGCATTTTCTTAATAAAATAGTTGCATCTTTTGATCAAAAAAAAAATTTTATTCCCACATTTTCATTTTCTTTCATTTTTATTTGATTTTTACCTGTGGGTCTGGGGTTTTAATCAATCTAGGATGGTCTATGTAAGGTTTATGTATGTAATGATGTAATTCATATGGGATGGTTATATACTGTATGTTGGTTAGAACTGTATTAGTTGTCAATCATTTTTAAGATTTTCAATAATATTTAGAACCAATTATACTGAAAGCTCTTCGGTGTATGTCTTGTTAAGTGTTTGTTTTAATTGCTTTATATAATTTATATACATTTATATTATAACTTTGCAAATTCATTTAGCAGATCAAATTAAGTAAATTGTTCTATTTTTTTCTTTTCGAAAGAAAAATATTGCCTTGCTTTTAGTGGTTGTCAGGTGGTAACAAATAATCTGCACAAAATAAAGAAATAAAGCTGTATTTGTATTTATTAGTAGGTTTCTTCAGAGCAACAAGTACTAATTTCAATCTTATTATTTTATGAAAACTATTCACTGTCTGTACAGAGATGGTGATGTAGAGCATTACAGGACTGGACTGTACATAAGAAGACTAACACAATACTCCTGTCAGTTTATTCATGTTGGTTTCTATCATAGGTGATCAGAATCATACGCAGCTAACCTTTTATATCACCAATTATCTCCAGTCGCTCATACTCTCATTGGGATTCAGCTTACCGTCTTGGCTGTGACTTACTGTAAACTTGAAGTCAGATGTCATGTCCAATCGAGCAGAACACGGTTTTAATCTTGACGCTGTTGGTTGTCAAAATGATGAATGAGTGACGGGTATAGTGCTTGCTTCCCTCTTTCTTACAAATCTCATTATAAGAAATCTATTGTACAGTGTAGAATGACAACATTTGTTCACTCTATTCATTTATTTATACTCCACACTCTCGCTTTGTATTGATTAGACTTTGGTGTGCCTTATGATGACGAGCCTTTGACTGGATTTGAGAGGAACAACAGAGGTTTGCCACTAATGGTAACCAATGACCTCTGTGCACCGTCTGCTTGAATGTAATTGGTTTATGATTTACTGAAACCTGTGAGTCACTAACAGCTTTTCACCTAAAGCCTAAAACAGTTCCCCCAGTTCAGCACCGCGGTCAGCCTTTTTATAACAACATGGTGGTTAACCATATGCAGTCTATACCAGGCTTTATTGATTTATATAGCAGCTGCTCCATTATAAAACAAAAAAGTGTAAGTTTTGATGTGTCCTACCCTGAACTGTGTCCTCTCAACATTTGTTGCTAGGGCAAACACTGTTGCTGAGCAAGACTGAACGCAAAGCAAGCAAGGTACATTTTAGATTTAAAGTGGTACTGTTGCTTTGTAGCTAAATGGGTACATTGACTTTGAAAAGCTTGCACTGGGAAATCTCAGTGACAATGTGACAAATTCCCAGAATGGCCTGTGCCAGCAAAGCTCCGGTCAACACAGTTTCAGGAAAAATGACTGATTGGGTGAAGAGAGAGCTATATCCTCTGACAAGATTTCCACAACACATTAAGTCCTTTTGCACTGCCACTGTGAAACATTAGAAAGGCTGGCATGCCGGTGTGTGTGTGTGACCAGTATGGTATGGCCTAATAAAGTCTGATGCAACAAGATAAAACTGAACACAAACATCTCTCTTTTTCCCTTCAGTAAGAAGCTGTGCCAAAGCAGATTCCTGTCTGAGGCAGTCCTAACTAGTAACAGTTTAAATATGAAGGATACCTGTTTGGAGAAAGAACAAGCTCAGCCGGTCTCATGAAACAATAATGATTATATGATCCTCTGTTGATCCACAATGTATCTTCTGTTAATGCTTCCTGCTCAGTCACAGTTACCTTCACATATTACTGACTCAATGAAGCACAATGTTGCTCATGTTAAAAATAGACTTGTTATCATAAGAAATTGAAAGCTTGTTCAAAACTGAACTCCGGCAGATGGCAACATTATCTTTGTTCCACCTAAATCCACAGGGTAGTTGAACTGGGCTTTGTAAATCCTTAGAAATTACAGTTGAGTATTTACAACACATATTAACATACAGTATATATTAAAAAGGTATGTGCAAAATAGATGACTGTAATGTTTATTTCTTGGTGATAAACAAATGTGCTTGCTGTTGAAAATGTTGAAAATAGATGTAGAATATTAAAGTACATGTAGTACATGAGTAATGAGGTTCATCCAGCCATGCAAAGGTTAAAACCATATGTAACAATAAAACTTCTAATGGAGCTTTTGTCTGCAGTCTGACTCGAGATACATATTTCTCTTTGTTGTTGACACATTGTTTGTTCCAGTGAGCTGCTCTGAATCACGATGAGTTGCTACAATGATAATGTAATAGAGTAATGCTGTTATTTTAACGTATCACTGTTTAAAGCACAGTCACAGACATCTAATGCGGGGACATTTATTCATGTACCTCTTTCAGCCTGTTATTCTCAGCTCCAGATGAAAAGAACATTATATTCCTCATCTTTCTCTCTGTATTTTATCTCTGCGCCGGTGTGCTGCAGAAGAAGACAAGCTGTGCACAGTAATAATTCACTGCATGAACAATTGCCAACATTCTTATGTGTCAGCAAGAACGAGGCAAAGCCGTGCTACCAGCAACACTTCAGCACATGAAGACTTTGAAAACATTGACCAATGACGCACACACTGCACTCCTACTGCTTTGTCTTACTTTTTGTTTTTGGCTGGTAAGTTTTCACATATTTATTTACTCAGCACCATATATACTGTTGGTAATCTCAGCAATAAAAGCAGTACAATAATTGGATAAAAAAAAGTTAAATAATAAAAATAAAAAAAATCACTGTAAATAAACTGAACTTTAGTCATTGACAAATGCAGCAATGTTAGACATATGTTACCCCTGATGCCCTGGTGACGTCTATCTTATTCACAACACATTATTCTCTCAAAAACCTTACTTTTGAGATTGAAATATGTTACAATCAGGTAAAATGATTGGAATGCATAGAAAATAACGTTTACCAAGGTGGTGCTGATTGGCTTTCAGAGAAAACATTTGCATTTGCATGTCTAATACTGCCAAAGACAATAACCTGCTCTGATAAGAAGGAGATTAGTTTATCCAAAACATGTGACAGACACAGACTTGACCATGTTTTTTTTCTCTGTTTCTGTCACGACTTTAATGAGTTAAGAGCCTGCAGGGATTTTCATT
Source organism: Perccottus glenii (assembly GCA_024416835.2). NCBI lineage: Eukaryota > Metazoa > Chordata > Actinopteri > Gobiiformes > Odontobutidae > Perccottus > Perccottus glenii. Next base: position 18,650,968 of record CM044559.2, on the reverse strand, counting down.
AGCCAGATATAAATACCCTTCGTATGTTGTATGTCAGTCATCATAAACTTACCCCCCCCCCCATCTTAACATTCACCAGGACTCGAAACTAACACTGAGGCAAAACACCTGCTTCCTGTCACTGTCACAGCCAGTTTAGGATGTGGATGTCAACAGTATCGGCACAATGGAAATATTGATTTTATTCCACTTTAACAAAATGTGTTCACTCTGTCACCGTCTGTGTCTCTTCTGCTGCACAGACTGGTCCAGAGCAGGGCGTAACGAGCACACAACAAAAACAAGTCTATGTCTGAGGCTGAGCTTAACTCTAAAATAGACAAAAAGTCACGTAAATGTCTCATCACCAAAGTGAACAGAGAGAAAAACAGAAAGAATGTGAGCAGTAATCTGTTTTAGCAAAGAGGCTCAACTTTAAGTCTGAACCATCTCTGAGCCATAAGTTATTATTTCATAACACAGTCAGACCCGTCTTAAACTAAGTCTTTATCTTTTTGAGGCCCTTGTCAGAGAGATGCTGCCTTCTGTGTCTCTGCTGCAGCTACTGGCCCTCATTTATCAAAGGAGTTTAATTTTGGGTGTGCGACCACTTCCATGCAATCTTTGGCATTTATCAATATGAACGTGGGCGTAAGTAAGCTCAAACCACACGCCAGGTTAGGAGGTGGTGTAAATATTAAAGTTTAAAGTTGTGTACAGGTTTATGTAGAATTAGATTTAATCAAAGTTTTCAGTCAAAAAATAAAAACAAGAAAAAATATTTATCAGTGAAGAAATCTAATAAACTAAAAAAGCAAAGGTATATATTTATTTATATTTTTTAGTTTGAAAGTCTGCACCATGAAGAAACAAGCTGGCCCTTGAGCAAATTTAGTTGATATGTTGTATCAGGGTGAAGGCCCTTTGTTAAAGTGTATTGTGCTGCCCTGTCCAAGGTCCTGACCTGCCACAGCAGTCAGTGCAGCTTTTCACAGTAATGACTCAATTGTACCAACCGTGGCTACTAAACACACACAGTTAACCAAACACACAAAAGGAATTTTCTATAATCACTATCGATAGTTGTAACTGGTTTTCGCTTTGCTATAAAACATTTTGAAACCACACCTGAAAGAGGTCAATAGGTCAGAATCAAAATTAAAGTAAACAGGAGCTTTGTAATGATTCAGTGCCATTTTCTGCAATATTACAGTGAAAGTGTGTGAGGGTCAGAAGAATGTTATATAACTAATGCAGTCTATAGTGTGATATAAATTCTGAATCTTTACTTACCACGAGGTAGAAGTAGTCAGTCGCCACCCCTAAACAGCCTCCCTCTCCAGATCAAATCTGCCCAGTTTATCTTGGTTTTATGTTTTTATTTTAGTTTTATTGTGTATAATTGTTTTGTTTTGTCTGGTTTTATTTGTATTTTACATAAAAAAATCTGCACTGCCTGTACAGCACTTTGGTCAAATGAGGTTGTTTTAAATGGGCTGATTTTACTTGACTGAACCAATAAGTAACAGTTTTTCCTAAATAAAAGTCTATCCTATTATTGATTTTTTTTTTATTTTTTTTTTTTTTGCTGTAGCACATTTAAACTATTTAAACTGTGTTTTTTTTTTTTATCAAACTGTAGTTGTTCTGTAAGAACTGGATTTGTAAGAAAGTTACATGTTGTGATTTAATGATCATTCTGACCCAGTGTGTAATGTCTAAGCACTAATCTCCACTGCTTGCCCTGATCCAATCACTAACAGAGTTCTTTGAAAGAGTGCATCTTAGGAATGACTTATGTGTGCTTTGTGTTAGTGCTGGCCCACATTGACAGCTTCCTGGTTCCTTGAGTGACCACCAGCACACACTGAACATGAAGAGATAACAAGCTGCTGATCATAAACAGCCTATGGCCTCAAGGCACCACTGATCTGACAATACACTGCACCTTCGATGGGCTTTTCTACTCCATTTCTCTGAGGCAGTCATGCAGAAGGATTAACACAGTTGGCCACCTTTTTTCTTTCCTTTTTGGAGTTTTTACTAAAGAGCACATCAAAACGGTTAAACCCTAAAATACTACTGCAAAGGTTTGGTAGTAACTGCATGCTATCACTTTATTATTTAACTTTCTTTTTGGATAAATTTTACCTTGAAGCCTACTCCAACTTGATTACTCCAAGTTGATTACTGAAATTGGAAAAGGTCGCAAATTCTCATACTAATATTCATACTCATACATATGAATTGTGCTATTGAAATAAAATGGCCTTACCATCCCATATAACCACATTTGCTTCATTTTATTTCTGCCATCTCTTTTGCCTGTTTTTAAATTATAATATAATATAATATAATATTTGAGCTTTCATGACAGATTTCTGAAATTGTGTGAATAACAATAAATGTCTCCAGCCTGGACAGACCCTGTGCACAACCAAAGAGAGGCCTGTAATTCGATTGAAGGGTAACTCCAAGGAGACTGTGGCAGATCATGTGGCTGTGTGCCAAGTGAGCTCATCATCCTCATGGGGTTATTACAGGCCCAAAATGCATTCTCATCTCTCTATGGCACAGTACATCTCACTAATGGATTCAAAGCCTTTAGATGTTTTAGAAATACACCATGTGCTCAGACCAGTCAATATGTTGTAGGAAAGAAACAGATGCACAGATGTAAATAAAATCTTTAAAAGGTGATCTAATGTATTTCTGATGAGGATCTAATGTAGATGAATAAGAACTTGAGTTGTGGCCTCACACAAACACCTAATATTCAGTATTTACTCCTTTTCAACATGGTGTTCTCTTACCCATTCTTGATATTCATGAGCAATTTTACCATTAGGAAACCCTACACCTTTGTCACATTTTAACATAATGACAAAAGATGTGGTTTCAGGTTTTCAGGTTAAATCAAATATGTCCCTGTCCAGATGTGACAAATATATAATCTTGATAAAGAGGCTGTGAACGATGCCCTGTTGCTTTCTGTACATTGTGTTACTAAGCAGCAGGAGCAGCAGCAGCAGTATTGTTATTGCTTAAGATGGATGAACTGGATACTGCATTTTGTTTGTGTGGCCTGACTGCATCAATCATTGTCCAATGGCTAATTTAATATTAATGCTCAGCAGGTTCTGACCTAGATGTACTTTTGTGATGTGCACTCAAAGAAACACTCTAATGAGGTGGGTACTTTAAAGTACTCTACTAGCAAACAATTTTTACCTACAGCTCGGGGCAAAGCCATGGAAAATAATTACAGTAATCTTGTGATTAATCAAAGACACAAAACATAATGCACATGTACAGGGCTGTTGAAAAGAGTTTTGGATCTGCTTTGACTTAAAAGGTGTAGTAAGGTTTATTTAAATCCAACCTGTGCAGCTTCTGACAGTGATGAATAAAACACACTTTATCAAAAGCAGTACAAAAGAATATGAAATTAATTATAACTGAGAAAGACTTCCAATGTCAAGAATTCACAGCTGCAAGTTATATTAGTTTTAATATATACTCTTATGTTCAGCCAAATTTATTCAGTACATGGAAGTTATACACAAGAGGTTTGATCTAATCGTGAGGTGCAGGTTCAATTTCAGCATATTAATGGCTGTTTTATTACCACCTGTCCACCTGTCCACATCAAATTATCTTGAAATAAAACATTTCTACTTAGAAATACAAAACTCCGGATTTCAATTATGATCACAAATAATACTTTGAACTGTTTCTGTACAAGTCTCTGATGAGAAAAAGAACTTAAAATGCAAAGATGACATTACACAGTTACATGTGTACAGACTTTATGTGATATTCTCATTATTCGTTACATCGGGTCTGTTCACTTGTGTTATTAAAATCAAAAAGAGCATTTTGTAGCAACAATGTACATAATTAACTTAGCATTATCTTAAACAGACTGCCCTGATCTTTTTTTTTCCTAGTTGGGTAAAATGGTTTAGACCTCAAATAGTTTATTGTAAAAGCAATAATTTGTAAAAAAAAAAAAAAATGATTATAAGGGATTTTAATAGATGAGAATCTGTACTCAGGAACGGAAAATGTTGGCCAATCACATGCTCGCAAAACCACATTCACAAAAAATTAGCGCTCCCATTGGTCTACACTGGATTTGTCATATAAAGTTCCTGGAAGTTTAATAGCTCCTGATAAACTGTATTTTCAGCGCTGAATATGTCTTTTAACACAACAGAGAAAAGGGTGGCAAAGAAAAATGCCAAGAAATACTGTCAATTCAATCATTAAATGTTTAACGAGGTGGAGATCATAGCTGTCTTTATGCTCGCAGCTAGGCTTAAGCTAAGCTAACTCTATGCTCTATAACTTTGATACTAGACACATTGCGATGATACAAAAGCAGAGAAGGTGTTTTGGCAAGTCTGGTGCTGATGATGAGGAGAAATGCTCCACAGCTCAGATGGGAATGGGGTGAAAGAGCACGCGCTGGACTCTTTTTTTCACAATGGTTTCTAGACGCAATGGGGTCAATAAGTTGAGAAGAGGCTCCATTGGTGTAAGGTAGAAATAAACATAAAGTAAGTAGATAGATGAAAGCACCAAAACAGCAAGAACATGACTGAAAAGACGGCCCGCAATAGTTAATAAGAATCCTTAACACTAGGAAGATTTGATCAAATTTGTAATGTGAGGTTTAGTCTTTTTTATTTTTATTTTTTTATATAAGAAAAGGGTGACAATGCATATTCATAAACATTAAAACAAATGTAAATATGTCAGATTATAGTCTTAGGCTAATCTCCATTTGCAGACCCCGGGCAGGTAGACTCACAGAAAGAAAGAAAAACTATACAATATACATATAACTATATACAACAAAATAAAGACACATACAAACACCCTGATACAACAAAGTCAATATTAGTACAGACAATAGAACAGCAACAAGTTAATAAGAGGAAGAAACAAAACATGATTTACAATTCATCTGTATTGCACTAAATGCACAAGTTTGAGTAAGTATAATTATTATCATTCTGATTAAATATGGATATTGCACAAGACCATCTTGCAAACATAATTTTTAATAAGGTGCAGGTCACATTTGATTGCATGTTTGAGAGTCTCTCAACCAATGTGTCTTAAAAGAAAGGGAAGTTGTACATTCCTTTAAATCTTTATCACATCAGTTTATCTTCAACATTAATTTCCTCCTTTTATGGAAACTGGTCTTATTTAGCTTTCAAATTTGTGCCTTGAGTTTGACTTGTGCTGTACATTTTAATTTATTGAGGATGAAAGCCAGCTGGTTGTGTAAAAAGACCTAAAACTCCAGCAGTGTTAAATCTAACGTCTCACACATCCTTAGTTCCGTCTTGCTATACTTCTCAGAGCTTGTGTCATTACTTGATGTGTTACATTCTGCAGCTGCTGTACTAAAGTAATCTTCACATGGTGCAGCTTTCCAGAAACAATATGGAAAGACATGTCATGGCAGACAGCAACAAAATTGCTTCGATGCTCAAATTCGAAAGTAGTTTCATAACTTGGATCTTCTTAGCGTGACGTGAAGGAAAATTGAAAGCTGACGACATTACAGTCACATTTTTATAATGACAGCGAGAAGGAAAGAAATCAATGCTCTGCTTAAGTAAATTACATTTAGGCAAGCATTATAATGCGTTAAAGGGTTTTAAATGTTCAAAAAGGTTGGTACATTATCTAAAAAGTTTCATAAAAGCCCAAAGAATTCATTGACCTTTTCATTAAATGTTACACAAAGTACTTCTGTGTGCAATGTGCTCTGAAATATAGTCTGCTGGCCAGGCATCTTAAATAAATACTTGTGTCAAAGGAAGTCAGATATATGGTTCTTTTGTACTATTTTTCCCCTGTCTTTTAAAAAATCATCTTTATTATCAAACCTGTGGAAAATGTTTAATCTCCTATAATCTTTCTGTCTTGACAACTATAAGTCCGTAACAAAACCTTCCAGGAAACACACCCTGAATCGTTTTGTAAATGTCAATGCACATCTAGAATCATAAATCATTGCTAAAGATTGGAGCATGTGCTTTGCTTGGATATTTCTTTATTATAAATTATTGCACCTGTGACCTGCATAGTAAACAGCAAATAAACCACTATCTTTGTATCTTTAAAGATTTAATCAACGATTTTGCCTCAAATGAGTCAGCACAATCTGGCTTAGCCATCACATCAGGATGAACAATTTGTGAAATAAAATGTCCCTGAAGTCCATTACAACCTCTTGGCAGGGTACAACACAGAACGACTGTCTAAATTTGCAGCAGGGTGCCAGACAGAGACTTGAGACTGAATAGGTGCACTGTGATAAGATTCACAGTCTATGGGACAGATAACGAGGCCTATTGGAGTGTCATTGTGTGCGTTTACTCGAGCGACGGGTGGATTGAATGGTTTGATACAAATGTATAAAGACGTTTAAAGTGCTTTTACCCATAATACAAGCAGATCATTGAACACATCTCTTTTGCAGCCAATCAATGTAAAGTAAAATTCATTTGCAGCCAATGCACAGCATATTACCTTTATACCTACACAACTTATAAATGTATAATAATGATGTAGTCCACTTCATTTTGAGGAACAGTAGCATTTAGGTAAAAACATGCAGCACATTTTCAATTCCAATCATGCATTGACCAGACCCATCGACTCAGACCTTTCAGTAGATTATGAGCTAGACCAGTGGTTCCCAAACACTGGGTCTGGACCCAAATGAGGGTTGCTAAAGATCTTATTTGGGTCACCAAAAAAACCTGCAATAAAAACATTTTAGAAAAGGTTGTGGTAGTCCATATGCATTTACTGAGAGAAAAAGTGTTGTTTTATGACAATATATGGTATTTATAAATGAATGAATCCTCTTCTTACTGTATGCATGGGCGTAGGTTTGGGGGGGACGCTAGGTACTAGTCCCTATCAATATTTTGAGATGGCAAATTTGTCCCCACCAATATTTAGCAAGCTCCTTTGAACTGCTATTTGGATCTTTGCACTGCTATTTGGATTGATTCTAACGGCCAGGACGACGACAGTACAAGAAATGCTGTAATTTGATTGGCGGCGGGGTATCTGACAGGCTACACGCGCGGGCCGGGACTACTTTTGTGCTTGCACTAGCAGCGAGCGGCTGGTGTGTGTGTGTGTGCGCGCGTGCATGTTGCCGACGCTGACGGTAAGTTACCAGGGCTGTCTCTCTGCCACATACAAAGGCCAGAGTAAAAACATTTTAAAATTCAGTTTTTTTGCCCCTTTTTGTACTTTGTAGATGCCACCCAAGAAGAAAAAAGGGGACATAAGAAGCTTTTTTATAAAGCAGAGTCCGAGTGTAAGTAGGCAAAATAACTAGCTAGCCACACAAATAAACTAGCAGTAGTGACTGGTCAGTCACACATATAACTATGTTATATAGTTCAACAATAATAAAATGTTAGAATATGATCTGTATTTTATTCTAATGTTGATCTAGCTTACTGCTAGTCTCATACAGACAAACTTAACACATAGATTAACATAAATTTCAACACATTAATCCACAAAACCATGTCCCCTTCATATTTAAAAATGGCTCTGAAATATAAACATGATGTGTTGAATGCATACTGATACATGTGTATTTGATTCAGTAGTTCATTATTTAATTACTGTACATATACAGTGGGGATCGAAAGTTTGGGCACCCCAGGTAAAAAATTTTTATTAATGTGCATAAAGACGCCAAGAAAAGATGGAAAAATCTCCAAAAGGCATCAAATGACAGATTAGACATCCTTATAATAAGTCAAAAAAAGTTAGATTTTATTTCCATCATTTACACTTTCAAAATAACAGAAAACAAAAAAATGGTGTCTGCAAAAGTTTGGGCACCCTGCAGAGTTAAAACCTTGTACTGCCCTTTGGCAAGGGGGCAGTACACCTGACAGTCATGGATTGTTCTCAATCATCGTCTGGATAGACCAGGTGATGTCAATCTCAAAGGTTTTAAATGCCCAGACTCATCTGACCTTGCCCCAACAATCAGCACCATGGGTTCTTCTAAGCAGTTGTCTAGAAAACTGAAACTGAAAATAGTTTCTCCTAATAGCAGGAGAAGGCTATAAAAAGATAGCGAAGCGTTTTCAGATGCCTATATCCTCTGTTCGGAATGTAATTAAGAAATGGCAGTCATCAGGAACAGTGGAAGTTAAAACAAGATCTGGAAGACCAAGAAAAATATCAGACAGAACGGCTCGCAGGATTGTGAGAAAAGTAAGTCAAAACCCACGTTTGACTGCACGATCCCTCCAGAAAGATCTGGCAGACACTGGAGTTGTGGTACACTATAATGTACAAAGTACAAGTATCTATTTATAGGTAGGTATTTTTGGAGAAGAAAGGGCACAGAATTTAATGAAAAGAACCTCTGTCCAACTGTTAAGTATGGGGTGGGTCAATCATGTTTTGGGGTTGGCACAGGGAACATTTCACGAGTAGAAGGAAAAATGGATTCAATAAAATTTCAGCAAATTTTGGATGCTAACTTGATGCCATCTGTGAAAAAGCTGAAGTTAAAGAGAGGATGGCTTCTACAAATGGATAATGATCCTAAACACACCTCAAAATCCACGGTGGATTACATCAAGAGGCATAAACTAAAGGTTTTGCCATGGCCTTCACAGTCTCCTGACCTCAACATAATTGAAAATCTGGATAGACCCCGGCCAACTCAAACATTCTCGGCTGACTCCGGTCTTTCTGTGAGGAGTCTGCATGTCCTCCTTGTGTTACCATGGGTTCTCTCCGGCTTCCTCCCACCGTCCAAAGACATGCATGTATAGGTTAATTGTGTCCCTAGTGAATGAATGTGAGAGTGAATGGTTGTCTGTCACTGTCTATGTCTAAATGTCAGCCCTGCGACTAACTGGCCACTGTCCAGGGTGTACCCCGCCTCAGGCCCTCAGCTGCTGGGATAGGCTCCAGTCACCCGCGACCCCTAACGGGACAAAGAGGTAGAAAATTAATGAATGAATGGATAGACCTTAAAAGAGCAGTGTGTGACAGACAGCTCAGAAATCTCAAAGAACTGGAAGACTTTTGTACGGAAGAATGGGCAAAGATACCTCAAACAAGAATTAAAAGACTCTTGGCTAGTTACAAAAAGCGTGTACAAGCTGTGATACTTGCCAAAGGGGGCAGTACAAGGTTGTCCCAACATTCTCACACCATTCACCAGAGCAACAATCACACACATTCATACACCAGTGCTGTGTCACTGGAGGCAAGGAGGGTTAAGTGTCTAAGGACACAACGACAGTATGAACTGTGGGGAAAGCTCTACCACCTGCGATGTAGGCCAACAGTTTGTATCTGTAAATGACAGACGTTGGCATCTGTTTGGAAAGTTTATATAAAAGGATGGAATCAAGAAAATGCAGTAAAATGTGGAAAGTAGCCATAATGGAGTTATAATTTTGAGTGCCAAATAGTAGAATAAAGATGTTTTTTGCTTTGTTTTTAGTTTATTATGCTCCAAAAGTTCTTGCAACAGTGTTTTTTTTTTTTTTTTTTTTTGTAAGTATAAATAGGCTACTAACGTACACAGAACAATGGTTGTTCAGCATTTCAAATTCTTAGGTATTAACGTGAGTGTACCGGAGGGTAAAGTGTTTATATATTTTATTATATATAGTGTTTATAATAGAAAAATGTTTATATTTATTTATTTAGATTTGTTTCCTTGTGGCAGAGTATTTTTTGTTAGCGTAAATACTAATAATGAACATAATAATCTATGTTAATAAAACGTTTGGTTGTCCAGCATTACACAGCCTCAGGTTTTTTATTTTTTGAGAGTGCATTTTTTAGATTATACAGTTATACTAGCTCTTTAGGGACAGTATACAGGATGGTATATCAGGGTAAGGATACAGTATAATGAGATGAAGTAGATTCACTTCTGTATTGTGATATTCTGTATTGCCAACAGTCTGGAACAAAAGAATCGGAAGGGGGGTTCGGGGTTTGGGGGTGTCCCCACCAAAGCTGAGACCAAACCTACGCCCATGACTGTATGTATCATTTGTAACCTGTGGACTGTGAAATCTCATGTTGTATGTTCAGCTTACTCTTTCCTTGATCTGTTTTGTACCATTGCCATTATAAAACACATGTTATGCAGTAGTATCGTGTAGCATAACTTGTTTACAGTAAACAATGTATTCATTATGGCCTTATTGTGTTCTATTCACACAGCCAAACAATACAGCACATTATTTGGAATCAGCAACACAAGAAGTATTGTTGTTGTGGATAATTGGAAACTCACTGATGTCTAATTAGAAAACAAACAGGTCCTGCTGAAAGGAAATGTATAGAATGAAGTTTGGTTGTGGGTTCTCGTACTATAGAGCACACCTGTACAACTCAATGCCAGAATGCCAAATGCAGCCCTTTGCAATGTTTTATGTGGCCCTCCAAAACATTTAGTTAGGTGATATTTTAGCACTAAGTTATAATTGTATTTAAAGGTTTAAGCTGGTATTGAACAAGTTTAATAAAATAATACCTGTTCAAATTCATCTGAAACATTATTTCTTAGGGACCATGTACAAATATATTCAACTCACAAGAAAAAAAAGGCTTTCTGACAGTTTTAGATTTAGGACTTTAACAAAAAAACAACAAAAAGTCACAGTAAACTAAGTTATGTCCTATTGAATCAAGGGGAAGGTCTGTACACCCCTCCAGATGGAGATTTTGGAGGACCACACTTGAAACAAAGGGAAAAGATAAGATCCCATAATGCAGTGCATTCACTGAGAGACGTGCAAAATGTCACTAATTTAAAATAAAGATTTTAACAGTGGACATTGCTATTTTATGTTCCTTTAATCTTGAACTTTTTTTAAAACCACACTGATCCATTTTCTCATCAAAAGGTTTTGTAAAAATCTCTGTTTGCTAACGTTAGCCTCACATCGACAGGTCACAGTCTCGTATTTGCTGGACTTTTCAAACTTTTCATTAGCTAATGCATAACATTTGTTTTTCTTAATACAAATTAATATGTAGTTTTTGTGGTTGTTGTAACATCCTTCAGTGTCCTATGTCTGTGACAGGGACTAACAGCAGCTGATACTGTTCAGAGTCAAAATACTCACAATAAACTATTCATATGTTGTATGATGATGACAGATGTATTATTAGACCATATTGTACAATGTTATGTATTAATATATATTATAAACTAGGCTATATGAGATTATACATGACCTATATTATAAGACTTATTATGGGTTATCTTATATAATATAATTATAGACCTTATATTACTATCTTATTATACATTTGTGCCCTACAGATGTCCCAATAAGGGTAGCCTATAATCTTAGGCCTACCCCTTACCCCTACATTTGGTGGGCCAATGGGTAGGGGTAAGTTAGAGAATTGGGACTGGGCCAAAGAGACATTCCTGACATAAAACCTTTTTAGAAATTGGGTCAAAACAAAAATGTAAAAACAGAAAGAGGAAATGTCTAGCTGACCCAACAGAGATACCATACTGTCTATTCACATCCCGAAGTAAACATATGGTGAAATACTTTTCTTTAAACAATGACTTAACCTTGTGGTTTGTTGTTGTTTAATTGGGATAGCTGTGTGGATATGTCAGGTCGAGACTACACAGGCATTAGAACTTTAATGATTAATGCAGTTCACTGGCGCCAACAAATCTCAAGCAAAAGGCAATCTGCTCAATGGAGGATCTCTAATGTACAGGAAAAATGCATTGCATAATGGAATGTCAAATGCACTTTAGATGACGAAAATCTGCAGACACTGAAGAGATATACAAAAGGGAGATCTTAAAAGATGTGGGTCAAAAATGCAAAAGGCAGCCTTGTTTCAGACTCTTTAAAAGCACAATATTAATGTATAGATACCATGCTTGTGTGGCAATGCAAGGTCAAACCTCCTGTCCTCATATCATTAGACCCCACATTCACAAGCCCACACACATATTTACAGGGCATGCTGTCTTCAGAAGATGGCTGGAATATGTAAGAAAGAAAGAAAATATGTAAATGCAGGGAAAGATACAATATTTCAAGCTTTTTTGGTCTTTCAATTTGCCTCCCCCAACCACCCCTGAATCTGTCAACATTTTTTCCCCAGTCACAAATTTCAAGAATACATTTTGTTAGTAGAAAATGAAACCATGGATTTACCAAATACTTGCTGACATTATTGCTAGTATCTGTTATCCAAGAGAGCTCTTGTTTTTCTTCGTTAAAATCCTGCCATTAGAGTCTAGTTAAAACCTTGATTGATAATAAAATTGTTATTATAGTTGTTATTATTGTGTGTTTTTCAGTGCAGTTATGGTTTCAGGACAGTAAGAAATTAAATCAAATCCTCACACAATACAAATCTCTCCTGTTGCACACATATGACCCTCAAAAACAATGTGGACTTGATTATAGCTGTAAACAAACTTCCTGCTGTATGTATTTTACTATATTCCTTCTTTCTTTACATGGAAAGTACACATTTGGGTGTAGCAATCTTAGCTCATAAAAGAAAGGAACATGCAGCAGTCACCTAGTGTAGTTTCTCATGAGAGACAGTCAGGAATATTCTCTCATAATAAAAAAAGATAAATCAGTTGGTGATTCTGAAGCATGGGTTGTTTTACTTATCACGTTGAGAGATGAGGACATAGTCTCATGCAGTCAAAGAGGTTGTGTGTAAATGTCAGATAAGTCTAGAACAGACTGGCTAGATCATCAGATAATGGAGAAAGGCATCAATATGCAATCTCTGAACAGCCCCAATAATTTACAGCAGGAAACCGGAGCTATCACGGTCCCAGACACTATAAGCAGCAGTGAGACAAATGACTGACAGTCATCATGAGGTGATAATAACAGGCTCATAAGGCTATTTGGCTCAGACAGTCTATGGCACATGGATCACAAGGACACTTTACTTCAGGTAAAGACTGGAGAAGCAAAACTCTCATGACCTGATGTCTTTTACTAAGGAAATGTATTACTTGCAGACAGATTTCTGCATGTTTCCATTTTTTTTTTATCTCTGTAGGAGCTTGATATGACAAAAACATAATATTTATCATCCTTACGGCTGACAAAAGAAAATCAATTTGTGCTTTTAGTTCCCATTGTTTTTTTATTCAGCTTTAAAATCTGTTGTTTTACTATTGTGTCTATTCCTCTCTTATATATTTTTTCACTCACCAAATGAAAAGCTCTATGCATGTTCATCTACATGTCTGGTGGACTTAAACTATATTTACTATAGGGTTTTATATCAATCTATTTATAGTATATTGCAGCAGCTATAGATTAAACACTTAAAAATCTGAGGCTAAACAGACTGCTCCAACAGTATAGGATGTGTGGTGTCACATTACTGCTGATTAACAGTTTATAGTGGAATGTTTTACCCCACTTTCCCTTGTTTCCCAAGGACTCGACAGAATCACATTTGCAGCCATTGCATTATTTACAGCCTGTGTATGTGCTGAGCAGTCGGGAATGAGACCTACTGTATGTGAAACATGCCATAGCGCAGCCCAGACCCTCATAGGCCAGTGAATATTAATGTCATGGCACCAGCTGATTATGAATCTGATTAAATACAGGGTTTTACTCAGAAATAGCCATAAACCTTAAGGCTTTTCAATGTGACGTTTTTCCACAGTATCTCCTTGTGTTTAGTTACAAGCCTGACTCAAGAGTTTCCACTGTAAGAGCTGCCAATCCTCAAACTTACTTCGTATTACATGAACCACACTGACCAGGAAATGGAATGAAGACATGGATTTCCATCCAATCACTATAATGACGTTGATAAATAAAGCAGTTGTGGTCTTAACAGAGAACAGAGAACTTTCCATTGTGACTTCTCAAATGAATTGGCCCCTGTGTAAAATTATTTAGTTTACTTTTGGTAGCTAATTCAACCACAAAGTTATTGAAAAATAAATGAGCATTAGGTTTGGAAAAGACATAGCCCAAAGCAAATAGGATAGAGAACGTGACGGTTAATGAGGCCAAACATAAAACAGGCACAAACCTAATCATCTATAACCTCTTTATTGGACACGTACATAAAGCAGAGCTGTTAAAGTGAGTATGAACATTATCCTTCACCTCAAACTGCTTCAGAGTGGGAAAAGATTATACGGGCAACGGTGGGACAATATATTTCTGCTTCCACTGGGGGTCGTGCACTTTTATGGCACAATAAAGTCCACAATGTTTGGCAAAAACATTAATTTACTCCCAACAAATAATTTCATTATTTTTCCTTGAAACTGCTTCTCCGCCTACTACAGAGCTGCAGGGTTTCAAGGATACTTACTCTTTTTTGTGGGAGTTGTTTGTTTTTCTTCACAAAAGGACAATGAACCTTTCATTGTCAGCCTTTCTACTTCAAACACACATAGAAATCACTGAAATATGTTTACTGCAGTGAAAATGCTCATTTAGGCCTTTGAGGAAAATAACAGGAGTGCTTAAATGGAGAACCTGCTGAACCTGAAATTTTACATTGTGGATTCATTTTACGGCCACTTCACTGCGGTTTTGTCCCAAAATAAATAAACAAAACAAAAAACAAAATAACAAAACCGAAAATACAATGACAATTAGGGATGGGTACCGAAACCCGGTATTAAACTGGCCCTGGGGCTAAATTATGAAAGACCGTAGTATCAATAAGATCTGACGCTATCGGTTCTGCTTTCGGTACTGGAGGGGAAAAAAATAATGTACTATGTATTTTCGCTTAATAATATGTTATTGTGCACATTTTATCTCACCAAACATTTCTAATGTGGATCATATTAAGACGTTTGTCTGTGAGATCTGCGAGATCTCTCATGCGCGCCGTGGAGGCTGTCTGTCACAGCGCTCTGTCACACACACATACAATACAACGAGCGCGGCGCTTGCGCACATCAGTATGAAAACCTCCGCTTAATACAAAGAGTGACGATGGCGGAGAGAGCATAACGTTCCAAAGTGTGGTTACACTTCTCTAGAGTTAATGCTCGTTGTCATAAGTGCAACAAAATGTTTGCATGTAAGGGCGGAGACACGAGCAATCTGTCTAAGCACCTTTCAAAAGTGCATTATGTGCAGACAGAGAAATGCTAAGTTTTTGACTGCCTAGCTAGCTCGTCTCTGGTTGTTGCCCCATCTACGTCTGGTATGTTTTGCTAAAATCATGTTGAATCAACGTTGTTCACGTCATTTAAAATAAATGTAAAATCTCCCTGGTTCGTTAACCTTATGTAGAAATTTAGTTTTTTAAATTCCAAATAAAGAAAAATCAGTATGTAAATGTAAACATTTATTTGGCTAACTTAAATGCACAGCACTTAAATGCACAGCACAAACTTAAGTTAGTTAAAAAAAAAAAAAAATATATATATATATATATATATATATATTTTAAACTAACTTAAGTTTGTGCTGTGCATTTATATATATTTAAATATATATATATATATATATATATATATATATATATATATATATATATATATATATATATATATATATATATATATATATATATATATATATATGTGTGTGTATATGTGTGTGTATAATAGCTATTTGTTCAAACATGGCTGTTTCTTGCACTACAAATAATTTTTTTATTAATTAAAAAAAAAATAAAGAAATGTTAATTCTGTTCTCAACTTGTTCTTTAAAAATACACACACACACACACACACACACACACACACACAACACAAAGTACCGATAAGATTACCGTTAAAGTACCGGACTGTTAAGCAGTATCGGTAAGAGTAGTAATACCGTTAAAACCTTAACGATACCCATCCCTAATGACAATTCAGACAAACTGGAAAAGACAGGTATCGTTTGCGGATGGAATTGTTACTGCTGATTGGACGGAACATCTGTCAATCAAGATATACAGGAAGTACAGCGAGCTGCGGGGGTAGATTTGTCTGTATATGAATGTGCAAACATGTACTGTCCTCATTGTGGCTATTGTTTAGAGATCACAGAATAATCTTTCTGCAAAATCATGAATATCCTTCCTCAAAGTAGCATCGAATGATTTCCATTTTCTCCTTGCTTGCTAATGAAAGTGGTCATTATTTTCTTAAACAATGAGCAAACATTATTGACGAAAAGCAGTGAAATTGTCCACATGCACAGATGTAAATGTCCTGTTGCTATGACATGGCCCTTGCAGCTTTCATTAAAATCAATGCATATTATTGAGTGATACTAAAGAAAAGCTATATATCTCATTTTGTTCAGGTAAAATTACTGACCTCTCTCAAGTTCATTCGCTTCTCAACAGTTGAGGGATACACACCCAATTTGCAATTTTGCATTTCCTTTCTGATTCTGTGGTCAGAAGAGCTGCAGGCAACTAAAAATAACCTGAAACCATGTTATGCTGTAATGAGGGCAGGGAAGCGGGAGAAGGTGGGGCTACAGCAGTAAGAGTGCTATAATAAAGATGTATGGGACTGATTTTGGACTTTAGTACTGAGCCAGCGCCACGCAGACTGCAGGATGCACAGCTCATGATATTGGTCCCAGGGCCATCAACAAAGCACTTGACTGCACCTGGCTACATGGAAAAAGATTTTTTTGGGATTGGTTTAAAAAACATTTTTAAACACAAAACAAGGGAAAATGTTTTGAACTAAACTTAAATAGCAACTAAAAACATAGATCTTGGCGTAATCCAAAGTTGTGCATATTGGAACATTTCCCCAGAGACAGGCTTGTATTAAAATTCAGCCTATTATGTTGTTTCCTTTTATTGCCTGGCTTTAACTTAATAGTGCTGTAGGGAGATATAAAGACAGTGTTTACTATGACTCTACTCTTTTTATTATGAATATAAATGAAGCCTTTAGTGTGAACAGGGTTATGGTTACTGGCCTTACAGCTCAACTTTCTGGCATTGTTCATCAATAAGCAAGGCCTATTATTGGGTAGTGCCACATCATGAAAATGTAAATGCAGCTCAGGAAGGGGTTTGAATCCCACAAAAGCTGTCATGGGGAAGTGACCTGCAGCTTGGTTTGGGCGTTACTGCTGGTAAGTATTAAGCCACAGAAATCAATTGATTGTCAAAGTGCAAACCAAGTGTGCATTCACAGTAAACATCTTTATGTTTTTGCTCATATATGAAATGTTGCGTCTTCATATCATATTAATTTAAGTTAATGCATCCTATATTTCACTGTTTTGTAACAACTGTATGTTGGCGAAGTGGAACCAGTTGGATCATGTTTTAGTATGGCTTCAATGTAAAGTTTATTTCAAATGATAAGATACGTTAAGATGTGTTTTGTCCTGTATATGTTGCTGTGGCCTGTAATAGTGAGCTTCCTACACAGAGAGTGCTGCAAGTACAGTTAGAAGTATTGGGTAGAAAACAAAACATTAATGTAGTCATTTTGTGGCTCATTAATAAAGACATATCATTTGTCATACTTTGCAGATTAGCTGAAACAGTGAAGCCCATTAAGCAGGGTTTTCTTTATTTGATTTTAAATTGCACATTAGGAGTTCCCTGTAACACATTCAAGTTGCATTTAACATTATCAATTGCAGCCCATCGGGAGTTGCTTCATCTGCAAGATGTGTGTAGTAACCATAGCAACACAGTAGAGCCACACATTCAATATCTACCTGTTGTGTTTTTGAGAACTTAGTGGGATGCTTTACTCTAATCTCATTAACGACCTCAATGATAAAAACAACAATGCTGTGTGTGTTTAAAGTTGCTGCTATGATGTTAAATTAGTCTTTATAAACTAATTTACTGCCAAGACCTTTTGGACATGAAGTCTTATTTGTTCCTGTAAAATTCAGACACAAGGTCTCCTTTTTAAAAACGTTAAACAGACCATATTTGTAAAACAGGTATTGCTCAACAGAGCCCAGATAGACAAAACAACATCCCTTATTTGCCAAAGGCTTGCAATTAAATCGTTCAGTGTAAATATTTGTAAACTGAAGCCTGTATGAAACTGAGCAGTCAAAGGGAGAATTAGGTCAGATATGATACTGTCCAATCGATATGAGCCTGAGGCGAACTTCACAGAGGCAAGAAGCACCTCCGCTGCTGGAAACACCGTCTTTATCTCATCTTTTCTGCTGTGATGGATTCAGATGTACCCAGAGTTCGGTGGTTATCACTTAATCAATTATTTTTATTATTAGCATGTTCAATGTATTCTCTATAAGAGTATAGCTGAAGTCAGACTCCAGTATATTTGGGAAACTGGCTAAGCCACTATCCCTGAGGCAACTATTGATCACAGTGGAGTGTTTCTGCTGAAGTGGCATCACTTAGGGGACTGGGATAGATTTATAGCTTCATTAGTTGGTGTTTGGACTGGAGAGAGCAACAGTAGTGGGTAGATACTGACAGCTAGACTAACCTCAGTCATGTATACATTTGTGTATACTTAATATAAAAATGGGTAAGATTTAGACTAAAGTAAAAATCAACTAAATCTTTACAAAGTGAACTTATTCCTTATTTTTGCCCTTTTATAATAACGTAGGTGAATGTATTTACACACACACTAGCTTCTGCCTCCATTTTAAGAGCCAGATTCAAAAGGTACCATTATCATAAATTAAATGATGGCGTGAGATGTGGTTTCACACTATGAAGCAATATGTCATGGGAAGTTTTATTTTTTGCAGCTGGAATTTAGCACAGCTTTCACTATAATCCCCATTTTTGCAGTTTATTTGCCTTAACATATCTTGTTTTCCAAAACTTGGTCCTTTAATTAAATAAATGATAAAGAAGTATACTTAGTGCTTGTGCTATGTTTGGATAAAGTTATAATAAAACCAAATATGCAGCCCGGGGCAAGATTCTACCAAAGACATGAACTTTGACACAATATGAACAGCGCTCACTTGGGAAATAGGTGGCTGTAGCTACTTACTAACAAATCCAGTATATTGCACTGTAGAATAAAGGAGTCTATAGTGTATACAAGTGTGAGCTTGTTTCAGAAATGAGAGGTGCCCTCTCATCTGTTTTGCAGTATATACAGTTGTGCTCATATGTTTACACATTCTGGCAGAATTTGTGATTTTTTTGGCCATATTTCAGAGAGTATAAATGATAACTTTTTTTTCAGTGGTTGGATGAAGCCATTTATTGTAAAACAATTGTGTTTACTCTTTTAAATCATAATGACAACAGAAACTACCCAAATGACCCTGATCAAAAGTTTACATATCCCAGTTCTTAATATTTGCCATCGTTAACATCAATGACAGCTCTAAGTCTTTTGTGGTAGTTGTTGATGAGGCTCTTTATTTTCTCAGATGTAAAGCTGCCCATTGTTTTGGGCAAAAAGCCTTCAGTTCCTGTAAATTCCAGTTTCCTGGGCCTTTGTAGCTCACATATGACCAAAACATCAGATCCACCTCCATGTTTCACAGCAGGGATGGTGTACCTTTCATCAAAAGCCTTGTTGACTCCTCTCCAAATGTAACATTTATGGTTGTGGCCAAAAAGTTCAATTTTGGTCTCATCACTCTAAATGTCTTTGTTTCAGAAGTTTTGAGGCTTGTTTCTGTGCTGTTTGGGGTATTGTTAGTGGGGTGCTTTGTGGCATTTGTGTAGTAATGACTTTCCAGGCAACTCAATCATGCAGACCATTTTTCTTCAAGTGCCTCCTCCTGTATTTCAACTGAAGTTATTTGTGGGTTTTTCTTTGCATCCTGAACAATTTTCCTGGTAGTTGTGGCTGAAATGTTTGTTGGTCTACCTGACCTTGGTTTGGTTTCAACAGAATCCCTCATTTTCCACTTCTTAATCAGAGTTTGAACACTGCTGATTGGAATACTCAATTCCTTGGATATCTTTTTATATCCCTTTCCTGTTTTATACAGTCCAATTACCTTTTGTAGATCCATGACTCAGAAACAGAAACGTCAGTGCAGCACTGGATGAAAGGTGCAAGGGTCTGTCAGGAGCCCACAAACTCACTGACCTTTTATACACACACACACAGGTGAGAATGGTTACTTTTAGTAGCCATTCAAACCCATTTGTGTCAACTTGTGCATGCTATCAGCTAAAATCACCAGGGTATGCATTTGGGTAGTTTCTGTTGTCATGATTTAAATAGAGTAAACACAATTGTTTGACAATAAATGGCTTCATCTAACCATTCATTGTGAGTGTAAAAAAGTTTTTTGTGTTTTATTTATTTTCTCTGAAAAATTGTCAAAAAAATCACAATCACTTGTGAGCACAACTGTAAATTGTTTTGTTTGGTCCCACTGAAATCATAAATCCATCACATCCATTTACATGACCAAAGGAATCTACATCTTTATTCATACTCATTGTTCTCACACTTTCTTTTTGTGCACAAGACCAAAACAAGGACCTGGTTTATACTGTCTTTGCCACATTGAAAGCACAAGAGATGTAATAGGTAGCATCCATCAAGCCCCTAATTAATTCAGTTAAAGTCATGCCTCCACTCCCTTTGAGAAGCCTGGGAAGAGCAATTATGCCATTTAGAATAAACAGACATTTATTTCTTTTAGAATAATGGTATAAGGAAGGAGATGAGACATGACAATATAACAATCAAAAACTCTGTCTGTAAAATATTAGCTTTACATATGCTATACGCATTCAAATGCCTAATTAAACTACTGTTCCGTCACTAAGATGCTTGCAACTAATAAAATCATGGTTATAACATGTTTATTTCCACATTTTCCACAGCTTGATTTCAGGATACTAATTGCCAAACACTAAATGGTGCTCATAATGGCTCTTATTATCACAGACATACTCTTGCACTGCAATTGAAAGAAGCCAGTGTGCTCAATAAAAGTAGCACCTCTAACAACATTTAGTCTCAGAGGCCCTTATATAAGTATACAAGAGCCCACTCTATTTGAAAGGTTATATTAAAATTATATAAAGGTTTCATATTAAAAACAATGTTGGACAATATCTATGTGTTTTTTCTCCCTTGCTGCCAGACAATATATATAATGTGCAGTAAGTCCATTGAGCCACACAAGTATGAATAATGGGATAATAAAGTCTTAAATGGGCCCACTAGAATTTATCAGATGCAGACAGTGGCCTTACTCGGCAGTAAAACAGCTTCTATAAAGAGTGAGCTGGGCGCTTTACACTCCTCATGACTAATTGAATTAAAGTCTTAAAATCAGTCTCAGATGTTATCAGGATGACTATGGATGGCTCTTTGGCTTTTTTTGACAGCTTCAAGTGCTTCAAACTAATTTCACACTGATTCTGAGTGTGCAGCAGTTTAAATCATGTTTTTAAAATGACACATACCTGGATAAAGGAGTGTCAAGAATAAAGCTAAAAAAAATAGAATTAAAAAAATAAAAATATTTCATGGGATGCTGTGCTTGACTGAGCTCATCTCAGCGCATCTCAAATGCCTTTTTTTTGCCTGTAATGCCTTAGTAACCACATGCTCCTCAGTCCAAATACAGGTAACTGGTAAAACCACAGATCAAAGGGTGGTTTTCAGTGGTTTTCGTTTAACTTGAGTGTTTTGCTGGCCACAGGGGCTACATTCATCCTTGTCTAGGGGAGTTTAAGACGTGTAGGTGGGTTGGTGAATCGAAATTGCCCACAACAAATGATTGTGAGACTGAGAAGTGTGTGTGTGTGTGTGTGTGTGTGTGTGTCAAGTGTCAGCGCTGCAATTAACTGGTAATTGTCCAATTTGTAGTGTAATAATAATAATAATAATGGTGCTGCACACTTTGTCTCAAAACACAGCACATATTCTGACTCCGCCTACTATAACCTGAAAATATAACTATTCAAAATACAGTACTGTTGGCATGACGATTCCAAGCTTTTTCAAAAGAGCTCCAGGAATTAATATTTAATTAAATAAGCAACAAATTAGGTTAACACCTGGGAGCACATTTGGTTGTTTTCATTATTTTCTGCTTTTTAGTCAGAGTTAGACCTTTTTAGACTTTGATTGTGATATTTGCATTTGTCTCCTGAATGACTTTACATTTACATTACAGCAACAACAGCAACAGATGTTTTTTTTTGTACATCAGGGACTGTTAAGTACTAGCTCTAGTACAAGCGCTATGTTGGAGTGATGGAGCCCACCTATAACAATCACACATTATGTAAATGATATGCTTCCAATGTGAGAGTGGAAACAGCTGTTTAAACCTCACAGTAGTTTATTTATAGAGAATTGAAGACATTTAAATCACAACTTTTTCTATCTCCAAGACAGTGACCAATACGTTTTATTGGAGAGCAGGAAACACACTGTACAGAGCCAACAAACAGTAGAAGCCTAGACAAAAACTTCATAATGGCACCATAGGATTGACAGGATTAAGAACAATTCCTGCAGTAGAACGGTGAACATTTAAACCAAAAATGACATACATGAAAAGTCACATTCTGTTATTTGTATTTTGTTTTATTTTACATCTTTACATACATTTGGTGTCATAATTGCACAGATTGCAGAATAAACTGACAGTAATCAATATTAGACAGTGAGTTGATACGCTGTAATTCCTCCTAGTAAAGTCAATATTAAATAAACAGAGATTCATTTTTCAAAACAACATGCTTCAGCCAGTCAAGAAATATTCTATTTTTAAGTTTCAGAAAATGCCCGACTGAGGACCAAACCCAAGAAGCAAGGCCAAAACTGAATCGCATTTAAGCGAACTGACAAATCAGACAAAAAGCTATGAAAATAGTTTCTCTTCTTCTCTGGAACATATTTCATAAGTAAAGCACTCAAAGGGCCGGCACGGTGGCGCAGTGGTTAGCACTCACAGCAAAAAGGTCCAGAGTTCTCCCAGTGCTTGGGTGGGTTTCCTCGGGTACTCCGGTTTCCTCCACCAACATAGATACTAATAATAAAATAAATAACATAAAAAAATACAATGCACGTAAGTCAAAAAAGAACAAACACATTGAAATATTAGCCCTCATTCTGAGAATTGTGTCTCAGATTTCAGTCCTCAAACAATTTCACATTCTGAAGCTTTTAGTGCAGATGGTCAAAGCATAGAACTCTGTGTCTGCATTCCTAAGCAAGAGACAAAACCTGTTCTTCATTGTACAGTGTTGAAATGGAATGCATTACTTGGGTTTTCCATGATTACTAGATTATTAGAACAGATTTATATAATTTCTCAGCATTGTTTACACTGAAAGAGCAAGAACATTATATATTTGGAAGCAATGCAAAAACACCAACATAGTCTTGATATCTTCCTGTCTGTAACTTTAAGACATTAAGTGACTTGTCAGTTCAAAAAGCAACCACTAAATCATGTAAGTGATAAATATGGACCAGCTGACACGGCAGATACCTTGTAAAACCTTGTCTAATTATTATACTGTATAATTGCATACTTGGCGTCTATACTGGTACAGTATTCAGCATAATTGCCTGAAGTGGCCTATTTTTCACATTAATAAGCACAATAATGAATAAACTGAAGATGAGGACCTAAAAAATATTTCTGTCTTTTTGTTAAGTGGATCTACACAGTTCACACCATATAAAATTTTAAAGAGCATACATTTTTCTTATAAAAATAAACCCTGTATCCTCACATAAGTAGTTTTCTGTGAGAGCACAGTGGAAAGTCATGTTACTCATTGGCTTTAAGGCAGCACATGTTTGAATAAACATTTTCTGTATGGGAGTTAATTAACACACTGCAGGTTCATGTGGGAAACTGATGGAGTCCATTGTAAACTGCCCATATCCTGCGGCAACTCGCAAATAAATCGAATCATTGTTTTAATTATACGGATCAGATGCCAGATGCTATATTAACCACAGCAGCTGAAAATAAATGTTCTTAAATAAATGCAAAGTCACAGGCCTAGTCAGCATAGCATTTAAAACCACTCCATCAGATTTAGACTCTTTGAACCCAATTAGAAATGGAATACAGCTTTTTTTGTTTTGTTTTTTTAACCAAGAAAGGTTGTTGCCATTTAACACAAGCATGAGCACTTCAAAATCCATAGCAAATGTGCTGTACATATGCTTTGTCACACTTTGCAAATGCAGAAACATGGAAAGACCCAGAACAAAGTGCACTAGGGCAAATGTATGTCTGACTGAGAAATGAATCTATAGTCTTGACAACAATAAAATGCAGCACTTCTCTGAGTGCATTTAAAGATGCAGCACTAAAATGTATTTAAAATGAAAGTGAGCACCTGTTACTTCCCAGACTACGGTAAATGAATAGTGAACTTTCTTTCAGAGGTAGCTACAAGACTTTTGTAGTTATGTAAAGCACATAAATTCCCAGAAAGCATTTACCATTAAAATCAAAAGCATGCATTCATATAGTTCATGCATTCATGGGTGGCAGTAGCTCAGTGGGTAGAGTGGTCGTCTTCCAATCGGAAGGTAGGCGGTTCGATTCCCGCTCTCCCCACAGTTCATACTGTCGTTGTGTCCTTGGGCAAGACACGTAACCCACCTTGCCTCCAGTGGCTGTAACACTGGTAATTACATTAGAACAATGTAAGTCGCTTTGGATAAAAGCGTCAGCTAAATGAATAAATGTAAATGTAGTTTCAAACACATTCAAAAACATTTCCCTGTGTGACAGGCATAAAGCTATTGTTTAATTTAGTGTAATTTAGTGAAATGCAGTCTCAAACAATGCTCAATGGCCACATCATTTGTCATATTCTGTTGTTTTAATGTTCTCCACACAGTTGCATTATTCTGCCTCCTGCACTTAGTGTTATAGCCGCTTTAGAAAGAGCAGACTCTATGTCATGCAAGTTTATTGTATGTTTGTCTTTGGTAATTGTCTTTGTTGATATTTCATCCATAACAGTAAT
This sequence comes from Perccottus glenii, assembly GCA_024416835.2. Classification (NCBI taxonomy): domain Eukaryota; kingdom Metazoa; phylum Chordata; class Actinopteri; order Gobiiformes; family Odontobutidae; genus Perccottus; species Perccottus glenii. Next base: position 18,626,038 of record CM044559.2, on the reverse strand, counting down.
TACAATTGTGGACTGTAAATCATGTGCACATGCATCTGTAATGTGTGTTTTTTTCTATAATTCCCTCTTTAGTAATCTGGTAGAGCTTTGTATATATGCCATTTTCATCAATATTGTATGCAAACAACAGCCCTCTCTAGAAGCAGTATTGTTGCCTTCAAAAACATGAGGGTGGTGTTGAATGTAATTGTGTGATATGCTCTCAAAAACTGCATCACAAATCACAGCTGTAACCCTGACAGAGATGGACCGCTGGCACTTCCACTCATATAAGAGTGCTCTGAAGTTCATCTGAAACTGGGATACTGTAATACTAGTATTTTACTGTGCGAGTTTACACACACAACAATATAAATACAGATGATTGCATTTACAGAGCACATCTATTTTCATACAAATAAATGATATATTAATTTAGATTTGCATTTTCTTTGCACATTCTTTTTGCACATTGCACATTCTTCTTTTTATAACATATATTATTTGGCACCTATTTACAAATTCACAAAATAAGGTCCTGTATGGGGTGTATGGCTTTATGTGAAATTTCCATCAACTAGAATCCAAATAAGTGGTCATCCGTCCAGATGCTGGTTTTGGCTGGTTTAGAAAAGTTGATATGTGTCCTTCTGTGGATAATATGGGCCAAAATGTTTTCCATCTTTTCTCCACATAGCTTGCACTTTCTGGATCCAGTTCTAGCCATTCATCTTAACTAGTCTGTGGCTTATGGAGACTCTCATTGTCTTGGTTCTGTTTGTTTAAAGCGTAGAGTGCTGTTTGAGTCATCTTTGGTTCATCTATCGAGCAGTTGGACACAGCGTTGGCCATGATACAGAACTTTCTAAGAAGGATCTCCCTAAGGAGCAGATAGACCCATGGATCCAAGATCTGGTTTAAGGAAGCCAAGCGGATGGCTGTCAGAAAGAAGTTACAGTCTAGCAGGTTGGAATTTCCTGTTGTTGAGTTGCAATCATGTGATGAAATTTGTGTTGAGATCATCCTGAGCATCAATACCTGCAAAATGTACAGCAGAGTGTTACAAAATAAAACATGCCCACAACTCAACAAACTTCAGGTCATTCCATATGTATCTAAAGAAGCGAACACAAAACAGCAATTTTCCACATGTTGAAAGGTCTTGCCCAGTGTTTCTATTAATATCCACAATGGGACTAGTAAATATGTAACTGACATCGAATGACCTCATAGCCTCAGCAACAGACTCCACCAGCAGGACCCAACTAAGTGGATTGGCCCTTAATTGAAAATGGCAACTGTGTTACAAAGGAGCATTGTCTTACAATTGGTAGAGCTTGGGGAGATTGCTATAAGTTATAAGATAGATATACAGAACATATAAACATGACATTGGGTGGAAACACAAATCTATATTAAATTCAAGGTTGCTTCCTCCCAAAGGCACGCAAACAGGAGGTGAGGCATCTGCAGGAACAGGATGGAGTTTCTGCCAAACAATTGGCAATAAAAAAATACAAAATCGGTTTGCAAACATTCAAGAATTTGTAGAAATAAAATATTAAAACTTACCAGTAAAGGTGACCAGCATATCAACAAGACGCACATGATTCCCAGTAACTGAATGACTGTCTCTGTGGTGAGCCTTTCCCACTGTTTTGAGTGAGAAGTGCCAGGCTTTGTTTTACAGCGGATGACTAAGCCCCAGATTGTCACGACATTACAAGAAAGTGTCACAAGCAGAGATAAAATCCCAAGTACAGCGAAAGTAATGGCGAAAAACATATTGCCTGTTACCGCTCTGTCCCCAGTGCTAATAAAACACCAAGTGCCAGGCCATTGACGCGTGTATTTCCCGACTCCAACAATAGGCAGCAGTGCAAAAAGCAAAATAAGACACCATATGACAGCCAGAGTCTGCTTGGTCACACTGGTTTTCATGTGGTTAGAATACCAATGCGGGTTTGTTATGGCCGTAGCTCTTTCTATCGCCATAACGCTGGCCATAAACAGAGCACACAGTCCAAACGTTGTCATACAAACCCCAAAGAAAGAGCACAAATTGCCTGAAGAGTCAATTCGCTCCCATTTCAGGCCCGCTCTGTAAACTGATATGACTATTGGACTTGTCAAAACCTGCCCGAAGAGGTCCGATAGTGCCAAAGATCCAATGCAAAGCAAGAAAGACCTTTTCCGTTTGTTTTCTTTCTTTCTATAGGAGATATACACAAGAATAAGAGCTAGTGAGTTGCCCACCATGCCAGTGACCATCATGGTTATTGGGAAACCAACTGATACGGATCTACAACTGGAGTTTTTGGTATCATTGCTCCCGTGCAGAGTCTGCGAAATGTTGGAGTCAAGCATCCCTCCAAAAGTTGTTTGAAAGTCCTCCGGGGAAGTACAAGCATCCACTGTCAACATCTTGCCTAGGATAAAAGCGCAGACAGAGAATAAGCCATGTGTGTGAGAGGAAAGCAACGGTGCTACAAACTGCTACAATCTAAATGCGCTGCGTAAAAGCGCACCAGCTTCTTTACGCGCTGGAGGCGGGACTTCAAGACCGCCCAGAAAAATGCAAGAAAGTTCTGACTGAAGGAGTAATGACACTCCTGTTCTAAGGCAGTTGGTTGGTACTAGACCACCTCAACTCATTTTTCTTTCACATTTCCGATTACAATTCACTAATTACCACACTTTTCGCACTGGAGTAAGCAATCAAAATGCCTACAATCAAATCAATATTTTTGTCTGTATTATTTATTCAACACAACATTAGAACAGTTGCCCCGAAGCAACGGTTAACACACTAAGCAATAGTAAGTGTCTCTGGTTCCTGGTGGCATGATGTATTTTAAATTAACTATGGGCTTGATGTTGAATTGAACTTTTACAATTTGGGGTTTTTCAGGAGAACATAACGAGGCACTAAAGAAAAAAAATTTAAAATTGTAAGGACGGTGCCATTATTTAAATATATTTTCTATTTAGTAAAACTTGTTGGAAAGCCTTTTGAAGAGTAATACTGATTTAATCATAAACCTTAAATGACCAATGCACTCATTTGTATGCAGACATTTACGTTGGAGCCTTAAAATACTTAACCAGATTAGAAACGGATGGACTAATGGACTAATTTGTGTAGACTCAAGCCTGATGCTATCGTGGCAATGCAGTAGCTGCCACCTGTTGGTCAACATCGCTACTCCATCACGTGAGATGCCTTTGCATGATAAAAAGTTTCCCCAGCAACTTAAGACGTGATTAAGCAATGACAACCAAGCAACAAACATTTTTTTCCACGGGTTTTATTTACACGTGTACATTTCAGTTCTTTCATCATTAAAAATACTGTACTGTTGAATCCTACAGTAAACCAGGGAAATGGATTTTTTTGTTGCTGTTCATTTAATCTTAAGTAGTGGAATATTAGTGTAGCAATTGATTTTTTTTCAATGACAAATTAAAAATAAATTCTTGTAGGCCTCAAGTGTTTGCCATAGTAAACAAATTGTGATACAGCCATTTAAAAGAAGAAATAAAGAATACTTACCTTGGAAAAAAAAAATAAAAAAAAATAAATTGCTACATTTCTCACTAGTTCTGGTTGGTGCTTAGCATGTTCACCTTTGATTAAAAAAAGTAAAACAAAAAACAAAACAAAAAAATATTGTTAAGTTAACTTGGTTGAAAAAAAGTAATTACATTTATTCCTACTTCCCCAAAAGTGGAAGGATAATACACTACCATTAAACTTTTACGCAAAAGGATTTGACATAAGTTAAAGCCTTTTCACAGAATAATTGATATTCAAAAGGACTGAAAGGTAGCGTTTAGCACACCTACAATTACAGACTTGTCACAGATTGGGTTGTACTGCATATGATCGAAAAAGGGAGGATGAAATAAAAGGCAAATAAGACTTTGGAAAGTCAAGGGAAATCAACAGTATACTGAATGGATGTGGTTGTTTTTTCTTGCAACACAACATGCACTGGTACTAGGGTTCCTTTTCTCATCTGCTGCATTTAAAGGCTGTTTAGTTATTTCTTTTTTGAACTGGAGCCGGAATGGGATGACCCAGAAGAATGCTCACGCCGCCTGCAGACAAACACCATGGGAAGGAGAACAAGGTCAGCAGGCTTAATCACATGTCAACAGTAATAAATACTAACTACAAATACACAGTCACATTGAAAACCAATATATTGTGACTAAGTCTTGATATGTTATTGAAAATCTGATAATTCCCAAAAGAAGGCAACAGATGGCTAAGAAGTATCTGTGCCATTGTGGTATTCCACAGAAACCCAAACCTTTCGGACGAATGTGATCTAGAACGCTTGCGTTTTCTCTCTCCAGAAGAGGACCTTGAGCGACTGCGCTTCTTGCTACTCTCAGGTGAAGAGGAGGGTGAGCGGGAAGCCTTGCGAGGAGAGGAGCCCTTTCCAGACCTGGAGCTGGATCTTTTGAAAGGATAAACCAAGTGTAGAGGTCAGTATGGTCTCAATCAATTAAACCTGCATGGGTATTTATCAAGTTGCTCTTAACTTAATTAGAAATTTGGCAGTTTGGGCAAAAAGGCTTAACAATACACTATTAATTGAACCGATTCAGTGAATGCTACTGCTGTGAGAGGCTTGATGAAGATCTAAAACCTCTACAGTATTTAAATGGTCCAAAGTCTTGCATGTGACTGCAGTGAAGTAAGCACCATACAGTCACAGCATCAAACTTAAAACTAGGCTGTAGGACTGTGCTGAGCGTCTGCCCCACACATACACTCTCTGAGGGAGAGAGTGCATGTCACCTCATTCACCTGGAACGGGACCTGGAGTGAGAGCCAGATCTGGAGCTGGATGAGCTTCTAGAGCGGGACCTGAAAGACAAAAAAATAAACACTTTCCAATAATCAAAATATAATAGAAAAAAGTGGCTACGTAACATGTGAAATTACAGAGAAGGCCAAAAAGTTCATTATATTTGAGAAATAAACAATTTATGAAAAGTAGACACTGCACTCATTTAGCACATTTTGACATGGCTGACATATAGAAACAAATGATTGTGAGCTACTTAATATCCCAATACATTTACTTTAGAATTAAACTAATAGTAAGCATTTGAATCCAGGAACAAGCACAATTTCAAAGCACATAAGAAAACAATGTGCTGCAGGTAAAAGTTTAAGAGAAAAAAATAAAACAGCACAATAACTTGATCATATTTAGTGGAATAAATGGAATATAGAGCTGATACAGACATTTTGCCCGGAGTTACCCTTTGACCTGTACCCGTTTACCTGGACCTCGACCGTGAACTGGAGCTGGAGGAGCGAGAAGAAGAGCGAGATCGGGAAGAACCCGAATGACTGCTCTCCTTCTTAGCCTCCTTTTTATCCTCCTCAGCCTCCTTTTTATCCTCCTCCTCATCACTGGCAATCAAGTCATACTTTGAAAGGTCTCCCTCTTCATCATCATCATCATCCTGGGGAGAAGCATTTTTTATTTATTTTTTTAAATCAAATTATCAGCGGATTCCTGATCTGCTTTTTGATTTAGCTTCAGCCACACTTACATCCAATTTGTATTTTGAAAGATCACCATCTTCGTCGTCGTCATCATCATTATCCTGTTCCTCTTCTTCCACCTCCTCAGTTTCAATTTTTGGTGCTACTTTCTTTTCGCTTTCTTTTGAGGAGGATGTGCTGTTGGTTTTACGAAACTTTTTCTTTTTCCTTCCAAACTGTTCCAAGAGACAAACAAGTGAACAACAATGGCCAGAGAAAACATCTCAACTTTTGAATAGATAGCACTATTTATGAAATCCTTGTACTGTACAGTACTGACCTCATCATATTCACCATCAGATTCCTCTCGTTCAATATACTCCACATTCTCTCTCTCATTAAAGCCACCACCATAACCTGACAAACAAAAACAGGTATGTCAGGAAGTCAAGCTCAGAGGCTCAGACACTCAATGACGGCAATTGACCAGAAAATATTAATAACCTGTTCGTTCTTCAAGCTTGGCATATTTGGGTGTATTACACATGTTGCACTCTGATCTCCTGGCCCAATTCACATTGCCACATCTTTGATAAGCACATAGATTATCACACAGTTAATAGGATTAAACTCATAAGAATAGATACTTAAATAAAAATATTAGCATTTCTACATACACAACAATGACAAAACCTCACTTACGTCTTACACTGCCAGTCATTTGCACTAAAGAGACCCCTGCTCTTTTCCGCCAGAGTTTTCCCAATTTCTGTTCCTCCAGCTTTCATCATCTTGGCCTCTGTGGTTTTCTCTGTGGAACAAAATACTGTAAAGCAATGTTTTGTCAATACCTACTGGGTATCCCTCATACATTAACTTACCTCTGCCACATCTATTACAACTTGTTCTTCTTGCAAAGTTGACATTAGCACACCTAAGGAATAAACAAATGTTAATACTGCCGTGTCATTGTACAAAACACACACACTCTCACGCACACACACCTGCAGTGGCGTACTAAGTTAGCCCGTGGCGTTAATATGGCCATTGTAAATATAAACTACTGCAGCTGGTTTATTGGTCAGATATTTCAGTACGGTTTACTTGCAACATGATCCCCTCACTTTCTAAGTTTGACTCTCACTAAACATACACCCTAATAACTAGTTACAGCCTCTACAAGCTAGCGAGCACCTAGCTAGCCGTTTTCATTCACCTATTTTCGGTCATAATTAAGGCTGAATATTATATACATAAAATTCAAACAGATTTTTGTACAACAACTTGACATGTATAGGGTTTCTTAATCGTACTTTCTCAAAAAAAGACCATCGGTGTCTAGATTACTACAATAACCAACGACGCTCTGACCCAAGCCCCACAAGGCCTCACAAGCTAATGGCTAAAAGCTAACTAAGAGAATTTAAAAATATTTCCACATCCCCGTATTTACACTGTGTTCTGAATGACTGGTTATAACCCAGAGGCACTTACTTTTTATCGGGACAAATCCAGTCCCCGTCGCTGACTCGGAAACTCTTCCCTGACATTTTTTGAGCCTACAACAATAACTGAATGCTAGCTGTTTGCTGTGTGCGTGCTCCAGTGTGTTCCTGGAGCCACAGTAGCTCCTCCTCCTCTCAGTGGTGCTGTGTTTCGGGGCTTCTGTTTACTGCTACGCCTTTCCTCTAAGGTTACAAATAATGCATTTGCAAACTAATATAATGTGTATTAGATTTGTTGTACTGTCCCAATTCCACCATTAGGCAACTGATATTTAACATATTGACCTATTTAAACGTGCAAGATGGAACTATGTAGCCTGTATTTTTTTAATTATTTACCCAATTTCAAATGCAACATGGTCAGAAACCTTTCCTTCAGATGTAGCCTTAATAAACAAAATTTAAAGTTTTATTGAATTTAATTGAATACAATTTTGTTTGTAACACCTAAAGGGTCAAACCAGGAAACAATATTAAATGTCAGTATTCTCTGAATCACAGACTGGTATACTCTCAGTAGAGTATACTGACTGATCTCAAAACTCCTCAATAAGTAATTGGTGTGTTTTTTTATACACATATCAATTCACTGTGGTGAATATAATTAACATTTAAATGATTATTTGCAAAACTTTACCTATAAATTTACAAACAAAATAGGCTATGCAGAAACTGAAGTTACAAATGTGATTTGGTTTGAATGACACTTTTATTATTGTGACTCTACACTTAATATTGTGTCCATTCATAGCCTATATTCTTCTTTTTGTCTGCTGCACTGCCAGGACTGGCCGCTAGATGGCAGTCTAATGATAAGCTTTAAAGCTGAAAAATGTTCACACACAGTTTTATGTTGGACTGTTATAGTTTCCCCATGATTTTGCATGTTCATCTACACAATGCTGTAATTATCTTATGAGGGTTTTTCATTGTGAACTTGTAAGCCTTGATCTCAACATAGCCCAATGTTATAATCCCTCTGGATATAACTCACTCAAAGATGACCTTAAGCTGAGTAAATGAATGGGATTGATTCGAACATTTCATGATACCAGGTAAGATTATTAAACACTACTTAAATCCTGGGAGCTAAAATGTGGGTGACAGCACAACATATTATTTCTGGGTAAGCAAAAATACTATATAAAACTATGATGCTGAGCTATGAATTTTCCCATGTTCTTTTCAGTCTGTGGTTGTCAAAGTCAATGCCCCTCGGAGGTCACTGTCACAGCTGCTGAGTGACCCAAAGTCCACGACAGTGATAATTTCAGTATTTCCACTCTAGTCCATTACGGTCCTCTGTCTATTTCTCACAAAGAAAAAACAAGTGAAGCTTGTCGTCTGTGCTTCAGCCCTTATGGGTTTATTTAATTGAATACACTCCATTATCGGTTATTCATGATGAACTGAACCCATTTTTAATCATACATTGTTTTAATCATCCTGTATCTGTTAAGCTGACATGCACTTGATTTATGAGCCCTCCACAAAGATTATTAGGACAGAGATAAGATATCTAGTCTAGAGTCACATGTTGGAGTCCGTCCTCTTTGTGTTTAAGGAAATGACTTTCAGACCCCATCTGTAATCTGAAACACAATATACAGAGGCCAGAGATTTGATGTGCTTTCAAAACATCATCCATGTAGACATCCTGTTTATATGTTTGATACAATGAGTGCATACTAAGAGTTGGAGAGAGTGTTTTTTTTCTTCTTCAAAGCCATCACTGCTTACAGGATGTTGCACAGAAAGAATAAGAGAAGACATGAGCTCAATGAAACCATGAATAACAGATAATGGAAACTGCCAATGTTGTGTCCTGTTTGTTTGCGACACAGAACTACATGAAAGATTCAGTGAGAAGTCAGACATGGTATTTCTTTTTCTGACTAATGTACCCAACATCTGATAACATCCTGGGTCGATACCAGCACTGGCAGAGATTCTTTATTGGTGTCAATGAGGCTTTGGCCAAGCTGACACAGTTTTCTATCCCAGTGGCTGGTTACGGATGGGCGTTCCTGCACAGTCTCTGACAGGGGAAGGCAGGCATGTATGTAGTCTTGGAGAGACCTGCTGCAAGCCACTAGGGCCTTCCAATTCTGACAGATGGCACAGAGCTGCTCCCAAGAAAAAGAGGCAAAGCATTGGCCAATGAAGGTTGGCATGAAATTGTATTAATATCATGAATCAGCTTTGACCAGAGCTGCGATGTGGATTTTCTCAATCTGAATGTTTGTTTAACTGAATTGAAAACATGTGTCTATGTGCATGCTTTTTGTCAGAGGGTTGGCCCTGTGTTCACACTTTAGTGACAATAGGTGGACTGTGAGGTGCCATTGAACCCTATCTGAATTATATAACTCAGACCACCACACAGTGATACAGCTAGTGCTGGCAAATGTGCAGGCGCATTGTGCTGTATCTGCTGTGCTCTCATCCGGCCCTTATCACTAAAGCACATTCATTTTGAAAGCCACAGAGCATGCATTTTACAATCCAGACTCATCACTTCTTGTAAAAGCAATCTCCAAAGCATGGTATGATGTGCAAAATTTGAAAGTAATAAATTGTTTAGAAGTAATAACGGGTATTAGAGAATAACCACAGCATTATCAGTTATGATTGTGGCAGAGATTATGTTGATATACTGTACATTATGATGTATAATTAGGCATTGGATACTGCAAATTAACTTACCATAGTTGTTTTGTCTAGAGTGTGTTTGTCAAGTAACATTTTTATTACATGCCTTCTAATGTTTTTTTGTATGCTTGGCTTTTTAAAGTTTTTGTTATTTCTTGTGATTCTTTTAAAAACATTAATAAAAATAAACCAGAGTAGAAATTAAAGGAGGTACAATTGAAACAGCATCAACAGGTGGTCTAATAAAATAAATGTCAAAGATGGGTCTCCACTTATTTATTTCTGCCCCTATGTTTTATGCCTGCTCTATATAAAAGTAAAGTTAATTAACGGCCTAAACATAACCAGCATCAGCCATTTTAACCAGGATCTCATGTTTTTTGGTTTCCTAAACAAACCTATTCATTCAACACATAGCCACACAATCACAATATATTAAACTTTTTGTATTTTGTAAATAATGCTGTGTTCTGCCCAGCCATTTTGATTTATGATAGATATGACTATGAGAGTATGGAGAGATGCTCATGACTGCTGTTATAAATTACTGCCATCCTCCAGTGTCTTGAGTCCAGTAAAGAGTCCTGCCTGAAGGGCTTTTATAAAATCATGTTCCTCTATCGAAGCTTTGAAGAGACAATCATAGCTCAGTTGATCTTGAGCATTTTTGCTGACAGAATCAGTGTGTTGAGTCCAGCAGATCTTGACAGAGCAGAGAATTGGAGGACTGATGCCGGCGTCAAGTGTAAGAGACATTGTTCTTCAAATGGAATCTGAGATATCCAGCGATAAAGTGTTTACAGGGTTAGAGGCGATATCACTTGATGATTCTTGTGTTTCGGCACAAAATGCAATATCCAAAGCCCTGCTTCCATTAGGGCGAGGCCAGAAGGATGTTCTCCGGTGTCATTTCTCAAACGCTTTTGTCAGCTCTGTGCAGCAGACTCTTGTTTAATTGCCACACATCACTTTTGGGGATCACTTGAAGAGGAGAGAAATCAATGTCCCTTCTGCACAAATGCCAGACAAAATAAAGTGAGTATCATTCAACCTGTGGCCCCTTGTGCCACAGTAAGTCTAAGCATGACGTGAAAAATAATAGAAAATACTCAAGTGCACAGGACTCCCATTTCCAGAAAAGGAAATTTTCATGTTAACCAATTTTTTTTAACTTTGTTTTTTAAAATCTTTACCTAATATTTATTTTTTTTCACTTCACGTTTGTTTGTCAACACTGTATTTGCTTGTGGCATAAGAGAGAAAATGAAATAGAAAAACTGTAAGGGCGTGAGAGGAAACTGACAAAGGAATAGTGAAAAAGGAAGAGGCGATAGGTTCAAAGTAAACAATGCTCCGAATGTAATTAAGTGACCTGACTTCAATTAGACGTATCATGTGAGGAAAATTGTTTTCGCATTTTTACTCACTCAACCATGCATTTGATCCCACTATTATTCTTACTTTATCTTTAACCCGCTGCCAATTTACTCTTTATTCACTCACTACGAGTTGCTTTTTGCCACCTCGCTTCTGAGCCGGCAGTCACTGAGGAGGTAATCTGATTGCTACAACATAACAATGGCTAATGCAGGAAAATGTGAAGCGGCTTCATTTCAACCCTGGCTTATGTGTCATCTGGCTTGGCTCCTGGCAGTGACAGAGTCCTGGCAGTAAGGTGATTAATGTGATAGGTGGAATTTGTCTCATTATGTTGACAGGCTAATAAATGCCTTGTAAACAGCCAGTCACAGCTGTTAATGCATCATCATAATCCAGGATTAGGAGGTGCCAGGCATGGCCAATAAATGCAATTAGGCACTGACAAAATTAATTCGTCCATGCTCTGACTTTGCTGAACCCTGTCCATTCTGTGGACTGTGTGTCGTGTGATCCCTCGCAAGGTCGCCAGGGGAAAGACGTGCTAAAGAACTCCCCATTAAATAAACAGCACCTAACTCAATTTCTGCTAACTACAAAGCATATAATGTGGAATATCAACTCCAAGTTGGATTGAAATGAAAACAAATACCCCCTCTCTGCGCCTCTAATCTGTTTAGAACTATGGCATTATCTACAGGGACATCAGTGGCCGTGAAATGAACTGCATTCACTCATGCTTGTGTTGCTCCACTGAGTTGGTGCTGGAGTCTGTGTGGTATTGAGAGACAGTTGTTTATGCTTTGTTAGCAGACTACTTTTGAAACTGGGGCTGTTGAGTACAATCAAAGGCAGTTATGAAAGTGCCAAAAAGCACTACATATTTCATCATCAAATGGCAACACAAATAGTTTAAAGTAACT